>OZ026521.1:98044262-98662175 GCA_964019695.1 Loripinus fragilis | reverse complement strand
CGCAGTTGAAGAGAATCATTGCTTGATCCAGTAGTCTTCCTTTGATGTGTGTAACTTTTTCAGCGTTGAGACATATGCATATGCACATGTAGAACACCAAAAACACTCAAGCAGTAACAGCGCACTTAAAGTATACGACGACATTCATACATCCCCAGGACCGCAAAGACCTTCAGTTGGCTGTAGAACAATCGACAGTGGCACTACCTATAGTACGCCTTGTCGACCATCAATATTTCCTCGGAACACCAACCTTCAGAATACAGCGGCACTACCTTTAGTACGCCTTTAAGACCACCATCACCTCCACCAAATCTTCAATATTTCCTCGGAACACCAACCTTCAGAATACAGTGGCACTACCTTTAGTACACCTTTAAGACCACCATCGCCTCCACCAAAAGCTTCAATATTTCCTCGGAACACCAACATTCAGAATACAGTGGCACTACCTTTAGTACGCCTTTAAGACCACCATCACCTCCACCAAAATCTTCAATATTTTCTTAGACCACCAACACAGTCGCACAAAGCTTCTGTTGGCCCAAAGAAACACCTGCAATACAACTCAGACCATAGGATCTACAAATTACCAACATCGCAGTAAAATTACAGTAACATACATCGCAACATCGCCACGCAGAGCTTCGGTTACAGAAACCGCCGCTCAGAGCTATAAAACACCCATTCGCCTACCAAAACCTTAGAACTTCAGTACGTCTCTAGGGCCACCAAGTTCAATACCACATTCAGGTCTTCGGTAGGTCCAGATGACCACTTTAACTTACACTCTGACCAACAGTTTACGCATTCGAATACCAACATGTACCGCCACTAAGAATTCAGCATGTCACTAGGTTCATCAATTAGGGCCCTCAGCTATTCAATATGTCCCTAGGACCATAAAAACATAATTCGGGCATATAGTGCACGCTTTAATATGACGACCAACACCGCCACTCAGACCATCAGCAAGTCCCTAGGACCACAATCACTGCCAATTAGACATTCAGCTGACCAAACCAGGGTTCCCACATTGACAAGCTCTGAAAATCATGGAAAACCTGGAAATGGAAAAATCATGGAATTTGAAAAAACAGATTAATCATGGAAAATCATGGAATTTTGTGAAATAATTTGATCAAAGAAAACTAGCTGTCGGACACTTGTGTGTCCGACAGCTAGTTTTCTGTCTATTGGTGGTTTCAAGTTTTAATTATTTCTAAATGTATACATGGTCTGTCTACAAACATGCTGTTGCTGCTGCATTCCACATTTATGCTATTTTCATACGGTTCTTTTACTGTTCTGTTGGGCTTCTGTTTTATTGGTTGGGGAAATATAGCGTTGGGTAGAAGATAGGAGGTACCGGTAGGAGGGAACCCACTGCCAACAGAAGAAAAACACACACACTGATTCTATCCTAGGAGCTTCTGTTGAAATGGCTTTGCCTTACTGTTATATAGCCTCGGACATCGCGCATATGCGAGGCCTGTCACGAGTCTGACAGATTAATGTTTATTTATAGTTTCAAACTTACAGTCTTTTCGTATGTAGTTGTCCAAAAGCTGGTATATTTATATAAATCAATCAGAGTTCACTAAGGTCATATAAGGTATACTGAAACTAAATGCGATGGTTTTTTGCTTTATGATATGCGCCCCCGGTTGAGAAAGACCGAGTCCCTCGGTCTTGTTTATTGGTACTTAGAAGTGAAGTCGTTCCAGAAGCATCCTAGATAGTCAGATTGTGCGCTTGAACAAAGTAGTAGGCTTGGCAGGCGGTTATTACACTAGTAAAAATCATTAAACAACCAACACCATTATTTCTAAACAACTTAAAACAAATGAAAAATAAATGACAGATGAGCTTTGATGGGTAAAACATGACAAAACATGAAACATAATTAAGTCGAATACATGTGTACAATACATGACAATTAACTGTTAGGTATGTCGAGTGAAGCAATTTCAGGATGGTTGATCAACTGAATGATATTTGGCACACATGATAATGACAGACGTACGTATTGAAGCAAAACCTGGGCAAAACCGACTGGTAGTTTATTGTTGAAATATTTGATAGTATATTCTGACTTTTATATTTAATATATGTTTACTACGTAATCTTCTATATGTTTGCTTAAATCTAGATTGACGCATTTGAAGGAGGGATTAGAGGTTGTGTATAGGGTGAATTTTCCGTTCGAACTGGTAATGGTTGAAGAAGACCTTTATGGTGAATATACAAATACATATTAAACTTAGATCGCAGTATTTGACGAAGACGCCAAGCTGTGTAAGGATTAATTCGTATTTCTGTAGGGATACTGACACGTGTGTTATCTAGAATCGATCGCATCGCGAATCCAGGCCAGGAAACATGTAATTTTGGCCGCAAGTGACCATTTACACGAAGATTCTCAATCTGTGAAGGAAACGCAGCCAAGTAAAATGATGGACAGAGAGGCAGATGGAAGATAGGCACTAGAATGCATGCATGTGGGCAATTGACCTCAATAACTATACTTGTCTGTCTACCAGAGCTCTTTAGTGAACGACGACAAAAGTATAGTATAAAAATAAGGTTTAATATGGTGAGAAGGAAAATCGCATGGTCCCAAGCAATATTGGATTGTAGGTACTGAATTACAGTCGGGGTTGGTATCGTTGGCATGGCTTCATATACGAATGCTGTGGGTAGAGTGGCAGAGACTCTATGGAACAGAATTGCTGCGCGGAGGGTCCGAAATTTGTACATCAGCCAGATTGTAATAAGGAAATTAAGCACTGTAACACAACCAATAACAACAAAAATAATTGTAGAATGACTAGACCAGGTTGAAGGTAGGGGAATAGCGCCTGACACAACCGAATGCGCTAGGGACGTAAATATTTTTTCGTCAGTTTTTGCAGCTTTGGCAATTTTCTTTAGGCTCAGGTCGGTTTTCCTATCATCAGCTATCACTTGAGAAAAGTCATGTTCATAAATTTTAAATGCTGGTACCGATATATTCATGGTTGCGTTGAAATATGAGTCACCAGCTAGGTTTTGAATGTAAGAATGGTTAAAGAATTCTTGAATCATAGCCATATTTATAGGGTGTAATCTTGTATGGTTGTTATTGGCTGGGCAATTAGTTATGTGACCCGAGAAATGAAGTTGGTCAGTGTCAATTGCGCAATTACATGGTAATGTAACTATGCAAAAATTCGAACAGCCTTTAAGTTGTCTGCTGCCCTCGGAACAGTGTAAAGACAAGGTAGGGAGTCGATAAACAAGAAGTTTGTTGTTTGATAGTTCTAAAACATGGGGTTGTAATGTACTTTGAAGAACCCTAAAATCGCATAGATATCGTACACTTGCAACCTCATTTTTGAAAATGCTTAGAATGCATGACGGATTTGTAAGAGATGATTTGATGACTGCTCGCTGAAAGCAGTGCCGAAACGATGAACCAATGCATGAAGAATATTCGGAAGACATGAGCGTGGTATATCGGGAATGGTCACGAGACAAAAGTAGGTAATCTGGTTGCTCCAAGAGTTGTGTTACATGCGGACTTGAGGAATTCACTGGAACCTCCACAATGGTAATGGAAAATACATTAAAAGGATACTTATAGCCGGTAACAGGTATTTTAAGAGAAACATATAATGTTGAACCTTTTCGTGCCAACAAAAATTGTGAAAATTTATAATAGTAATGAGGGTCATCGTTCATGACATAATAACCATGATACTTCGAATCAAGAAGAAGTTGAAGGTCTCGTAATGCTTTAGCCAAAATTTGTGGTGTAATAATTATAGGAGAAAGATTGCCCTTTACAAGATCAATAATGCCAAATTTCAGTTGGTCTAATTCGAAATGTACATCAGAATAATGGGACAGTTGTTCCATAGCAATGCCAGTCATGGTGCCAAACGTTTGTTGATATGCTTCTTGAGTATCTTTAATACGAGTTCTTAAGATTTCTAAACCATGCTTATTCATCAATATTTCATTTGTTAAAGTTTTGAGCTTGTGGTTTACCCCCGCTACATAGGACGAAAAATGATTGCCATATTGTGATAGAACCTGATTAACCCTATTGGCGTCGTGTGTAAGTTGATTTACATGGCGTGCAATCGTTTGGACATCAGCGTCTCTACCAAGCCCAAACCAGCTTTGACCTATATCACTTATAAAGTTAAATAAGCCACGTTTACCGCTATCGTTTTGAATAAAATCAGTTTCAGGCACAAGTCTCCGAATGAATTTATTAGTGTTCTCTAGACTAATTTGAGTTTGTCTTTGTAAATGATTAACCTGAGATAGAAAATGATTTTTCACGAGACATTCTGACGTTTGGTCAGTACAGTGCCTGAAGGTGGTTGTTGAATTATAGTCATCTGGTAAATGTATTTCAAAGGTGTTTGTCCAGAAGTCTTTTGCAAACTGGAGTTGGGACACTCTGTGATAAAGTACTCCATAGTTTAGCCGTGTTACATCCTGTAGCCCATGTGTCACTCCGAGTATGTAGGAGACCAACATCAGGTAAATAAGGCCAGACACCATTCCTAAAACACAATGATAGGAATAAGATATAAAGATTAATCAGGACCAGCCTGATTGAAAGATAGAGGAAGAACTGATAGGAAAGGTAATCATTGTGTTGAGTAATTGGCAATGGTATTGGCCAGAAAACCATTATGGCCATAATCAGATGTAAAACACGTGTTTAATTTAGGTAACTAAACAAACTTATTGTGGAGTAATAAACAAGCTAACGAACATGAAGCGGTAACACGTGTAAGTGATAGGTTCTGGGAGATTTAACGACGCTTTGGCGCTGCTTTTTTTTGTGTTAACCTTACGTGATAGTTTTGGATAAGTGCAGGTGTAACAAAACTAACAGGTTCCCATGTAGGTTTAGAACCATCAGCCCATTCAACTAAATAATGTATCTTGCCTGAAATTCGTTTATGTTTCAGCAATCGTAGAGCTTCATACCACCCATCATCTGCTGACCTGTCTTTATTTTGTGTTTGTGGTTGAGATGGATTAGGTTGGTCAGACAAAGCTGCATCGGGAACAGAATTGTCAGTATGTAGGTCTGTTTGAGAGTCTGATGTGCTCGGACCAGGAATTTGACTGTCATGTATTAGGTGATGGTCTTCTGACGGCGTGGTAACATTACGTTTGTTTCTAATGGTATTGTCATTAGTACCAGAAGGTATATTTGCTGGAGGTTCAATTTCTTGATCAGGTTGTTGATCAACTTCGATCTCAAGGTCAGGGTTAGGGGTAATCTGGTCAGGCCGCTCATTTGGTTCATTAATAGGAGGTGGACGAAAATCCCGATTGTCAACAAACCGTTTTAATCTGTCAGCATGAACCAAGGGCTTTAATTCAACGTTATCTGAGCAGCGTCGTAATTTGAATGTGCTATTTGGACCAAGTCGAGTGATGTAGTAGGGACCAGTCCATTTAGGTGTCAGCTTCTTTGACACACCTTGTATGCGGTGCATGACCTTGAGCAAAACACGATCTTCTACATTATATGAAGGTTCTTTAGCATTTTTGTCATAACGTTCTTTGTTCTGTTCTTTAGTTTGGTCTATATTTGACTTTGCAATTTTATGTGCTACCTTGAGGCGCTGTAACAGTTCCTCTACATGTTGTTTGTGGGATCTGGGTAAGGCCTCTGATGGAGCTACTGCAGTATCAAAGAATATAGGCATTTCACGGCCAAACAGCAAATAATATGGACTATAGCCGCTCGCTTGAGTACAAGGCGACATACGGAAAGCCATCATAATGCTTGGGATTAATTCTGGCCATTTCTTAGGGTCTTTATCACAGTATGTTCTTAGGCATTGTGCTAATGTAGAGTTTTTTCTTTCACAGACTGAGTTACTGCGAGCGTGATAGCTACTCGTTACATGTCTGGTGACTTGAAAGATTTTACAAATTTCTGCAACCAGTTTGGACATGAATGACATTCCCCTATCACTAACTAAAATCTTAGGTGCCCCATAGCGAGTAAAGATTTCATTGTAAAGGATCTTAGCCACCTCTTCAGATTGTTGAGTACGCATGCAAAATGCTTCAGTCCAATTTGAGAAACTATCAGACACAAGCAGAACATACCTAAACGAACTAGAGTCAGATTTTTCCATTTCAAGGAAATCAAGATGCCACCTTTCAAATAGACCATCACTTGGGATAGGGTGTAGGGGTGCCTTTTGAGAGTGGGTGTCTCGTTTAGCAATTTGGCATTTATCACAGGATACTATGTGATTGTATACGTCTTTGTATTGACCTGGCCAATAGTATTTCTGTTTGATGGCTTGATAAACCCTTTGAATACCAAAATGAGCACCACCAGCAACAGAATCGTGGTAACTGAGGAGAACATCATGTTGCAAAACCTCAGGGACCACTATTTGTCGAAGCAGTCCTAAGTCAGATTTTGGTTTCCGTGCACGTGGTTGGAAAAAATGGTATAAGGTACCATTAAGTAGAGCAAATTGGTTGGACTCATATGGAATAGCATGTGCACGCTTTTTGTCAAGGGGTAACTCTCCTGTCTCAAGATAACGATACAAGTCACCTATTTTGGGGCATTCTTTCTGAAGTTGACCTATATTTTGAGTTTTATCAATTTCACATGGACGAATGGCATTTACTTGGCATGTATCACGTTCGTAGAAAAATTCTGTTTGGAGCCATTCTTGCTTGACACACTGTTCCTCGTTTATTGTGTATACAGGAGGCTGGGCTGGACTAATAGCCAAAGGTTGAAATGTGGAATTGGGGGAATTGATGGATTCTTGCATATTTGTATCAGGGTTGGTCATGGGTGGGACTGAATAATTGGTAAGCTGTACCAGTTCCTCATCTAAAACTGATGGTTGCTTGGGAGGCGGGGGATAGTCACGTCTGCTTAAACTGTCAGCGTTTTGATGGGTCTTACCAGGTCTATGTTTGATGTCATAATCAATTGAAGATAGTAGGATTGACCAGCGAGCAAGTCGGCCATTTGTGTGCTTAATTGTTTTAAGCCAGGTCAGTGCTTTATTATCTGTGACAATGGTGACCTTCTGATTGGTTAGGTAGATTTTGTATTCATTGATTGCGCAAACTACAGCTAAGCATTCTTGTTCAGTGACAGTCCATTTTCGTTCATTGGGCCTTAGTGCACGCCCCCCATAAGCAAGGACCCTTGACACCCCCTGTGGATCTGTTTGTGATAGTACATAACCAATACTTTGACCTGAAGCATCTGTATGTATCGTCAGCGGGTAGTCTGAATGAGGATAAGCTAGGACAGGGGCTGATGTAAGTGCTTGCTTCAAAAGGTCGAAAGCAGATTGTGTTTCTTTTGTCCATACATATTTGCAGTCTTTTTGGAGGAGCTTGTGGAGTGGAGCAGCAATGGTGCTGTAGCCCTTAATGAATCGACGGTAATAGCAAGTAAGGCCAAGAAAACTTTTAAGATCATGTTGGTTCTTTGGGACTGGAAATGATCGTACTGCCTCAATCTTGGATGGCTGGACCTTGACCCCATGTTTGCTTATTATATGTCCAAGATAGTATACTTCAGGGGCAGCGAATGTACATTTTGATGGCTTGAGTGTCAGATTTGCTGTACGGAGTCTGGTAAAGACATCATTGAGATGACGTAAATGGTCTTCAAAGGTCTTAGAAAATATTATTACATCATCAACATAGCATAATGCAACACGGTAATTCAGACCTCTAAGAACTGAAGACATAACTAAAGAAAAGCTTGCCGGACTATTGACTAAACCAAAAGGGGTGACTGTCCATGAATATTGACCAGACTGCGTAACAAATGCACTGAGTTTCTTTGCCCTGTCCGTAAGTGGAATCTGCCAAAATCCAGAGGCTGCATCTAAGACTGAAAAGTATGATGCCTGTTCATTGCCTATAAGGTCTACCACGTCTGTGAAAAGAGGGACTGGGTGGGACATGACCTTTGTCACTGCATTTAACCGTCTATAGTCAACACAGAACCTATACTCATTGTTCTTTTTCTTAGCTAACACAACAGGGGAAGAGAATTCAGAATTGGATGGCTCTATAATTCTGTCTTTTAACATTTGTTTTATTTGTTTGTCAATTTCCTTTTGCATGGCAGGAGATGTGCGATAAGGGCGTGATCTTACAGGAGGTGCACCATCAACTAGTTCAATATCATGCTTATAGACATCTGTGCGACCAAGCTCTGAGCTGTCTGCAGCAAAGACATCCCTAAAATTATTGAGCAATGTCATGAGTTGCTTTTTCTGTTCCACTGTCAGGTCTGAGTTTGACATATCAAAGTTTATTGGCTTCTTTGGTATTTGAAGTTTGCGGAAACTCTTTGTTTCTTTCAGGGATAGGACATTTCTACGATTGACAGAAGATGCAAGCCCAATTGATTGATTTTGGGGAATGTTTATGGGTTTTGTGGTAGGATTAACTACTTGTATATAAGATCTGCCTTTATTCTGTGTGGATACACAACGAGCACCCATGAGGTTAAGTTCAGTTAAGGGAGATGTTGGTTCTATCAGAACAGTGCGTCCAGGAATGGCTGAAGCAAAGTTAATTGGAACGGTGTGGATACATTTGGGTGGAATTGTGATTTGGTTTGTGCATTTAACAGTTGTCTCCCCACGAGATAGAACATTTACCGTTAATTGTTTGTCAGGAAAGGATAAAACTTTGCCCTGTAGATCAATTACAGCACTATTAGAATTTAAGAAATCAATGCCTAACAGAACATCTTGATTTGTGTGTGAAAGGATATGAAATTCTTGCTGAAATGGTACGCCCTCTATATGAAATGTTAAATTAACTCTACCTCTAACATTGTGTTTAGAACCCCCAACACCAACAATTGAGCTTAAGTTGGATGGTTGAACACGATGACCTATTTGTAATTGCTGGACAAAGGTTTCGCCTAATACTGAAATGCTAGCACCGCTGTCAACAAGACCAAGTGTGGTTGTGTTATTGAAAGAAACCTCAACCATATTTGTGTGTAAAGTCGTCATCATTGAAACTTCGATTGGATTTACCCGCCTGTGCACAGGGGAACGCCTGCGTACAGGCCCAAATTGCTATTGTCTCCGTACAGTACGGCATACTGATGAAAAGTGGTTTAATTTTAAACAATGATGGCATTGTCGTCCGAATGCTGGACATTTACTACGAGAAATGCATGATTTACCACAACCTTGACAAGACTGATTAGTATAGACAGGGGTTTGGGGAAAATGTCGCATTCCCACATGGGGAGGTTGGGCAATGTCCTGGGACCGTCGTGGGCTTGATGTGTTTGGATTGTACTGATAAGAATTATAACTGGGCTTCATAAAGTGGGATGGGTGTGAGAGCCGCTGTGTTTGGTGGTTAAGTTTTGACATACTCCTATTCTGATTATAATGGTTGTTATAATATTGAGGGCGGTCCCATTGGGCATGGCGTTGCATGGCCTGTTGTATGCTGCCTTGAGGACAGGTACTTTCATCATTTGGAAGTAAATTATCACCATTATAAGTTCCATTTACTGACGACCCTGGCCCCATTTTTGATTCGATTTTATTTATTTTCGAAAGTACTGCTTCTAGTACGGCATCTGAACCAGAAGCAGTTGTCTTCATTGTTTTTTCACACAAGAGTGCAGCGTGCCTTAATTGGTCTAGGTTTTTGGGTTCCTTCATGACGACCGAATTGCGTATTGAAGGCTTTAAACCTTGTAATGTTATAGCTAGCCTAATTGCTGGGTCAAGGGTTTTGTTTGCCAGAGTGATATTTAAACGTGCCATGTATTGCAGTACAGACTCTGAGTCAGTTTGTTTGACCTCAAATAACGACCCATCTATCATGTCATGGGTGTCTTTAAAACGTGTGACAAAGGCGTGTTTTAAATGTTCCCATGACTTTGTCACATCTTCGGGAAGCGATAAGTACCAAAATTTTGCATGAGATTCTAAGTGAAATGGAAAACTTGATAGTTTTTTAGCGTTATTTAGATCAAAAAATGATGACCATTGCAAAAATTCAACAAGCCATGTGTCAGGATTTTGTGTGCCGTCCCCTAAAAATTTGCTAAGTTTGATTGCACTCGACATACCTGAGCTTCTAAATTCTTGTATCGCTGGTACAGGAGCTGGCGGTGCTAACGGCGCTGGCGTCAACGTTGGTTGGGGCGTCACTTGTATCGATGGTTGTGAAGAGGCTGTTTGAATGACAGTTGTATGCAATGATGTGAGCGGCGTCGCAGATGAAGCTGTAGGAAGGAAATGCGTCAGCGACGTCACCACAGGAGAGGGAGTTGGAATAAAAGGCGTCAGCGACGTCACCACAGGAGAGGTTGTTGGAATAAAAGGCGTCAGCGACGTCACCACAGGAGAAGCTGTTGGTTTTATTGGCGTGTGCGTTGTAGTCACACTGGACGTCGCTAGGATTGGTGATGATGGCTTGTTCAATACCAAGACAGATGATGTGGCGAGTTGTTGTGAATCCACAGTTGGTGTGGTAGGCGGCGGAGGCGGAACTGGTAATTTCAGCGACGGTGTTGCCGACGTCGAAGGCAACTGTTTGTCCTTGACTAACGCTGACGTCGTTGGCTGTGTAGTGATAGGTGTACTACTAGTATTGAATGTCGACGAGAGTGGGTGGGGAACGCTATGCGTGGTGTCTGTTGGTGCTACTATAGTTGATGTGATTGGCGAGCTTGTTAGAAATGAAGAAAAGTCTAGACAAACCGCTGGCGTTTGTGGCAGAAGACTAAAAAATCCGAAGCCGGTCTGGTCCACCACTGGTCGGTAAAGCGACGGTGTAGATTGATCTTTAAACAATGGATTTTCTGGCTCTTTAGAGTTCGAACGGAGATTATATGCCATATCAATCCTCCTACATTTGGCTCTCCACCATATTTCATACGGTTCTTTTACTGTTCTGTTGGGCTTCTGTTTTATTGGTTGGGGAAATATAGCGTTGGGTAGAAGATAGGAGGTACCGGTAGGAGGGAACCCACTGCCAACAGAAGAAAAACACACACACTGATTCTATCCTAGGAGCTTCTGTTGAAATGGCTTTGCCTTACTGTTATATAGCCTCGGACATCGCGCATATGCGAGGCCTGTCACGAGTCTGACAGATTAATGTTTATTTATAGTTTCAAACTTACAGTCTTTTCGTATGTAGTTGTCCAAAAGCTGGTATATTTATATAAATCAATCAGAGTTCACTAAGGTCATATAAGGTATACTGAAACTAAATGCGATGGTTTTTTGCTTTATGATACTATTGTGGTGAAGATTCTGCTGAAATGGGAGGTTGGAGGCCGTGCATTAAATAGTCATTGATTTTTCTAAAAAAATTGTATTATTTTGCTACTGATAAATAGTCATGGAAATTACATTGTTGATCATGGAAAAGCATGGAAAAATCATAGAATTGTGTTATTGAATTTCTGTGGGAACCCTGCCAAACGTCCCTATACTCAGCTTCAATGTGTGCCACCATTCAGACCTATACTACGTTCCTACGACCACCAACACCAGTTATATAGCCACCAGTTGTCGACGTTTTAGGGCCTGGGCACTGACGATTTTAAAAAGGTCGTCCGTCAGACCCCATTTCACCAAATTGATCTATCGGCATTTAGGCACTTGACTTGACTTGTGTTTTGTTTTGTTTGATTTGATTATTTACGTCCCATCAACAATATTTCAATAAAACAGGGACGGGTCTTCCTGTGTTGAACCAGTACTAAGCTAGGATAAATGTGGCTTGCTCAAGGACCACAACGCAGCGACACCGGTGAGGCTCGAACCCACCGCCCCTCGGTCTCGAGTCAAGCTCTCTACCACTGAGCCACTGCGCTTCGACCTGACTTGTGTGATGTGCATGCTTTCTCGGATGAAAAATTGCTCAATCGATCGGTTGGTCCACCGCAAATATCCGCACTAACATTAAATACCGCGTAGTATGCTTTTTGCTTGCGGCGCTCTCGCCGCAAGCATTTGTGTCGGAATAGTGATACCCTCTAAATGGTTTGTCTATTTATATAACATACTGTTAGCATAACGGTCGTGGTTATGGGAACAAAACAGATCAACGACAAGACAATTCACGGACAGCAAGTTAAGACAGGGTTCGTACGGAAATGGGAAAACAGAAGTCCATGACTTTTCCAGGACTTTTCCAGGGCTTTTTCATTTTTCAAGGACTCGATTTCTTCCCAATTTTGTTCAACACAACGTTTAAAAGTGGAATTTGTTTCAGCCAGAAGCGGCGAAATGAAAGGCGCACTTGATTTCTTTGATTCTGACACCGGTGATAAAAACCGGGACTACCGCACAAATTGAATAGAGTAGAATACGAGTTGCACATCACTCTAAGACGTGTATCCAGCGATTTTCATTCATTTTTTTGCGATTTTCACCCAGTTTTTTTGCGCATCCCATAAATCTGAAAGGACTAGTTGTATTTTTATATTTTTCAAATACTAATTCATATTTTCAAGGATGATTTTACAAATTTCCAGGACAATTCCAGGACAAAAGGCACTTTTTTTCAAATTCCAGGAGTTTTCCAGGACCAAGGTCAAATTTTTCCAGTTCTGTGCGAACCCTGTAAGAGCATGTCTCATATAATATGCCATATTAACCCCCAAATTCAAATTGTGGATATATGTTGTGGTCATGGAATGTCGCTCACTGTTTTCATCCATTGGCTTTGACCTTGATCTCAGGAGTCAGTTCTTGAATAAATGCTCCCACAGAAGATCTCCTATTTTATTTATGGTAGCATTCCATATTTGGTATGTAGATACATCTTTGACCCTGGCGAGTCACCAAATGTTTCAAGGTCACTGTGACCTTGACCTCTGGTTTCAGTTCTAGCAACGTCGAGCTCAGAGCATATCTGTGTATAAGAGGTAGGAATCCTAAATTTGGTGCGAGGATGTATTTTGGGATCATGGCGTGTCGCATACACTTCTGGGTCAATATGACGTGTAGCTTGTACATAAGCATGTATAAAAACATTGCAGCTTTAGTTTTATAACTTTATTAATCATCCCACGATTGTCCAAACATGAACGATCTGGCGCAATTGGAACGATATTGGCCGACTTCGAATTGAACTAAAGTTCCTACTAAAAATCTTACGTTATATATGCGCGCGTACGTTTACGCCTGCAACCCTTTAATTAGTTGTCAAGTAAACAAAGTGAATAGCCCTGTATGCCCCACCTCAATTCTTCATCGTAGACAAAAAGGGTGAGCATAAACTGCACAGACTACTCTAATTAACAATTACGAATAAGAGGGACCGCAAATAGAACACATCAAGGATTTATTTTGTAAAATAAAAACATTTTAAGGCTATTGATAGATCTGAAACCCATCTTGCTAGATAGGTCTAGAGGAGGGAACCAGATAAGCTACTAGAGTAACGGTGCTCTGACCCACCTTTGGTGTTTAGTAGGTTCTTGACATCTCTATAGTAGTGACTATCGATGTTTGAATTGATCTTTAGTTACTATAGTAGGAACTATACTTCGATTCGAAGTGGGCCATTATAATTGCCATCAGTCAACTATATAGAATAGCTACCAGTCTGATAATAAAAGTGGTGATTAATACACGTAAAATATTGTAATAATATTTTATTCTTTTCCAAATGGTTATGTTCATTAGTATATAAATGTAATTGTCTTCAGTGGAGTTGTATGATTATCAGAACTTAGCACCAGCTTATAGACTAGCAACAAATTAGGAATATGTTTATATGGGAAAAATGAAATGACTATTTGAAAAGTTCTAGGCCTTTGGGAAAGGCGATCAACTATACAGCCCCTCAGAGGTCGTTATCAGGCTACAGGGACAGTTAAATATCGACGCAGGTCTGGTTAACCAAAAAAGACAACCTGATGTTAAGATGGCAACTTACGTTGAGTGTATCAACGATATTTGCATCAATGATATCCGTTCTGGCTGTCTATCGTCAGTTCCAGACAAATAATAGGGCTTCGAGGGTAATTTGTTTCCAGGTTTTTAATAAAAATATTTTGATACAATTACTTTAAATCACGTCTGATTCCTAGACAAATTTCAATTTGCAACTTTTGAATGTAAGGGTATTGCTATTCGATAGATTGTTGTCCTAACACTATTTATTATTTTGGCATGAAATTAAAAACATGTTTTGCTGACGTGTTGATGTTCATTGTTGCCAAAACTAAAAAAAATGATACATTAAAAATAAGTAAACTTTATTAATTTCATTTTCTTGCGTTTTTAAAGTCCTTCAGTGTACAGCGCTAGGTGCCGCTTTAGATAACTGTTCGTGTTTTTCTTTTGCCAGAAGAGTATCTTACCCACCGACTCAATAATTAGTGTTAATGTTCGTCTATGACGTGGTTTTAGTGCAGTGTAAACAATAACCAAATTTGGAGGTGTTCCCAACATACAAGATGCACATGCTGTTTTTCAACTAGGCAAGCCCTCCTTTAAAAAGGAAAATTTATTTTACCTTTACATTTGTCTCAAAGGTTATACCAGCAATCCAATTTTACTTCTCTTGGACACTCTATTACGCAGTTTTGGGAGAGTAAGCAGAAAAGAAATAATACTGTGTATAAAGAGACAGTCCATAACTGGTGTGATTATTCCCAATGTGCCTCTCTTGCCCAATACTCCAATGGAAAGAGGAATGCAGATGATAGATGTCACTGGGGTTATGGTTCTATCCCCAGTGACATCTAGCAGCGTAATAGAGCATCTACCCCTTTTCGATACGAACATGGTTGAAAAAAAGGGGACAGCAACCCTAATATTAAGTATGTTTTATCAGAAAGAGCTCTATAAACCATGAATTTTGATACAAGTATCATCAAAATCGGTTGAATAATGGGCAAGCTATGGGCATTTAAAGAATTCAATATGGCCGACATTTAGCCGCCATTTTGAATATTTAATTAATTTTCAGAAATTTTTCAACTGCTTAATTTTTAGTTATCACTACTATCACATAATCTGTATTTCAGCAGATATGCAGCTTTATACATAACGTAAATGTGTCATTAAAGATTAATGCAAATAATCCATTGGTTTGTCTTTTATTTTGATTACGCATATTTAATTAGGCTGAGTGACGTCACTAAACCTACAATATGGCCGCTTCCATTACAGCCCATTTGCAAATATTCAAACGCCCACAACTTCCACATTTTTTCAACCGATTTAGATGAAACTGGTATCAAAATTAATGGTTTATTAAGATCTTTCATAGAAAACATAGTAATCATCAGGGTTGCCGTCCCCTTTAATAGACATAGGGGGGAACAACTGGGACTTTACCAGATGGTTTAAGTTAAATACTAGATACTTTTGATTTTTCCCCACCCACCACTCCCTACCGTGACATTTGTATTCTTATCTTCCAATGTGCCTCTCTTGCCCAATACTCCAATGGGACGAGGAATGCAGATGAGAGATGTCACTGGGGTTATTGTTCGTATCGAAAAGAGGTAGATGCTTTATTACACTGCTAGATGTCACTGGGGATATATAATAAACAACAAAAACATTATATATAGCATATGAGCGTATGGATCGGCTTCTATTTACCGGGCCGCGTAGCGCAGTCGGTAACGTGTCTGGCTACAGATGACTGCAGATCCAGGGGTCGCGAGTTCGATCCCGGCCCGGTCCCATACATTCGTGGAGATTGATCATGAAATAATTACTACGGTCATTCTCCTCCTTCCGCTGATTCATTCAAGAAGGGTTGTTGTCAGTTACAAGCGAAAGTATGTGCACACATTACTGGTTAACCGCTTGTTCAAGCCTGCCCAGGAGAGAGTGTGGTTAGGTGAACTGACCGTCCCGCAATGACCATAGCTGTTGACTTGGGACGTAAAGCAACAAAAACAAGCAAAATTATCTATAGCATATTCATCTGATATAACCATAGAACATTGACAGAAACGCCAATTCACTTTTTCTCATTGACCAAACTATTTGTCAGTATTTCAAGAATCGTCTCAGTAATCTATGAACTTTTGTGAAAAACTACTCATTATCTTTAATTCAAAACATTATCATTTTCATAACATATTAATATTATGAAAATAATAATGCTTAATAAACAAAATAATATTTTTAAAAAAATATATATATATATATTAAAAATCACGCCACGTTGCAAATCGACGATGTTGATATGAAGCGATCACCGCTAGAATGAGATACCTGCAATTCATTGAACCATATCTCTGCCCACAACTATATCTGCAAATGCTCACTTGGGCCAAGAGAAAATAATTAACTTCTAATTCTCTCCTATCAAACGAAATTAATTATATTTGCATTCTGTTCTGCTCGGCATCCCGGTCGATTGACCGTGTTTGAAAAAAAGCCCCCCCCCTGGACACCCCCAGCGCCCAAAAATCCCACCCCTGGGGCATGACTAAGGCGACAGAATGAGAATACCGTCTGATATGTTTTGTATTTTTTTATTTGTGAGTACATACACAACGTTTGGTGGTGGTGGGGGTGTTCTGGTTTGAAATTGACTTAGTAATTGAAATTTAATGATATTTGTCCTTTTGACCCCTCCCCAGGGCCGCAGTTGCACACCACAATTATGCGAGTAACTCACACACCAAATTTGGTTGGATTTCGTCCAATGGTTTAGGAGGAGATAGCATAACGGATGGACGGACAGACGGGCGGAGGCGATTACAATATCCCCTTCGCTTTTTTAAAAAAGCGTGGGGATAAATATAATGTGTGCCTAAAATCTTCGTTATCATAAACACCCTCTATCAAAAATTTAAAGAAGAGTTCGCTTTACGAGCTAGCATATTGTAAGTATATTTCACCTTGACCTGAAACCTTCATTGTAATATACACACCATTTGAAATTATTTTGCCACATACGAGGGACGTTTTTTATGTTCGTAGAGTGGTAGATTTAATGTAAACAGCGAAAGTAAATGCACACATCATGTATATATTTGAAAGATTGTCTATACATGCAACCTAAAATTATTTCAAAATGCATAATTTTAATAACGAAGCGGGTGAATGCTAAAATTACCCTTGTGTCTCCCGCTTCGATACTTGTGGGTGAATGATTACAAAGGCAACTGCATTTCTGGGCTTATATGTTCTGTCCAAGTGTGATGTTAGGCACCGCCTGCACTGCTTAGTTTTGACAGACACTTATTTGAATAATTTTACAAACGTGTAAATCAAAGATGGCGCCATACTATGTGTTTGCAACACCCATGCTATGACGTAGGTTGTTACCCCTGTAATTATGAGCACTTAAAATGAAAGAGGAGTTTACGTTACGAGCTGTAAAAGAGATTTTATTGTATATTTGACCCTGATCTTTGACTTCAATGTCATATTGGCAATCTGAAACATTTGTTGTCATCATAAGCAAACATTGTGTTAAATATGAACACCCACCATCAAAATATGAAAGTAAGAAAGAGGGCAAAGATCAGGAATGGATACAATCAAGCCGGGTTTGCCTAAGTAGCCGTAAGACAGATTTTAAGTCTATTTCAATTTGGCATTGATCTTTGACTCCATGGTCATATCCATGATATCAGTGATCTGAAGCATTCTTTGTAATGTACATACAATAAGCAATCATTGTGCTAAATTGAACACACTCCTTCAAAAACCATGAAAAGGGCGTTCATATTACGGGCCTGGATAGGTTTTAAATATTTTTGGCCTTGACCTTTCACTTCAAGGTAGTATTGGCGATCTGTAACATTCGTTGTCATCTACATACCATAGGCAATGATTGTGCCAAATATATATACCCATGGTCAAAAAATGAAGAAAAGTTCATGGTACGAGCCATAAGATAGATTTTAAATATATATGCCCGTGGCCTTTGACTCCACGGTCATATCAGAGTTCTGAAACCATCGTTGTAATCTACACACCGAACGCAATCATTGGGCAAAATATGAAACCAATCGTTAACTTTTGTTTCCATTTTGAGTCCATACAGAGGTGCATTTATAATAATGATTACGGATTCAAAGTCTGGATTAAAACAGTCTAGATCCAGATCAGCTAGCTTTATCAGAACCAGCTGATTTGAATCAACTCTTTTTTCCGCAGAAAATAAAAAAAAGAATTACACGCACGGTGTATTTATTACGACGACTACGGTATATTGTTTAATTCTACGCAAATAACTGCCATTCCTGTTTTCAACAATAATTCTGGCTCAGAAATTCAGAATATTGTAAGAGAAAAGATCTTATTCATCCAAAACTGACCTTCTTGCTCGTTGGAATTACGATGATTTAGACCCCGGGGACGAGAAATGAAATTTCAGCGAGACCTAACCTAAAGTTACGTTACATATTGCTGTGAGATTTGTCTCCCATTAACTCTTTGCTTAAGTGTCATCTGCTGATAAGTAAAAACCTTTGCAAACACTTAGAATAAGGCCCGACAAAACGTCGGGCTTGATCTGGATTCAAGCTGTTTGACACTCTGGTGGTATTCCTGGAATAATTTTTCGAAAAAGTTGATTTTGAAAAATATCAGCAGACGACATAAATCAGCAAAGAGTATGTCAATTTCAATGAGAATTTTGGCAGAAAATGGGCAATTTTTTTATCCATATAAGCGTGGCGTCCCTTTTGTGGGACATAGGCAAACCGTGCAGACCCAAATCATAAGCCATGAAACGCGGCGTCTGATCAGGGTCTCCACTATTTGCTTACAGAATGTTCTATTAAAATTTAATTAAAAAATACAAAAAATACCACCCAGCATCCCTTAAAACGGAAATGGTTTGGCCCATTTACTGAGAATGGGAAATTCCATTCGGCATAAATGGATTGATACTCACTGAATTTTATATTTTCAGATGAAGAGCTATGCCATTCCCATGGTGCCAAATTCTTCTGCTTCCTGTGAGAGGATTAGAAAATATGATGCGAGGGTCCGTCAACCGCCTATGCAAACCCCTACTTTATGGCAGAAAAGGCAGGGGAAGGCCGCTCGTCCTTGCCGTACTCCTCATACTGTCAACGATGCTTCTCTATCACACGTATATCACCCTAACCATGCCAGTACGGTTTCTCTTCATCAACGAAAATATCAACAGTGACTGCGTTATACCAGATCTAGACCCGTTTGATAAGTCTATCATGAAATACGTCTGGCATCCTTCTCCTATTCAGTGCAGCCCAACTCCAGATCTGGTCTATGTGGATGCCGATGGTCTTTTACGTTTGAATGACTCAGCGATGCAGTATTACGGGAAAGATGATTATTCATGTATTTATAAGACGCTGAACAGACGGACGCACGATGATTATCACGTTGATTTTGGTTCTGAAGTGAAGGTTGGTCTACCCTCTGTAGTCCCCAGTGACTTCTTTCGTGTGAAATGTCAAAATTCAAAGGCGGATACAGTATATGATAACCTCCATGAAAGTATTTATCCAAAGCCTGTCTTGGAAAGTAAGCACATCGGTCTTGAGGGAGGCGGTAAATACAGTGTGTTTATGTTTGGAATAGATTCAACGTCTCGTTTATCAGCTATACGAAAGTTACCGAAAACCTTTGATTACATTTCTAAAGTTTTAAATGCGTCGGTGCTGGAAGGCTACATGAAAGTGGCTGATAACACATTCCCAAATCTGGTGTCTATTCTAACTGGCAAAAAGGCGTGGACTGACGAGCTTCCAAAAATAGATTACACCAGAGATTCAGTTGACTCATTTCCATTTATTTGGAGAAAATTCTCAAATGCAAGTTATGCAACATTTTATGCTGAGGATTATCCTATCCTGGCAACATTTGATCGTGACGCTGGTGGTTTTACTAACCCACCCACAGATCATTACATGAGGACGTGGATGTTAGGAATGGAGAAAATGGACCTTGTTCAATCTGTGCTCAATTCTGTTTTAATGCCACTCGAATACCAAAGTCTCAAATTAAAGAAAACTTCAACATTGTGTTTTGGAAACAAGCCTATATTTCAACACCTTATCAATTATTATAAACGATTTGTGCAGATGTACAAGGGGAAATTAAAATTTGCTTTTTCTTGGCTCACTCAAATCTGTCATGAGTTCATTAACTTTCTTGAGCTAGGTGATGACGCTTTTTATCAATTTTTCAAATTCCTCAAGGAGGATGGTCACTTAGAAAATGCATTTCTGGTCTTTTACAGCGACCATGGTTCACGAATAGATGATATCCGAAATACCTTTGTAGGAAGAATAGAAGAAAGGATGCCTCTGATGTCTATAGTTCCTCCTACCAGCTTTATAGAAAGATACCCTGAACGAGCAAAGCGTCTTCGAGAAAGCACCAAACGACTTGTATCTAATTTTGATATTCATGAAACTCTATTAGATATAGTTAATAGTAATTATGAAAACTCAATGACATTTCGAAAACATAATAATCTTCGCGGCATAAGCTTATTTCGTCAAATTCCAGCATCCAGGTCATGCGCACATGCTGGAATACCAGAACATTATTGCGCTTGTTATGATTCGCAAACCATAAACACTAAAGATGAAACAGTTAAAGCTGTCACTAACTTCGTTGTTTCTGAACTAAATATTTTACTAAGGCATCATTCTGATAAATGTGCCAAACTGACATTAAATAACATTCACGAGGCACGGGTGTTCTCGCTCGGTCTCTCTTCTCGGGGTGAAGAGGAAAATAGGTGGACGATTTACAAATTCTTTTCAAAACCAGAAGAAGACAAACAGAAAAGATACCTTGTTGTGTTTGACACATTACCAGGCAATGCAATATTCGAAGCTACTATAGATCATAGTGTAGATAAAGGGATGAGACTGCTCGGTGATGTTAGTAGGACAAATAAATATGGAAACACATCAATCTGCATTCCAGAGAAACCACTCAGGCGTTACTGTTATTGTAAAAGTTTACTGTAAATTCGGAAATTTTTGCGAGGACTTTATTTTCGCGAAACTTCGCATATGCGAAGTTTCGTGAAAATAAAACCCTTGGGAAATGGCAAAAACACTCTGTCGTTTATTGATTTAAGTAAATCTTGCTTTGTCGCAAATTTTTCACATCACTAATATGTCTTTTTAATGCTATTCGTGAAAATAAAATTCTCGCAAAAAATTCCGAATCTACAGTACTTGAGGATTCACAACAATAGAATGCACCTACTGGGCAGGGCTGTAGAAACGCCATGTCCGACTTGTCCAACCTGGTCCCATTTCATTCAGGGCAGTCGAAATTTCTATACACTTGTCCTGGGACAAGTTAAAAGAAAGTCAAAACAATTCTAGACTATATAAATATTTCATATTTGATAATTATGATGAAATCATATGCAGTGTAGATCCTGATCAGCTGACTTCTTCAAAAGCCAGCATATCTGGATCTACACTGTCTTCAAGAGTTAATATCTGGATTCATTCTTTTTAGAGTTAATATTTAGATTCATACTTTTTTTAAAAGAGTATACATATCATGTATTGTCTAAGCACATAAAGGGTTCAGCTTAGTTTTTTGTGCATTATCTGTTCATTGGGATTAAAGACATAGAAATTTGAGCAATAATACTGGTACCACTCATTATGTGTGTTGTATACAGGTAATTCCCCACTTGAGCCCCTTTAATTTTGTGAGATATTGAAACTGTCCCTTATCAGTTAATCCTTTAATGATCTCTATCTGACAGCAATATATGCCTTTAAGTAAAACTTTCTTTGGACGTATTCTAAAACCACAAGAAGACGCACAGAGGAGATACCTCGTTATGTTTGACACATTACCAGGCAATGGAATATTCGAAGCAACTATATATCACAGTGTAGATAAACGGGTGAAACTTGTTGGTGATGTTAGTTGGCAAAAAAACAGTCTGTATACCAGAGAAAACGTTTTTGTAAAAAAAATATTTGATGATTAAACTGTAGTACATAAAAATATTCAGCATGACCATGTCATGCTGAATATTTTATGCACTACAGTTCTCCCCAGACTTTATACTGTTTAGTGTTACCCTGCATCATTCCAGTTGAAAGCATGCACGGATCCAGAGGGGGATAGGAGGTCCGGACCCCACAAGGAAAATCACAAGTTCCATAGGTTTCTTAAAAATAGTTTTCTTTAAAATAAACCATTGCCTCTATAAAACTGTAAAATAAGTTGAGGACTAAAAAAACAAACAAAACACCCTTGTTAGACGGGTATTTTTCTGTCAGTTGAGCCTGTACCGTACCATCCCTGACGGAAATTCCTGGATCCGCACATGGAAAGCATATATATTCACTCAGAGTGGATAGAAGTGTTGGTGGGCCGATGTTGGCCCATTTATAGCGGTATTTGGACCCACTATCTCTTATCAACTGAAAAAAAAGTTATCCAATTTGGACCCCCTCTGACAAAACTTTCTGGATCCGCGCATGTTACTCTATACCCATGAGTGAAAATGTTCAGGATTATTCCTGATTCAGGATTTTGAGGCTGACTTTCCACAGAAAGCCAGCCTCAAAATGCAGAATTCAGCAGATTGTAATAGCTTCTCTGATTGAACTTTGGTTTATATAATGAAATTGGCTATTTTAACTTGAAATGCTGGACTATCTGGAAATAATACAATCACACACTGCAGGCCAACCCGCGACACCGTTAGGAAGAGCCACAGAACACTCAGCCTGAGAATGTTATCCCCATTGAGTTTAACATAAACCTGACAAAGTGATGTCCACAGAGGCGAAGTCCATGTGGACATCACTTTCTCGGGTTGATAAACCTGGTGTTAACCTCAAAAGAATACATCATTTGTTTTGGTACCTTTAGGCTGTATTTTCAGAACTAAAATTAGCTGTGGGCAAGTAGACATGACTTTTGAAAGGCTGCCTAACAGCTAAAACAGTTTTGGGACTCATGGCATAAGATTTTTTCACATACAGAGAGCAAAATTTAGCATGCACGATCAAGTATGAGCTTTTGTACATATAGATGTTGCTGGCAGTTTCAGCCAATGAGAGCCAATGAGAGAAGGACTTTGTTTGCAGTCATATAAGATAGAACCATATATGTTGTCTGTACTCAAAAATCAGTTTTATGTATTACTAAAGCCTGAGTCAATGTTCCTAACCATTATCTTAATGAACCGGGATTAATCCTTTCTTTTTTGAAATAACTTTAGATCCAGATCAGCTGGCTACTGATGAAGCCATCTGATTAGGATCCACACTGTTGAAAATACATGCTTACAACTGGAATGCTGCAAGTTAACCAGATATAAAAATGTGGAGGAGTTTAGTACGTAAGAATATTCAGTATGACTAGGGTTATATTTGAGAATCCAGAAATTCAGGTACTAAAAGGTGTTAAGAAAGTTCGTTCCGCAATAAAATTATGTTCCTATTATTTTAGTTACGTATAATGTGTCTAATGACATAACTGTCACTGGAATTCTTTACAGTCGACTCATTTGACAAAATAATCAACGGGATGTTCAATCAGATATTTTTTTCACGGAATAAATGATCTTCAAAATCAAGTACCCCTCGGAAATTTTTGGGCTCGATGAGCAATATGGGGGTATATGACAAAGAGCCATTGTAATGCAATGGCCATAGTCAAAAGAATATTTCCTAATTGGTTAAGAAACTCTAAATGGAGTTGTTATTCATCTTATATGAACCTTTAGTACATTTACTAAACTACAGGGCTGTAAACAACCATCCAAATAAAAAATATCACAATTTTTTGAAAAAAAGAAAGATTTTTCTAGAACGATTGAAAGACAGTATCCAAAGTAATTATATATAATTGTTCGAAGACATTCGATGTGAGACACGATGCCAAACGCTATAGAGTATCACAAGGGATAACAGGCTCATGGAAAATGCAATTTTTCAGCATCATTTCCCTTTTAAATGATTCGAAATTCTATGATGAAGAGCGGAACGAACTTTCTTAACACCCGTTATTAATTAGTTTGTACTGTGCTGAAACGGGTAAAAGTTTAGTTAATTTGTTTTGATAAAATTAAAGTACTTAAAAAGTGTAGAGCACTATGCTTTATTTTGATATCTAAATCCGGCCTGTAAATCAGTGTCCAAGATCAATGCTAACCCACTAAAAATGTCCATATCTGTACAGTGTTGTATATATAAGTGAAAGTTAGTGTATGGGCTGTGCCACTGTACAGGGAGATAATCCACGACGTTTATTGAGTGGATTATCGCCCATACTGACGTACATATCATACAATATTAACGTTCTTATTGCACCAGCTTGCATGAAGGTTTGTACTTTCTGCATTATGCGATATTTTATTTAAAACATTGGAATAACGTTCAATACGTCATAAATGGGTGTTAAGGAAGGCTCAGGAATCGATACAATCAAGTACCACACCTGGTCCAGGACACCACATGGGAAAGTGACAAAAACACGAGAAAACATCACATACAAGAGAGCCAAGAGGTAAACCTTTCCCAGCAGGTGACCACAAGGCTGCAATAAACAGATGAGACAGCATGGCAGACACGAAGCCAATCCCTTCCATTGATGAATCTTTCAGTAGAATAATAATTGGCCGTGTAGGTCCATTGCCTAAAGCCAAGTTATGTTGTGATTATCGTTTGACTATCATGCGTGCTTTAACACGTTTCCCAGAGGCAATTTCTCTAAGAAATGTTAAAAGCAAGACAACTGTTTAGGTTTTAATGAAGTTTTTCACATTTGTGGGCCTTCATAAACCCGCTCAGTCTGACCAGGGTTCAAAGTTAATGCCTGGCATATTTTAACAGGTTAAGTATGAGCTGCGCATTGAGCAATACAAATCATCTGACTATTACCCAGAAGGCCAAGGTGCTCTGGAATGTTTCCATCAAACATGGAAAAATATTATTAGGTCATATTGTTTGACACTGTAAACGTATTGGGATGAATGCATTCATTTACTTTTAATTGCAACAAGAGAAAATAGTAAGTGAGTATGATCAGGAAATACCACAATCACAAACTGCAGGCAAACCCATGGCACCGCGAGGAAGAGCCACACAAACATCATGAGACACCAAGAATCTTAAGGTTTTTTAAAAGTCCTTTTGAGCTTGCATTTGATCATACTGTTCATGGTCCTTTTAACATTTTTGAAAGAGAAATTTCCCTAAAATAATGGCAGATCTTTGAATTTACTTCAATATGTATTCCACTTCAAAACATATTATTCAAACAGGACTTTAGTTAAGAGTGCGTAACAGAAAAACAATTTTCTTATTTCTCAACCAAAACATAGGTTGTGGGTACTCAAAAGAACCGTCTCAATGAGACGGTTCTTTTGAGCACCCGAAACATATGCTTTAATTTGTGGGTAAGAAAATATTTACAATTTTATGCTGAAAATTTTGGCTTTATCTAAACCTGTGTTAAAAGCCTGTGAAGCTACTTTAGTCGTTTTGTTCCAAGGAGGGAAAAATCAGGCACTTTGTTTCATCCCTTTCCCTGTATTTTAACTGCAAAATGGGTGGAGTACTTCAAACTTTATTATTGAGCCTTTAAGCTGAAAGAAAAATGTCATTTGATATGAATATAGTCTGGTAAATGAAATTACAAATCAGAACTGTTTCTAAGATTACGGCTACAAGTATTAGTATCAACCAAAGTATTTGTTAAAATTGCATACTCTGTAACTATGACCATTTTTCGAAAAAAAATATTGTCTTTTTAAATCATTTGCAAAAGTAAAATAAAGTTATTTTGTCACAATAAATCTAATTTCTACAGTTGAAAACTGCATGAAAAAGTGAACTATCTTATAAAAACAGGTGTATTTTCTCTTGTTTGTAATTATTTGCGTCCCTCCAATAATTCTAGACAGTTAATTTTTAACATAAATGCTGTTGTTTTGGCACTAATAATTTGTTAATTATTGCGAAAAAGGTAAAATGTATACCTGAATTTTAGTATTTTTACTGTGTTCTTAAAAAATAGAAACATTCTTTTTAAAATGAAAATATCAAAAGTTACAGATTATGCAGCTTTAACATAAACAAATATTCTGGTGCTTCTTTTTTTTGTACATTAATGTTAATTTCTTTATCCTTGAAGGATTTTGCTTTCATCAAGACTTTCCTATCCAATTTCAAGATATAGGAACTGTCGCACCCCTAAATGTGAAAATGTTATAAGGCCCGGTAGATGTGAAAACTTTTAACGCTACATGTAATAAGGCCCCGTAAATGAGAAACCGCCAAGTGGCCCTAAAGCGCTCACATGAGTTTTGTTTAAAGCTTACATATAGGTATCTGTAGAAAGCTGACCATGTCCTTTGCGACCCTGGCGCGGGGCAATTGCGGCCCCAGGGCTATAACTTGAACAAACTTGGTAGAGGTCTACTAGGTGATGCTACATACAAAATATCAAAGCTCTAGGCCTTGTGGTTACAGAGAAGAATGTTTTTAAAGTTTTCATCTTGAAAATCTATTTTTAACCTGTGTGACCGCGATATGCAATGGACTGGAACCATTTGAACAATTTTGAAAGAGGGTCATTATCTCGAGCAGAATCACGCTGCGGTTCATTTTCAGACATGAATTTGAGCCACTGTTGTCCTCGGTCTTCTGGCAGAAAACAAATTTCACAACAAATTTCCTTGTAATACATGAACTTGAAACATTGCTGAGAGAATAACATTGAGAATATGGTGGTTGACCCCCCCCCCCCCCCCACACACACTCTCAACGATTAACACTACGCTGACTAATGAATGAGAGCAACCCAACGTACCTATCTGTATAACAGCTTTGTATTTAGAAGAGAAAAAAAATACCAAGTCCTTTGTAAATTACATTTTGCTGTTCACATTGTATCTCTATGTCATGTATGTGGCCTGAGATTAATAAAGATACTGTTCTGTTCTGTTCTGTTCATTATAAGGATCATTCCTACCAAGTTTGCTCAAAATCCAGCAAAATTTCATTTTGCATCAAATGATGTGCAGTTGGTTCAAAATGAAATAATTGTTTCATTATGCGTCGATAGTGGGCATACTTTTTTTTTATTTCATTTTGCGTAAATGCCATCAGATCGGTTTCAAATGATAAACATTTTGTTATATGCTATGATAGATTACATAATTATTCAATTGTTTTGATTTTCGATGAACTGTTGAATATGTTTTTTTTAAATCAATGATGCCGTTGGATTTCGCATGTTTGTTATCCACCGACGTAGTCAGAGGGATATTATTTTTGCGTCGTCCGTGCATCCGTCCGTCCACTCAGTCCATCCGTTCGCTTTTTTGTCTGTCCGGAACCATATGTGAGTACTGATTTGTCAGATTAGAATCATTCTTTTTACAAATGATATGTACCATGTACTCTCGATATCCTATAAGCAATGAAATGCATAAATATAATGTTATATGTAAAAAGTATCCAACATTCTAATGCAAAACTTACTTTCAAACACTTCAGATTCATTTCATATTATTACATTATTTCATTTTGCGCTGTCTTCGCTCAGCACATTATGAAATAGTGTAAAAATTTGACCAGGTATGAATATTCATTATTTTTATAACAGCAATTTTAACAGTGGTATATTCACGAACAAAACGCCTATTTTAATTGTCTGTAAATGAATCCCATGAACATAATTTATATAATGTATACAGCCATCTAATGCAAATATACTTTAAAAATGCTTAAGCTTTATTTCATATTATTACACTATTTTCATTTTGCAGTGTCCTGGTACAACACATAATGAAATGATGTAATGATACTGATAAAGTACCAAGGAGGGCAAAGATCAGAAATCGATACAATCAAGCACCATACCTGAACCAGGATACCAATGGGAAAGTGTCAACAGCTATGACACAAATTGGACTGCACATCCATATACGAGTTACTAGCGGAATCATGATCTGAGTAGCGAAAGCAAAATTGCCTAGTGACCTCGTAGCTCAGTTGCATGACAAATAAGCAGAATCAGACCTGTTTTCTTACGAAGAGGTTTAAATGTTGTTGATCTGGGCCCAGAATTACAATGCCTCCTTAAAGTTAAGGAAGACTTAATTTAAGTCTTGATACTTCAACATGTACATAAAATGCTTAATAAATTGCCAAGACCTATGCAGTACTCATGGTCAAAGATATCATTGTGATCTACAGAAAAAATGAAACTATTTTGGTTTTAATCAGTTTGGAAACGTTATTTTTCGCAACATGGAAATTCAATACTTAACTTAAGTACTCCTTAACTTTAAGGATACATTGTAATTCTAGGCCCAGATTGTCTTGCTTTTTCTTAAAAATATATAAACACTTTGAGCGGGGCATGTGATTTCCAACAATGTGATATTTTGAGAAGTGTAGACTCAGACAAGCCTGTGCAGTCCCCAATTAAGCTGTAAAGTTGTTCGGTCAGTAGCTTAACAGTCATAGAATAATCAAGCGACAAGCAAAGGCTCTGGTCAGACTGCGCCTAGGCGCAGGCTGGTCTGAGGCTTTGCTAATGGCAACTACCACATTGTTGGAGATCTCATGTCGTGGCTCATATATGCTTGACTCTTCAGTAATTATAAGTGCATTTATTCATATTTAGCTTTGTAAATGAGCACATTTATACTGCTGACAATTTAACCAACTTGTGACGAATGGACTTTCCCATCCTTATCATTTGGATGAATCTAATTTCATTTTAGGTGCAGCAGGAGTGACTTTTCATTTTTATTTTGCATTTTATTACATATACATAGGCAGTGGAACCACACGGTTTATCACGGTGGAGACACGGATGTTCTCGGATTACGCCGGTATCGCCCCGACGCCGTCCCGGTGGAGACACGGTTGCTCCCGGCGCCTTCCCGGTTTATTACGGTATTTGACAGCCTTCCCGGTTACTCCCGGTGAGTCCCGGTTGTTTTAAACATTTTAAAACAACCGGGACATGAGCCATTGAGCCGGTTTAACACGGTTCAACACGGTTCATCCCGGATCTCCAAGGTTGTCCACGGTTGTGACACGGTTCATCCCGGTTCATCCCGGATCATCAAACCGGGGTGAACCGGCACCTTAAACCGGGACAGTGAGAACGGGGCTTAAACCTGTTTCACAAGTATGAAAAAATGATTAATTTTTCTTACAGCAATTCTTACAGTGGTTTATTCAGGTACAAACGCCTATTTTAACATGTCTGTAAATGAATCCCATGAAAGACGCGCGCACCTATTACGTAATAACTATAGTAGGAACTTTAGTTCGATTCGAAGTGAGCCAGTGTCACATCTGGCGAATGAATTCGATGTTCGAAGCGAATTGCACGGGCAAGTGAGGTTGGCAGCTGTCAATCAAATTGTGTGTCGTTCATGAGGCTATGAACGGTTGCAAAATTATAAAGATTCATAGAAGGCTTGCTTCGAAAATGTAAATATCTAGTTATAAAAGCCATGAACACCTAACTTTGTTAAAATGTTTTTGTCTTTGGAGCAATCTCGAGAGTTTCCGGATGTGCCGTTGGAACAAACTATGTCAACTCCTCAAAGTTTGGAGCTTGTTCCCCTGTTTACCATCCGCGAATCTGAAGTCACATGAAAAACAGAGTCATTCCTGATCAGACGGTTTCATCAGAACTCTGTCCAGCTACTGGCGACTTTTTGCATACCAGTGATGATTACCTTTGCAAACAGCTCAACCCTTTGTCTACTGATGAAGTCTTCTTTCTGGTTTGATGTAATAAAATTGGGATAGTTCACTGTACATATCTAGGGGTATCAGGTTATATTTCTAAAAAAAAGTTGTATTCTTTGTCTGAATATGTTTTTACCTTTACAAACAGAGTAGACTGTTTTCACTGTTCACAAAAGTACTCGTGTAGGGGTTTCTCGAATACAAAAGGCGATTCCATATCAGGTTCAACAAAATGATATATTATGCTTGATCTGGATCCAAACAGTTTGACGCTACAGATAGTAAATCTGGAGGAATTTTTGAAAATGTTAATTTTGGGGGAAATCAGCAGACGACAGAAAGCATGCAAAATTAATTACCCCGCATGCAAAGAGTTAAGGCGGATTTAGACAACGTTTTATCAGCTACTCTGACCTATACAATTCGTGGTCATGGCCTTGGGGCTTGGACTAAATGTATTGTATTTGTAAACTGTGGCATGGTGTATGATTTTGCTTTGAGTGAGTAGTTATTTCCTTCACCATTTAGAATTCACGAGACATGCCAGAAAAGTGTCACATTGAAGATCATAAAGAATAGAATCAGGTATGTTTTGCATTTTTAACCAACAGCATAAGCTCACGGTTCCTGGATATGCAGTATTGGCAGTATCGTATGTATGTTTGTTCATGCGTGGATCCAGAAAAGGGAGGGGGTCCGGATCCCACAACCCTGGAAGATTTTAAAGCTATATACGTTTTCCTTAGCAATATTTTCCTTCTTCCAATACTTCTAAGCCTCTAATGAGAACTTAAGAAGGGTATTCCTTATACCAAGAGCTAAGGGGGTGGGGTTAGCTGAAATAAAAAATGAGTAAAGTTGGTGGGATGAGTTTGTAAAGTGCGAAAAAGGGGGTTAGTTTAGTTAAAAGATAAAAAACAGAATATGGTGATTTAGGATCACACATGCACCACTGGCCGGAAACCCCCTGTAAAATCATATAGTATCAAGCTAAAATTCAATGTTGGGACATCGTCGGCCCGTCAGCGAAACGCCATTTAAAATTGGAAATGGGGGGCAGAAAAGTCCATTCGGCCTATGTAGGAATTGTCACGCCGATCCCTACAAGATTGATGCCTGCTTTAGAACATTATCAAAAGTCAACCTAATAATGCCCCACAGTTTTACTTAAAATAGACAGGCGTAGGATAATGGCAGGCTACAGCCAGGAACCCCTTATCTGAAGCCTTAGTGGGTGCATAAGACTGGGAGTTTTGTGCGCTCTATATGCCGGAGGCAGGGGCCGCACTACGCCGACATTACAACCGAAATAAGAAGAATTCGACCTATGAATTCATCGTGTGTATGATAAAAAGTGAAACTTCTGATCAGCTTCTGGGTTTACACTGTTCAAAAGATGGAAAAGCTACGCACACAGTGCTAAAAATGCAAAGATCAGGAATCGATACAATCAAGTACCACACCTCACCCGAGACACCATATCATGCACGGATCCAGAAAGTTTGTCAGAGGGGGTCCAATGAGAGGAGAGAGGGCCCAAATACTACTATAAGTCGGCCATCATCGGCCAGCCAGCGAAACGCCATTGAATGGCGTTTCGCTGGCGTGCCGATGATGGCCCAACATTGAATGTTGGCCAGGTAGCTTTGTTTTTTTTCACGGGATCCGGACCAGCATTGCTAAAAAACCCTATATTTTTGTGATTTTTTAGAGCGGGGGTGTAGGGTCCGGACCCCCTGCCCCCCCATCTGGATCCGCACATGGTATAGAAATGGAGCGACATAAACAATGAATCATCACACACAAGAGACAAATAACCCTAAATATAACTTCTGGCGATTGAAATAAACACTTTGCTTTTCAGGAGTGTGGGTTCGAGTTTGCAGCTCCAGTTGGGATTCCGTCGATGCCAAGACGTCACCAATGTCAATACGTCGTGTATCAAAGAACATGTTCTGCAGTCAAGATGTGTATATCCTTCCAAGGGGAGTAACTGTAGTCCATTAAGTAGTTTGGTAAGTTTAAAAATAATACAGTATTTTTTACTTTTTATGCCCCAACTTAGGAAAAAATGAGACAGTATATTGCTTTTGCCTTCTCTGTCTGTCGGTATGACCGTCCTTTCACCCATCTTGCATATCCTCAGTGGTAGAATGCTTTCTTCTAGCCTAGTTGCGGATTCGATTCTCACCGGAGGCACTGCGTTGTGTCCTTGAGGAAGACACCTTTTGGTTCATCCCAGGAAGACCCGTCACGACATGACTGAAAAATTGTTGACTGGGATGTAAAGAAAAAACCAAACACATTAAAAAAACTAAACACTGGTATATATACCACGACCTCCGAGGGAGTGCAGTGGCTCAGTGGCAGAGTGCTTGACTCGAGACCGAAGGGCCACGGGTTCGAGCCTCACCGGCAGTGACCGTGTCCTTGAGCAAGAACATTAATCCTAGCTTAGTACTGGTACTCAGGAGACCCGTCCCTATATAACTGAAAGATTGTTGATGGGACGTGAAGAATTAAATCAAACAAACAAACGGCCTCTGAATAATGGCCATTGTATCCTATAAGGTTGATGCGATCGATACACGTAAAATAATTCATTAATCAGTCCGACTGGAACATCTAAATATATATATGTGCAGGACTTTAGTTAAGCCCCGTTCTCACTGTCCCGGTTTAAGGTGCCGGTTCACCCCGGTTTGATGATCCGGGATGAACCGTGATTAACCGTGTCACAACCGTGGCGGCACCGTGGACAACCTTGGAGATCCGGGATGAACCGTGTTGAACCGTGTTAAACCGGCTCATGTCCCCGGTTGTTTTAAAATGTTTAAAACAACCGGGACTCACCGGGAGTAACCGGGAAGGCTGTCAAATACCGTGATAAACCGGGAAGACGCCGGGAGCAACCGTGTCTCCACCGGGACGGCGTCGGGGCGATACCGGCGTAATCCGGGAACATCCGTGTCTCCACCGTGATAAACCGTGCGGTTCCACTGTCTATGTTTATGTAATAAAATGCAAAATAAAAATTGAAAAGTCGCTCCTGCTGCACCTAAAATGAAAGTGGATTCATCCAAATGATAAGGATGGGAAGTTCATTCGTCACAAGTTGGTTAAATTGTCAGCAGTATAAATGTGCTCATTTACAAAGCTTATGTATGAATAATGCACTTATAGTTACTGAAGAGTCAAGCATATACGAGCCACGACATGAGATCTCCAACAATGTGGCAGTTGCCATTAGCAAAGCCTCAGATCAGCCTGCGCCTAGGCGCAGTCTGATCAGAGCCTTTGCTAGTCGCTTGATTATTCTATGACCGTTAAGCTACTGACCGAACAACTTTAAAGCTTAATTGGGGACTGCACAGGCTTGTCTGAGTCTACACTACTCAAAATATCACATTGTTGGAAATCACATGCCCCGCTCAAAGTGTTTATATATTTTTACGAAAAAGCAAGACAATCTTGGTCTAGAATTACAATTTATCCTTAAAGATAAGGAGTACTTAAGTTAAGTATTGAATTTTCAGGATACGAAAAATAACGTTTCCAAACTGATTAAAACCAAAATAGTTTCATTTTTTCTGTAGATCACAATGATATCTTTGACCATGAGTACTGCATCGGTCTTGGCAATTTATTAAGCATTTAACGTACATGATGAAGTATCAAAACTTAAATTAAGTCTTCCTTAACTTTAAGGAGGCATTGCAATACTGGGCCCAGATCAACAACATTTAAACCTCGTCGTAAGAAAACAGGTCTGCTTCTGCTTATTTGTCATGCAAATGAGCTGCGAGGTTACTAGGCAATTTTGCTTTCGCTACAAAGATCATGATTCCTCTAGTAACTCGTATATGGCTGTGCAGTCAAATTTGTGTCATAACTGTTATGCGATAGAGACAGAAGAAAACTGATGTTACTCCACGTTTTTTTTCCTGGTTTTATAGTGTAGAGTAGAACCGGGACGCAACCGTGGCCCTACCGGCATGTAACCGTGGCGCAACCGGCAGTTACCGGGACATCACCGTAAACAACCTGGGTAACACCGGGGTATACCGGCACGAACCGTGGCTCCAGCGTGCTGCACCGTAAGTGCTCCGTGGTGAACCGGGGATCAACCGGCGTCTTGCTTTCTCGAGAACCGGGGCTATACCGGGGTAACGTCGGCAAGGTGAGAACGCAATTTTTTTTTTATGAAATGTGTCCCGGTGCATCACGGTATACCGGCTGTCCTGCATCGGGATGAACCGTGGCTACACCGGCACAGTGAGAATGGGGCTTAAATTAAGAGTGCGTAACGAACATTTAATTTTCTTATTCCTTAACCAATGAAACGGTTATTTTGAGAACCCAAAACATATGTTAAAATTGATGAGTATGGCATGCCAGGCGTTCTAAAAAAATATTTATGGACTAAAAAATATATTTGTGGACTAAAAAAATATTTATGTGCTAAAAATATATTTGTGGACCAAAAATATATTTGTGGACTAATATATATTTGTTGACATAAAAATATATGTGTGGACTTTAAAATATATTTGTGGACATATAAAGTATTTGTGGACTTAAAAATATATTTGTGGACTTAGAAATTTTTTATGGACTTAAAATATATTTATGGACTAAAAATATACATATATTGTGTATAGGAAATATCTGTTGTCTAAAAATATATGTGTTGTGTAATCAAAATGTGTTGTGTAAGAAAAATATTTATGTTCTAAAAATATATTTGTTGTCTATAAAATATATATGTTGGGTAAAATTAGCATTGTGGGATACTAGCTATTTCCTTAACGGTAGTGTGACTGTTTCACTGACGGTGCTTATACGGCTATCTCACGAGTCCCTCGGTGTTCGAAGCTTTTCTACAGAAATTGAAAGCCACAGTCTTTGCAAGACAGTCGTGAGGTAGCCCCGCAAACTTGCAAGACTGTCACATGGCAGTTTCACAGAAATTGTGAAACATAGGGCTAAGTACGATGTCTTATGATGTTTGTGAGTTCCTCGTGCGTTTCGTCATAAATTTTCAAGTACTTTCTTTCCCATGAGTTTTGGGCACTCAAAAAAGCGTCTCCTGAAGAATGCTTTGAGTATTCACAAGATATGTTGTTTTTGGTGCCTATAATTCATAACGGTTTATTTGAGTACCAATAACACATTTTCGTTATACAAAAAATAGGCTACGTCACTACTATATCAGATCAAAAATGTACGGTAGGGCGGGGCAATGTTCGGGGAGGTGTGCCTATGGGTATGGGTGTGGGTAGTTTCAATGTGTAGACGCGGACTTGAGGTAGAGTAGGCTAGGATGTGGCAAGTATATTACAGTAGGGTATGGATGGATTGGGTTGGTTTGGTGGGGATTGCAAATTAAACGTAAATCAACAGAGCCGATAGATGCTGTAAATATTTTGCCTCTAGCGACATTCGAATTCACGACCTCGACAACACCGCCTAGAACTACACAAGCAGGTATTTGAGTTTAATGTATCTGTCGCATGTAAAATGTGAGTTTCAGTAGTGATTCGGTACTTTTTCTCAAGTGTTAATCTTACGTCATCCTGTTCTTTCGGTGAGATTCTGACGAGCATGCGCTTTTCCCCAGGCTTATCTGAGCCTTCATTGCACGAACACCTGGCAGTACCGTAATCTCATGTGCTGGTTCGGAAAGAATTGCATTGAATTGTAGTATCCACAGGGCAACGCTGCACACACGACACATTTTTACACGACCGTTGAGGAAATAGCTAGTATCCCACAATGCTAATTTTACCCAACATATATTTTATAGACAACAAATATATTTTTAGAACATAAATATTTTTTTTACACAACACATAATTTTTTTTACACAACAAATATTTTTATTTAGACAACAAATATTTTTTATACACAATATATATACATTTTAGTCAATAAATATATCTTAAGTCCATAAAATATTTTTTAGTCCACAAATATATTTCTAAGTCCACAAATATATTTTTATGCCCAAAAATATATGTTATGTCCACAAATATATTTTTAGTCCACAAATAAATTTTTATGTCCAAAAATATATTTTTTAGTCCACAAATATATTTTTAGTCCATAAATATATTTTTTAGCACATAAATGTTTTTTTAGTCCACAAATATATTTTTAGTCCATAAATATTTCGATATACAACACATATATTTCCTCAAACAATATTGCAACGCCTGACATGCCATAGTTGGGTAAGAAAATATTTACAATTTTACGCTGATTTTTTTTATATCTAAAGCTGTGTATGTGTGTGAAAATATTATAGTAAATGTAAGTCAATTAAGAAAGACCAGGAGTCAATACAATTAAGTACCACACCTGACCCATTATACCACATGGGGAAGTGACAAAATCAAAAACAGACATCACAAACAAGAGCCCCACCCCCCTATTTCTAGATCCGTATTTTCAATATTATAAATACAGTCAACAACAACAACATCAACAACAACAACAACAACAACAACAACAACAACAACAACAACAACAACAACAACAACAACAACAACAACAACAACTCAAATAAAGGTTGTTGTCATGGTCCCAAAATTCAATGACTTAAGCCTTTGCTCTGTTAAAACTACTTTAGTTGTATACAGCAATATGCATTGACATTGAAAATATGTTCTTAAAATGGTATCCTTTGGAAGCAAAGACTGCACCAAAGAGCTGAAACAAGAGTGTGCATATTTCCTGGGCCAGACTAGCTAGTTTCTGCCATCTAGGCTTCATCAGTGACCCTCTAATAGTTTCAAAGTTCCACAATGAAACCCATGATCCCAAAGGACAAGAAAATAAAATCTACACTATAGTGAAAAGCCTGTTTATATGAAGCAGACGAGGTTTCTTTAGCTCTGACTATCTGTGAGTCGTGAGCCATCATAGTGTGTTAATTTGATTAGATCGTTTCTCTATGGTGATACATTGTAATAGTTAGGAAGACTCCACGCGAACTTAACATTGTTTGTTCTTCACAAACGGCAGAATCTAGGGCGAAGATTTGGTACCAGTAAATTGCATTTAATCCCCCGGTGGGTTATGCTGCTGTCCGTTCTAAGGCGGTGGTTCTCTTGTTGTTGATTCGTTGTTGATTGTTACTCCCATTGGGGGATTTTGTAATAGTTCTATGTTTTGTTGTGCGTTAATTTGGCTTTATTCTAGTTTTGCAATCATTTTCATGGGGAAAAGAGGGCTGGTTACTTTGCTTGGTTTGTCTTCCTGGTGTCTCGTGATTTTTGTGTGGCTCTTCCTCACGGCGCTTCGTCTGCAGTTTGTGATTGTGGTATTTCCTGATCATACTCACTATTGCACGCGCGGATCCAGAAAGTTTTGTCAGAGGGGGTCGAACATTCTGGCGAGTGTTTTGTTGTCTGTCTTAGCTGATGAGAGGAGAGAGGATCCAAATACACGTACCATAAAAGCGTTCCATGATCGGCCCGCCAGTGTAACGCCAGGCGTTTCGCTGGCGGGCCGATGATGGCCCAACATTGAATGCTGGCTTGGTAGCTAACTCTAACCAGTCTGCCCAGCTACAGAGATTAGCTAGAATATTGAAATTTCCCCTGTAGCAAGTTTACATTTGACACTTTCCAAAAAGCGAATAACAAAGGCGCTGATCAGACTGTGTGGTAATATATATATATATATATATATATATATATATATATATATATATATATATATATATATATATATATATATATATATATATATATATATATATATATATATATATATATATATTTAAATGATGTTGCATTTTTGGATATTTTTGTCTGCATTTTATTATCTTTAAACGACATGGTACAGAGTCAAAGAGACCTATGACATATTTATTGTTTGTAATATGCATCAATAGTTATTTTGTCTGATTTTTACTATGATTATATAAAGATATAATGTCAAAGAGACCTATAACTTTATTTTGCATTTCGGATATTTTGTCTGAGTTTTACTATGACAAAATAAAGATCCAGAGCCAAGAAGACCTAGAGCATATATATTACTAAAAATTACATGCATTTTTGGTTATTTGATCTGATCTTTTCTTCTCATTATAAAAAGGTATAGAATCAAAGAGACATTTTCCGGATTTATGGTTTGAGCCAAGGAGACCTCGAACATAAATTATAATTAGATTTAAAATGATGGGCATTGATTTTTGTTTTTTGTTTGATATTTTTCTTATAATTATAACAAGGTATATAGTCAAATGGACCTAGAACATATATATCTATTACATTGATATGCAATTTTGGATATTTTGTCTGATTTTTTCCTTCTCATTATATAAAGGTATAGAGTCAAAGTGACAAATAACATATATATGTTTTAAATGAGTCAGAGACCTGGAATATATATTAAACTGATATGCATTTTTGGATTTTTTTGTATGATTCTTTTCTTATAAATATTATTATGTATAGAGTCAAAGAGACCAGGGACATATTTGTTAAACAATGGTGCATTTTTTGATATTTTGTCTGATTTTCCCATTAATAATAAGAAGCTACATTATACGCATTTAAATAGTTTGGATCTAGGATAAGTTAAGAATCATTTAGTTTCTGATTTGGTTTTTGAAGTAAGTAAAATGAGTATTTGATGAATTTATATTTTATCATTCTTATATTGCATAGGGATTGCAGAAATGGCAGTTGAATCAATTCATAGAATCAAACTTGAGGGAAGTGTTGGTCAAATTCTGCAGCAAACCTGATGTAACGGTAGAGAGTGGCAAATAGAAAGAAAAATAGATTATCTTTATAGCTTCTTAATAAACTAATTTTAACTCTTTCTTGGTGGATGAAATCTCCCATTCAGTTTGGTACAATTTTTGAGGGTCAGAGATTAGCATTTCTAGATTAAATTATATGATCATTTCTCAAAGTAAGCAATCAGTGCAGATAGTGTTGAGATGTCATATGATGTTAGGACTCATCTGGGTCTACAATGTTTTAATGTGTCATTGAAAGCGTTTTAATTGCTATATTTCATCAAATTATGGCTTGGAATCTTTCCATGTTCTGTCTGTATCACGTTATTTAGAAAAAGTAATTTAATAATTTTTGTACAGTTTCATGCCATGCTGGGGTTTTATTTTCTTCAATTAGCTTCTGAAGCTTAACTTTAGTGTAGTCTTCAATTTTCTTTTAAACGGGGATGTCTGTTGTTTCAAATTTCTTCCAAAGTGGGAGCTCAGTTAATTTCAATTCTCATCCAAAGCTAGAGTTCAGTTATCTTTAATATTCTTCCAAAGCTAGAGATCACTTATCTTCATGTGTTTCCCTTCAAAGCTAGATGATTGATAGTTGCCTTCAATTTCTTCCAAAGTTAGAGTTCAGTAGTCTTTAATTTACTTCCAAAGCTAGAGTTCACTTATCTTCAATTTTCATCTAAGTAAGAAAGAGGGCAAAGATCAGGAATCGATAAATTAAGCAACAAACCTGACCCAGGATACTAAAGCTAGAGTTTTGACAATTTTCTTTAATTTTCATCCAAAGCTAGAGTTTAGTTTTCTTTAAATTTTCCGCCTTCAATGTTCTTCTAAAGAAATAGTTCAGTCTTCAATTTCCTTCCAAGCAAGCGTTCAGTTGTCTTTAATTTACTTTCAAAGCTAGAGTTCAGTAGTCTGCAATTTGATTCCACCAAAGGTATAATTAAGTTGCCTTCAATTTTCTCTCAAAACAAGAGTTCCGTTGTCTTCAATTTTCGTCCAAAGCAAGAGTCAATTTGTTTTTAGTTTTCCTTCAAAGCTAGAGTTCAGTTATCTTCAATTATCTTTTAAAGCTAGAGTTCAGTTGTTTTCAAACTTATTTGATAGCTAGTGTCCAGTTGATTTCATTTTTCTTCCACAGCTTGGGTCTAGTTGTTCCTCAACAATATTCTATAGATAGAGTCCATTGCTTTTATATTTCCTCCTTGGCTATAAATTCTGGGGGTTTTCAGTTCTCTTCTGGAGTTAGAATTCAGCTGTTCTGAATATTCTTCCAAGGTTGAAGTTCATTTGTATTAAATATTCTCGCACACAAGATCGGGATTTCCGTTGTTTTTACCCATGTGAGATAATTCTATCTCTCACACCTGTACCAGCCCTAGGGAAAGATAAAAAACAAATAACCGCACGCTGGTCGCACGTCGATCCGTGACGTCATTGTAATGTTAAAATGACGTCACATTGTCGCGTTTCAGCGAAATCAGGATTTTCTTGAGGTCTTTTTCATGCTTTTTCAATATAAAATGAGATATTTAGTGGTAAGCAAGAAAAAGAATCCATTAATCGTGTGAGGGTGGGATAGAAAAATCCGTCCCTCGTGATCACCGCTTGTCATCACTCGGCAAGCCTCGTGATGCCAATCGGTGATCCTCGGGACGGATTTTTCTATCCCACCCTCACACTCATGATGGATACTTATATTCTTCCACAGCTAGAGTCCAGTAGTGATCAGTTGTCTACTATAGATATATTTCAGTTGTCTTTAATTTTCATCTGAAGCTAAGGTCCACTTTTTTCATTTTTTTACCATCGCTTCAGTTCAGTTGTCTTTAATTTTCATCTGAAGCTAAGGTCCACTTTTTTCATTTTTTACCATCGCTTCAGTTCAGTTATCTTTAATTTTCATCTGAAGCTAAGGTCCACTTTTTTCATTTTTTACCATCGCTTCAGTTCAGTTATCTTCAATTTTCATCTGAAGCTAAGGTCCAAATTTTTCATTTTTTACCATCGCTTCAGTTCAGTTATCTTCAATTTTCATCTGAAGCTAAGGTCCACTTTTTTCATTTTTTACCATCGCTTCAGTTCAGTTATCTTCAATTTTCATCTGAAGCTAAGGCCCACTTTTTTCATTTTTTACCATCGCTTCAGTTCAGTTGTCTTCAATTTTCATCTGAAGCTGAGGTCCACTTTTTTCATTTTTTACCATAGCTTCAATTCAGTTAACTTCAGTTTTCTTCCACAGCTCTTCGATTTTCGTCTGAAGCTAGTTCAGCTGTTATCAACTTTCATCCCCATCTGGGTCTCAATTATCTTCATTTAACTTTTGACACTTTTCTTCCAAACTTGGAGATTATTATTGTATCTTAAATTGTCCTCAAAGGTTGGATTTCACTTTTCCGTAACATCTGTTTAAAGCTGGCCTTCGAATTCCTACAAAAGGTAGATTTTAGTCGACATCAAATCTTTTTTTCAAACCTAAGTGAGTATGTCCAGGAAATACCACACATTCACACACTACAAACCAGCCCACGACGAAGTGAGGAAAAGACACAAAACACTTACACCCACTTGATATGAAAAAGACAGTTAGTTAAAGTAAAGTAACTAGTGTCCAATTCTTCAACCAGATGATTACAAAACTAGAGAGGACACTACTGTCCTTACTAGATAAGTTCAAAGTGACGTCAGAGCATGTTTTGATAATTGGACATTGTCCATTGATGTAAATAGGTAGAACGGTTTCGCTAACTTTGTACATTATATTCTTTTATCATTGATATTTGTCACAGTTGGGCTGGCGCGGTGGTAAGATCGTAGACCTCTGTCCCGAAGTTTTGCAATTAAAGGTTCGAACTCCAACCACGGCATATTTTTTTATGTTTGTTTTTTGATATTTTATGTTTGTGAATGATGAACTTTATTATTTTTATCGGATATGACAGAAAACGAAAAGCGGAAAGAAGGCGATGACCTGATGACATGTTTTGTAATACATGTCAGTCTACTCTCTTTACACATTTTTTAGAAACAGGCTTGTCGTTTACCATCCACTTTCAAAGTTGAGCTTTGCAGCAGTTGTTTTTCTATTAATCATAGAAACATTGATAATCATTTTACCTACGAAAAGGTCAGTTGTCTAAAATGGGTGTTACGAAAAAGGCGATATACCCAAAGTCTGCTTCTCAAATATGCTATAAGGAGAGTGCGCAGACTATTCTGACACAGAATCAGCAGACGAAGAATGTTTGTGCTGACCTCTTTTGTATTGTTTTGTATTGTATTGTAATGAAATGAATATGTGAAGAATGTAAAAAAAACTAGAAAAAACTCACAAAAAACACACAAAAAAACACACAAAGAATACTATAGTAAAAACATTTAAAATATAACAAAAATATGATAAAAAGTCTTGTTTAAGCAATAATGATATTTAAAAATATCTCCTTCATGAAAACAAATAATCGTGTGGGATTCGAACCCTCCCCCGTTTTAAATCCCTCGTTAATAGATATAGAGACAAATATTTGCCTCAGCTCAACCGACTGAGCTATGACGGCTTGGTATAATATTTCCGTATTTTGAAAACCTTTGTCAGGTATTAATGTTATTTTTTACCGTTAATAACGGTATAACCTGTATAACCTTCAAGTGTTGGTACGCTCTTTTACGTCACTTTATTACTTATCTATAGGCTACAATAAGTACTGCATAGGAAATTAAGGACCAAACATAATAAAAACTGAAATAGAGCAACAATAAACAATGAATCAACTACAGAGTCACAACCTTAGAACATACAGTAGTTACAGGCCTTTGTGGGGGGAGGAAGCAGTTTACTATTTTTAGATGGAGAATAAGCTGGCAATAAGAAAAGACAAGACGATTAAATGAAGCAAGACAGAGGGGAAGCCAGCAACAAGTAGGCACAATAAGGGTAGAGGGAACACGGAGAGACTGGAAAAATAAAGATAAGAGTAGGTGGAACAGACAGAGAAACAACCAATGGTAAAATAAAACAAGGAACGCAGGCAAAACAAGAAACAAAGAATCCATATGGAATAAATAAAGGCATTATGTATAGATGAAACAAGAAGACAGAGAAGTAGTCTACAGTTAGAAGAGACAAGAAGAGAAGAGAGAACAATAAGACAGAAAGTGAGTCTTCAGAAAGAAGAGCAGAGAAGATCAAGAGACAAGACGAGTAGAGGGAACGAGGTAAGAATAAGTCTACAATAAGAAGAGACAGGAAGAGTAGAGAGAACCATAAGACAGAAATGAGTCCTCAGAAAGAAGAGCAGAGAAGATCAAGAGACAAGACGAGTAGATGGAACGAGGTAAATTAAGTCTACAGTAAGAAGAGACAGGAAGAGTAGAGAGAACAATAAGACAGAAAGTGAGTCTTCAGAAAGAAGAGAAGAGAAGATCAAGAGACAAGACGAGTAGAGGGAACGAGGTAAGAATAAGTCTACAGTAAGAAGAAACAAGAAGAGGCTCTGTGGAACAAGAAGACAGAGAAGCAGCTGGTAAAAAGAAAAGACAAGTAAAGTAGATTGTAACAAGAATTTAGAAGCAGCCTTGAATAAGTAGAGAAAAGAAGAGTATAGCGGGAATAATAAGACAGAGATAATGGATGTGTATATAAATTAAAATCTAAGTTGTTCAGGGATAAACTGAAACATTTCAGTGTTCTGAATGTCAAGAAGTTTTGGATATTTAGGTAATTTATATGTATATTTTGAAAATATCAGTTGTATAACGATAGTTTAGGCCAAGTAAAAAACTGTGTTTAGGGAACCCGACCCTTCTTAAATTTACTGGTGAAACCTAGATATTTTTTTTTTCATTTTTTTTTGGAAAAATATAATTTTATACATTTTTAAAGGCATTTCGCCTTTCAAAATACATTTTTTTAGAAAAGATAATAGTTAGTTTTCGCGTCAAGGCCCATTTGATGTTGAAGCCCAGGCTTCCTGACCTTCGCCTGGTTATGCGCCTCGGAAATAAGTTACATTGGTAAAACCTTTCATTGAAACATTTTGGACATAAATATTCACACCACATTTGTTTCTGATTGTATATAAACAAGAAAGCAAATGGCGAAATAATGGTAACCATAACAAATGGGAATTGCTTCTAAACCATGCATGGATCCGGAAAGTTTTTTCAGAGGGGGTCCAACATTTTTTTGTTAATGAGTGGATCTAAATACCACTAAATCGGGCCATAATCGGCCCGCCAGCGAAACACCATTTAAATGGCGTTTCGCTGGCGGTTCGATGATAGCCCAACGTTGAATGCTGACTTGGTCGCTATGTGATTTTTCAGGGGACCCGGACCAGTATTGCTAAGAAACCCTATATCTTTGTAATTTTCCAGGGGGGCGGGTCCAGTTCCCTGTCTCCAACCCTCTGGATCCGCACATGTAAATTAAAGAATAATAAAATACACTGTAAAGAGAAGCATAGAAGTTGGAATAGAATTCAGAGTGTGAAGACAATGGCATAGTCAAAATGCTCAATACTCCAAGAGCAACGAATATGTATAACAAATATAGGAGGAAGGGAAGGGAGATAAGAATAAAAAGAACATAAACCCAAGAAACGTAAGACTGAAGCGCCAGTGACATGTTATCAGGAAAGATGTCAAATTTATCAGTTCCCAATCAGACAGTTTATGCACTCTGCGTACAACATGGTCGAAGTTTTTAGGATTAATCCTGAATTCAGGATTTTTTCAGCCTCAAAATGCTGAATTAAAAAAGATATGATATATTCTTTGATTATTTCTCAGATTCTCAAAACACAATCAATCATTTAAACTTGAAATTTTTTATTTTTGTAGTCATCCTGCAAGTTTTAAAATTTGAATTTCTAAAGTTCAGGTTTTTGGTAATTTTTAACTTTCATCCATGGTACAATCAATTGCTGAAAATGAAAACATAAGTAACGCGTGAATAACAATTCGGACAAATATCCAAACCGACATTTTGCAGGGCCTGATCTGGGTCTAAACTGTTTTCAAAGGTCATCAACAGAGAACTGTAGCAGACAATGTTTTAAGCAATATGTTGCAATTTTCTAGCCTGAAGTTAAATGTGCATTCAAAAATATCTTTTTATTTCTCAACCAAACAAATGTTTAAGTACTCAATACAGGTACTCAAAAGCACCGTCTCAATGAGATGGTTCTTTTTAGTACCCAGATCATATGTAAGAAATGATGGATACGAAAAAATATACAATTTTAGGCTCAAATTTGTGTTTATTTAAACCTATGGCCCTTAAATGGGTACTCAGGTAGTGACAAGAAATGTGTTTAGTTGTTACAGGTCTTTTAGCGTTCACGACATGTGGTTTTGTTGGGACCCCAACCCCTCCCCCCTCCCCCCAAAAACACATTTTCAATAATGCACTATTAATATTGAGACCTGCTTTTGCAGTATATTTTATTATCAAATGCAGAGTGGGTATAGGATCAAATCATCTTCCAATAGGAGGCGTTTTGCAAACATTGACCGATCTGATTTGAGCATTCTGGAAATATATTAATGTTTGTTCAACATGTTCTTCGTCCGATTGGTTCATTCGTTATCAGGTGTCACCCAGACGCTTCTATGATCAGACAACGTGCAAAACATTGTAAAAATGTTTTAATATAGCAAATACTGCAAATTCGGAAATTTTTGCGAGTTTTTTTTTCGCAAAACTTCGCGAATTCGGAGTTTCGCGAAAATAAAACCCTCGCGAAATGGCGAAATCTCTTTGTCCTTTACTGATGTAGCTAAATCATGCCGATTTTTTTGCTTGGCAAATATGTCTCTTAACGCTATTCGCGAAAAAAAAATTCTCGCGAAATTAACCGAATTTTCAGTATTATCATCATATTATCGATAAATACCCACTATACTTTATATGTTGTTGCTGTAGAATGTCGACTCTATAAACCTGTTTCCGCTTGCAACCTTTAATCAAAATTAAGTGAAGGAGTTTGGAGTAATGCACACTGCATAATAACCCTTAATGCGCCAATCACAACAAAAGTCGTCTGCTTTTCGAGTCTGCTGAAATTGTTAAGAAGCCTCTATGGCAAACAGTGTGGACCCAGACCAGACTGCTCCTATAGGAGCAGTCTGTTATGGGTCCACACTGTTTGCTCCTATACTTAATTTGTCAGTATTGTTAGGCAATTATTTGCAGCAGACCACTTCAGCAGATGGCATTTTCAGATGCATTTTTTTCTTGGCGCCTTAAGGGATAATATTCTGCACAGGACAGTGGTGCGTCCTAACCCTTAAAGTACCAAAGAAAAGAAATGTATCTGAAAATACCGTCTGATGAAGTTGTCTTCTGCAAACAATTGTCGAACATTACTGACGAATTTAAATATAGAAGCAAGCAGCGTGAACCCAGATCAGAGTCTGCTTAGGTCTGATCTGAATCCACACTGTTTGCCATATAGACTTTCTTAATCATATCAGCAGACGAGAAAGCAGACAGAGATTTTGTTGTGACTGGCGCTTTACGAGTTAAAGCTGCATACTCTGTAACTATGAACATTTTTCGAAAAAAAAATTCTTTTTAAATCGTTTGTAAAAGTAGAATTAAGCTATGTTTTCACAATAAAAATGTTCAGTACAGCTGAAAATTGCATGGAAAAGTGAATTATCTTATCAAATAGGTGTATTTTTCTCTTGTTGGTAATTATTTGCGTCCCTCCAATAATTATAGACCGTTGAATTTTAACATAAATGCAGTTGTTTTGATAGTGATAACTTGTTAAGATTTACGAAAATGGTAAAATGTTAACCTGAATTTGAGTATTTTTACTGCGTTCTTGAAAAAAAAACATTATTTTTAAAATTAGAAGATCAAAAGTTACAGACTATGCAGCTTTAACAGACAAGTGGGTCTTTGAAAAGTATTACGTGCACAAGCTATGGTTTGATATTGTAAAATTCAATTAAATTTAACTATGTCTTTTAGTTGTTTTTCAGGGACTTTGCATCAGAGGCATGATAGAAAAATAATCTATCCCACGACCAATTCGCATGCTTCTGTCGTCTGCTGAAATTTTTTTGGGGTCTCCTCGACAAATCGTGTAGATCCAGTCTGATCTGGATCCACACTATTTGCTTCTATACTTACATTAAGTAATAATATTATCAAATATAAGCAGCAGATGATTTATGCAGACAACAATTCGGGTGCATTTATGCTGGTGCTTAAAGAATTAAATAATCTATCTTATGGGTCTTAACTATTTGATTGTTTGGTACTTTTTTATGCTTTTGTTGTCGTCTGCTGACTTCTTTTAAAATTAAATTAAAAAAATCAGGAAAACTATCAAATGGCAAACGGTTTGCAAAGGTTATCAGCAGATGACAAACGTTTTTGTTGTCGTCTGCTGAGTTTTTCAAAATTAACTTTAAAAATCTTTCAGGAACACTATCATTGTTATTCGGTTTGGATCAAGATCTGTCCAAACAGTTTGTAAACGTTGCATGGGCGGATCCAGAGGGGGGACAGGGGGTACGGACTCCATCAAAAATAACAAAAATATAGGGTTTCTTAGAATACTGGTCCGGATCCCCTGAAAAAACACAAAGCTATCAAGCCAGCATTTAATGTTGGTCCATCATCGGCACGCCAGCTAAACGCCATGTAAATGGTGTTTCGCTGGTGGGCCAATGATGGACCACTTATAGTGGTATTTGGATCCTTTCTCCCCTAATCAACTTAAAAAAGGCAACATTGTCAAAGTTCGACCCCCTCTGACAAAACTTTCTGGATCCACGCATGGGTTATCAGCAAAACTTTCTGAGTGCCAAACGGTTTGCAAAGGTTATCAGCAGGTGACAAAAGTCTTTTGTTGTCGTTGCTGACTTTTTGTCTAAATTAACTTTTTCGAAAAATATCTTTCAGGAGCACTAACAGAGTGTTAATTGGTCTGAATCCAGATCAGAACCGATGTTCTGTTTTGTCCTGATATGGAAACAAAAAGTTTGTAAAGGTTTTCAGCAAATGATAAGTCCTTTGTTGTTGTTTCTGACCTATATTTCTAAATTGAGCCGCGACGTGTGATTTCCAACAATGTCGCATTTTGACATGAATAGACTCAGATGAGCCTGTGCAACCTCATTTTAAGCTTAGAAACTCCAAATGATATTCAGTCAGTAGCTTAATATTCATAGAACATTCAAGCGACTAGCAAAGGCTCAAAGCAGGCTGTGCGTATGCGCAAGCTGATCTGAGCCTTTGCTGGTCGCACATCCCACATTTTTGGAAATCTCATGTCGCGGCTCTATTAACTTGTTTTTCAAAAATTCTTTCAGGAACACTTTAAGACTGTTAAACGGTTAGGATCCAGATCAAGACCAACGTTTTTTCATGTCCTGACGATTGTCAAAACTGTTAGCAAAGTGCCGCTTGCAGTCATAGAGAAAAAATGACACAAATTTTGAGATTGCAGATGGTTCAAAATCTTGAACATCTCCTTAACCACTGGATGGAATTTTACCAAACGTTACAGGAATGTTATGTGTGTGGTCACCTTTCAAGGTTCAATCTTTCCATTCCCTGCAGAATTCTGGTTGCCATGGTTACAAAAAATGAAACGCTTAAAAGTGTGCTGTCAAAAACAAATGGACTGAATTTAAGAAAAATAACACAAACTAATCTAAGTTAGGCCTTAAGTTAAGAATGCGTAACAGAAAAATAACTTTCTCATTTCTCAACCAAAACATATGTTGTGGTTACTCAAAAGAACCGTCTCAATGAGATGGCTCTTTTAAGCACCCAAAACATATGCCACAATTTATGGCGAAGAAAATATTAACAATTTTACGCTGAAAAATTCTGTTTATCTAAAACCAGTGAGTGTCTTGCATAACTCTCAAAAATCTTGTCTACATGACTGATAAAACAAAGATTGTAAATAACTTCTAGGCTGAATTGAAAAAAAATGCGCTTAATGTTTCAGGGTGACCCGCTACCAAGATTTCTTTCTCTAAGCAACTTATCTCCGTCCTTGTTCCCTCTGCGCTTCTTGTCCCTTCTTACTCTTAGCAACCGCTCTGCATTCTGGTTTCCTCAACTCTTGTTGTCTCTTCTACTCTAAGCAACTGCTCTGCATCCATGTTCCCTCAACTCTTCTCTCTTCTACCTCTAAGCAACTGCTCTGCATCTTTGTTCCTTCATCTCTTTTTCTCTCTTCTAAATCTTAGCAACTGCTCTGCATCCCTGATCCATCAACTCTTATTCACTCTTCTAACTCTAAGAAACTGCTCTGCATCCTTTTCCCTTCAACTCTTCTTCACTCTTCTTACTCTAAGCAACTGCTCTGCATCCTTGTTCACTCAACTCTTCTCTCTTCTTCTAAATCTAAGCAACTTCTCTAAATCTTTGTTCCCTCAACTCTTCTTCTTTCTTCTTCTAACTCCAGCATCTTCTCTGCATCATTGTTCCCTCAACTCTTCTTCTCTCTTCTTACTCAAAGAAACTTCTCTGCATCCTTTTTCCCTCAACTTTTCTTCTCTATTCTAACTCTAAGCAACTTTTCTGCATCTTTGGTCCCTTAACTCTTCTTCTCTATTCTTACTCTAAGCATGTTCTCTGCATTATTTTTTCCTCTTCTCTTCTTGTCTCTTCCTACTCTAAGCTACTTCTCAGCATCCCTGCGCCCTGAAATCTTCTTGTCTATTCTAACTCTAAGCAACTGCTCTGCAACCTTGTTCAATCTTCTCTCTTCTTACACTAAGCAGTTGCTCTGCATCCTTGATCCTCAACTCTTCCTCTCTCTTCTATTTCTGAGCAACTGCTCTGCATCCTAGTATCCTCAACCCTTCTTGTCTCTTCTAACACTTAGCAACTGCTCTGCATCCTTTTTCCTAAACTCTTCTTCTCTCTTCTATCTCTAGGCAACTGCTCTGCATCCTTTTACCTCAACCCTTCTTCTCTCTTTTAACTCTAAGCAAATGCTCAGCATCATTGTTACCTCAACTATTCTTCTCTCCTCTATGTTTAAGCAACTTCTCTGCATCCTTGTTCCCTCAACTCTTCTTCTTCTTCTTTTAACTCTAAGCAACTGCTCTGCATCCTTGTTCCTCCAACTATTCTTCTCTCTTTATACTTTAAGCAACTGCTCTACATCCATGTTCCATCAACTCTTCTTCTCTCTTCTTCTTACTCTAACCACTTGCTCTGCATCCTTGTTCCTTCAACTCTTCTTTTCTCTTTTAAATCCAAGCAACTGCTCTGTATCATTGTTCCTTCAACTCTTCGTCTCTTTTTTTCTAACTCTAAGCAACTTCTCTGCATCCTTGTTCCTTCAACTCTTCTTTTCTCTTCTTAATCGAAGCAACTTCTCTGCATCATTTTCCCCTCAACTCTTCATGTCTCTTCTTACTCTTAGCATCCTCTCAGCATCCTTGTTCTCTCGATTCTTCTTCTTTCTTCTAACTATAGGCAACTGCTCTGCATCCTTGTTCCCTCAACTCTTCTGCTCTCACTTACGCTAAGCAACTGCTCTGCATCCTTGTTATCTCAAGTCTTCTTCTCTCTTCTAACTATAGGCAACTGCTCTGCATCCTTGTTCCCTCAACTCTTCAACTCTCACTTACGCTAAGCAACTGCTCTGTAACCATGTTCCCTCAACTCGTCTTCTCTCTTCCTACTCTTAGCCACTTCTCAGCATGCTTGTTCCCTCAGCTCTTCTTCTTCTCATAACTCTTAGCAACTTCTCTGCATCCTTGTTCCCTCAACTCTTCTTCTCTCTTCTTCTTACTCTAAGCAACTTCTCAGCATCCATGTTCCTTCAACTCTTCTTTTCTCTTCTGACTCTCAGCAACTGCTCTGCATCCTTGTTCCCTCAACTCTTCTTCTCTCTTCTTAATCTTAGCAACTTCTCTGCATCATTGTTCCCTCAACTCTTCTTGTCTCTTCTTTCTCTAAGCATCTGCTCTGCAACCTTGTTCCCTCAACTCGTCTTCTCTCTTCCTACTCTTAGCATCCTCTCAGCATCCTTGTTCTCTCAACTCTTCTTCTCTCTTCTAACTATAGGCAACTGCTCTGCATCCTTGTCCCTTTTTACTCTTCTTCTCTATTCTCACTCTAGCATGTTCTCTGCATACTTTTTTCCTCTTCTCTTCTTCTCTCTTCTTACTCTAAGCCACTTCTCAGCATCCCTGTGACCTAAACTCTTTTTGTCTCTTTTAACTCTAAGCAACTGCTCTGCGGTCTTGTTCCCTCATCTCTTCTTCCTCTTCTAAGTCTTAGCAACTTCTCTGCATCCTTGTTCCCTCAACTCTTCTTCTCTCTTCTAACTTTTAGCAATAGCTCTGCATCCTTGTTCCCTCAACTCTTCTTCTCTCTTCTTACTCAAAGAAACTTTTCATCATCTTTGTTCAATCATCTTTTCTTCTCTATTCTTACTCTTAGCAACTTCTCTGCATCCTCGTTTCTTTACATCTTCTTCTCTATTCTTACTCTAGCATGTTCTCTGCATCCTTTTTTCCTCTTCTCTTCTTGTCTCTTCCTACTCTAAGCAACTTCTCAGCATCCCTGCGCCCTGACATCTTCTTGTCGATTCTAACTCTAAGTAACTGCTTTGCATTTTTTGTTCCCTCAACTATTCTTCTCTCTTCTAACTCTAAGCAAATTATCTGCATTCTTGTTCCAGATACTCTTTTCGTCTCTTAAATCTAAGCAGCTTCTCTGCATCCTTGTTCCCTCAGCTCTTCTTGTCTTTTCTAACTCTAAGCAACTTCTCTGCATCCTTGTTCTCTCAACTCTTCTTTAAGCAACTTCTCTGCATCAGTTTCCCCTCAACTCTTCTTGTCTCTTCTAACAGTTAGCAACTTCTCCGCATCATTGTTCCCTCAACTCTTCTTCTCTCTTCTTGCTCTTAGCAACTGCTCTGCATCCTTGTTCCCTCAGCTCATCGCCTCTTTTCTTACTCTATGCAACTTCTCTGCATCCCATTTCCCTCCACTCTTCTTCTCTCTTCTTACTCTAAGCAACTTCTCTGCATCCTCGTTCCTTTACATCTTCTTCTATATTCTTACTCTAGCATGTTTTCTGCATCCTTTTTTCCTCTTCTCTTCTTGTCTCTTCCTACTCTAAGCAACTTCTCAGCATCCCTGCGCCCTGAAATCTTCTTCTCTATTCTAACTCTAAGTAACTGCTTTGCATTTTTTGTTTCCTCAACTCTTCTTCTCACTTCTAACTCTAAGCGACTGGTCCGCATCCTAGTTCCCTCAACTCTTCATGTCTCTTCTAACTCTAAGCAACTGCTCTGCATCCTTGTTCTTCAACTTTTTTTCTCTCTTTTTAATCTAAGCAACTGCTCTGCATCCTTGTTCCCTCAACTCTTCTTCTCTCTTCTAACTCTAAGCGACTGTTCTGCATCCTAGTTCCTTCAATCCTCTTGTCTATTCTAACTCTAAGCAATTGCTCTGCATCCTTGTTCCTCAACTCTTCTTCTTTCTTTTAAATCTAAGTAACTGCTCTGCATCCTAGTTCCCTCACCTCTTCTTGCCTCTTCTAACTCTAAGCAACTGCTCTGCATCCTTGTTCCTAAACTATTCTTCTCTCTTATATCTCTAAGCAACTGCTCTGCATCATATTCCCTCAACCCTTTTTGTCTCTTCTAACTCTAAGCAACTGTTCTGCAACCTTATTCCTCAAATCTTCTTCTCTCTTCTAAATCTAAGTATCTGCTCTGCATTCTAGTTCCCTCAAATCTTCTTGTCTCTTCTTACTCTTACCAACTGCTCTGCATCCTTGTTCTCTCTACTGTTCTTGTCTTTTCTTCTTACTCTAAGAAACTGCTCTGCATCCTTGTTCCCTCAAATCTTCTTGTCTCTTCTAACTCTAAGCAACTGCTCTGGTTCCTGTTCCCTCAATCCTTCTTCTCTCTTCTAGCTCTAAACAACTGCCATGCTTCCTTGTTCCTCAACTCTTCTTGTGTAGCTTACTCTAAGCAATTTCTCTTCATCATTGCTCTCTTAATTCTTCCCCTCTCTTCTTTCTCTTAGCAACTCTGCATGTTTGTTCCCTCAACTCTTCTCGTCTCCTCAAACTCTAAGCAAATTCTGTGCATCCTTGTTCCCTCAACTATTTTACCCTCTTCTTACTCTAAGCAACTGCTCTGACCCTTTTCCCCTCAACTCTTCTCTCTTCTAACTCTAAGCAACTTCTATGCATCCTTGTTCCCCATCTCTTCTTCTTTCTTCATCTAACTCTAAGCAACTTCTCTGCAACCTTGTTCCCTCAACTCTTCTTCTCTCTTCTAACTCTAAGCAAATTATCTGCATTCTTGTTCCAGATACTCTTTTTGTCTCTTAAATCTAAGCAGCTTTTCTGCACCCTTGTTCCCTCAGCTCTTCTTGTCTTTTCTAACTCTAAGCAACTTCTCTGCATCCTTGTTCTCTCAACTCTTCTTTAAGCAACTTCTCTGCATCAGTTTCCCCTCAACTCTTCTTGTCTCTTCTAACAGTTAGCAACTTCTCTGCATCCTTGTTACCTCAACTCTTCTTGTCTCTTTTTTCTTTAAGCAACTGCTCTGCATCCTTGTTCCTTCAACACTTCTTCTCCCTTATTACTCTAAGCAACTTCTCTGCATCCTTGTTCCCTCAACTCTTCTTCTCTCTTCTTCTTACTCTAAGCAACTTATCTGCATCATTTTCCCTCAACACTTCTTCTCCCTTCTAACTCAAACCAAATTCTCTGCATCCTTGTTCCCTCAACTCTTCTTGTCTTTTTTTCTTTAAGCAACTGCTCTGCATCCTTGTTTCGTCAACTCATCTTTTCCCTTATTACTTTAAGCAACTTCTCTGCATCCTTGTTCCCTCAACTCTTCTTATCTTTTCTTACTCTAAGCAACTTCTCTGCATCCTTTTACTCTCAACTCTTCTTCTCTCGTCTTCTTACTCTAAGTAACTGCTCTGAATCCTTGTTCCCTTAACTCTTCTTCTCTCTTATTACTTTAAGCAAATGCTCTGCATCCTTGTACCCTTAACTCTTCTTCTCTGTTCATCTTACTATAAGCAACTTCTCTGCATCCTTGTTCCCTCATCTCTTCTTGTCTTTTCTGACTTTAAGCAAGTTCTCTGCATCCTTGTTCCCTCAACTCTTCGTGTCTCGTTTTACTCTAAGCTGTTACTCTGCATCCTTGTTCCCTCAACTCTTCTTCTCTCTTCATCTAACTCTAAGCATCTTCTCTGAATCTTTGCTCCCACAACTCTTCTTATCTTTTTTTACTCTTAGCAGTTGCTCTGCAACCTTGTCCCCTTAACTCACTTCTGTCTTCTTACTATTAGCAACTGATCTGCGTCCTTGTTCCCTCAACTATTCTTGTCACTTCTTACTCTTCGCAACATTTCTGCATCCTTGTCCCTCAACTCTTCTTCTCTCTTCATATAACTCTTAACTAATGCTCTGCGTCCTTGTTCCCTCAACTATTCTTGTCTCTTCGCAACTGTTCTGCATCCTCGTTACCTCAACTCTTCTTCTCTCTACTTCTAATTCTAAGCAACTCTAAGTAACTGCTCTGCATCCTGGTTCCCTCAACTCTTCTTGACTCTTCTAACTCTAAGCACCTTCTCTGCATCCTTGTTCCCTCAACTCTTCTTGTCTCTTCTAACTCTAAGCAACTTCTCTGCATCCTTGTTCCCTCAACTCTTCTTGTCTTTTCTGACTCTAAGCAACTGCTCTGCATCCTAGTTCCCGCTACTCTTCTCCTCTTCTTCTAACTCTAAGCAACTTCTCTGCACCCTTGTTCTCTCAACTCTTCTTGTCTCTTCTAACTCTAATCAACTTCTCTGCCTCATTTTCCCTCAACTCTTCCTCTCTCTTATTCTTACTCTAAGCAACTGCTCTGCATCATTGTTCTCTCAACTCTTCCTCTCTCTTCTTACTCTTAGCAACTGCTCTGCATCCTTGTTCCCTCAACTCTTCTATTCTCTTCTTGCTCTTAGCAACTGCTCTGCATCCTTGTTCCCTCAGCTCATCGCCTCTTTTCTTACTCTATGCAACTTCTCTGCATCCCATTTCCCTCCACTCTTCTTCTCTCTTCTTACTCTAAGCAACTTCTCTGCATCCTTGTTCCCTTAACTTTTTTTCTCGTTTCTTCTAACTCTAAGCAACTGCACTGCATCCTTTATCCCTCAAATCTTCTCTCTTCTTACTATTAGAAACTGCATTGCATCCTCGTTCCCTCAACTCTTCTATTTTCTTCTAACTCTAAGCAACTGCTCTGCATCATTATTCCCTCAACTCCTCTTCTTTTTTCTTACTCTAAGCAACTTCTCTGCATCCTTTTTTCCTCAACTCTTCTTCTCTCTTCATTCTCTTAGCAACTGATCTGCATCCTTGTTCCCTCAACTCTTCTTCTCTCTTCTTCTAACTCTTTGCAACTGCTCTGCATCCTTGTTCCCTCAACTCTTCTTCTCTCTTCTAACTCTAAGCAACTGCTCTGCGTCCTTGTTCCCTAAACTCTTCTTCTCTTTTCTAACTCTAAGCAACTTACTGCATCCTTGTTACCTCAACTCTTCGTCTTTCTTTTAACCTAAGCAACTGCTCTGCATCCTTTTTCCCTCAACTTTTCTTATCTCTTCTAACTCTAAGCAACTGCCCTGCATCCTTTTCCCTCAACTCTTCTTCTAACTCTTCTTCTCGAAGCAACTGTTCTGCATCCTTGTTCCCTAAAAATCTTCTCTCTTCTTTTAACTCTAAGCAACTGCTCTGCATCCTGATTCCCTCAACTCTTCTTCTCCCTTGTTACTCTAAGCTACTTCTCTGCACCCTTGTTCTCTCAATTTTTCTTGTCTCTTCTTACTCTAAGCAACTGCTCTGCATCCTTGTTCCTCTAACTCTTCTTCTCTCTTCTTACTCTAAGAAACTGCTCTGCATCCTTGTACACCCAACTCTTCTTCTCTATTCATCTAACTCTTAGCAACTTCTCTGCATCATTTTCCCTCAACTCTTCTTTATCTCTTCTAGCTCTAAGCAAATTCTCTGCATCCTTGTTCCTCAAATCTTCTTGTCTCTTCTTGGCAACTGTTCTGCATCATTGTTCCCTCAACCTTTTTTTTCTTCTTACTATTAGCAACTACCTTGCATCCTTGTTCTCTCAAATCTTCTTCTCTCTTCTAACTCTAAGCGTCTGCTCGGCATCCTTTTTCCCTCAACTCTTCTTCTCTTTTATTTCTCTTAGCAACTGTTCTGCATCCTTGTTCCCTCAACTCTTCTTCTCTCTTCTTACTATAAGTAATTGCTCTGCATCCTTGTTCCCTCAACTCTCCTTCTCTTTTCAAACTCTAAGCAACTGCTCTGTATCCCTTTTCCCTCAATTCTTCTTCTCTCTTCTTACTCTAAGTAACTGCTCTTCATCCTTGTTCCATCAACTCTTATTTTCTCTTCTTACTCTAAGCAACTGTTTTGCATCCTTGTTCCCTCAACTCTTCTACTCTCTGCATCCTTGTGCCCAACCTTTCTTCTCTTGTCTGATTCTAGGCAACTTCTCAACAACTTCTCAGCAACTGCTCTGCATCCTTGTTCCCTCAACTCTTCCTCTCTCTGCTTACTCTAAGCAACTGCTCTGCATCCTTGTTCCCCAAACTCTTCTTCTCTCTTCTTGTTACTCTAACCACTTGCTATGCATCCTTGTTCCTTCAACTCTTCTTTTCTCTTTTAAATCCAAGCACCTGCTCTGTATCCTTGTTCCTTCAACTCTTCCTCTCTCTTTTTCTTTCTCTAAGCAACTGCTCTGCATCCTTGTTCCCTCCACTCTTCCTCTCTCTTCTTCTTACTCTAAGCAACTTCTCTACATCCTTGTTCCCTCAACCCTTCTTCTTCTTACTCTTAGCAACTGCTCTGCATCATTGTCCCTCAACTCGTCTTCTCTCTTATAACTCTGCATCCTGATTCCCTCAACTTATCTTCTCTTTTCTATCTCAATGCAACTTCTCTGCATCCTTTTCCCCTCAACTCTTCTTCTCACTTCTTACTCTTAGCAACTGCTCTTTATCCTTTTTACCTCAAATCTTTTTCTCTCTTCTTACTCAAAGCAATTGCTCTGCATCCTTGTTCTTTAACTCTTCTTTTTTCTTCTTACTCTTAGCAACCGCTCTGCATCATCCCTCAACTCTCCTTGTCTCTTCTTACTCTAAGTAATTGCTCTGCATCCTTTTTCCCTCAATTCTTCTTCTCTTCTTACTTTAAGCAACATTTCTGCATCATTGTTCCCTCAACTCTTCCTCTCTCTTCTTTTTACTCTAAGCAACTGCTCGGCATCCTTGTTCCGTCAACTCTTCTTCTCTCATCTTCTTAATCTAAGCAACTGCTCTGCCTCCTTGTTTCCTCAACTCTTATCTTCTCTTCTTACTCTAAGCAACTGTTTTGCATCCTTTCTTCTTTTTTCTCACTCTACGCAACTTCTCAGCAACTACTCTGCATCCTTGAGGCCTCAACCCTTCCACTCTCTTCTTACTCTAAGCAACTGCTCTGCATCCTTGTTCCCTCCACTCTTCCTCTCTCTTCTTCTTACTCTAAGCAACTGCTCTGCATCCCTGTTCCCTCAACTCTTCTCTTAATTATCTAAGCAACTGCTCTGCATCCTTGTTCCCTCAACTTTTCTTTTCTCTTCTTACTCTAAGCAACTTCTCTGCATCATTGTTACCTCAACTCTTCCTCTCTCTTCCTATTACTCTAAGCAACTGCTCTGCATCCTTTTTCCCTCAATTCTTCTTTTCTCTTCTTATTCTTAGCAGCTGCTCTGCATCATTGTCCCTCAACCCTTCATCTCTCTTTTTACTCTTAGCAACTGCTCTGCATCCTGATTCCCTCAAGTCATTTTCTCTTTTCTATCTCTATGAAACTTCTTTGCATCCTTTTCCCCTCAACTCTTCTTCTCACCTCTTACTCTTAGCAACTGCTCTGCATCCTTTTTCCCTCAAATCATTTTCTCTTTTCTTACTCTTAGCAACTGCTCTGCATCCTTGTTCTTTAATTCTTCTTTTTTCTTCTACCTCTTAGCAACCGCTCTGCATCATTGTTCCCTTAACTCTTCTTCTCTCTTCTTACTCTTAGCAACTGCTCTGCATCCTTGTTCCTTCAACTCTTCTTCTCTCTTCTTACTCTAAGCAACTGCTCTGCATCCTTTTTCCCTCAAATCTTTTTCTCTCTTCTTACTCTTAGCAACTGCTCTGCATCCTTGTTCTTCAACTCTTCTTCTCTCTTCTTACTCTTAGCAACTGCTCTGCATCATTGTTTCCTCAACTCTTCTTCTCTTTTCTAACTCTAAGCATTTTCTCTGCATCCTTTCTCCCTCAACTCTTCTTCTCTCTTGTTACTCTTAGCAACTGCTCTGCATCCTTGTTCCCTCAATTCTTCTTCTCTCTTCTTCTTACTCTTAGCAACTGCTCTGCATCCTCGTTCCCTCAAATCTTCTTCTCTCTTCAAACTCTTAGCAACTGCACTTCGTCCTTGTTCCCTCAATTCTTTTTCTCTCTTCTTACACTAACAACTTCTCTGCATCCTTGTTTCCTCAACTGTTCTTCGTCTTTCTACAATTCTAAGCAACTGCTCTGAATCCTTTTTCCCTCAACTCTTCTTCTTTCTTCTTTCTCTTAACAACTTCTCTGCATCCATTTTCCCTCAACTCGTCTTCTGTCTTCTAACTATAAGCAACTTCTCTGCATACTTGCTCCTTCAACTCTTCTTGTCTCTTCTAACTCTAAGCAATTTCTCTGCATCATTGTTCCCTCAACTCTACCTCTCTCTTCTTCTTACTCTAAGCAACTTCTCTGCGTCCATATTCCTCTTCTCTTGTCTCTTCTTACTCCTAGCAACTGCTTTGCATCATTGTTCCTTCAACTCTTCTTCTCTCTCTTTCTTTCTCTAAGCAACTGTTCTGTATCCTTTTCCCTCAACACTTCTTCCCTTATTTCTCTAAGCAACTTCTCTGCCTCCTTGTTCTCTCAACTATTCTTCTCTCTTCTTACTCTAAGCAACTTCTCTGCATTATTGTTCCCCATACTCTTCCTGACTCTTCTTCCTACTCTAAGCAACTGCTCTGCTTCCTTGTTCCCTCAACTCTTCTTGTCTCTTCTTACTCTAAGCAACTGCTCTGCCTCCTTGTTTCCTCAACTCTTATTTTATCTTCTTACTCTTAGCAACTGTTTTGCATCCTTGTTCCCTCAACTCTTCTACTCTCTTCATACTCTTACAAACTGCTCTACATCCGTGTTCCCTCAACTCTTCTTCTCTTTTCTAACTCTAAGCAACTTCTCAGCAACTGCTCTGCATCCTTGTTCCCTCAACTCTTCCTCTTTCTTCTTCTTACTCCTAGCAACTGCTCTGCATCCTTATTCCCTCAACTCTTCTTCTCGTATTTATCGAAGCAACTGCTCTGCATCCTTGTTCCCTCAACTCTTCTTGTCATTTCTGACTCTAAGCAACTGCTCTGCATCCTGGTTCCCTCCTAACTTCTTCTCTTCTTCTAAATCCCTGTTCCCTCAACTCTTCTTGTCTCCTTTAACTCTAATCAACTTCCCTGCATCCTTGTTCCCTCAACTCTTCTTCTCTTCTTCTTACTCTAAGCAACTACTCTGCATCATTGTTCCCTCAACTCTTCCTCTCTCTTCTTACTCTAAGCAATTGCTCTGCATCCTTGTTCCCTCAACTCTTCTTCTCTTCTTCTTACTCTAAGCAACTGCTCTGCATCATTGTTCCCGCAACTCTTCCTCTCTCTTCTTACTCTAAGCAAGTACTCTGCATCCTTGTTCCCTCAACTCTTCTTCTCGTTTCTAACTCTAAGCAACTGCTCTGTATCCTTTTTCCCTCAATTCTTCTTATCTCTTCTTACTCTAAGCAACTTTTCAGCATCATTGTTCCCTCAACTCTTCCTCTCTCTTCTTCTTACTCTAAGCAACTACTCTGCATCCTTGTTCCATCAACTCTTCTTCTCTCTTTTTCTTTCTCTAAGCAACTGTTCTGCATCCTTGTTCCCTCAACTCTTCTTTCCTTATTTCTCTAAACAAATGCTCTGCTTTCTTGTTCCCTCACATCTTCTTCTTTCTTCTAACTCTTAGCAACTGCTCTGCATCCTTTTCCCTCAACTCTTCTTCTCTCTTCTTTTTCTTAGCAACTTCTCTGCATCCATTTTCCCTCATCTCGTCGTCTCTCTTCTAATTATAAGCAACTTCTCAGCATCCTTGTTCTCTCAACTCTTCTTGTCTTTTCTGACTCTAAGCAACTGCTCTGCATCCCGGTTCCCTCAACTCTTCTTCTTACTATTAGCAACTGCTCTGCATCCATTATCCCTCAAATCTTCTTGTCTTTTTTTAATCTAAGCAACTGCTCTGCATCCTTGTTCCCTTTGCTCCTTTTCTCTCTTCTTACTCTAAGCAACTTCTCTGCATCCTTATTTCCTCTTCTCTTTTTGTCTCTTCCAACTCTAAGCAACTTCTCTGTATACTTGTTCCCTCAACTCTTCTTGTCTCTTCTAACTCTAAGCAACTTCTCTGCGTCCTTGTTCTCTTTTTCTATTTTTGTGTCTTTCTACTCTAAGGAACCTCTCTGCATCCTTGTTCCCTAAACTCTTATTCTCTCTTCCAACTCTAAGCAACTTCTCTGTATACTTGTTCCCTTAACTCTTCTTGTCTCTTCTTACCCTAAGCAACTACTCTACCTTCTTGTTCTCTCAACTCTTTTTGTCTCCTCTAGCTCTAAGCAACTTTTTGCATCCTTTTTCCCTCAAATCTTGTTCTCTATTCTTCTAACTCTAAGCCACTTCTCTGCATCCCTGTTCCCTCTACTCTTCTTCTCTTTTCTTACTCTAAGAAACTGCTCTGCATCCTTATTCCCTCAACTCTTCCTGTCTCTTCTAACTCTTATCAACTGCTCTGCATCCATTTCCTAAACTCTTCTTGTCTCTTCTAACTCTAAGCAACTGCTCTGCATCTTTTTTCCTTTAACTCTTCTTCTCTCTTCTAACTCTAAGCCACTGCTCTGGACTCCTGTTCTCGCAACTACTCTAAGCAACTATTCTGCATCCTTGTTCCCTCAACACTTATTGTCTCTTCTAACTCTACGCAACTGCTCTGCATTATTGATCTCTTGACTCTTCATGTCTCTCCTATCTCTAAGCAACTGCTCTGCATCATTGATTTCTTAACTCTTCATGTCTCTTCTAACTCTAAGCAACTGCTCTGCATCATTGATCTCTTAACTCTTCATGTCTCTTTTAACTCTAAGCAACTGCTCTGCATCATTGATCTCTGAACTCTTCATGTCTCTTCTAACTCTACGCAACTGCTCTGCATCATTGATCTCTCATCTCTTCTTGTCTCTTCTGACTCTAAGCAACTGTTCTGCATCCTTGTTACTTTAACTCTTCTCTCTTCTAACTCTACGCAACTGCTCTGCATCATTAATTTCTCAACTCTTCTTGTCTCTTCTAACTCTAAGCAAATGTTCTGCATCCTTGTTCCCTCAACTATTCTTGTCTCTCATAACTCTACGCAACTGCTCTGCATCATTGATTTCTTAACTTTTCATGTCTCTTCTAACTCTACGCAACTTCTCTGCATTTTTGATCTCTTAACTCTCCATGTCTCTTTTAACTCTAAGCAACTGTTCTGCATCATTGATCTCTCAACTCTTCTTGTCTCTTTTACATCTAAGCAACTGTTCTGCATCATTGATCTCTTAACTCTTCATGTCTCTTCTAACTCTAAGCAACTGTTCTGTATCATTGATCTCTCAACTCTTCTTGTCTTTTCAAATTCTTAGCAACTGCTCTGCATCCCTGTTCTCTCAACTCTTCTTGTCTCTTCTTCTTACTCTAAGCAACTGCTCTGCATCATTGTTCCCTCAAATCTTTTTCTCTTTTCTTACTCTTAGCAACTGCTCTGCATCCTTGTTCTTTAATTCTTCTTTTTTCTTCTACCTCTTAGCAACCGCTCTGCATCATTGTTCCCTCAACTCTTCTTCTCTCTTCTTACTCTTAGCAACTGCTCTGCATCCTTGTTCCTTCAACTCTTTTTCTCTCTTCTTACTCTAAGCAACTGCTCTGCATCCTTTTTCCGTCAAATCTTTTTCTCTCTTCTTACTCTAAGCAACGTCTCTGCATTATTGTTCCCCATACTCTTCCTGACTCTTCTTCCTACTCTAAGCAACTGCTCTGCTTCCTTGGTCCCTCAACTCTTCTTGTCTCTTCTTACTCTAAGCAACTGCTCTGCCTCCTTGTTTCCTCAACTCTTATTTTATCTTCTTACTCTTAGCAACTGTTTTGCATCCTTGTTCCCTCAACTCTTCTACTCTCTTCATACTCTTACAAACTGCTCTACATCCGTGTTCCCTCAACTCTTCTTCTCTTTTCTAACTCTGAGCAACTTCTCAGCAACTGCTCTGCATCCTTGTTCCCTCAACTCTTCCTCTCTCTTCTTCTTACTCCTAGCAACTGCTCTGCATCCTTATTCCCTCAACTCTTCTTCTCTTATTTATCGAAGCAACTGCTCTGCATCCTTGTTCCCTCAACTCTTCCTGTCTCTTCTAACTCTTATCAACTGCTCTGCATCCATTTCCTAAACTCTTCTTGTCTCTTCTAACTCTAAGCAACTGCTCTGCATCTTTTTTCCTTTAACTCTTCTTCTCTCTTCTAACTCTAAGCCACTGCTCTGGACTCCTGTTCTCGCAACTACTCTAAGCAACTATTCTGCATCCTTGTTCCCTCAACACTTATTGTCTCTTCTAACTCTACGCAACTGCTCTGCATTATTGATCTCTTGACTCTTCATGTCTCTCCTATCTCTAAGCAACTGCTCTGCATCATTGATTTCTTAACTCTTCATGTCTCTTCTAACTCTAAGCAACTGCTCTGCATCATTGATCTCTTAACTCTTCATGTCTCTTTTAACTCTAAGCAACTGCTCTGCATCATTGATCTCTGAACTCTTCATGTCTCTTCTAACTCTACGCAACTGCTCTGCATCATTGATCTCTCATCTCTTCTTGTCTCTTCTGACTCTAAGCAACTGTTCTGCATCCTTGTTACTTTAACTCTTCTCTCTTCTAACTCTACGCAACTGCTCTGCATCATTAATTTCTCAACTCTTCTTGTCTCTTCTAACTCTAAGCAAATGTTCTGCATCCTTGTTCCCTCAACTATTCTTGTCTCTTATAACTCTACGCAACTGCTCTGCATCATTGATTTCTTAACTTTTCATGTCTCTTCTAACTCTACGCAACTTCTCTGCATTTTTGATCTCTTAACTCTCCATGTCTCTTTTAACTCTAAGCAACTGTTCTGCATCATTGATCTCTCAACTCTTCTTGTCTCTTTTACATCTAAGCAACTGTTCTGCATCATTGATCTCTTAACTCTTCATGTCTCTTCATACTCTAAGCAACTGTTCTGTATCATTGATCTCTCAACTCTTCTTGTCTTTTCAAATTCTTAGCAACTGCTCTGCATCCCTGTTCTCTCAACTCTTCTTGTCTCTTCTTCTTACTCTAAGCAACTGCTCTGCATCATTGTTCCCTCAAATCTTTTTCTCTTTTCTTACTCTTAGCAACTGCTCTGCATCCTTGTTCTTTAATTCTTCTTTTTTCTTCTACCTCTTAGCAACCGCTCTGCATCATTGTTCCCTCAACTCTTCTTCTCTCTTCTTACTCTTAGCAACTGCTCTGCATCCTTGTTCCTTCAACTCTTTTTCTCTCTTCTTACTCTAAGCAACTGCTCTGCATCCTTTTTCCGTCAAATCTTTTTCTCTCTTCTTACTCTAAGCAACGTCTCTGCATTATTGTTCCCCATACTCTTCCTGACTCTTCTTCCTACTCTAAGCAACTGCTCTGCTTCCTTGTTCCCTCAACTCTTCTTGTCTCTTCTTACTCTAAGCAACTGCTCTGCCTCCTTGTTTCCTCAACTCTTATTTTATCTTCTTACTCTTAGCAACTGTTTTGCATCCTTGTTCCCTCAACTCTTCTACTCTCTTCATACTCTTACAAACTGCTCTACATCCGTGTTCCCTCAACTCTTCTTCTCTTTTCTAACTCTGAGCAACTTCTCAGCAACTGCTCTGCATCCTTGTTCCCTCAACTCTTCCTCTCTCTTCCTCTTACTCCTAGCAACTGCTCTGCATCCTTATTCCCTCAACTCTTCTTCTCTTATTTATCGAAGCAACTGCTCTGCATCCTTGTTCCCTCAACTCTTCTTGTCATTTCTGACTCTAAGCAACTGCTCTGCATCCTGGTTCCCTCCTAACTTCTTCTCTTCTTCTAAATCCCTGTTCCCTCAACTCTTCTTGTCTCTTTTAACTCAAATCAACTTCCCTGCATCCTTGTTCCCTAAACTCTTCTTCTCTTCTTCTTACTCTAAGCAACTACTCTGCATCATTGTTCCCTCAATTCTTCCTCTCTCTTCTTACTCTAAGCAATTGCTCTGCATCCTTGTTCCCTCAACTCTTCTTCTCTTCTTCTTACTCTAAGCAACTGCTCTGCATCATTGTTCCCTCAACTCTTCCTCTCTCTTCTTACTCTAAGCAAGTACTCTGCATCCTTGTTCCCTCAACTCTTCATCTCGTTTCTAACTCTAAGCAACTGCTCTGTATCCTTTTTCCTTCAATTCTTCTTATCTCTTCTTACTCTAAGCAACTTTTCAGCATCATTGTTCCTTCAACTCTTCCTCTCTCTTCTTCTTACTCTAAGCAACTACTCTGCATCCTTGTTCCATCAACTCTTCTTCTCTCTTTTTCTTTCTCTAAGCAACTGTTCTGCATCCTTGTTCCCTCAACTCTTCTTTCCTTATTTCTCTAAACAAATGCTCTGCTTTCTTGTTCCCTCACATCTTCTTCTTTCTTCTAACTCTAAGCAACTGCTCTGCATCCTTTTCCCTCAACTCTTCTTCTCTCTTCTTTTTCTAAGCAACTTCTCTGCATCCATTTTCCCTCATCTCGTCGTATCTCTTCTAACTATAAGCAACTTCTCAGCATCCTTGTTCTCTCAACTCTTCTTGTCTTTTCTGACTCTAAGCAACTGCTCTGCATCCTGGTTCCCTCAACTCTTCTTCTTACTATTAGCAACTGCTCTGCATCCATTATCCCTTAAATCTTCTTGTCTTTTTTTAATCTAAGCAACTGCTCTGCATCCTTGTTCCCTCAGCTCTTTTTCTCTCTTCTTACTCTAAGCAACTTCTCTGCATCCTTATTTCCTCTTCTCTTTTTGTCTCTTCCAACTCTAAGCAACTTCTCTGTATACTTGTTCCCTCAACTCTTCTTGTCTCTTCTAACTCTAAGCAACTTCTCTGCGCCCTTGTTCTCTTTTTCTATTTTTGTGTCTTTCTACTCTAAGGAACCTCTCTGCATCCTTGTTCCCTAAACTCTTATTCTCTCATCCAACTCTAAGCAACTTCTCTGTATACTTGTTCCCTTAACTCTTCTTGTCTCTTCTTACCCTAAGCAACTACTCTACCTTCTTGTTCTCTCAACTCTTTTTTGTCTCCTCTAGCTCTAAGCAACTTTTTGCATCATTTTTCCCTCAAATCTTGTTCTCTATTCTTCTAACTCTAAGCCACTTCTCTGCATCCTTGTTCCCTCAACTCTTCTTCTCTTTTCTTACTCTTAGAAACTGCTCTGCATCCTTATTCCCTCAACTCTTCCTGTCTCTTCTAACTCTTAGCAACTGCTCTGCATCCATTTCATAAACTCTTCTTGTCTCTTCTAACTCTAAGCAGCTGCTCTGCATCTTTTTTCCTTTAACTCTTCTTCTCTCTTCTAACTCTAAGCAACTGCTCTGCACCCCTGTTCTCGCAACTACTCTAAGCAACTGTTCTGCATCCTTGTTCCCTCAGCACTTCTTGTCTCTTCTAACTCTACGCAACTGCTCTGCATCATTGATCTCTTAACTCTTGATGTCTCTCCTATCTCTAAGCAACTGCTCTGCATCATTGATCTCTTAACTCTTCATGTCTCTTCTAACTCTAAGCAACTGCTCTGCATCATTGATCTCTTAACTCTTCATGTCTCTTCTAACTCTAAGCAACTGCTTTGAATCATTGATCTCATAACTCTTCATGTCTCTTCTAACTCTACGCAACTGCTCTGCATCATTGATCTCTTAACTCTTCATGTCTCTTCTAACTCTACGCAACTGCTCTGCATCATTGATCTCTCATCTCTTCTTGTCTCTTCTGACTCTAAGCAACTGTTCTGCATCCTTGTTACTTTAACTCTTCTTCTCTCTTCTAACTCTACGCAACTGCTCTGCATCATTGATCTCTCAACTCTTCTTGTCTCTTCTAACTCTAAGCAAATGTTCTGCATCCTTGTTCCCTCAACTCTTCTTGTCTCTTATAACTCTACGCAACTGCTCTGCATCATTGATTTCTTAACTTTTCATGTCTCTTCTAACTCTACGCAACTTCTCTGCATTTTTGATCTCTTAACTCTTCATGTCTCTTCTAACTCTAAGCAACTGTTCTGCATCATTGATCTCTCAACTCTTCTTGTCTCTTCTAACTCTAAGCAACTGTTCTGCATCATTAATCTCTTAACTCTTCATGTCTCTTCTAACTCTAAGCAACTGTTCTGTATCATTGATCTCTCAACTCTTCTTGTCTTTTCTAACTCTTAGCAACTGCTCTGCATCCCTGTTCTCTCAACTCTTCTTGTCTCTTCTTCTTACTCTAAGCAACTGCTCTGCATCATTGTTCCCTCAACTCTTTTTGTCTCTTCTAACTCTAAGCAACTGCTCTGCATCCTTGTTTCCTAAACTCTTCTTGACTCTTCTTACTCTAAGCAACTGCTCTGCATCCTTGTTCCCTAAACTCCTCTTGTCTCTTCTAACTCTGAGCAACTTTTCCGCATCCTTGTTCCATAAACTCTTCTTCTCGCTGTCTGATATAGTGTCTCTTGCATCCACTGTCTGATAAAGAGTCTCTTGCACCGCTGTCTGATATAGAGCCTCTTGCATCCGCTGTCTGGTATAGAGACACCTGCATCAGCTGTCAGTTATATAGAGCCTCTTGCATCCGCTGTCTGATTTAGAGTCTCTTGCATCCGCTGTATGATATAGAGACTTCTGCATCAGCTGTCTGATATAGAGTCTCTTGCATCCGCTGTCTGATATAGTCTCTTGCATCCGCTGTCTGATAAAATCTTTGCATCCGCTTCCTGATATAGAGACTCCTGAATCCGCTGTCTGATATAGTCTCTTGCATCAGCTGTCTGATATAGAGACCCATGCATCTGCTGTCTGATGTAGTTTCCTGCATCGCTGTCTGATAAAAAAGTCTCTTGCATCCACTGTCTGATAAAGAGTCGCTTGCATCCGCTGTCTGATGTAGAGACTCCTGCATCCCTTGTCTGATATAGAGTCTCTTGTAACCGTTGTCTGATATAGAGACTCCTGCATCCCTTGTCTGATATAGAGTGTCTTACATCCGCTGTTTAATATAGAGACTTCTGCATCGGCTGTCTGATATAAAGTCTTTTGCATCGGCTGTCTGATATAGAGTCTCTTGCATCCGCTGTCTGCTATACAGAGTCTCTTGCATCCGCTGTCTGATATAGAGACTCTTGCAACCGCTGTCTTATATAGAGACTCCTGCATTCGCTGTCTGATATAGTCTCTTGCATCAGCTGTCTGATATAGAGTCTCTTGCATCCGCTGTCTGATATAGTCTCTTGCATCTGCTGACTGATATAGAGTCTCTTGCACCCGCTGTCTGATATTGAGACTCCTGCATCTGCTGTCTGATATAGAGTCTCCTGCATCCGCTGTCTGATATAGAGTCTCTTGCATCTGCTGACTGATATAGAGTCTCTTGCACCCGCTGTCTGATATAGAGACTCCTGCATCCGCTGTCTGATATAGAATCTCCTGCATCTGATGTCTGATATAGAGTCACTTGCATCCGCTCTCTATTATAGTCTCTTGCATCAGCTGTCTGATAATGAGACTCCTGCATCCGCTGTCTGATATAGAGTCTCATGCATCCGCTGTCTGATATAGTCTCTTGCATTCACTGTCTGATATAGAGACTCATGCATCCGCTGTCTGATACAGTCTCTTGCATCCACAGTCTGATAATGAGTCTCTTGCATCCGCTGTCTGATATAGTCTCTTGCATCCGCTGTCTGATATATAGAGACTCCTGCATCCGCTGTCTTCTAAAGAGTTTCTTGCATCCGCTGTCTGACATATTCTCTTGCAACTGTTGTCTGATGTAGAGACTCCTGCATCCGCTGTCTGATAAAGTCTCCTTTATCCGCTGTCTGCTACATGGATAAAGTTTCTTGCATCCGCTGTCTGATATAGAGTCTTTTGCATGCGCTGTCTGATATAGAGACTCCTGCATCCGCTGTCTGATAAAGTCTCCTTTATCCGCTGTCTGCTACATGGATAAAGTTTCTTGCATCCGCTGTCTGATATAGAGTCTTTTGCATCCGCTGTCTGATATAGAGACTCCTGCATCCGCTGTCTTATAAAGAGAATCCTGCATCTGCTGTTATATATAGAGTCTAATGCATCCACTGCCTGATATAGATTCTCTTGCATCCGCTGTCTGATATAGAGACTACTGCATCCGCACTCTGATAAAGAGTCTTTTGCATCCACTGTCTGATAAAGTCTCTTGCATCAGCTGTCTGATATAGAGTCTCTTGCATCCGCTGTCTGATATAGAGACTCCTGCATCCACAGTCTGATATAGTCTCCTGCCTCCGCTGTCTGTTATAAAGTCTCTTGCATCCGCTGTCTGTTATAGTTTCTTGCATCCGCTGTCTGATATAGAGACTCCTGCATCCTGTCTGATATAGTATCTTGCATCCTGTCTGATAAAGTCTCCTGCACCCGCTTTCTGATATAGAGACTCCTGCATCCTGTCTGATATAGTATCTTGCATCCTGTCTGATAAAGAGACTCCTGCATCCGCTGTCTGATTAAGAGACATCTGCATCCGCTGTCTGATAAAGAGACTCCTGCATCCGCTGTCTGATAAATAGACTCCTGCATCCGCTGTCTGATATAGAGTCTCTTGCATCAGCTGTCTGATGTATAGTCTCTTGCATTCTCTGTCTGATATAGAGACTCTTGCATCCACTGTCTGATATAGAGTCTCTTGCATTTGCTGTCTGATATAAAGTCTCTTGCATCCGCTGTCTGATATAGAGTATCTTGCATTAGCTGTCTGATATATAGAGTCTCTTGCATCCGCTGTCTGTTATAGAGTCTCTTGCATCCGCTGTCTGATATAGTTTTTTGCATCCGCTGTCTGATATAGAGACTCCTGCATCCCACTTACATGGTATCTTGCATCCTGTCTGATATAGTCTCTTGCATCCGCTGTCTGATATAGGACTCCTGCATCTGCTGTCTTATATAGAGCCTCCTGCATCCGCTGTCTGATATAATGTCTCTTGCATCCGCTGTCTGATATAGAGACTCCTGCATCTGCTGTCTGATATAGATACTCCTGCACCCGCTGTCTGATATAGTCTCTTGCTTCCGCTGTCTTGTATAGTCTCTTGAATCCGCTGTCTTGTATAGATACTCCTGCATCCGCTATCTGATATAGGGTCTTTTGCATCCGCTGTCTGATATAGAGACTCCTGTATCCGCTGTCTAATATAGAGACTCTTGCATCCGCGGTCTGATATAGTCTCTTGCACCCGCTGTCTGATATATAGAGACTCCTGCATCCGCTGTCTGATAAAGAGTCTCTTTCATCCGCTGTCTGATATAGAGTATCTTGAATCTGCTGTCTGATATAGAGTCTCTTGCATCCGCTCTCTAATATAGTGTCTCTTGCATCCGCTGTCTGATATAAAGTCTCTGCCGTCTGCTGTCTGATAGAGTCTCTTGCATTCGCTGTTTGATATAGAGACTCCTGCATCCACTGTCTGATATAGATTCTTGCATCCACTGACCGATATAGAGACTCCTGCTTTCGCAGTTTGATATAGTCTCCTGCATCCGCTGTCTGATATAGAGTCCCTAGCATCCGCTGTCTGATATATGTCTCTTGCATCCACTGTCTGATATAGTCTCTTACATCCGCTGTCTGATATAGAGACTCCTGCATCCGCTGTCTGATATAGATACTTCTGCATCCGCTGTCTGCTACATAACCTCTTGCATCTGCTGTCCGATATAGAGTCTTTTGCATCCGCTGTCTGAAATAGAGACTCCTGCATCTGCTGTCTGATATCGAGACTCCTGCAACCGCTGTCTGTAATAGAGTTTCCTGCATCCGCTGTATGATATAGAGTAATTTGCATCCGCTGTCTGATATAGAGACTCCTGCATCTGCTGTCTGATATAGAGTCTCCTGCATCAGCTGTCTGTTAAAAACAGCGGCTCTTGCATCCGGTGTATGATATAGAGTCTTTTGCATCCACTGTCCGATATAGAGACTACTGCATTCACTGTCTCATATAGAGACTCCTGCATCCGCTGTCTGATATAGAGTCTCCTGCATCATCCGCTGTCTGATATCGTCTCTTGCATCCGCTGTCTGATATAGAGTCTTCTGCACCGCTGTCTGATATAATAACTCCTGCATCTGCTGTCTGATATAGTCTCGTGCATCCGCTGTCTGATAATAAAAAAGAGACTCCAGCATCCGCTGTCTAATATAGAGATTCTTGCATCGGCTGTCTGATATAGAGTCTCCTGCAACCGCTGTCTGATATAGAAACTACTGCATCCTCTGTCTGTTATATAGTCTCTTGCATCCACTGTCTGGTATCGAGACTCATGCATCCGCTGTTTGATATAGTCTCTTGCACCCGCTGTCTGATATAGAGACTCCTGCATCTTCTGTGTGATATAGAAACTACTGCATCTGCTGTCTGTTAGATAGCCTCTTGCATCCGCTCTCTGATATAGAGACTCCTGTATCTGCCGTCTGATATAGAGACTCCTGCACCTGCAGTCTGATATACAGTCTCTTACATCCGCTGTCTAATATAGAGACTCCTGCATCCGCTGTCTGATATAGAGACACCTGCATCCCCTGTCTGATATAGAAACTACTACATCCGCTGTCTGCTATATAGTCTCATGCATCCGCTGTCTGATATAGAGACTCCTGCATCTGCAGTCTGATAAAGAGTCTCTTGCATCCGTTGTCTGATATAGAGTCTTTTGCATCCGCTGTCTGATTTAGGGTCTCTTGCATCAGCTGTCTGATATAGAGACTCCTGCATCTGCTGTCTGATAAAGAGACTACTGCAGCGGCTGTCAGTTATATAGAGACTCTTGCATCTGCTCTCTGATTTAAGGACTCCTGCATCCACTGTCTGATATAGAGTCTCCTGCATCCGCTGTCTGATATAGAGTCTCTTGCATCAGCTGTCTGATATAGAGACTCCTGCATCTGCTGTCTGATAAAGAGACTACTGCAGCGGCTGTCAGTTATATAGAGACTCTTGCATCTGCTCTCTGATTTAAGGACTCCTGCATCCACTGTCTGATATAGAGTCTCCTGCATCCGCTGTCTGTTATAGAGTCTCTTGCATCCGCTGTCTGATATAGTTTCTTGCATCCGCTGTCTGATATAGAGACTCCTGCATCCCACTTACATGGTATCTTGCATCCTGTCTGATGTAGTCTCTTGCATCCGCTGTCTGATAAAGGACTCCTGCATCTGCTCTCGTATATAGAGCCTCCTGCATCCGCTGTCTGATATAATGTCTCTTGCATTCGCTGTCTGATATAGACACTCCTGCATCTGCTGTCTGATATAGAGTCTCTCGCATCCTCTGTCTGATATAAAGTCTCTTGCATCCGCTGTCTGATAAAGAGACTCCTGCAACCGCTGTCTGATATAGAGTCTCTTGCATCAGCTGTCTGATATAGAAACTCCTGCATCTGTTGTCTGATATCGATTCTCCTGCATCTGCTGTCTGATATAGTCTCTTGCATACGCTGTCTGATATAATGTCTTGCATCTGCTGTCTGATATAGAAACTCCTCATCTGCTGTCTAAAATGCAGTCTCTTGCAGTCGCTGTCTGATATAGAGACTCCTGCATCCGCTGTCTGATATAGAGCCTCTTGCATCGGCTGTCTGATATAGAGTCTCTTGCATCCGCTGTCTGATATAGAGACTCCTTCATCCGCTGTCTGATATCGAGACTCCTGCATCTGGTGTCTATTATATAGAGTCACTTGCATCCGCTGTCTGATATAGAGTCTCTTGCATCCGCCTTCTGATATAGAGACTCCTGCATCCGCTGTCTGATATAGTCTCTTGCACCAAGAGTCTGATATAGAGACTCTTGCATCTGCTCTCTGATTTAAGGACTCCTGCATCCACTGTCTGATATAGAGTCTCCTGCATCCGCTGTTTGATATAGAGTCTCGTGCACCCGCTGTCTGATATAGAGACTCCTGCATCTGCAGTCTGATAAAGAGTCTCTTGCATCCGTTGTCTGATATAGAGTCTTTTGCATCCGCTGTCTGATTTAGGGTCTCTTGCATCAGCTGTCTGATATAGAGACTCCTGCATCTGCTGTCTGATAAAGAGACTACTGCAGCGGCTGTCAATTATATAGAGACTCTTGCATCTGCTCTCTGATTTAAGGACTCCTGCATCCACTGTTTGATATAGTCTCCTGCATCCACTGTCTGATATAGAGTCCCTAGCATCCGCTGTCTGATATAGAGTCTCTTGCAGAGCTGTCTGATATAGAGATTCCTGCATCCGCTGTCTGATATAGAGACTCCTGCATCTACTGTCTGATCTAGAGTATCTTGCATCCGTTGTCTGATATAGAGTCTCTTGCATCTGCTGTCTGATATAGAGACCTCTGCATCCGCTGTCTGATATAGAGACTCCTGCATTCCCTGTCTGATATAGAAACTACTACATCCGCTGTCTGCTATATAGTCTCTTGCATCCGCTGTCTGATATAGAGACTCCTGCATCTGCAGTCTGATAAAGAGTCTCTTGCATCCGTTGTCTGATATAGAGTCTTTTGCATCCGCTGTCTGATTTAGGGTCTCTTGCATCAACTGTCTGATATAGAGACTCCTGCAATTGATGTCTGATAAAGAGACTACTGCAGCGGCTGTCAGTTATATAGAGACTCTTGCATCTGCTCTCTGATTTAAGGACTCCTGCATCCACTGTCTGATATAGAGTCTCTTGCATCCGCTGTCTGATATAGAGTCTCTTGCACCCGCTGTCTGATATAGAGACGATTGCATCTGCTGTCCGATATAGAGACTCCTGCATTTGCAGTCTGATATAGTCTCCTGCATCTGCTGTCTGATGTAGAGTCCCTAGCGTCCGCTGTCTGATATAGAGACTCTTGCATCTACTGTCTGATGTAGAGTATCTTGCATCCGCTGTCTGATATAGAGTCTCCTGCAGCAGCTGTCTGTTATACAGCGTCTCATGCATCCGTTGTCTGATATAGAGTCTTTTGCATCCACTGTCTGATATAGAGACTCCTGCATTCACTGTCTGATATAGAGACTCCTTCATCCGCTGTCTGATATAGTCTCCTGCATCCGCTGTCTGATATCATCTCTTGCATCCGCTGTCTGATATAGAGTCTCCTGCACCGCTGTCTGATATAATCACTCCTGCATCCGCTGTCTGATATATAGTCTCTTGCATCCGCTGTCTGATAAAAAAAGACTCCAGCATCCGCTGTCTAATATAGAGATTCTTGCATCGGCTGTCTGATATAGAGTCTCCTGCATCCGCTGTCTGATATAGAAACTTCTGCATCTGCTGTCTGTTATATAGTCTCTTGCATCTGCTGTCTGGTATTGAGACTCATGCATCTGCTGTTTGATATAGTCTCTTGCTCCTGCTGTCTGATATAGAGACTCCTGTATCCGCTGTCTAATATAAAGATCCTTGCATCGGCGGTCTGATATAGTCTCTTGCACCCGCTGTCTGATATATAGAGAGTCCTGCATCTGCTGTCTGATAAAGAGTCTCTTTCATCCGCTGTCTGATATAGAGTCTCTTGCATCTGCTGTCTGATATAGAGACTGCTGCATCCGCTGTCTGATATAGAGTCTCTTGCTTCTGCTCTCTGATATAGTGTCTCCTGCATCCGCTGTCTGATAAAGAGTCTCTTGCATCTGCTGACTGATATAGAGTCTCTTGCACCCGCTGTCTGATATAGAGACTCCTGCATCTGCTGTCTGATTAAGAATCTCCTGCATCCGATGTCTGATATAGAGTCACTTGCATCCGCTCTCTGATATAGTCTCTTGCATCAGCTGTCTGATAATGAGACCCCTGCATCCGCTGTCTGATATAGAGTCTCATGCATCCGCTGTCTGATATAGTCTCTTGCATTCACTGTCTGATATAGAGACTCATGCATCCGCTGTCTGATACAGTCTCTTGCATCCACAGTCTGATAATGAGTCTCTTGCATCCGCTGTCTGATATAGTCTCTTGCATCCGCTGTCTGATATATAGAGACTCCTGCATCCGCTGTCTTCTAAAGAGTTTCTTGCATCCGCTGTCTGATATATTCTCTTGCAACTGTTGTCTGATGTTGAGACTCCTGCATCCGCTGTCTGATAAAGTCTCCTTTATCCGCTGTCTGCTACATGGATAAAGTTTCTTGCATCCGCTGTCTGATATAGAGTCTTTTGCATCCGCTGTCTGATATAGAGACTCCTGCATCCGCTGTCTGATAAAGTCTCCTTTATCCGCTGTCTGCTACATGGATAAAGTTTCTTGCATCCGCTGTCTGATATAGAGTCTTTTGCATCCGCTGTCTGATATAGAGACTCCTGCATCCGCTGTCTTATAAAGAGAATCCTGCATCTGCTGTTTTATATAGTCTCCTGCATCCACTGCCTGATATAGATTCTCTTGCATCCGCTGTCTGATATAGAGACTCCTGCATCCGCACTCTGATAAAGAGTCTTTTGCATCCACTGTCTGATAAAGTCTCTTGCATCAGCTGTCTGATATAGAGTCTCTTGCATCCGCTGTCTGATATAGAGACTCCTGCAGCCACAGTCTGATATAGTCTCCTGCCTCCGCTGTCTGTTATAAAGTCTCTTGCATCCGCTGTCCGTTATAGTTTCTTGCATCCGCTGTCTGATATAGAGACTCCTGCATCCTGTCTGATATAGTATCTTGCATCCTGTCTGTTAAAGTCTCCTGCACCCGCTTTCTGATATAGAGACTCCTGCATCCTGTCTGATATAGAATCTTGCATCCTGTCTGATAAAGAGACTCCTGAATCCGCTGTCTGATAAAGAGACTCCTGCATCCGCTGTCTGATAAAGAGACTCCTGCATCCGCTGTCTGATAAAGAGACTCCTGCATCCGCTGTCTGATATAGAGTCTCTTGCATCAGCTGTCTGATGTATAGTCTCTTGCATTCTCTGTCTGATATAGAGACTCTTGCATCCACTGTCTGATATAGAGTCTCTTGCATTTGCTGTCTGATATAAAGTCTCTTGCATCCGCTGTCTGATATAGAGTATCTTGCATTAGCTGTCTGATATATAGAGTCTCTTGCATCCGCTGTCTGTTATAGAGTCTCTTGCATCCGCTGTCTGATATAGTTTCTTGCATCCGCTGTCTGATATAGAGACTCCTGCATCCCACTTACATGGTATCTTGCATCCTGTCTGATATAGTCTCTTGCATCCGCTGTCTGATAAAGGACTCCTGCATCTGCTCTCTTATATAGAGCCTCCTGCATCCGCTGTCTGATATAATGTCTCTTGCATTCGCTGTCTGATATAGACACTCCTTTATCTGCTGTCTGATATAGAGTCTCTCGCATCCTCTGTCTGATATAAAGTCTCTTGCATCCGCTGTCTGATAAAGAGACTCCTGCAACCGCTGTCTGATATAGAGTCTCTTGCATCAGCTGTCTGATATAGAAACTCCTGCATCTGTTGTCTGATATCGATTCTCCTGCATCTGCTGTCTGATATAGTCTCTTGCATACGCTGTCTGATATAATCTCTTGCATCTGCTGTCTGATATAGAAACTCCTCATCTGCTGTCTAAAATGCAGTCTCTTGCAGTCGCTGTCTGATATAGATACTCCTGCATCCGCTGTCTGATATAGAGCCTCTTGCATCGGCTGTCTGATATAGAGTCTCTTGCATCCGCTGTCTGATATAGAGACTCCTTCATCCGCTGTCTGATATCGAGACTCCTGCATCTGGTGTCTATTATATAGAGTCACTTGCATCCGCTATCTGATATAGAGTCTCTTGCATCCGCCTTCTGATATAGAGACTCCTGCATCCGCTGTCTGATATAGTCTCTTGCACCAAGAGTCTGATATAGAGTCCCTTGCGTCTGCTGTCTGATATAGAGACTCCTCCATCGGCTGTGTGATATAGTCTCTGGCATCCACTGTCTGATATAGAGAATCCTGCACCCGCTGTCTGGTATAGTCTCATGCATCCGCTGTCTGATATATGTCTCTTGCATCCACTGTCTGATATAGTCTCTTACATCCGCTGTCTGATATAGAGACTCCTGCATCCGCTGTCTGATATAGAGACTTCAGCATCCGCTGTCTGCTACATAGTCTCTTACATCCGCTGTCCGATATAGAGTCTTTTGCATCCGCTGTCTGATATAGAGACTCCTGCATCCGCTGTCTGATATCGGGACTCCTGCAACCGCTGTCTGTAATAGAGTTTCCTGCATCCGCTGTATGATATAGAGTATCTTGCATCCGCTGTCTGATATAGAGACTCCTGCATCTGCTGTCTGATATAGATACTCCTGCACCCGCTGTCTGATATAGTCTTTTGCTTCCGCTGTCTTGTATAGTCTCTTGAATCCGCTGTCTTGTATAGAGACTCCTGCATCCGCTATCTGATATAGGGTCTTTTGCATCCGCTGTCTGATATAGAGACTCCTGTATCCGCTGTCTAATATAGAGACTCTTGCATCCGCGGTCTGATATAGTCTCTTGCACCCGCTGTCTGATATATAGAGACTCCTGCATCCGCTGTCTGATAAAGAGTCTCTTTCATCCGCTGTCTGATATAGAGTATCTTGAATCTGCTGTCTGATATAGAGTCTCTTGCATCCGCTCTCTAATATAGTGTCTCTTGCATCCGCTGTCTGATATAAAGTCTCTGCCGTCTGCTGTCTGATAGAGTCTCTTGCATTCGCTGTTTGATATAGAGACTCCTGCATCCACTGTCTGATATAGATTCTTGCATCCACTGACCGATATAGAGACTCCTGCTTTCGCAGTTTGATATAGTCTCCTGCATCCGCTGTCTGATATAGAGTCCCTAGCATCCGCTGTCTGATATATGTCTCTTGCATCCACTGTCTGATATAGTCTCTTACATCCGCTGTCTGATATAGAGACTCCTGCATCCGCTGTCTGATATAGATACTTCTGCATCCGCTGTCTGCTACATAGTCTCTTGCATCCGCTGTCCGATATAGAGTCTTTTGCATCCGCTGTCTGAAATAGAGACTCCTGCATCTGCTGTCTGATATCGAGACTCCTGCAACCGCTGTCTGTAATAGAGTTTCCTGCATCCGCTGTATGATATAGAGTAATTTGCATCCGCTGTCTGATATAGAGACTCCTGCATCTGCTGTCTGATATAGAATCTCCTGCATCAGCTGTCTGTTAAAAACAGCGGCTCTTGCATCCGGTGTATGATATAGAGTCTTTTGCATCCACTGTCCGATATAGAGACTACTGCATTCACTGTCTCATATAGAGACTCCTGCATCCGCTGTCTGATATAGAGTCTCCTGCATCATCCGCTGTCTGATATCGTCTCTTGCATCCGCTGTCTGATATAGAGTCTTCTGCACCGCTGTCTGATATAATAACTCCTGCATCTGCTGTCTGATATAGTCTCGTGCATCCGCTGTCTGATAATAAAAAAGAGACTCCAGCATCCGCTGTCTAATATAGAGATTCTTGCATCGGCTGTCTGATATAGAGTCTCCTGCAACCGCTGTCTGATATAGAAACTACTGCATCCTCTGTCTGTTATATAGTCTCTTGCATCCACTGTCTGGTATCGAGACTCATGCATCCGCTGTTTGATATAGTCTCTTGCACCCGCTGTCTGATATAGAGACTCCTGCATCTTCTGTGTGATATAGAAACTACTGCATCTGCTGTCTGTTAGATAGCCTCTTGCATCCGCTCTCTGATATAGAGACTCCTGTATCTGCCGTCTGATATAGAGACTCCTGCACCTGCAGTCTGATATACAGTCTCTTACATCCGCTGTCTAATATAGAGACTCCTGCATCCGCTGTCTGATATAGAGACACCTGCATCCCCTGTCTGATATAGAAACTACTACATCCGCTGTCTGCTATATAGTCTCATGCATCCGCTGTCTGATATAGAGACTCCTGCATCTGCAGTCTGATAAAGAGTCTCTTGCATCCGTTGTCTGATATAGAGTCTTTTGCATCCGCTGTCTGATTTAGGGTCTCTTGCATCAGCTGTCTGATATAGAGACTCCTGCATCTGCTGTCTGATAAAGAGACTACTGCAGCGGCTGTCAGTTATATAGAGACTCTTGCATCTGCTCTCTGATTTAAGGACTCCTGCATCCACTGTCTGATATAGAGTCTCCTGCATCCGCTGTCTGATATAGAGTCTCTTGCATCAGCTGTCTGATATAGAGACTCCTGCATCTGCTGTCTGATAAAGAGACTACTGCAGCGGCTGTCAGTTATATAGAGACTCTTGCATCTGCTCTCTGATTTAAGGACTCCTGCATCCACTGTCTGATATAGAGTCTCCTGCATCCGCTGTCTGTTATAGAGTCTCTTGCATCCGCTGTCTGATATAGTTTCTTGCATCCGCTGTCTGATATAGAGACTCCTGCATCCCACTTACATGGTATCTTGCATCCTGTCTGATATAGTCTCTTGCATCCGCTGTCTGATAAAGGACTCCTGCATCTGCTCTCTTATATAGAGCCTCCTGCATCCGCTGTCTGATATAATGTCTCTTGCATTCGCTGTCTGATATAGACACTCCTGCATCTGCTGTCTGATATAGAGTCTCTCGCATCCTCTGTCTGATATAAAGTCTCTTGCATCCGCTGTCTGATAAAGAGACTCCTGCAACCGCTGTCTGATATAGAGTCTCTTGCATCAGCTGTCTGATATAGAAACTCCTGCATCTGTTGTCTGATATCGATTCTCCTGCATCTGCTGTCTGATATAGTCTCTTGCATACGCTGTCTGATATAATGTCTTGCATCTGCTGTCTGATATAGAAACTCCTCATCTGCTGTCTAAAATGCAGTCTCTTGCAGTCGCTGTCTGATATAGAGACTCCTGCATCCGCTGTCTGATATAGAGCCTCTTGCATCGGCTGTCTGATATAGAGTCTCTTGCATCCGCTGTCTGATATAGAGACTCCTTCATCCGCTGTCTGATATCGAGACTCCTGCATCTGGTGTCTATTATATAGAGTCACTTGCATCCGCTGTCTGATATAGAGTCTCTTGCATCCGCCTTCTGATATAGAGACTCCTGCATCCGCTGTCTGATATAGTCTCTTGCACCAAGAGTCTGATATAGAGACTCTTGCATCTGCTCTCTGATATAAGGACTCCTGCATCCACTGTCTGATATAGAGTCTCCTGCATCCGCTGTTTGATATAGAGTCTCGTGCACCCGCTGTCTGATATAGAGACTCCTGCATCTGCAGTCTGATAAAGAGTCTCTTGCATCCGTTGTCTGATATAGAGTCTTTTGCATCCGCTGTCTGATTTAGGGTCTCTTGCATCAGCTGTCTGATATAGAGACTCCTGCATCTGCTGTCTGATAAAGAGACTACTGCAGCGGCTGTCAATTATATAGAGACTCTTGCATCTGCTCTCTGATTTAAGGACTCCTGCATCCACTGTCTGATATAGTCTCCTGCATCCACTGTCTGATATAGAGTCCCTAGCATCCGCTGTCTGATATAGAGTCTCTTGCAGAGCTGTCTGATATAGAGATTCCTGCATCCGCTGTCTGATATAGAGACTCCTGCATCTACTGTCTGATCTAGAGTATCTTGCATCCGTTGTCTGATATAGAGTCTCTTGCATCTGCTGTCTGATATAGAGACCTCTGCATCCGCTGTCTGATATAGAGACTCCTGCATTCCCTGTCTGATATAGAAACTACTACATCCGCTGTCTGCTATATAGTCTCTTGCATCCGCTGTCTGATATAGAGACTCCTGCATCTGCAGTCTGATAAAGAGTCTCTTGCATCCGTTGTCTGATATAGAGTCTTTTGCATCCGCTGTCTGATTTAGGGTCTCTTGCATCCGCTGTCTGATATAGAGACTCCTGCAATTGATGTCTGATAAAGAGACTACTGCAGCGGCTGTCAGTTATATAAAGACTCTTGCATCTGCTCTCTGATTTAAGGACTCCTGCATCCACTGTCTGATATAGAGTCTCTTGCATCCGCTGTCTGATATAGAGTCTCTTGCACCCGCTGTCTGATATAGAGACGATTGCATCTGCTGTCCGATATAGAGACTCCTGCATTTGCAGTCTGATATAGTCTCCTGCATCTGCTGTCTGATGTAGAGTCCCTAGCATCCGCTGTCTGATATAGAGACTCTTGCATCTACTGTCTGATGTAGAGTATATTGCATCCGCTGTCTGATATAGAGTCTCCTGCAGCAGCTGTCTGTTATACAGCGTCTCATGCATCCGTTGTCTGATATAGAGTCTTTTGCATCCACTGTCTGATATAGAGACTCCTGCATTCACTGTCTGATATAGAGACTCCTTCATCCGCTGTCTGATATAGTCTCCTGCATCCGCTGTCTGATATCATCTCTTGCATCCGCTGTCTGATATAGAGTCTCCTGCACCGCTGTCTGATATAATCACTCCTGCATCCGCTGTCTGATATATAGTCTCTTGCATCCGCTGTCTGATAAAAAAAGACTCCAGCATCCGCTGTCTAATATAGAGATTCTTGCATCGGCTGTCTGATATAGAGTCTCCTGCATCCGCTGTCTGATATAGAAACTTCTGCATCTGCTGTCTGTTATATAGTCTCTTGCATCTGCTGTCTGGTATTGAGACTCATGCATCTGCTGTTTGATATAGTCTCTTGCACCTGCTGTCTGATATAGAGACTCCTGTATCCGCTGTCTAATATAAAGATCCTTGCATCGGCGGTCTGATATAGTCTCTTGCACCCGCTGTCTGATATATAGAGAGTCCTGCATCTGCTGTCTGATAAAGAGTCTCTTTCATCCGCTGTCTGATATAGAGTCTCTTGCATCTGCTGTCTGATATAGAGACTGCTGCATCCGCTGTCTGATATAGAGTCTCTTGCTTCTGCTCTCTGATATAGTGTCTCCTGCATCCGCTGTCTGATAAAGAGTCTCTTGCATCTGCTGACTGATATAGAGTCTCTTGCACCCGCTGTCTGATATAGAGACTCCTGCATCTGCTGTCTGATAAAGAATCTCCTGCATCCGATGTCTGATATAGAGTCACTTGCATCCGCTCTCTGATATAGTCTCTTGCATCAGCTGTCTGATAATGAGACCCCTGCATCCGCTGTCTGATATAGAGTCTCATGCATCCGCTGTCTGATATAGTCTCTTGCATTCACTGTCTGATATAGAGACTCATGCATCCGCTGTCTGATACAGTCTCTTGCATCCACAGTCTGATAATGAGTCTCTTGCATCCGCTGTCTGATATAGTCTCTTGCATCCGCTGTCTGATATATAGAGACTCCTGCATCCGCTGTCTTCTAAAGAGTTTCTTGCATCCGCTGTCTGATATATTCTCTTGCAACTGTTGTCTGATGTAGAGACTCCTGCATCCGCTGTCTGATAAAGTCTCCTTTATCCGCTGTCTGCTACATGGATAAAGTTTCTTGCATCCGCTGTCTGATATAGAGTCTTTTGCATCCGCTGTCTGATATAGAGACTCCTGCATCCGCTGTCTGATAAAGTCTCCTTTATCCGCTGTCTGCTACATGGATAAAGTTTCTTGCATCCGCTGTCTGATATAGAGTCTTTTGCATCCGCTGTCTGATATAGAGACTCCTGCATCCGCTGTCTTATAAAGAGAATCCTGCATCTGCTGTTTTATATAGTCTCCTGCATCCACTGCCTGATATAGATTCTCTTGCATCCGCTGTCTGATATAGAGACTCCTGCATCCGCACTCTGATAAAGAGTCTTTTGCATCCACTGTCTGATAAAGTCTCTTGCATCAGCTGTCTGATATAGAGTCTCTTGCATCCGCTGTCTGATATAGAGACTCCTGCAGCCACAGTCTGATATAGTCTCCTGCCTCCGCTGTCTGTTATAAAGTCTCTTGCATCCGCTGTCCGTTATAGTTTCTTGCATCCGCTGTCTGATATAGAGACTCCTGCATCCTGTCTGATATAGTATCTTGCATCCTGTCTGTTAAAGTCTCCTGCACCCGCTTTCTGATATAGAGACTCCTGCATCCTGTCTGATATAGAATCTTGCATCCTGTCTGATAAAGAGACTCCTGAATCCGCTGTCTGATAAAGAGACTCCTGCATCCGCTGTCTGATAAAGAGACTCCTGCATCCGCTGTCTGATAAAGAGACTCCTGCATCCGCTGTCTGATATAGAGTCTCTTGCATCAGCTGTCTGATGTATAGTCTCTTGCATTCTCTGTCTGATATAGAGACTCTTGCATCCACTGTCTGATATAGAGTCTCTTGCATTTGCTGTCTGATATAAAGTCCTTGCATCCGCTGTCTGATATAGAGTATCTTGCATTAGCTGTCTGATATATAGAGTCTCTTGCATCCGCTGTCTGTTATAGAGTCTCTTGCATCCGCTGTCTGATATAGTTTCTTGCATCCGCTGTCTGATATAGAGACTCCTGCATCCCACTTACATGGTATCTTGCATCCTGTCTGATATAGTCTCTTGCATCCGCTGTCTGATAAAGGACTCCTGCATCTGCTGTCTTATATAGAGCCTCCTGCATCCGCTGTCTGATATAATGTCTCTTGCATTCGCTGTCTGATATAGACACTCCTTTATCTGCTGTCTGATATAGAGTCTCTCGCATCCTCTGTCTGATATAAAGTCTCTTGCATCCGCTGTCTGATAAAGAGACTCCTGCAACCGCTGTCTGATATAGAGTCTCTTGCATCAGCTGTCTGATATAGAAACTCCTGCATCTGTTGTCTGATATCGATTCTCCTGCATCTGCTGTCTGATATAGTCTCTTGCATACGCTGTCTGATATAATCTCTTGCATCTGCTGTCTGATATAGAAACTCCTCATCTGCTGTCTAAAATGCAGTCTCTTGCAGTCGCTGTCTGATATAGATACTCCTGCATCCGCTGTCTTACATGGAGCCTCTTGCATCGGTTGTCGGATATAGAGTCTCTCGCATCCGCTGTCTGATATAGAGACTCCTTCATCCGCTGTCTGATATCGAGACTCCTGCATCTGGTGTCTATTATATAGAGTCACTTGCATCCGCTATCTGATATAGAGTCTCTTGCATCCGCCTTCTGATATAGAGACTCCTGCATCCGCTGTCTGATATAGTCTCTTGCACCAAGAGTCTGATATAGAGTCCCTTGCGTCTGCTGTCTGATATAGAGACTCCTCCATCGGCTGTGTGATATAGTCTCTGGCATCCACTGTCTGATATAGAGAATCCTGCACCCGCTGTCTGGTATAGTCTCATGCATCCGCTGTCTGATATATGTCTCTTGCATCCACTGTCTGATATAGTCTCTTACATCCGCTGTCTGATATAGAGACTCCTGCATCCGCTGTCTGATATAGAGACTTCAGCATCCGCTGTCTGCTACATAGTCTCTTACATCCGCTGTCAGATATAGAGTCTTTTGCATCCGCTGTCTGATATAGAGACTCCTGCATCCGCTGTCTGATATCGGGACTCCTGCAACCGCTGTCTGTAATAGAGTTTCCTGCATCCGCTGTATGATATAGAGTATCTTGCATCCGCTGTCTGATATAGAGACTCCTGCATCTGCTGTCTGATATAGATACTCCTGCACCCGCTGTCTATTATAGTCTCTTGCTTCCGCTGTCTTGTATAGTCTCTTGAATCCGCTGTCTTGTATAGAGACTCCTGCATCCGCTATCTGATATAGGGTCTTTTGCATCCTCTGTCTGATATAGAGACTCCTGTATCCGCTATCTAATATAGAGACTCTTGCATCCGCGGTCTGATATAGTCTCTTGCACCCGCTGTCTGATATATAGAGACACCTGCATCCGCTGTCTGATAAAGAGTCTCTTTCATCCGCTGTCTGATATAGAGTATCTTGAATCTGCTGTCTGATATAGAGTCTCTTGCATCCGCTCTCTAATATAGTGTCTCTTGCATCCGCTGTCTGATATAAAGTCTCTGCCGTCTGCTGTCTGATAGAGTCTCTTGCATTCGCTGTTTGATATAGAGACTCCTGCATCCACTGTCTGATATAGATTCTTGCATCCACTGACCGATATAGAGACTCCTGCTTTCGCAGTTTGATATAGTCTCCTGCATCCGCTGTCTGATATAGAGTCCTTAGCATCCGCTGTCTGATATATGTCTCTTGCATCCACTGTCTGATATAGTCTCTTACATCCGCTGTCTGATATAGAGACTCCTGCATCCGCTGTCTGATATAGATACTTCTGCATCCGCTGTCTGCTACATAGTCTCTTGCATCCGCTGTCCGATATAGAGTCTTTTGCATCCGCTGTCTGAAATAGAGACTCCTGCATCTGCTGTCTGATATCGAGACTCCTGCAACCGCTGTCTGTAATAGAGTTTCCTGCATCCGCTGTATGATATAGAGTAATTTGCATCCGCTGTCTGATATAGAGACTCCTGCATCTGCTGTCTGATATAGAGTCTCCTGCATCAGCTGTCTGTTAAAAACAGCGGCTCTTGCATCCGGTGTATGATATAGAGTCTTTTGCATCCACTGTCCGATATAGAGACTACTGCATTCACTGTCTCATATAGAGACTCCTGCATCCGCTGTCTGATATAGAGTCTCCTGCATCATCCGCTGTCTGATATCGTCTCTTGCATCCGCTGTCTGATATAGAGTCTTCTGCACCGCTGTCTGATATAATAACTCCTGCATCTGCTGTCTGATATAGTCTCGTGCATCCGCTGTCTGATAATAAAAAAGAGACTCCAGCATCCGCTGTCTAATATAGAGATTCTTGCATCGGCTGTCTGATATAGAGTCTCCTGCAACCGCTGTCTGATATAGAAACTACTGCATCCTCTGTCTGTTATATAGTCTCTTGCATCCACTGTCTGGTATCGAGACTCATGCATCCGCTGTTTGATATAGTCTCTTGCACCCGCTGTCTGATATAGAGACTCCTGCATCTTCTGTGTGATATAGAAACTACTGCATCTGCTGTCTGTTAGATAGCCTCTTGCATCCGCTCTCTGATATAGAGACTCCTGTATCTGCCGTCTGATATAGAGACTCCTGCACCTGCAGTCTGATATACAGTCTCTTACATCCGCTGTCTAATATAGAGACTCCTGCATCCGCTGTCTGATATAGAGACACCTGCATCCCCTGTCTGATATAGAAACTACTACATCCGCTGTCTGCTATATAGTCTCATGCATCCGCTGTCTGATATAGAGACTCCTGCATCTGCAGTCTGATAAAGAGTCTCTTGCATCCATTGTCTGATATAGAGTCTTTTGCATCCGCTGTCTGATTTAGGGTCTCTTGCATCAGCTGTCTGATATAGAGACTCCTGCATCTGCTGTCTGATAAAGAGACTACTGCAGCGGCTGTCAGTTATATAGAGACTCTTGCATCTGCTCTCTGATTTAAGGACTCCTGCATCCACTGTCTGATATAGAGTCTCCTGCATCCGCTGTCTGATATAGAGTCTCTTGCATCAGCTGTCTGATATAGAGACTCCTGCATCTGCTGTCTGATAAAGAGACTACTGCAGCGGCTGTCAGTTATATAGAGACTCTTGCATCTGCTCTCTGATTTAAGGACTCCTGCATCCACTGTCTGATATAGAGTCTCCTGCATCCGCTGTCTGTTATAGAGTCTCTTGCATCCGCTGTCTGATATAGTTTCTTGCATCCGCTGTCTGATATAGAGACTCCTGCATCCCACTTACATGGTATCTTGCATCCTGTCTGATATAGTCTCTTGCATCCGCTGTCTGATAAAGGACTCCTGCATCTGCTCTCTTATATAGAGCCTCCTGCATCCGCTGTCTGATATAATGTCTCTTGCATTCGCTGTCTGATATAGACACTCCTGCATCTGCTGTCTGATATAGAGTCTCTCGCATCCTCTGTCTGATATAAAGTCTCTTGCATCCGCTGTCTGATAAAGAGACTCCTGCAACCGCTGTCTGATATAGAGTCTCTTGCATCAGCTGTCTGATATAGAAACTCCTGCATCTGTTGTCTGATATCGATTCTCCTGCATCTGCTGTCTGATATAGTCTCTTGCATACGCTGTCTGATATAATGTCTTGCATCTGCTGTCTGATATAGAAACTCCTCATCTGCTGTCTAAAATGCAGTCTCTTGCAGTCGCTGTCTGATATAGAGACTCCTGCATCCGCTGTCTGATATAGAGCCTCTTGCATCGGCTGTCTGATATAGAGTCTCTTGCATCCGCTGTCTGATATAGAGACTCCTTCATCCGCTGTCTGATATCGAGACTCCTGCATCTGGTGTCTATTATATAGAGTCACTTGCATCCGCTGTCTGATATAGAGTCTCTTGCATCCGCCTTCTGATATAGAGACTCCTGCATCCGCTGTCTGATATAGTCTCTTGCACCAAGAGTCTGATATAGAGACTCTTGCATCTGCTCTCTGATTTAAGGACTCCTGCATCCACTGTCTGATATAGAGTCTCCTGCATCCGCTGTCTGATATAGAGTCTCGTGCACCCGCTGTCTGATATAGAGACTCCTGCATCTGCAGTCTGATAAAGAGTCTCTTGCATCCGTTGTCTGATATAGAGTCTTTTGCATCCGCTGTCTGATTTAGGGTCTCTTGCATCAGCTGTCTGATATAGAGACTCCTGCATCTGCTGTCTGATAAAGAGACTACTGCAGCGGCTGTCAATTATATAGAGACTCTTGCATCTGCTCTCTGATTTAAGGACTCCTGCATCCACTGTCTGATATAGTCTCCTGCATCCACTGTCTGATATAGAGTCCCTAGCATCCGCTGTCTGATATAGAGTCTCTTGCAGAGCTGTCTGATATAGAGATTCCTGCATCCGCTGTCTGATATAGAGACTCCTGCATCTACTGTCTGATCTAGAGTATCTTGCATCCGTTGTCTGATATAGAGTCTCTTGCATCTGCTGTCTGATATAGAGACCTCTGCATCCGCTGTCCGATATAGAGACTCCTGCATTCCCAGTCTGATATAGTCTCCTGCATCTGCTGTCTGATGTAGAGTCCCTAGCATCCGCTGTCTGATATAGAGTCTCTCGCACAGCTGTCTGATATAGAGATTCCTGCATCCGCTGTCTGATATAGAGACTCCTGCATCTACTGTCTGATGTAGAGTATCTTGCATCCGCTGTCTGATATAGAGTCTCCTGCAGCAGCTGTCTGTTATACAGCGTCTCATGCATCCGTTGTCTGATATAGAGTCTTTTGCATCCACTGTCTGATATAGAGACTCCTGCATTCACTGTCTGATATAGAGACTCCTGCATCCGCTGTCTGATATAGTCTCCTGCATCCGCTGTCTGATATCATCTCTTGCATCCGCTGTCTGATATAGAGTCTCCTGCACCGCTGTCTGATATAATCACTCCTGCATCCGCTGTCTGATATATATACTCTTGCATCCGCTGTCTGATAAAAAAGACTCCAGCATCCGCTGTCTAATATAGAGATTCTTGCATCGGCTGTCTGATATAGAGTCTCCTGCATCCGCTGTCTGATATAGAAACATCTGCATCTGCTGTCTGTTATATAGTCTCTTGCATCTGCTGTCTGGTATCGAGACTCATGCATCTGCTGTTTGAAATAGTCTCTTGCACCTGCTGTCTGATATAGAGACTCCTGTATCCGCTGTCTAATATAAAGACTCTTGCATCGGCGGTCTGATATAGTCTCTTGCACCCGCTGTCTGATATATAGAGAGTCCTGCATCTGCTGTCTGATAAAGAGTCTCTTTCATCCGCTGTCTGATATAGAGTATCTTGCATCTGCTGTCTGATATAGAGACTGCTGCATCCGCTGTCTGATATAGAGTCTCTTGCTTCTGCTCTCTGATATAGTGTCTCCTGCATCCACTGTCTTATATAGTCTCTTGCATCCGCTGTCCGATATAGAGACTCCTGCATTCGCAGTCTGATATAGTCTCCTACATCCGCTGTCTGATATAGAATCCCTAGCATCCGCTGTCTGATAAAGAGTCTAGTGCACAGCTGTCTGATATAGAGATTCCTGCATCCGCTGTCTGATAAAGAGACTCTTGCATCTGCTGTCTGATATAGATACTCCTGCACCCGCTGTCTGATATAGTCACTTGCTTCCGCTGTCTGGTATAGTCTCTTGCATCCGCTGTCTTATATAGAGACTCCTGCATCCGCTATCTGATATAGGATCTTTTGCATCCGCCGTCTGATATAGAGTCTCCTGTATCCGCTGTTTAATATTGAGACTCTTGCATCCGCGTTCTGATATAGTCTCTTGCACCCGCTGTCTGATATATAGAGACTCCTGCATCCGCTGTCTGATAAAGAGTCTCTTTCATCCGCTGTCTGATAAAGAGTCTCTTTCATCCGCTGTCTGATATAGAGACCCTAGCATCCGCTGTCTGATATATGTCTCTTGCATCCACTGTTTGATATAGAGACTCCTGCATCCACTGTCTGATATAGTCTCTTGCATCCGATGTCCGATATAGAGACTCCTGCATTCGCAGTTTGATATAGTCTCCTGCATCCGCTGTCTGATATAGAGTCCCTAGCATCCGCTGTCTGATATAAAGTCTCTTGCACAGCTGTCTGATATAGAGATTCCTGCATCTGTTGTCTGATATAGAGACTCCTGCATCCGCTGTCTGATATATTCTCTTACATACGCTGTCTGATATTGGGTCTCCTGCATCCGTTGTCTGATAAAGTCTCCTGCATCCACTGTCTGCTATAGAGTCTCATACATCCATTGCCTGATATAGAATCTCTTGCATCCGCTGTCTTATATAGAGATTCCTGCATCCACTCTCTGATTTAGAGACTCATGCATCCGCTGTCTGATATACTGTCTCCTGCATCAGTTGTCTGATATATAGTCTCTTGCATCCGCTGTCTAATATTGAGACTCCTGCAACTGCTGTATGATATATAGACTCCTGCATCCGCTGTCTAATATAGAGTCTCTTGCATCCGCTGTCTGATATAGAGACTCCTGCAGCCGCTGTCTTTTGTAGAGATTCCTGCACCTGATGTCTGCAAGCGACACCATTTAGAGCCAAGTCCCTGACCCTCAATGGATGCTACTAAGCTCTAGATAGAGTATACAAGTCAGCTCTGTATACCTCAGTATCTAATTTAGAGACTCCTGCATCCGCTGTCTGATATAGAGACTACTGCATCAACTCTCTGTTATATAGAGTCGATTGCATCCGCTGTCTGATATAGAGTCTCTTGCATCCACTGTCTGATATATAGAATTCTTCATCCGCTTTCTGTTATATAGAGTCACTTGCATCCGCTGTCTGATATAGAGACTCCTGCATGTTGTCTGATTAAGAGAATCCTGCATCCGCTGGCTGATATAAAGACTCCTGCATCTACTGTCTGATGTAGAGTATCTTGCATCCGCTGTCTGATATAGAGTCTCCTGCATCAGCTGTCTGTTAAAAACAGGGGCTCTTGCATCCGGTGTATGATATAGAGTCTTTTGCATCCACTGTCTGATATAGAGACTACTGCATTCACTGTCTCATATAGAGACTCCTGCATCCGCTGTCTGATATAGAGTCTCCTGCATCATCCGCTGTCTGATATCGTCTCTTGCATCCGCTGTCTGATATAGAGTCTTCTGCACCGCTGTCTGATATAATAACTCCTGCATCCGCTGTCTGATATAGTCTCGTGCATCCGCTGTCTGATAATAAAAAGAGACTCCAGCATCCGCTGTCTAATATAGAGATTCTTGCATCGGCTGTCTGATATAGAGTCTCCTGCAACCGCTGTCTGATATAGAAACTACTGCATCCTCTGTCTGTTATATAGTCTCTTGCATCCACTGTCTGGTATCGAGACTCATGCATCCGCTGTTTGATATAGTCTCTTGCACCCGCTGTCTGATATAGAGACTCCTGCATCTTCTGTGTGATATAGAAACTACTGCATCCGCTGTCTGTAAGATAGCCTCTTGCATCCGCTCTCTGATATAGAGACTCCTGTATCTGACGTCTGATATAGAAACTCCTGCACCTGCAGTCTGATATACAGTCTCTTACATCCGCTGTCTAATATAGAGACTCTTGCATCCGCTGTCTGATATAGAGACTCCTGCATCCCCTGTCTGATAAAGAAACTACTACTTCCACTGTCTGCTATATAGTCTCTTGCATCCGCTGTCTGATATAGAGACTCCTGCATCTGCTGTCTGATAAAGAGACTACTGCAGCGGCTGTCATTTATATAGAGACTCTTGCATCTGCTCTCTGATTTAAGGACTCCTGCATCCACTGTCTGATATAGAGTCTTTTGCATCCGCTGTCTGATTTAGGGTCTCTTGCATCCGCTGTCTGATATAGAGACTCCTGTATCTGCTGTCTGATAAAGAGACTACTGCAGCGGCTGTCATTTATATAGAGACTCTTGCATCTGCTCTCTGATTTAAGGACTCCTGCATCCACTGTCTGATATAGAGTCTCTTGCATCCGCTGTCTGATATAGAGTCTCTTGCACCCGCTGTCTGATATAGAGACCTCTGCATCTGCTGCCCGATATAGAGACTCCTGCATTCGCAGTCTGATATAGTCTCCTTCATCCGCTGTCTGATATAGAGTCCCTAGCATCCGCTGTCTGATATAGAGTCTCTTGCAGAGCTGTCTGATATAGAGATTCCTGCATCCGCTGTCTGTTATAGAGACTCCTGCATCTACTGTCTGATGTAGAGTATCTTGCATCCGCTGTCTGATATAGAGTCTCTTGCATCTGCTGTCTGATATAGAGACCTCTGCATCCGCTGTCCGATATAGAGACTCCTGCATTCCCAGTCTGATATAGTCTCCTGCATCTGCTGTCTGATGTAGAGTCCCTAGCATCCGCTGTCTGATATAGAGTCTCTCGCACAGCTGTCTGATATAGAGATTCCTGCATCCGCTGTCTGATATAGAGACTCCTGCATCTACTGTCTGATGTAGAGTATCTTGCATCCGCTGTCTGATATAGAGTCTCCTGCAGCAGCTGTCTGTTATACAGCGTCTCATGCATCCGTTGTCTGATATAGAGTCTTTTGCATCCACTGTCTGATATAGAGACTCCTGCATTCACTGTCTGATATAGAGACTCCTGCACATGCTGTCTGATATAGTCTCCTGCATCCGCTGTCTGATATCATCTCTTGCATCCGCTGTCTGATATAGAGTCTCCTGCACCGCTGTCTGATATAATCACTCCTGCATCCGCTGTCTGATATATAGTCTCTTGCATCCGCTGTCTGATAAAAAAGACTCCAGCATCCGCTGTCTAATATAGAGATTCTTGCATCGGCTGTCTGATATAGAGTCTCCTGCATCCGCTGTCTGATATAGAAACTTCTGCATCTGCTGTCTGTTATAAAGTCTCTTGCATCTTCTGTCTGGTATCGAGACTCATGCATCTGCTGTTTGATATAGTCTCTTGCATCTGCTGTCTGATATAGAGCTCCTGTATCCGCTGTCTAATATAAAGACTCTTGCATCGGCGGTCTGATATAGTCTCTTGCATCCGCTGTCTGATATAGAGTATCTTGCATCTGCTGTCTGATATAGAGACTGCTGCATCCGCAGTCTGATATAGAGTCTCTTGCTTCTGCTCTCTGATATAGTGTCTCCTGCATCCGCTGTCTGATATAGAGTCTCTTGCATCTGCTGACTGATATAGAGTCTCTTGCACCCGCTGTCTGATATAGAGACTCCTGCATCCGATGTCTGTTATAGAGTCACTTGCATCCGCTCTCTGATATAGTCTCTTGCATCAGCTGTCTGATAATGAGACTCCTGCATCCGCTGTCTGATATAGAGTCTCATGCATCCGCTGTCTGATATAAAGTCTCTTGCACAGCTGTCTGATATAGAGATTCCTGCATCTGTTGTCTGATTTAGAGACTCCTGCATCCGCTGTCTGATATAGAGACTCCTGCAGCCGCTGTCTTTTGTAGAGATTCCTGCACCTGATGTCTGCAAGCGACCCCATTTAGAGCCAAATCCCTGACCCTCAATGGATGCTACTAAGCTCTAGATAGAGTATACAAGTCAGCTCTGTATACCTCAGTATCTAATTTAGAGACTCCTGCATCCGCTGTCTGATATAGAGACTACTGCATCAACTCTCTGTTATATAGAGTCGATTGCATCCGCTGTCTGATATAGAGTCTCTTGCATCCACTGTCTGATATATAGAATTCTTCATCCGCTTTCTGTTATATAGAGTCACTTGCATCCGCTGTCTGATATAGAGACTCCTGCATGTTGTCTGATTAAGAGAATCCTGCATCCGCTGGCTGATATAAAGACTCCTGCATCTAATGTCTGATGTAGAGTATCTTGCATCCGCTGTCTAATATAGAGTCTCCTGCATCAGCTGTCTGTTAAAAACAGCGGCTCTTGCATCCGGTGTATGATATAGAGTCTTTTGCATCCACTGTCTGATATAGAGACTACTGCATTCACTGTCTCATATAGAGACTCCTGCATCCGCTGTCTGATATAGAGTCTCCTGCATCATCCACTGTCTGATATCGTCTCTTGCATCCGCTGTCTGATATAGAGTCTTCTGCACCGCTGTCTGATATAATAACTCCTGCATCCGCTGTCTGATATAGTCTCGTGCATCCGCTGTCTGATAATAAAAAAAGAGACTTCAGCATCCCCTGTCTAATATAGAGATTCTTGCATCGGCTGTCTGATATAGAGTCTCCTGCAACCGCTGTCTGATATAGAAACTACTGCATCCTCTGTCTGTTATATAGTCTCTTGCATCCACTGTCTGGTATCGAGACTCATGCATCCGCTGTTTGATATAGTCTCTTGCACCCGCTGTCTGATATAGAGACTCCTGCATCTTCTGTGTGATATAGAAACTACTGCATCCGCTGTCTGTTAGATAGCCTCTTGCATCCATTCTCTGATATAGAGACTCCTGTATCTGCCGTCTGATATAGAGACTCCTGCACCTGCTGTCTGATATACAGTCTCTTACATCCGCTGTCTAATATAGAGACTCCTGCATCCGCTGTCTGATATAGAGACTCCTGCATCCCCTGTCTGATATAGAAACTACTACATCCGCTGTCTGCTATATAGTCTCTTGCATCCGCTGTCTCATATAGAGACTCCTGCACCTGCAGTCTGATAAAGAGTCTCTTGCATCCGCTGTCTGATATAAAGTCTCTTGCACAGCTGTCTGATATAGAGATTCCTGCATCTGTTGTCTGATATTGAGACTCCTGCATCCGCTGTCTGATATATTCTCTTACATACGCTGTCTTATATTGGGTCTCCTGCATCCGTTGTCTGAAAAAGTCTCCTGCATCCACTGTCTGCTATAGAGTCTCATACATCCATTGCCTGATATAGAATCTCTTGCATCCGCTGTCTTATATAGAGATTCCTGCATCCACTCTCTGATTTAGAGACTCATGCATCCGCTGTCTGAAATACTGTCTCCTGCATCAGTTGTCTGATATATAGTCTCTTGCATCCGCTGTCTAATATTGAGACTCCTGCAACTGCTGTATGATATATAGACTCCTGCATCCGCTGTCTAATATAGAGTCTCTTGTATCCGCTGTCTGATATAGAGACTCCTGCAGCCGCTGTCTTTTGTAGAGATTCCTGCACCTGATGTCTGCAAGCGACCCCATTTAGAGCCAAGTCCCTGACCCTCAATGGATGCTACTAAGCTCTAGATGAGTATACAAGTCAGCTCTGTATACCTCAGTATCTAATTTAGAGACTCCTGCATCCGCTGTCTGATATAGAGACTACTGCATCAACTCTCTGTTATATAGAGTCGATTGCATCCGCTGTCTGATATAGAGTCTCTTGCATCCACTGTCTGATATATAGAATTCTTCATCCGCTTTCTGTTATATAGAGTCACTTGCATCCGCTGTCTGATATAGAGACTCCTGCATGTTGTCTGATTAAGAGAATCCTGCATCCGCTGGCTGATATAAAGACTCCTGCATCTACTGTCTGATGTAGAGTATCTTGCATCCGCTGTCTGATATAGAGTCTCCTGCATCAGCTGTCTGTTAAAAACAGCGGCTCTTGCATCCGGTGTATGATATAGAGTCTTTTGCATCCACTGTCTGATATAGAGACTACTGCATTCACTGTCTCATATAGAGACTCCTGCATCCGCTGTCTGATATAGAGTCTCCTGCATCATCCGCTGTCTGATATCGTCTCTTGCATCCGCTGTCTGATATAGAGTCTTCTGCACCGCTGTCTGATATAATAACTCCTGCATCCGCTGTCTGATATAGTCTCGTGCATCCGCTGTCTGATAATAAAAAAAGAGACTCCAGCATCCGCTGTCTAATATAGAGATTCTTGCATCGGCTGTCTGATATAGAGTCTCCTGCAACCGCTGTCTGATATAGAAACTACTGCATCCTCTGTCTGTTATATAGTCTCTTGCATCCACTGTCTGGTATCAAGACTCATGCATCCGCTGTTTGATATAGTCTCTTGCACCCGCTGTCTGATATAGAGACTCCTGCATCTTCTGTGTGATATAGAAACAACTGCATCCGCTGTCTGTTAGATAGCCTCTTGCATCCACTCTCTGATATAGAGACTCCTGTATCTGCCGTCTGATATAGAGACTCCTGCACCTGCAGTCTGATATACAGTCTCTTACATCCGCTGTCTAATATAGAGACTCCTGCATCCCCTGTCTGATATAGAAACTACTACATCCGCTGTCTGCTATATAGTCTCTTGCATCCGCTGTCTGATATAGAGACTCCTGCATCTGCAGTCTGATAAAGAGTCTCTTGCATCCGTTGTCTGATATAGAGTCTTTTGCATCCGCTGTCTGATTTAGGGTCTCTTGCATCCGCTGTCTGATATAGAGACTCCTGCATCTGATGTCTGATAAAGAGACTACTGCAGCGGCTGTCAGTTATATAGAGACTCTTGCATCTGCTCTCTGATTTAAGGACTCCTGCATCCACTGTCTGATATAGAGTATCTTGCATCCGCTGTCTGATATAGAGTCTCTTGCACCCGCTGTCTGATATAGAGACCTCTGCATCTGCTGTCCGATATAGAGACTCCTGCATTTGCAGTCTGATATAGTCTCCTTCATCCGCTGTCTGATATAGAGTCCCTAGCATCCGCTGTCTGATATAGAGTCTCTTGCAGAGCTGTCTGATATAGAGATTCCTGCATCCACTGTCTGATTTAGAGACTCCTTCATCTACTGTCTGATGTAGAGTATCTTGCATCCGCTGTCTGATATAGAGTCTCTTGCATCTGCTGTCTGATATAGAGACCTCTGCATCCGCTGTCCGATATAGAGACTCCTGCATTCCCAGTCTGATATAGTCTCCTGCATCTGCTGTCTGATGTAGAGTCCCTAGCATCCGCTGTCTGATATAGAGTCTCTCGCACAGCTGTCTGATATAGAGATTCCTGCATCCGCTGTCTGATATAGAGACTCCTGCATCTACTGTCTGATGTAGAGTATCTTGCATCCGCTGTCTGATATAGAGTCTCCTGTAGCAGCTGTCTGTTATACAGCGTCTCATGCATCCGTTGTCTGATATAGAGTCTTTTGCATCCACTGTCTGATATAGAGACTCCTGCATTCACTGTCTGATATAGAGACTCCTGCATCCGCTGTCTGATATAGTCTCCTGCATCCGCTATCTGATATCATCTCTTGCATCTGCTGTCTGATATAGAGTCTCCTGCACCGCTGTCTGATATAATCACTCCTGCATCCGCTGTTTGATATATAGTCTCTTGCATCCGCTGTCTGATAAAAAAAGACTCCAGCATCCGCTGTCTAATAAAGAGATTCTTGCATCGGCTGTCTGATATAGAGTCTCCTGCATTCGCTGTCTGATATAGAAACTTCTGCATCTGCTGTCTGTTATATAGTCTCTTGCATCTGCTGTCTGGTATTGAGACTCATGCATCTGTTGTTTGATATAGTCTCTTGCACCTGCTGTCTGATATAGAGACTCCTGTATCCGCTGTCTAATATAAAGATTCTTGCATCGGCGGTCTGATAAAGACTCTTGCACACGCTGTCTGATATATAGAGAGTCCTGCATCTGCTGTCTGATAAAGAGTCTCTTTCATCCGCTGTCTGATATAGAGTCTCTTGCATCTGCTGTCTGATATAGAGACTGCTGCATCCGCTGTCTGATATAGAGTCTCTTGCTTCTGCTGTCTGATATAGTGTCTCCTGCATCCGCTGTCTGATATAGAGTCTCTTGCATCTGCTGACTGATATAGAGTCTCTTGCACCCGCTGTCTGATATAGAGACTCCTGCATCCGCTGTCTGATATAGAATCTCCTGCATCCGATGTCTGATATAGAGTCACTTGCATCCGCTCTCTGATATAGTCTCTTGCATCAGCTGTCTGATAATGAGACCCCTGCATCCGCTGTCTGATATAGAGTCTCATGCATCCGCTGTCTGATATAGTCTCTTGCATTCACTGTCTGATATAGAGACTCATGCATCCGTTGTCTGATACAGTCTCTTGCATCCACAGTCTGATAATGAGTCTCTTGCATCCGCTGTCTGATATAGTCTCTTGCATCCGCTGTCTGATATATAGAGACTCCTGCATCCGCTGTCTTCTAAAGAGTTTCTTGCATCCGCTGTCTGATATATTCTCTTGCAACTGTTGTCTGATGTAGAGACTCCTGCATCCGCTGTCTGATAAAGTCTCCTTTATCCGCTGTCTGCTACATGGATAAAGTTTCTTGCATCCGCTGTCTGATATAGAGTCTTTTGCATCCGCTGTCTGATATAGAGACTCCTGCATCCGCTGTCTGATAAAGTCTCCTTTATCCGCTGTCTGCTACATGGATAAAGTTTCTTGCATCCGCTGTCTGATATAGAGTCTTTTGCATCCGCCGTCTGATATAGAGACTCCTGCATCCGCTGTCTTATAAAGAGAATCCTGCATCTGCTGTTGTATATAGTCTCCTGCATCCACTGCCTGATATAGATTCTCTTGCATCCGCTGTCTGATATAGAGACTCCTGCATCCGCACTCTGATAAAGAGTCTTTTGCATCCACTGTCTGATAAAGTCTCTTGCATCAGCTGTCTGATATAGAGTCTCTTGCATCCGCTGTCTGATATAGAGACTCCTGCAGCCACAGTCTGATATAGTCTCCTGCCTCCGCTGTCTGTTATGAAGTCTCTTGCATCCGCTGTCCGTTATAGTTTCTTGCATCCGCTGTCTGATATAGAGACTCCTGCATCCTGTCTGATATAGTATCTTGCATCCTGTCTGATAAAGAGACTCCTGAATCCGCTGTCTGATAAAGAGACTCCTGCATCCGCTGTGTGATAAAGAGACTCCTGCATCCGCTGTCTGATAAAGAGACTCCTGCATCCGCTGTCTGATATAGAGTCTCTTGCATCAGCTGTCTGATGTATAGTCTCTTGCATTCTCTGTCTGATATAGAGACTCTTGCATCCACTGTCTGATATAGAGTCTCATGCATTTGCTGTCTGATATAAAGTCTCTTGCATCCGCTGTCTGATATGGAGTATCTTGCATGAGCTGTCTGATATATAGAGTCTCTTGCATCCGCTGTCTGTTATAGAGTCTCTTGCATCCGCTGTCTGATATAGTTTCTTGCATCCGCTGTCTGATATAGAGACTCCTGCATCCCACTTACATGGTATCTTGCATCCTGTCTGATATAGTCTCTTGCATCCGCTGTCTGATAAAGGACTCCTGCATCTGCTGTCTTATATAGAGCCTCCTGCATCCGCTGTCTGATATAATAATTCTTGCATTCGCTGTCTGATATAGACACTCCTGCATCTGCTGTCTGATATAGAGTCTCTCGCATCCTCTGTCTGATATAAAGTCTCTTGCATCCGCTGTCTGATAAAGAGACTCCTGCAACCGCTGTCTGATATAGAGTCTCTTGCATCCGCTGTCTGATATAGAAACTCCTGCATCTGTTGTCTGATATCGATTCTCCTGCATGTGCTGTCTGATATAGTCTCTTGCATACGCTGTCTGATATAATCTCTTGCATCTGCTGTCTGATATAGAAACTCCTCATCTGCTGTCTGAAATGCAGTCGCTGTCTGATATAGAGACTCCTGCATCCGCTGTCTGATATAGAGCCTCTTGCATCGGCTGTCTGATATAGAGTCTCTTGCATCCGATAAAGAGTCTTTTGCATCCACTGTCTGATAAAGTCTCTTGCATCAGCTGTCTGATATAGAGTCTCTTGCATCCGCTGTCTGATATAGAGACTCCTGCAGCCACAGTCTGATATAGTCTCCTGCCTCCGCTGTCTGTTATAAAGTCTCTTGCATCCGCTGTCCGTTATAGTTTCTTGCATCCGCTGTCTGATATAGAGACTCCTGCATCCTGTCTGATATAGTATCTTGCATCCTGTCTGATAAAGTCTCCTGCACCCGCTTTCTGATATAGAGACTCCTGCATCCTGTCTGATATAGTATCTTGGATCCTGTCTGATAAAGAGACTCCTGAATCCGCTGTCTGATAAAGAGACTCCTGCATCCGCTGTCTGATAAAGAGACTCCTGCATCCGATGTCTGATAAAGAGACTCCTGCATCCGCTGTCTGATATAGAGTCTCTTGCATCAGCTGTCTGATGTATAGTCTCTTGCATTCTCTGTCTGATATAGAGACTCTTGCAACCACTGTCTGATATAGAGTCTCTTGCATTTGCTGTCTGATATAAAGTCTCTTGCATCCGCTGTCTGATATAGAGTATCTTGCATTAGCTGTCTGATATATAGAGTCTCTTGCATCCGCTGTCTGTTATAGAGTCTCTTGCATCCGCTGTCTGATATAGTTTCTTGCATCCGCTGTCAGATATAGAGACTCCTGCATCCCACTTACATGGTATCTTGCATCCTGTCTGATATAGTCTCTTGCATCCGCTGTCTGATATAGGACTCCTGCATCTGCTGTCTTATATAGAGCATCCTGCATCCGCTGTCTGATATAATGTCTCTTGCTTTCGCTGTCTGATATAGACACTCCTGCATCTGCTGTCTGATATAGAGTCTCTCGCATCCTCTGTCTGATATAAAGTCTCTTGCATCCGCTGTCTGATAAAGAGACTCCTGCAACCGCTGTCTGATATATAGTCTCTTGCATCCGCTGTCTGATATAGAAACTCCTGCATCTGTTGTCTGATATCGATTCTCCTGCATCTGCTGTCTGATATAGTCTCTTGCATACGCTGTCTGATATAATCTCTTGCATCTGCTGTCTGATATAGAAACTCCTCATCTGCTGTCTGAAATGCAGTCTCTTGCAGTCGCTGTCTGATATAGAGACTCCTGCATCCGCTGTCTGATATAGAGCCTCTTGCATCGGCTGTCTGATATAGAGTCTCTTGCATCCGCTGTCTGATATAGAGACTCCTTCATCCGCTGTCTGATATCGAGACTCCTGCATCTGGTGTCTATTATATAGAGTCTCTTGCATCCGCCTTCTGATATAGAGACTCCTGCATCCGCTGTCTGATATAGTCTCTTGCACCAAGAGTCTGATATAGAGTCTCTTGCGTCTGCTGTCTGATATAGAGACTCCTCCATCGGCTGTGTGATATAGTCTCTGGCATCCACTGTCTGATATAGAGAATCCTGCACCCGCTGTCTGGTATAGTCTCATGCATCCGCTGTCTGATATATGTCTCTTGCATCCACTGTCTGATATAGTCTCTTACATCCGCTGTCTGATACAGAGACTCCTGCATCCGCTGTCTGATATAGAGACTTCTGCATCCGCTGTCTGCTACATAGTCTCTTGCATCCGCTGTCCGATATAGAGTCTTTTGCATCCGCTGTCTGATATAGAGACTCCTGCATCCGCTGTCTGATATCGAGACTCCTGCAACCGCTGTCTGTAATAGAGTTTCCTGCATCCGCTGTATGATATAGAGTATCTTGCATCCGCTGTCTGATATAGAGACTCCTGCATCTACTGTCTGATATAGATACTCCTGCACCCGCTGTCTGATATAGTCTCTTGCTTCCGCTGTCTGGTATAGTCTCTTGAATCCGCTGTCTTATATAGAAACTCCTGCATCCGCTATCTGATATAGGGTCTTTTGCATCCGCTGTCTGATATAGAGACTCCTGTATCCGCTGTCTAATATAGAGACTCTTGCATCCGCGGTCTGATATAGTCTCTTGCACCCGCTGTCTGATATATAGAGACTCCTGCATCCGCTGTCTGATAAAGAGTCTCTTTCATCCGCTGTATGATATAGAGTATCTTGAATCTGCTGTCTGATATAGAGTCTCTTGCATCCGCTCTCTAATATAGTGTCTCTTGCATCCGCTGTCTGATATAGAGTCCCTGCCGTCTGCTGTCTGATAGAGTCTCTTGCATCCGCTGTTTGATATAGAGACTCCTGCATCCACTGTCTGATATAGATTCTTGCATCCGCTGACCGATATAGAGACTCCTGCTTTCTCAGTTTGATATAGTCTCCTGCATCCGCTGTCTGATATAGAGTCCCTAGCATCCGCTGTCTGATATAGTCTCTTACATCCGCTGTCTGATATAGAGACTCCTGCATCCGCTGTCTGATATAGAGACTTCTGCATCCGCTGTCTGCTACATAGTCTCTTGCATCCGCTGTCCGATATAGAGTCTTTTGCATCCGCTGTCTGAAATAGAGACTCCTGCATCTGCTGTCTGATATCGAGACTCCTGCAACCGCTGTCTGTAATAGAGTTTCCTGCATCCGCTGTATGATATAGAGTATCTTGCATCCGCTGTCTGATATAGAGACTCCTGCATCTGCTGTCTGATATAGAGTCTCCTGCATCAGCTGTCTGTTAAAAACAGCGGCTCTTGCATCCGGTGTATGATATAGAGTCTTTTGCATCCACTGTCTGATATAGAGACTACTGCATTCACTGTCTCATATAGAGACTCCTGCATCCGCTGTCTGATATAGAGTCTCCTGCATCATCCGCTGTCTGATATCGTCTCTTGCATCCGTTGTCTGATATAGAGTCTTCTGCACCGCTGTCTGATATAATAACTCCTGCATCCGCTGTCTGATATAGTCTCGTGCATCCGCTGTCTGATAATAAAAAAAGAGACTCCAGCATCCGCTGTCTAATATAGAGATTCTTGCATCGGCTGTCTGATATAGAGTCTCCTGCAACCGCTGTCTGATATAGAAACTACTGCATCCTCTGTCTGTTATATAGTCTCTTGCATCCACTGTCTGGTATCGAGACTCATGCATCCGCTGTTTGATATAGTCTCTTGCACCCGCTGTCTGATATAGAGACTCCTGCATCTTCTGTGTGATATAGAAACTACTGCATCCGCTGTCTGTTAGATAGCCTCTTGCATCCACTCTCTGATATAGAGACTCCTGTATCTGCCGTCTGATATAGAGACTCCTGCACCTGCAGTCTGATATACAGTCTCTTACATCCGCTGTCTAATATAGAGACTCCTGCATCCGCTGTCTGATATAGAGACTCCTGCATTCCCTGTCTGATATAGAAACTACTACATCCGCTGTCTGCTATATAGCCTCTTGCATCCGCTGTCTGATATAGAGACTCCTGCATCTGCAGTCTGATAAAGAGTCTCTTGCATCCGTTGTCTGATATAGAGTCTTTTGCATCCGCTGTCTGATTTAGGGTCTCTTGCATCCGCTGTCTGATATAGAGACTCCTGCAATTGATGTCTGATAAAGAGACTACTGCAGCGGCTGTCAGTTATATAGAGACTCTTGCATCTGCTCTCTGATTTAAGGACTCCTGCATCCACTGTCTGATATAGAGTCTCTTGCATCCGCTGTCTGATATAGAGTCTCTTGCACCCGCTGTCTGATATAGAGACCTCTGCATCTGCTGTCCGATATAGAGACTCCTGCATTTGCAGTCTGATATAGTCTCCTGCATCTGCTGTCTGATGTAGAGTCCCTAGCATCCGCTGTCTGATATAGAGTCTCTCGCACAGCTGTCTGATATAGAGATTCCTGCATCCGCTGTCTGATATAGAGACTCTTGCATCTACTGTCTGATGTAGAGTATCTTGCATCCGCTGTCTGATATAGAGTCTCCTGCAGCAGCTGTCTGTTATACAGCGTCTCATGCATCCGTTGTCTGATATAGAGTCTTTTGCATCCACTGTCTGATATAGAGACTCCTGCATTCACTGTCTGATATAGAGACTCCTTCATCCGCTGTCTGATATAGTCTCCTGCATCCGCTGTCTGATATCATCTCTTGCATCCGCTGTCTGATATAGAGTCTCCTGCACCGCTGTCTGATATAATCACTCCTGCATCCGCTGTCTGATATATAGTCTCTTGCATCCGCTGTCTGATAAAAAAAGACTCCAGCATCCGCTGTCTAATATAGAGATTCTTGCATCGGCTGTCTGATATAGAGTCTCCTGCATCCGCTGTCTGATATAGAAACTTCTGCATCTGCTGTCTGTTATATAGTCTCTTGCATCTGCTGTCTGGTATTGAGACTCATGCATCTGCTGTTTGATATAGTCTCTTGCACCTGCTGTCTGATATAGAGACTCCTGTATCCGCTGTCTAATATAAAGATCCTTGCATCGGCGGTCTGATATAGTCTCTTGCACCCGCTGTCTGATATATAGAGAGTCCTGCTTCTGCTGTCTGATAAAGAGTCTCTTTCATCCGCTGTCTGATATAGTCTCTTGCATCTGCTGTCTGATATAGAGACTGCTGCATCCGCTGTCTGATATAGAGTCTCTTGCTTCTGCTCTCTGATATAGTGTCTCCTGCATCCGCTGTCTGATAAAGAGTCTCTTGCATCTGCTGACTGATATAGAGTCTCTTGCACCCGCTGTCTGATATAGAGACTCCTGCATCTGCTGTCTGATAAAGAATCTCCTGCATCCGATGTCTGATATAGAGTCACTTGCATCCGCTCTCTGATATAGTCTCTTGCATCAGCTGTCTGATAATGAGACCCCTGCATCCGCTGTCTGATATAGAGTCTCATGCATCCGCTGTCTGATATAGTCTCTTGCATTCACTGTCTGATATAGAGACTCATGCATCCGCTGTCTGATACAGTCTCTTGCATCCACAGTCTGATAATGAGTCTCTTGCATCCGCTGTCTGATATAGTCTCTTGCATCCGCTGTCTGATATATAGAGACTCCTGCATCCGCTGTCTTCTAAAGAGTTTCTTGCATCCGCTGTCTGATATATTCTCTTGCAACTGTTGTCTGATGTAGAGACTCCTGCATCCGCTGTCTGATAAAGTCTCCTTTATCCGCTGTCTGCTACATGGATAAAGTTTCTTGCATCCGCTGTCTGATATAGAGTCTTTTGCATCCGCTGTCTGATATAGAGACTCCTGCATCCGCTGTCTGATAAAGTCTCCTTTATCCGCTGTCTGCTACATGGATAAAGTTTCTTGCATCCGCTGTCTGATATAGAGTCTTTTGCATCCGCTGTCTGATATAGAGACTCCTGCATCCGCTGTCTTATAAAGAGAATCCTGCATCTGCTGTTTTATATAGTCTCCTGCATCCACTGCCTGATATAGATTCTCTTGCATCCGCTGTCTGATATAGAGACTCCTGCATCCGCACTCTGATAAAGAGTCTTTTGCATCCACTGTCTGATAAAGTCTCTTGCATCAGCTGTCTGATATAGAGTCTCTTGCATCCGCTGTCTGATATAGAGACTCCTGCAGCCACAGTCTGATATAGTCTCCTGCCTCCGCTGTCTGTTATAAAGTCTCTTGCATCCGCTGTCCGTTATAGTTTCTTGCATCCGCTGTCTGATATAGAGACTCCTGCATCCTGTCTGATATAGTATCTTGCATCCTGTCTGATAAAGTCTCCTGCACCCGCTTTCTGATATAGAGACTCCTGCATCCTGTCTGATATAGAATCTTGCATCCTGTCTGATAAAGAGACTCCTGAATCCGCTGTCTGATAAAGAGACTCCTGCATCCGCTGTCTGATAAAGAGACTCCTGCATCCGCTGTCTGATAAAGAGACTCCTGCATCCGCTGTCTGATATAGAGTCTCTTGCATCAGCTGTCTGATGTATAGTCTCTTGCATTCTCTGTCTGATATAGAGACTCTTGCATCCACTGTCTGATATAGAGTCTCTTGCATTTGCTGTCTGATATAAAGTCTCTTGCATCCGCTGTCTGATATAGAGTATCTTGCATTAGCTGTCTGATATATAGAGTCTCTTGCATCCGCTGTCTGTTATAGAGTCTCTTGCATCCGCTGTCTGATATAGTTTCTTGCATCCGCTGTCTGATATAGAGACTCCTGCATCCCACTTACATGGTATCTTGCATCCTGTCTGATATAGTCTCTTGCATCCGCTGTCTGATAAAGGACTCCTGCATCTGCTCTCTTATATAGAGCCTCCTGCATCCGCTGTCTGATATAATGTCTCTTGCATTCGCTGTCTGATATAGACACTCCTATATCTGCTGTCTGATATAGAGTCTCTCGCATCCTCTGTCTGATATACAGTCTCTTGCATCCGCTGTCTGATAAAGAGACTCCTGCAACCGCTGTCTGATATAGAGTCTCTTGCATCAGCTGTCTGATATAGAAACTCCTGCATCTGTTGTCTGATATCGATTCTCCTGCATCTGCTGTCTGATATAGTCTCTTGCATACGCTGTCTGATATAATCTCTTGCATCTGCTGTCTGATATAGAAACTCCTCATCTGCTGTCTAAAATGCAGTCTCTTGCAGTCGCTGTCTGATATAGAGACTCCTGCATCCGCTGTCTGATATAGAGCCTCTTGCATCGGCTGTCTGATATAGAGTCTCTTGCATCCGCTGTCTGATATAGAGACTCCTTCATCCGCTGTCTGATATCGAGACTCCTGCATCTGGTGTCTATTATATAGAGTCACTTGCATCCGCTATCTGATATAGAGTCTCTTGCATCCGCCTTCTGATATAGAGACTCCTGCATCCGCTGTCTGATATAGTCTCTTGCACCAAGAGTCTGATATAGAGTCCCTTGCGTCTGCTGTCTGATATAGAGACTCCTCCATCGGCTGTGTGATATAGTCTCTGGCATCCACTGTCTGATATAGAGAATCCTGCACCCGCTGTCTGGTATAGTCTCATGCATCCGCTGTCTGATATATGTCTCTTGCATCCACTGTCTGATATAGTCTCTTACATCCACTGTCTGATATAGAGACTCCTGCATCCGCTGTCTGATATAGAGACTTCTGCATCCGCTGTCTGCTACATAGTCTCTTACATCCGCTGTCCGATATAGAGTCTTTTGCATCCGCTGTCTGATATAGAGACTCCTGCATCCACTGTCTGATATCGGGACTCCTGCAACCGCTGTCTGTAATAGAGTTTCCTGCATCCGCTGTATGATATAGAGTATCTTGCATCCGCTGTCTGATATAGAGACTCCTGCATCTGCTGTCTGATATAGATACTCCTGCACCCGCTGTCTGATATAGTCTCTTGCTTCCGCTGTCTTGTATAGTCTCTTGAATCCGCTGTCTTGTATAGAGACTCCTGCATCCGCTATCTGATATAGGGTCTTTTGCATCCGCTGTCTGATATAGAGACTCCTGTATCCGCTGTCTAATATAGAGACTCTTGCATCCGCGGTCTGATATAGTCTCTTGCACCCGCTGTCTGATATATAGAGACTCCTGCATCCGCTGTCTGATAAAGAGTCTCTTTCATCCGCTGTCTGATATAGAGTATCTTGAATCTGCTGTCTGATATAGAGTCTCTTGCATCCGCTCTCTAATATAGTGTCTCTTGCATCCGCTGTCTGATATAAAGTCTCTGCCGTCTGCTGTCTGATAGAGTCTCTTGCATTCGCTGTTTGATATAGAGACTCCTGCATCCACTGTCTGATATAGATTCTTGCATCCACTGACCGATATAGAGACTCCTGCTTTCGCAGTTTGATATAGTCTCCTGCATCCGCTGTCTGATATAGAGTCCCTAGCATCCGCTGTCTGATATATGTCTCTTGCATCCACTGTCTGATATAGTCTCTTACATCCGCTGTCTGATATAGAGACTCCTGCATCCGCTGTCTGATATAGATACTTCTGCATCCGCTGTCTGCTACATAGTCTCTTGCATCCGCTGTCCGATATAGAGTCTTTTGCATCCGCTGTCTGAAATAGAGACTCCTGCATCTGCTGTCTGATATCGAGACTCCTGCAACCGCTGTCTGTAATAGAGTTTCCTGCATCCGCTGTATGATATAGAGTAATTTGCATCCGCTGTCTGATATAGAGACTCCTGCATCTGCTGTCTGATATAGAGTCTCCTGCATCAGCTGTCTGTTAAAAACAGCGGCTCTTGCATCCGGTGTATGATATAGAGTCTTTTGCATCCACTGTCCGATATAGAGACTACTGCATTCACTGTCTCATATAGAGACTCCTGCATCCGCTGTCTGATATAGAGTCTCCTGCATCATCCGCTGTCTGATATCGTCTCTTGCATCCGCTGTCTGATATAGAGTCTTCTGCACCGCTGTCTGATATAATAACTCCTGCATCTGCTGTCTGATATAGTCTCGTGCATCCGCTGTCTGATAATAAAAAAGAGACTCCAGCATCCGCTGTCTAATATAGAGATTCTTGCATCGGCTGTCTGATATAGAGTCTCCTGCAACCGCTGTCTGATATAGAAACTACTGCATCCTCTGTCTGTTATATAGTCTCTTGCATCCACTGTCTGGTATTGAGACTCATGCATCCGCTGTTTGATATAGTCTCTTGCACCCGCTGTCTGATATAGAGACTCCTGCATCTTCTGTGTGATATAGAAACTACTGCATCCGCTGTCTGTTAGATAGCCTCTTGCATCCGCTCTCTGATATAGAGACTCCTGTATCTGCCGTCTGATATAGAGACTCCTGCACCTGCAGTCTGATATACAGTCTCTTACATCCGCTGTCTAATATAGAGACTCCTGCATCCGCTGTCTGATATAGAGACTCCTGCATCCCCTGTCTGATATAGAAACTACTACATCCGCTGTCTGCTATATAGTCTCATGCATCCGCTGTCTGATATAGAGACTCCTGCATCTGCAGTCTGATAAAGAGTCTCTTGCATCCGTTGTCTGATATAGAGTCTTTTGCATCCGCTGTCTGATTTAGGGTCTCTTGCATCAGCTGTCTGATATAGAGACTCCTGCATCTGCTGTCTGATAAAGAGACTACTGCAGCGGCTGTCAGTTATATAGAGACTCTTGCATCTGCTCTCTGATTTAAGGACTCCTGCATCCACTGTCTGATATAGAGTCTCCTGCATCCGCTGTCTGATATAGAGTCTCTTGCATCAGCTGTCTGATATAGAGACTCCTGCATCTGCTGTCTGATAAAGAGACTACTGCAGCGGCTGTCAGTTATATAGAGACTCTTGCATCTGCTCTCTGATTTAAGGACTCCTGCATCCACTGTCTGATATAGAGTCTCCTGCATCCGCTGTCTGTTATAGAGTCTCTTGCATCCGCTGTCTGATATAGTTTCTTGCATCCGCTGTCTGATATAGAGACTCCTGCATCCCACTTACATGGTATCTTGCATCCTGTCTGATATAGTCTCTTGCATCCGCTGTCTGATAAAGGACTCCTGCATCTGCTCTCTTATATAGAGCCTCCTGCATCCGCTGTCTGATATAATGTCTCTTGCATTCGCTGTCTGATATAGACACTCCTGCATCTGCTGTCTGATATAGAGTCTCTCGCATCCTCTGTCTGATATAAAGTCTCTTGCATCCGCTGTCTGATAAAGAGACTCCTGCAACCGCTGTCTGATATAGAGTCTCTTGCATCAGCTGTCTGATATAGAAACTCCTGCATCTGTTGTCTGATATCGATTCTCCTGCATCTGCTGTCTGATATAGTCTCTTGCATACGCTGTCTGATATAATGTCTTGCATCTGCTGTCTGATATAGAAACTCCTCATCTGCTGTCTAAAATGCAGTCTCTTGCAGTCGCTGTCTGATATAGAGACTCCTGCATCCGCTGTCTGATATAGAGCCTCTTGCATCGGCTGTCTGATATAGAGTCTCTTGCATCCGCTGTCTGATATAGAGACTCCTTCATCCGCTGTCTGATATCGAGACTCCTGCATCTGGTGTCTATTATATAGAGTCACTTGCATCCGCTGTCTGATATAGAGTCTCTTGAATCCGCCTTCTGATATAGAGACTCCTGCATCCGCTGTCTGATATAGTCTCTTGCACCAAGAGTCTGATATAGAGACTCTTGCATCTGCTCTCTGATTTAAGGACTCCTGCATCCACTGTCTGATATAGAGTCTCCTGCATCCGCTGTCTGATATAGAGTCTCGTGCACCCGCTGTCTGATATAGAGACTCCTGCATCTGCAGTCTGATAAAGAGTCTCTTGCATCCGTTGTCTGATATAGAGTCTTTTGCATCCGCTGTCTGATTTAGGGTCTCTTGCATCAGCTGTCTGATATAGAGACTCCTGCATCTGCTGTCTGATAAAGAGACTACTGCAGCGGCTGTCAATTATATAGAGACTCTTGCATCTGCTCTCTGATTTAAGGACTCCTGCATCCACTGTCTGATATAGTCTCCTGCATCCACTGTCTGATATAGAGTCCCTAGCATCCGCTGTCTGATATAGAGTCTCTTGCAGAGCTGTCTGATATAGAGATTCCTGCATCCGCTGTCTGATATAGAGACTCCTGCATCTACTGTCTGATCTAGAGTATCTTGCATCCGATGTCTGATATAGAGTCTCTTGCATCTGCTGTCTGATATAGAGACCTCTGCATCCGCTGTCCGATATAGAGACTCCTGCATTCCCAGTCTGATATAGTCTCCTGCATCTGCTGTCTGATGTAGAGTCCCTAGCATCCGCTGTCTGATGTAGAGTCTCTCGCACAGCTGTCTGATATAGAGATTCCTGCATCCGCTGTCTGATATAGAGACTCCTGCATCTACTGTCTGATGTAGAGTATCTTGCATCCGCTGTCTGATATAGAGTCTCCTGCAGCAGCTGTCTGTTATACAGCGTCTCATGCATCCGTTGTCTGATATAGAGTCTTTTGCATCCACTGTCTGATATAGAGACTCCTGCATTCACTGTCTGATATAGAGACTCCTGCATCCGCTGTCTGATATAGTCTCCTGCATCCGCTGTCTGATATCATCTCTTGCATCCGCTGTCTGATATAGAGTCTCCTGCACCGCTGTCTGATATAATCACTCCTGCATCCGCTGTCTGATATATAGTCTCTTGCATCCGCTGTCTGATAAAAAAGACTCCAGCATCCGCTGTCTAATATAGAGATTCTTGCATCGGCTGTCTGATATAGAGTCTCCTGCATCCGCTGTCTGATATGGAAACATCTGCATCTGCTGTCTGTTATATAGTCTCTTGCATCTGCTGTCTGGTATCGAGACTCATGCATCTGCTGTTTGAAATAGTCTCTTGCACCTGCTGTCTGATATAGAGACTCCTGTATCCGCTGTCTAATATAAAGACTCTTGCATCGGCGGTCTGATATAGTCTCTTGCACCCGCTGTCTGATATATAGAGAGTCCTGCATCTGCTGTCTGATAAAGAGTCTCTTTCATCCGCTGTCTGATATAGAGTATCTTGCATCTGCTGTCTGATATAGAGACTGCTGCATCCGCTGTCTGATATAGAGTCTCTTGCTTCTGCTCTCTGATATAGTGTCTCCTGCATCCACTGTCTTATATAGTCTCTTGCATCCGCTGTCCGATAAGGAGACTCCTGCATTCGCAGTCTGATATAGTCTCCTACATCCGCTGTCTGATATAGAATCCCTAGCATCCGCTGCCTGATAAAGAGTCTGGTGCACAGCTGTCTGATATAGAGATTCCTGCATCCGCTGTCTGATAAAGAGACTCTTGCATCTGCTGTCTGATATAGAGACTCCTGCATCCGCTGTTTGATATATACTCTTACATACGCTGTCTGATATTGGGACTCCTGCATCAGTTGTCTGATAAAGTCTCCTGCATCCGCTGTCTGCTATAGTCTCATGCATCCGTTGCCTGATATAGAGTCTCTTTCATCGGCTGTCTTATATAGAGACTCCTGCATCTACTCTCTGATTAAGAGACTCCTGCATCCGCTGTCTGATATACTGTCTCCTGCAGCAGTTGTCTGATATATAGTCTCTTGCATCCGCTGTCTAATATTGAGACTCCTGCAAACGCTGTTTGATATATAGACTCCTGCACCCGCTGTCTAATATAGAATCTCTTGCATCCGCTGTCTAATATAGAGTCTCTTGCATCCGCTGTCTGATATAGAGACTCCTGCAACCGCTGTCTTTTGTAGAGATTCCTAAACCTGATGTCTGCAAGCGACCCCATTTAGAGCCAAGTCCCTGACCCTCAATGGATGCTACTAAGCTCTAGATAGAGTATACAAGTCAGCTCTGTATACCTCAGGGTCTAATTTAGAGACTTCTGCATCCGCTGTCTGATATAGAGACTACTGCATCAACTCTCTGTTATATAGAGTCTCTTGCATCCGCTGTCTGATATTGAGTTTCTTGCATCTACTGTCTGATATATAGAATTCTTCATCCGCTTTCTGTTATATAGAGTCAATTGCATCGGCTGTCTGATATAGAGACTCCTGTATGCTGTCTGATTAAGAGACTCCTGCATCCACTGTCTGATATAGAGACTACTGCATTCACTGTCTGATATAGAGACTCCTGCATCCGCTGTCTGATATAGAGTCTCCTGCATCCGCTGTCTGATATCGTCTCTTGCATCCGTTGTCTGATATAGAGTATATTGCACCGCTGTCTGATATAATCACTCCTGCATCCGCTGTTTGATATAGAGTCTCTTGCATCCGCTGTCTGATAATAAAAAAGAGACTCCAGCATCCGCTGTCTAATATAGAGATTCTTGCATCGGATGTCTGATATAGAAACTACTGCATCAGCTGTCTGTTATATAGTCTCTTGCATCTGCTGTCTGGTATTGAGATTCATGTATCCGCTGTTTGATATAGTCTCTTGCACCCGCTGTCTGATATAGGGACTCCTGCATCTTCTGTGTGATATAGAAACTACTGCATCCGCTGTCTGTTATTTAGTCTCTTGCATCCGCTCTCTGATATAGAGACTCCTGTAGCCGCTGTCTGATACAGAGACTCCTACACCTGCAGTCTGATATACAGTCTCTTACATCCGCTGTCTGATATAGAGACTCCTGCATCCGCTGTCTGATATAGAAACTACTACATCCGCTGTCTGCTATATAGTCTCTTGCATCCGCTGTCTGATATAGAGACTCCTGCATCCGCAGTCTGATAAAGAGTCTCTTGCATCCGCTGTCTGATATAAAGTCTCTTGCATCCGCTGTCTGATTTAGGGCCTCTTGCATCCGCTGTCTGATATAGAGACTCCTGCATCCGATGTCTGATAAAGAGACTACTGCAGCCGCTGTCAGTTGTATAGAGACTCTTGCATCTGCTGTGTGATTTAAGGACTCCTGCATCCACTGTCTGATATAGAGTCTCTTGCATCCGCTGTCTGATAAAGTCTCTTGTATCCGCTGTCTGATAAAGAGACTCCTGCATCCGCTGTCCGAAATAGAGACTCCTGCATTCGTAGTCTGATATAGTCTCCTGCATCCGCTGTCTGATATAGAGTCCCTAGCATCCGCTGTCTGATATAGAGTTTATTGCACAGCTGTCTGATATAGAGATTCCTGCATCCGCTGTCTTTTATAGAGACTCCTGCATCTACTGCTGATGTAGAGTATCTTGCATCCGCTGTCTGATATAGAGACTCCTGCATCCGCTGTCTGATATAGAGCCTCTTGCATCGGCTGTCTGATATAGAGTCTCTTGCATCCGCTGTCTGATATAGAGTCTCTTGCACCCGCTGTCTGATATAGAGACCTCTGCATCCGCTGTCCGATATAGAGACTCCTGCATTCGCAGTCTGATATAGTCTCCTGCATCTGCTGTCTGAAATATAGTCTGTAGCATCCGCTGTCTGATATAGAGTCTCTTGCACAGCTGTCTGATATAGAGATTCCTGCATCCGCTGTCTGATATAGAGACTCCTGCATCTACTGTCTGATGTAGAGAATCTTGCATCCGCTGTCTGATGTAGAGTCTCCTGCATCAGTTGTCTGTTATACAGCGTCTCATGCATCCGTTGTCTGATATAGAGTCTTTTGCATCAACTGTCTGATATAGAGACTCCTGCATTCACTGTCTGATATAGAGACTCCTGCATCCGCTGTCTGATATAGAAACTCCTGCATCTTCTGTGTGATATAGAAACTACTGCATCCGCTGTCTGTTAAATAGCCTCTTGCATCCGCTCTCTGATATAGAGACTCCTGTTACCGCTGTCTGATATAGAGACTCCTGCACCTGCAGTCTGATATACAGTTTCTTACATCCGCTGTCTGATATAGAGACTCCTGCATCCCCTGTCTGATATAGAAACTACTACATCCGCTGTCTGCTATATAGTCTCTTGCATCCGCTGTCTGATATAGAGACTCCTGCATCTGCAGTCTGATAAAGAGTCCCTTGCATCCGTTGTCTGATATAGAGTCTTTTGCATCCGCTGTCTGATTTAGGGTCTCTTGCATCCGCTGTCTGATATAGAGACTCCTGCACCCGCTGTCTGATAGAGACTACTGCAGCCGCTGTCAGTTATATAGAGACTCTTGCATCTGCTGTCTGATTTAAGGACTCCTGCATCCACTGTCTGATATAGAGTCTCTTGCATCCGCTGTCTGATATAGAGTCTCTTGCACCCGCTGTCTGATATAGAGACCTCTGCATCCGCTGTCCGATATAGAGACTCCTGCATTCGCAGTCTGATATAGTCTCCTGCATCCGCTGTCTGAAATATAGTCCCTAGCGTCCGCTGTCTGATATAGAGTCTTTTGCACAGCTGTCTGATATAGAGATTCCTGCATCCGCTGTCTGATATAGAGACTCCTGCATCTACTGTCTGATGTAGAGTATCTCGCATCCGCTGTCTGATATAGAGTCTCCTGCATCAGTTGTCTGTTATATAGCGTCTCATGCATCCGTTGTCTGAAATGGAGTCTTTTGCATCCACTGTCTGATATAGAGACTCCTGCATTCACTGTCTGATATAGAGACTCCTGCATTTGCTGTCTGATATCGAGTCTCCTGCATCCGCTCTCTGATATCGTCTCTTGCATCCGCTGTCTGATATAGTCTCCTGCCTGCTGTCTGATATAATCACTCCTGCATCCGCTGTCTGATATATAGTCTTTTTCATCCGCTGTCTGATAAAAGAAGACTCCAGCATCAGCTGTCTAATATAGAGATTCTTGCATCTGCTGTCTGATTTAGAGTCTCCTGCATCCGCTATCTGATATAGAAACTTCTGCATCCGCTGTCTGTTATATAGTCTCTTGCATCTGCTGTCTGGTATCGAGACTCATGCATCCGCTGTTTGATATAGTCTCTTGCACCCTCTGTCTGATATGGAGACTCCTGTTTCCGCTGTCTAATAAAGAGACTCTTGCATCGGCGGTCTGATATAGTCTCTTGCACCCGCTGTCTGATATATAGAGAGTCCTGCATCTGCTGTCTGATAAAGAGTCTCTTTCATGCGCTGTCTGATATAGAGTATCTTGCATCTGCTGTCTGATATAATGACTGCTGCATCCGCTGTCTGATATAGAGTCTCTTGCATCCGCTCTCTGATATAAGCTCTCTTGCATCCGCTGTCTGATATAGAGACACCTGTATGCTGTCTGATTAAGAGACTCCTGCATCCACTGTTTGATATAGAGACTACTGCATTCACTGTCTGATATAGAGACTCCTGCATCCGCTGTCTGATATAGAGTCTCCTGCTTCCGCTGTCTGATATCATCTCTTGCATCCGTTGTCTGATATAGAGTCTCTTGCATTCGCTGTCTGATAATAAAAAAGAGACTCCAGCATCCGCTGTCTAATATAGAGATTCTTGCACCGCTGTCTGATAAAATCACTCCTGCATCTGCTGTCTGATAAAGAGTCTCTTGCATCCGCTGTCTGATAATAAAAAAGAGACTCCAGCATCCGCTGTCTAATATAGAGATTCTTGCATCGGATGTCTGATACAGTCTCCTGCATCCGCTGTCTGATATAGAAACTACTGCATCCGCTGTCTGTTTTATAGTCTCTTGCATCTGCTGTCTGGTATCGAACTCATGTATCCGCTGTTTGATATAGTCTCTTACCCTCGCTGTCTGATATAGGGACTCCTGCATCTTCTGTGTGATATAGAAAATACTGCATCCGTTGTCTGTTAAATAGTCTCTTGCATCCGCTCTCTGATATAGAGACTCCTGTAACTGCTGTCTGAAACAGAGACTCCTACACCTGCAGTCTGATATACAGTCTCTTACATCCGCTGTCTGATATAGAGACTCCTGTGTCCGCTGTCTGATATAGAAACTACTACATCCGCTGTCTGCTATATAGTCTCTTCCATCCGCTGTCTGATATAGAGACTCCTGCATCCTCAGTCTGATAAAGAGTCTCTTGCATCCCCTGTCTGATATGAAGTCTCTTGCATCCGCTGTCTGTTTTAGGGTCTCTTGCATCCACTGTCTGATATAGAGACTCCTGCATCCGCTGTCTGATTAAGAGACTACTGCAGCCGCTGTCAGTTGTATAGAGACTCTTGCATCTGCTGTGTGATTTAAGGACTCCTGCATCCACTGTCTGATATAGATTCTCTTGCATCCGCTGTCTGATATAGAGTCTCTTGTACCAGCTGTCCGATATAGAGACTCCTGCATTCGCAGTCTGATATAGTCTCCTGCATCCGCTGTCTGATATAGAGCCCCTAGCATCCGCTGTCTGATATAGAGTTTCTTGCACAGCTGTCTGATATAGAGATTCCTGCATCCGCTGTCTGATATAGAGACTCCTGCATCTACTGTCTGATGTAGAGTATCTTGCATCCGCTGTCTGATATAGAGTCTCCTGTATCAGCTGTCTGTTATACAGCGTCTCATGCATCCGTTGTCTGATATAGAGTCTTTTGCATCAACTGTCTGATATAGAGACTCCTGCATTCACTGTCTGATATAGAGACTCCTGCATCCGACACTGATATAGAGGATCCTGCACCTTCAGTCTGATATACAGTCTCTTACATCTGCTGTCTGGTATAGAGACTCCTGCATCCACTGTCAGATATAGAAACTACTACATCCGCTGTCTGTTATAAAGTCTCTTGCATCCACTGTCTGATATCGAGACTCCTGCATCTGAAGTCTAATAAAGAGTCTCTTGCATCCGCTGTCTGATATAGAGTCTCTTGCATCCGCTGTCTGATTTAGGGTCTCTTGCATCCGCTGTCTGATATAGAGACTCCTGCATTCACTGTCTAATATAGAGACTCCTGCATCGGCTCTCTGATATAGAGACTCCTGCACCTGCAGTCTGATATACAGTCTCTTACATCCGCTGTCTGATATAGAGACTCCTGCATCCACTGTCAGATATAGAAACTACTACATCCGCTGTCTGTTATATAGTCTCTTGCATCCACTGTCTGATATCGAGACTCCTACATCCGCAGTCTAATAAAGAGTCTCTTGCATCCGCTGTCTGATATAGAGTCTCTTGCATCTGCTGTGTGATTTAAGGACTCCTGCATCCACTGTCTGATATAGAGTCTTTTGCATCCGCTGTCTGATTAAGGGTCTCTTGCATCCGCTGTCTGATATAGAGACTCCTGCATCCGCTGTCTGATAGAGACTACTGCAGCCGCTGTCAGTTATATAGAGACTCTTGCATCTGCTGTCTGATTTAAGGACTCCTGCATCCACTGTCTGATATAGAGTCTCATGCATCCGCTGTCTGATATAGAGTCTCTTGCATCCGCTGTCTGATATAGAGACCTCTGCATCCGCTGTCTGATATAGAGACTCCTGCATTCGCAGTCTGATATAGTATCCTGCATCCGCTGTCTGAAATATAGTCCCTAGCATCCGCTGTCTGATATAGAGTCTCTTGCACAGCTGTCTGATATAGAGATTCCTGCATCCGCTGTCTGATATAGAGACTCCTGCATCTACTGTCTGATGTAGAGTATCTTGCATCCGCTGTCTAATATATAGAGTCTCCTGCATCAGTTGTCTGTTATACAGCGTCTCATGCATCCGTTGTCTGATATAGAGTCTTTTGCATCAACTGTCCGATATAGAGACTCCTGCATTCACTGTCTGATATAGAGACTCCTGCATCCGCTGTCTGATATAGAGACTCCTGCATCTTCTGTGTGATATAGAAACTACTGCATCCGCTGTCTGTTAAATAGCCTCTTGCATCCGCTCTCTGATATAGAGACTCCTGTATCCGCTGTCTAATATAGAGACTCCTGCACCTGCAGTCTTATATACAGTCTCTTACATCCGCTGTCTGATATAGAGACTCCTGCATCCCCTGTCTGATATAGAAACTACTACATCCGCTGTCTGCTATATAGTCTCTTGCATCCGCTGTCTGATATAGAGACTCCTGCATCTGCAGTCTGATAAAGAGTCCCTTGCATCCGTTGTCTGATATAGAGTCTTTTGCATCCGCTGTCTGATTTAGGGTCTCTTGCATCAGCTGTCTGATATAGAGACTCCTGCATCCGCTGTCTGATAGAGACTACTGCAGCCGCCGTCAGTTGTATAGAGACTCTTGCATCTGCTGTGTGATTTAAGGACTCCTGCATCCACTGTCTGATATAGAGTCTCTTGCATCCGCTGTCTGATATAGAGTCTCTTGTACCCGCTGTCCGATATAGAGACTCCTGCATTCGCAGTCTGATATAGTCTCCTGCATCCGCTGTCTGATTTAGAGTCCCTAGCATCCGCTGTCTGATATAGAGTTTCTTGCACAGCTGTCTGATATAGAGATTCCTGCATCCGCTGTCTGATATAGAGACACCTGCATCTACTGTCTGATGTAGAGTATCTTGCATCCGCTGTCTGATATAGAGTCTCCTGTATCAGCTGTCTGTTATACAGCGTCTCATGCATCCGTTGTCTGATATAGAGTCTTTTGCATCAACTGTCTGATATAGAGACTCCTGCATTCACTGTCTGATATAGAGACTCCTGCATCGGCTCTCTGATATAGAGACTCCTGCACCTGCAGTCTGATATACAGTCTCTTACATCCGCTGTCTGATATAGAGACTCCTGCATCCACTGTCAGATATAGAAACTACTACATCCGCTGTCTGTTATATAGTCTCTTGCATCCACTGTCTGATATCGAGACTCCTGCATCCGCAGTCTAATAAAGAGTCTCTTGCATCCGCTGTCTGATATAGAGTCTCTTGCATCCGCTGTCTGATTTAGGGTCTCTTGCATCCGCTGTCTGATATAGAGACTCCTGCATCCGCTGTCTGATAAAGAGACTAATGCAGCCGCTGTCAGTTATATAGAGACTCTTGCGTCTGCTGTCTGATTTAGAGACTCCTGCATCCACTGTCTGATATAGAGTCTCTTTCATCAGCTGTCTGATATAGAGTCTCTTGTACCCGCTGTCTGATATAGAGACTCTTGCATCCGCTGTCTGATATAGAGTCTCTTGCACCCACTGTCTGATAAAGAGACCTCTGCATATGCTGTCCGATATAGAGACTCCTGCAATCGCTGTCTGATAAAGAGTCTTTTGCATCATCTGACTGATATAGTCTCTTGCACCCGCTGTCTGATATAGTGACTCCTGCATCCGCTGTCTGATATAGAGACTCCTGCATCCGCTGTCTGATATAGAGTCTCCTGCATCGATGTCTGATATAGAGTCACTTGCATCCGCTCTCTGATATAGTCTCTTGCATCAGCTGTCTGATAATGAGACTCCTGCATCCGCTGTCTGATATAGAGTCTCTTGCATCCGCTGTCTGATATAGTCTCTTGCATTCGCTGTCTGATATAGAGACTCATGCATCCGCTGTCTGATACAGTCTCTTGAATCCACAGTCTGATAATGAGTCTCTTGCATCCGCTTTCTGATATAGTCTCTTGCATCCGCTGTCTGATATATAGAGACTCCTGCATCCGGTGTCTTCTAAAGAGTTTCTTGCATCCGCTGTCTGATATATTCTCTTGCGTCCGTTGTCTGATGTAGAGACTCCTGTATCCGCTGTCTGATAAAGTCTCCTTGCATTCGCTGTCTGATATAGAGTCTTTTGCATCCCCTGTCTGATATAGAGACTCCTGCATCCGCTGTCTTATAAAGAGAATCCTGCATCTGCTGTTTTATATAGAGTCTCCTGCATCCGCTGCCTGATATAGATTCTCTTGCATCCGATGTCTGATATAGAGACTCCTGCATCCGCACTCTGATAAAGAGTCTTTGGCATCCACTGTCTGATAAAGTCTCTTGCATCAGCTGTCTGATATAGAATCTCTTGCATCCGCTGTCTGATATAGAGACTCCTGCATCCACAGTCTGATATAGTCTCCTGCCTTTGCTGTCTGTTATAAAGTCTCTTGCATCCGCTGTCTGTTATAGTTTCTTGCATCCGCTGTCTGATATAGAGACTCCTGCATCCACTGTCTGATATAGAGTCTCTTGCATCCGCTGTCTGATATAGAAACTCCTGCATCTGTTGTCTGATATCGATTTTCCTGCATCTGCTGTCTGATATAGTCTCTTGCATACGCTGTCTGATATAATCTCTTGCATCTGCTGTCTGATATAGAAACTCCTGCATCTGCTGTGTGAAATGGAGTCTCTTGCAGTCGCTGTCTGATATAGAGACTCCTGTATACGCTGTCTGATATAGAATCTCTTGCATCGGCTGTCTGATATAGAGTCTCTTGCATCCGCTGTCTGATATAGAGGCTCCTTCATCCGCTGTCTGATATCGAGACTCCTGCATCTGGTGTCTATTATAAAGAGTCACTTGCATCTGCTGTCTGATATAGAGTCTCTTGCATCCGCCCTCTGATATAGAGACTCCTGCATCCGCTGTCTGATATAGTCTCTTGCACCAAGAGTCTGATATAGAGTCTATTGCATCTGCTGTCTGATATAGAGACTCCTCCATCCGCTGTGTGATATAGTCTCTGGCATCCACTGTCTGATATAGAGAATCCTGCACCCGCTGTCTGGTATAGTCTCATGCATCCGCTGTCTGATATATGTCTCTTGCATCCACTGTCTGATATAGTCTCTTACATCCGCTGTCTGATATAGAGACTCCTGCACCAGCTGTCTGATATAGTCTCATGCATCTGCTGTCTGATATATGTCTCTTGCATCCGATGTCTGATATAGTCTCTTACATCCGCTGTCTGATATAGAGACTACTGCATCCGCTGTCTGATATAGAGACTTCTGCATCCGCTGTCTTCTACATAGTCTCTTGCATCCGCTGTCTGACATAGAGACTCCTGCATCCGCTGTCTGTTATAGAGACTCCTGCAACCGCTGTCTGTAATAGAGTTACCTGCATCCGCTCTATGATATAGAGTATCTTTCATCCGCTGTCTGATATAGAGACTCCTGCATCTGCTGTCTGATATAGATACTCCTGCACCCGCTGTCTGATATAATCTCTTGCTTCCACTGTCTGGTATAGTCTCTTGCATCCGCTGTCTTATATAGAGACTCCTGCATCCGCTATCTGATATAGGGTCTTTTGCATCCGCTGTCTGATATAGAGACTCCTGTATCCGCTGTCTAATATAGAGACTCTTGCATCCATGGTCTGATATAGTCTCTTGCACCCGCTGTCTGATATAGAGTCTCTGCCGTCTGCTGTTTGATAGATTCTCTTGCATCCGCTGTTTGATATAGAGACTCTTGCATCCACTGTCTGATATAGTCTCTTGCATCCGCTGTCCGATATAGAGACTCCTGCATTGGCAGTTTGATATAGCCTCTTGCATCCGCTGTCTGATATAGAGTCCCTAGCATCGGCTGTCTCATATAAAGTCTCTTGCACAGCTGTCTGATATAGAGATTCCTGCATCTGTTGTCTGATAGAGAGACTCCTGCATCCGCTGTCTGATATATTCTCTTACATACGCTGTCTGATATTGGGACTCCTGCATCCGTTGCCTGATAAAGTCTCATGCATCCGCTGTCAGCTATAGAGTCTCACACATCCATTGCCTGATATAGAATCTCTTGCATCCGCTGTCTTATATAGAGACTCCTGCATCCACTCTCTGATCTAGAGACTCATGCATCCGCTGTCTGATATACTGTCTCCTGCATCAGTTGTCTGATATATAGTCTCTTGCATCCGCTGTCTAATATAGAGTCTCTTGCATCCGCTGTCTGATAAAGAGACTCCTGCAACCGCTGTCTTTTGTAGAGATTCCTGCACCTGATGTCTGCAAGCGACCCCATTTAGAGCCAAGTCCCTGACCCTCAATGGATGCTACTAAGCTCTAGATAGAGTATACAAGTCAGCTCTGTATACCTCAGGATCTAATTTAGAGACTCCTGCATCCACTGTCTGATATAGAGACTACTGCATCAACTCCCTGTTATATAGAGTCTCTTGCATCCGCTGTCTGATATAGAGTCTCTTGCATCCACTGTCTGATATATAGAATTCTCCATCCCCTTTCTGTTATATAGAGTCACTTGCATCAGCTGTCTGATATAGAGACTCCTGCATGCTGTCTGATTAAGAGACTCCTGCATCCGCTGGCTGATATAGAGACTCCTGCATCTACTGTCTGATGTAGAGTATCTTGCATCCGCTGTCTGATATAGAGTCTTCTGCACCAGCTGTCTGTTAAACAGCGTCTCTTGCATCCGTTGTCTGATATAGAGTCTTTTGCATCCACTGTCTGATATAGAGACTACTGCATTCCTTGTCTGATATAGAGACTCCTGCATCCGCTGTCTGATATAGAGTCTCCTGCATCCGCTGTCTGAGATTCTTGCACCGGATGTCTGATACAGAGTCTCCTGCATCCGCTGTCTGATATAGAAACTACTGCATCCGCTGTTTGATATAGTCTCTTGCACCAGCTGTCTGATATAGGGACTCCTGCATCTTCTGTGTGATATAGAAACTACTGCATCCGCTGTTTGTCAAATAGTCTCTTGCATCCGCTCTCTGATATTGAGACTCCTGTATCCGCTGTCTGATACAGAGACTCCTACACCTGCAGTCTGATATACAGTCTCTTACATCCGCTGTCTGATATCGAAACTCCTGCATCCGCTGTCTGATATAGAAACTACTACATCAGCAGTCTGCTATATAGTCTCCTGCATACGCTGTCTGATATAGAGACTACTGCATCCGCTGTCTGTTATAAAGTCTCTTGAATCTGCTGTCTGATTTAAGGACTCCTGCATCCACTGTCTGATATAGAGTCTCTTGCATCCGCTGTCTGATATAGAGTCTCTTGCACCCACTGTCTGATAAAGAGACCTCTGCATATGCTGTCCGATATAGAGCCTCCTGCATTCGCAGTCTGATATAGTCTCCTGCATCCGTTGTCTGATATAGAGTCCCTAGCATTTGCTGTCTGATATAGTCTCTTGCACAGCTGTCTGATATAGAGATTCCTGCATCCGCTGTCTGATATAGAGACTCCTGCGTCTACTGTCTGATGTAGAGTATCTTGCATCAGCTGTCTGATATAGAGTCTCCTGCATCAGCTCTCTGTTATACAGCGTCTCATGAATCCGTTGTCTGATATAGGGTCTTTTGCATCCAGTGTCTGATATAGAGACTCCTGCATTCACTGTCTTATATAGAGACTCCTGCATCCGCTGTCTGATATAGAGTCTCCTGCATCTGCTGTCTGATATCGTCTCTTGCATTCGCTGTCTGATATAGTCTCTTGCGTCCGCTGTCTGATATAGTCTCCTGCACCGCTGTCTGATATAATCACTCATGCATCCGCTGTCTGATATATAGTCCCTTGCATCCACTGTCTGATAAAAAAAAGACTCCAGCATACGCTGTCTAATATAGAGATTCTTGAATCGGCTCTCTGATATAGAGTCTCCTGCATCCGCTGTCTGATATAGAAACTTCTGCATCTGCTGTCTGTTATATTGTCTCTTGCATCTGCTCTCTGGTATCGAGACTCATGTATACGCTGTTTGATATAGTCCCTTGCACCTGCTGTCTGATATATAGAGAGTCCTGCATCCGCTGTCTGATAAAGAGTCTCTTTCATCCGCTGTCTGATATAGAGTATCTTGCATCTGCTGTCTGATATAATGACTGCTGCATCCGCTGTCTGATATAGAGTCTCTTGCATCCGCTCTCTGATATAGTGTCTCTTGCATCCGCTGTCTGATATAGAGTCTCTGACGTCTGCTGTCTGATAGAGAGGTAGTTCGATCATTCAACTGCAGGTACTGCGGTTAGACTAAAGTTGATCCAACTCACTCTGGTTTAGTGTCACCTGATCACTTATCTATCTTCCTGTTCCTGTTTAGCCCTTGTCTGCGCATGTCCAGTTCCTGCTGGTCAACCATACCTTTTACTTTGGTCGATACTGGTTCTCCACATTTGCCAAACTCTTAAAAATTAAGAAACCAGTATTTTGTTTCGATGGCAGTGATTGGCTGCCGATTAAATGTTTAACACGTGACGGGAACCAGACTTACCCCGACTAAAGTTCAGTTGAATGATCGAACTACCTCAGCATCTCTTGCATCCGCTGTTTGATATAGAGACTCCTGCATCCACTGTCTGATATAGTCTCCTGCATACGATGTCTGATATAGAGTCCCTAGCATCCGCTGTCTGATATAGAGTCTGGTGCACAGCTGTCTGATATAGAGTTTCCTGCATCCGCTGTCTGATATAGAGACTCCTGCATCTGCTGTCTGATATTGAGACTCCTGCATCCGCTGTCTGATATATTCTCTTATATACGCTGTCTGATATTGGGACTCCTGCATCCGTTGTCTGATAAAATCTCCTGCATCCGCTGTCTGCTATAGAGTCTCATGCATCCGTTGCCTGATATAGAGTCTCTTGCATCCGCTGTCTTATATAGAGACTCCTGCATCCACTCTTTGATTTAGAGACTCCTCCATCCGCTGTCTGATATACTGTCTCCTGCAGAAGTTGTCTGATATATAGTCTCTTGCATCCGCTGTCTAATATTGAGACTCCTGCAACCGCTGTTTGATATATAGACTCCTGCATCCGCTGTCTAATATAGAGTCTCTTGCATCCGCTGTCTAATATAGAGTCTCTTGCGTCCGCTGTCTGATTTTGAGACTCCTGCAACCGCTGTCTTTTGTAGAGATTCCTAAACCTAATGTCTGATAGCGACCCCATTTAAAGCCAAGTCCCTGACCCTCAATGGATGCTACTAAGCTCTAGATAGAGTATACAAGTCAGCTCTGTATACCCCAGGGTCTAATTTAGAGACTTCTGCATCCACTGTCTGATATAGAGACTACTGCATCAACTCTCTGTTATATAGAGTCTCTTGCATCCGCTGTCTGATATAGAGTCTCTTGCATCCACTGTCTGATATATAGAATTCTTCATCCGCTTTCTGTTATATAGAGTCACTTGCATCAGCTGTCTGTTATAAAGACTCCTGTATGCTGTCTGATTAAGAGACTCCTGCATCCACTGTCTGATATAGAGACTACTGCATTCACTGTCTGATATAGAGACTCCTGCATCCGCTGTATGATATAGAGTCTCCTGCATCCGCTATCTGATATCATCTCTTGCATCTGTTGTCTGATATAGAGTCTTCTGCACCGCTGTCTGATATAATCACTCCTGCATCCGCTGTCTGATATAGTCTCTTGCATCCGCTGTCTGATAATAAAAAAAAGAGACTCCAGCATCCGCTGTCTAATATAGAGATTCTTGCATCGGATGTCTGATACAGAGTCTCCTGCATCCGCTGTCTGATATAGAAACTACTGCATCCGCTGTCTGTTATATAGTCTCTTGCATCCGCTGTCTGGTATCGAGACTCATGTATCCGCTGTTTGATATAGTCTCTTGCACCAGCTGTCTGATATAGGGACTCCTGCATCTTCTGTGTGATATAGAAACTACTGTATCCGCTTTCTGTTAAATAGTCTCTTGCATCCGCTCTCTGATATAGAGACTCCTGTATCCGCTGTCTGATATAGAGACTCCTACACCTGCAGTCAGATATATAGTCTCTTACATCCGCTGTCTGATATAGAAACTTCTGCATCCGCTGTCTGTTATATAGTCTCTTGCATCTGCTCTCTGGTATCGAGACTCATGCATCCGCTGTTTGATATAGTCTCTTGCACCCGCTGTCTGATATAGAGACTCCTGTATCCGCTGTCTAATATAGAGACTCTTGCATTGGCGGTCTGATATAGTCTCTTGCACCCGCTGTCTGATATATAGAGAGTCCTGCATCCGCTGTCTGATAAAGAGTCTCTTTCATCCGCTGTCTGATATAGAGTATCTTGCATCTGCTGTCTGATATAGAGACTGCTGCATCCGCTGTCTGATATAGAGTCTCTTGCTTCCGCCCTCTGAAATAGTGTCTCTTGCATCCGCTGTCTGATATAGAGTCACTGACGTCTACTGTTTGATAGAGTCTCTTGCATCCGCTTTTTGATATAGAGACTCCTCCATCCACTGTCTGATATAGTCTCTTGCATCCGCTGTCCGATATAGAGACTCCTGCATTCGCAGTCTGATATAGTCTCCTGCATCTGCTGTCTGATATAGAGTCCCTAGCATCCGCTGTCTGATATAGAGTCTGGTGCACAGCTGTCTGATATAGAGATTCCTGCATCCGCTGTCTGATAAAGAGACTCCTGCATCTGCTGTCTGATATAGAGACTCCTGCATCCGCTGTCTGATATATTCTCTTACATACGCTGTCTGATATTGGGACTCCTGCATCCGTTGTCTGATAAAGTCTCCTGCATCAGCTGTCTGCTATAGAGTCTCATGCATCCGTTGCCTGATATAGAGTCTCTTTCATCGGCTGTCGTATATAGAGACTCCTGCATCCACTCTCTGATTTAGAGACTCCTGCATCCGCTGTCTGATATACTGTCTCCTGCAGCAGTTGTCTGATATATAGTCTCTTGCATCCGCTGTCTAATATTGAGACTCCTGCAACCGCTGTTTGATATATAGACTCCTGCATCCGCTGTCTAATATAGTGTCTCTTGCATCCGCTGTCTGATATAGAGACTCCTGCAAACGCTGTCTTTTGTAGAGATTCCTAAACCTGATGTCTGATAGCGACCCCATTTAGAGCCAAGTCCCTGGCCCTCAATGGATGCTACTAAGCTCTAGATAGAGTATACAAGTCAGCTCTGTATACCTCAGGGTCAAATTAAGAGACTTCTGCATCCGCTGTCTGATATAGAGACTACTGCATCAACTCTCTGTTATATAGAGTCTCTTGCATCCGCTGTCTGATATAGAGTCTCTTGCATCCACTGTCTGATATATAGAATTCTTCATCCGCTTTCTGTTATATAGAGTCACTTGCATCCGCTGTCTGATATAGAAGTAAGTAAGGTTGCAAAGATCAGGAATCGATACAATCAAGTACCACACCTGACCCAGGATACCAATGGGAAAGTGACAAACTCACAGAAGACACCACAAACGAGAGCCAAGAGGTCAGCCCTTTCCCAGCAGGTGACCACGAAGCACATATAAACAGACGCGCACAAAACATAGCAAACACAAGACAGAACAAAAACATAAAAGATCCACAAAAGAAGTACCGCCTTGGAACGGTCAGTAAAATATTTTACTGGAGGGCTTAAACAGCGGATGCAAGAGATTCTATATCAGGCAATGGATGTGTGAGACTCTATAGCTGACAGCGGATGCATGAGACTTTATCAGGCAACGGATGCAGGAGTCCCAATATCAGACAGCGTATGTAAGAGAATATATCAGACAGCGGATGCAGGAGTCTCTCTATCAGACAACAGATGCAGGAATCTCTATATCAGACAGCTGTGCAAGAGACTTTATATGAGACAGCCGATGCTAGGGACTCTATATCAGACAGCGGATGCAAGAGGCTATATCAAACTGCCAATGCAGGAGTCTCTATATCGGACAGCGGATGCAAGAGACTATATCAGACAGTGGATGCAAGAGTCTCTATATCAAACAGCGGATGCAAGAGAATCTATCAAACAGCAGACGGCAGAGACTCTATATCAGACAGCGGGTGCAAGAGACTATATCAGACCATGGATGCAAGAGTCTCTATATTAGACAGCGGATACAGGAGTCTCTATATCAGACAGCGGATGCAAAAGACCCTATATCAGATAGCGGATGCAGGAGTCTCTATATAAGACAGCGGATGCAAGAGACTATACCAGACAGTGGAAGCAAGAGATTATATCAGACAGCGGGTGCAGGAGTATCTATATCAGACAGCAGATGCAGGAGTCTCTATATCAGACAGCGGATGAAAGATACTCTATATCATAGAGCGGATGCAGGTAACTCTATTACAGACAGCGGTTGCAGGAGTCTCTATAACAGACAGCGGATGCAGGAGTCTCTATGTCAGACAGCGGATGCAAGAGACTATGTAGAAGACAGCGGATGCAGAAGTCTCTATATCAGACAGCGGATGCAGTAGTCTCTATATCAGACAGCGGATGTAAGAGACTATATCAGACATCGGATGCAAGAGACATATATCAGACAGCAGATGCATGAGACTATATCAGACAGCTGGTGCAGGAGTCTCTATATCAGACAGCGGATGTAAGAGACTATATCAGACAGTGGATGCAAGAGACATATATCAGACAGCGGATGCATGAGACTATACCAGACAGCGGGTGCAGGATTCTCTATATCAGACAGTGGATGCCAGAGACTATATCACACAGCGGATGGAGGAGTCTCTATATCAGACAGCAGATGCAATAGACTCTATATCAGACTCTTGGTGCAAGAGACTATATCAGACAGCGGATGCAGGAGTCTCTATATCAGAGGGCGGATGCAAGAGACTCTATATCAGACAGCAGATGCAAGTGACTCTTTATAATAGACACCAGATGCAGGAGTCTCGATATCAGACAGCGGATGAAGGAGCCTCTATATCAGACAGCGGATGCAAGAGACTCTATATCAGACAGCCGATGCAAGAGATTCTATATCAGACAGCGTATACAGGAGTCTCTATATCAGACAGCGACTGCAAGAGACTCCATTTCACACAGCAGATGCAGGAGTTTCTATATCAGACAGCAGATGCAAGAGATTATATCAGACAGCGTATGCAAGAGACTATACCAGACAGCAGATGCAGGAAAATCGATATCAGACAACAGATGCAGGAGTTTCTATATCAGACAGCGGATGCAAGAGACTCTATATCAGACAGTGGATGCAGGAGTCTCTATATCAGACAGAGGATGCAAGAGACTATACATCAGACAGCGGATGCAGGAGACTTTATCAGACAGGATGCAAGATACTATATCAGACAGGATGCAGAAGTCTCTATATCAGACAGCGGATGCAAGAAACTATAACAGACAGCGGATGCAAGAGACTTTATAACAGACAGCAAAGGCAGGAGACTATATCAGATATAGATTTCCCTCTAATATTGATTTCTCTAAATGTCGTAGAGAGATCGCTGCTTCTTTAAATGACTTCAGTAATCGATGGTGCAAACGGGAAAATGTTGAACCTGATGCTTTGAAGGAATGGAAGATTAACATTTTTAAAATTATTGATACTCGTATTTCATTTTACTCTCGTAATACACATCTTTTGCCCCCTAAACCTAAATCTTCTTTTCATCATCTTAAACGAGGTATCCAGGATTTTCATATGAACTATGTTTTGGTTCCAGCAGATAAAGCTGCTAACAATGTTGTAGTTGTATGACGATTGTATTATATTAATACTCTTAAGCGTGAGCTTGTTAACACTAATGCCTATAAACTGCAGCCTTCTTTAAGTGAAAGGTTGATTGTTGATGGGCATGGTTGTCATACAGCCCTACATTTTGGTGTCAAAGCTAAAGAAAATCAAGACAAAGTTCCTACGTTGTACTGGTTACCTAAACTCCATAAAAAACCCTATAAAGCAAGATTTATTGCAAATTCTAGTTCTTGTACTACAACAGAAATTTCTAAATTGTTAACCTCGTGTCTTACAGCTGTTAAAAAACATGTTATCAAATATTGTGAAAAAGTATATGAGAGATCCGGTAAAAACCTATTTTGGTCGATTAAAAATTCAGGTGAAATTTTAGATAAACTTAAAATTAGAGATTTCAATGCGACCAGTTTGTCTACTTATGATTTTTCTACTCTTTACACTACTTTACCTCATAATATCAATGACGGGAACCAGACTTACCCCGACTAAAGTTCAGTTGAATGATCGAACTACCTCAGCATCTCTTGCATCCGCTGTTTGATATAGAGACTCCTGCATCCACTGTCTGATATAGTCTCCTGCATACGATGTCTGATATAGAGTCCCTAGCATCCGCTGTCTGATATAGAGTCTGGTGCACAGCTGTCTGATATAGAGTTTCCTGCATCCGCTGTCTGATATAGAGACTCCTGCATCTGCTGTCTGATATTGAGACTCCTGCATCCGCTGTCTGATATATTCTCTTATATACGCTGTCTGATATTGGGACTCCTGCATCCGTTGTCTGATAAAATCTCCTGCATCCGCTGTCTGCTATAGAGTCTCATGCATCCGTTGCCTGATATAGAGTCTCTTGCATCCGCTGTCTTATATAGAGACTCCTGCATCCACTCTTTGATTTAGAGACTCCTCCATCCGCTGTCTGATATACTGTCTCCTGCAGAAGTTGTCTGATATATAGTCTCTTGCATCCGCTGTCTAATATTGAGACTCCTGCAACCGCTGTTTGATATATAGACTCCTGCATCCGCTGTCTAATATAGAGTCTCTTGCATCCGCTGTCTAATATAGAGTCTCTTGCGTCCGCTGTCTGATTTTGAGACTCCTGCAACCGCTGTCTTTTGTAGAGATTCCTAAACCTAATGTCTGATAGCGACCCCATTTAAAGCCAAGTCCCTGACCCTCAATGGATGCTACTAAGCTCTAGATAGAGTATACAAGTCAGCTCTGTATACCCCAGGGTCTAATTTAGAGACTTCTGCATCCACTGTCTGATATAGAGACTACTGCATCAACTCTCTGTTATATAGAGTCTCTTGCATCCGCTGTCTGATATAGAGTCTCTTGCATCCACTGTCTGATATATAGAATTCTTCATCCGCTTTCTGTTATATAGAGTCACTTGCATCAGCTGTCTGTTATAAAGACTCCTGTATGCTGTCTGATTAAGAGACTCCTGCATCCACTGTCTGATATAGAGACTACTGCATTCACTGTCTGATATAGAGACTCCTGCATCCGCTGTATGATATAGAGTCTCCTGCATCCGCTATCTGATATCATCTCTTGCATCTGTTGTCTGATATAGAGTCTTCTGCACCGCTGTCTGATATAATCACTCCTGCATCCGCTGTCTGATATAGTCTCTTGCATCCGCTGTCTGATAATAAAAAAAAGAGACTCCAGCATCCGCTGTCTAATATAGAGATTCTTGCATCGGATGTCTGATACAGAGTCTCCTGCATCCGCTGTCTGATATAGAAACTACTGCATCCGCTGTCTGTTATATAGTCTCTTGCATCCGCTGTCTGGTATCGAGACTCATGTATCCGCTGTTTGATATAGTCTCTTGCACCAGCTGTCTGATATAGGGACTCCTGCATCTTCTGTGTGATATAGAAACTACTGTATCCGCTTTCTGTTAAATAGTCTCTTGCATCCGCTCTCTGATATAGAGACTCCTGTATCCGCTGTCTGATATAGAGACTCCTACACCTGCAGTCAGATATATAGTCTCTTACATCCGCTGTCTGATATAGAAACTTCTGCATCCGCTGTCTGTTATATAGTCTCTTGCATCTGCTCTCTGGTATCGAGACTCATGCATCCGCTGTTTGATATAGTCTCTTGCACCCGCTGTCTGATATAGAGACTCCTGTATCCGCTGTCTAATATAGAGACTCTTGCATTGGCGGTCTGATATAGTCTCTTGCACCCGCTGTCTGATATATAGAGAGTCCTGCATCCGCTGTCTGATAAAGAGTCTCTTTCATCCGCTGTCTGATATAGAGTATCTTGCATCTGCTGTCTGATATAGAGACTGCTGCATCCGCTGTCTGATACAGAGTCTCTTGCTTCCGCCCTCTGAAATAGTGTCTCTTGCATCCGCTGTCTGATATAGAGTCACTGACGTCTACTGTTTGATAGAGTCTCTTGCATCCGCTTTTTGATATAGAGACTCCTCCATCCACTGTCTGATATAGTCTCTTGCATCCGCTGTCCGATATAGAGACTCCTGCATTCGCAGTCTGATATAGTCTCCTGCATCTGCTGTCTGATATAGAGTCCCTAGCATCCGCTGTCTGATATAGAGTCTGGTGCACAGCTGTCTGATATAGAGATTCCTGCATCCGCTGTCTGATAAAGAGACTCCTGCATCTGCTGTCTGATATAGAGACTCCTGCATCCGCTGTCTGATATATTCTCTTACATACGCTGTCTGATATTGGGACTCCTGCATCCGTTGTCTGATAAAGTCTCCTGCATCAGCTGTCTGCTATAGAGTCTCATGCATCCGTTGCCTGATATAGAGTCTCTTTCATCGGCTGTCGTATATAGAGACTCCTGCATCCACTCTCTGATTTAGAGACTCCTGCATCCGCTGTCTGATATACTGTCTCCTGCAGCAGTTGTCTGATATATAGTCTCTTGCATCCGCTGTCTAATATTGAGACTCCTGCAACCGCTGTTTGATATATAGACTCCTGCATCCGCTGTCTAATATAGTGTCTCTTGCATCCGCTGTCTGATATAGAGACTCCTGCAAACGCTGTCTTTTGTAGAGATTCCTAAACCTGATGTCTGATAGCGACCCCATTTAGAGCCAAGTCCCTGGCCCTCAATGGATGCTACTAAGCTCTAGATAGAGTATACAAGTCAGCTCTGTATACCTCAGGGTCAAATTAAGAGACTTCTGCATCCGCTGTCTGATATAGAGACTACTGCATCAACTCTCTGTTATATAGAGTCTCTTGCATCCGCTGTCTGATATAGAGTCTCTTGCATCCACTGTCTGATATATAGAATTCTTCATCCGCTTTCTGTTATATAGAGTCACTTGCATCCGCTGTCTGATATAGAAGTAAGTAAGGTTGCAAAGATCAGGAATCGATACAATCAAGTACCACACCTGACCCAGGATACCAATGGGAAAGTGACAAACTCACAGAAGACACCACAAACGAGAGCCAAGAGGTCAGCCCTTTCCCAGCAGGTGACCACGAAGCACATATAAACAGACGCGCACAAAACATAGCAAACACAAGACAGAACAAAAACATAAAAGATCCACAAAAGAAGTACCGCCTTGGAACGGTCAGTAAAATATTTTACTGGAGGGCTTAAACCGGTTTAACGGCGCCAACCTCACCCTTAATTCAGATGTGGATCAAGACACATAGATATTTGGTTTGCATGAAAGACCCCTAACTTATCAATGCATCATCTCCTAAAACATATAAATCAAGATATAACAAGGAGATAAAGCAAGGATAAGGACTCAACAGTAAGTTAAACTGAATACCGGAGCAAAAGAAATCCAACAGGTAAACCCCGGTGGGCCCGACAAACAGCCAAAGTATCAGGCCCCTACCATCTCATCAATAGATAAGTCTTTAAGTCGGAACCATCATAGAGTCTGAAGTCCGACCCACCGGCGTGCAATTAAAGAGGAAAGCAAAGTTGCCAACTGTGATTGGGTTGACTACCAAGCATGCAGTCTGTTGCAATACATCAATGTTATAGCCAATCTTTTTATAATGGGAAATTATTTTAATGAACTGCGCTGAAAAATTATTAGAGCCAACAATCTTCTTCAACTTATACACCAAGTCACCATAGAAATCAGGTTCCGAAAGTCCTTGGCGCAAGAGAGATTTAAGTCCAACTTGGAATTTAGAAATCAAATCAAAGTATCGTCTATAAAATTTTGAAAATGTTTTGCGAAGTTTATGATACCGATAGCCCTGTTTAAGAAGTTTCTGAGTTAACAATTTATTGCGAGTGTTGAAGTCAGTAACATAGCTAGATGCTCTAGCAAAACGAATGAGTTGAGAGATATAGACTCCATAGGATGTAGAACGAGGAACATCACCATCTAAAAATGGGAAATTGACAATTTCAAAATCAAAGTCGTCACGTTTATCATAAATTTTGGTAGAAACAATACCATTAGAAATTGACAAATGCAAGTCTAAAAATGCGGCTTCGGTATCAGAGGCATTGGCTTTATTAAGTTGGAGCTCTGAAGGGTATATTTGACTAACCATATTTTCAAAATAAACATTATTAATATTTAAAATATCGTCCAAATATCTGGAAGTAGTGTTAAACGCATCAATAACATCAGCCTGCTTATCATCAGAAAGAGACATCATAAAGTCCCTTTCATAACAAAACAGGAATAAATCTGCAACCACGGGAGCACAATTAGTGCCCATAGGAATCCCAACTACTTGTCTATAGAGCTTGGTGCCAAATCGAATAAAAATGTTGTCCAACAAAAAGGTCAGCGCATCACATACATTTTGACACGACCATGCATGATATTTTTTAGGTTATCTATGTGTCTTGATCCACATCTGAATTAAGGGTGAGGTTGGCGCCGTTAAACCGGTTTAAGCCCTCCAGTAAAATATTTTACTGACCGTTCCAAGGCGGTACTTCTTTTGTGGATCTTTTATGTTTTTGTTCTGTCTTGTGTTTGCTATGTTTTGTGCACGTCTGTTTATATGTGCTTTGTGGTCACCTGCTGGGAAAGGGCTGACCTCTTGGCTCTCGTTTGTGGTGTCTTCTGTGAGTTTGTCACTTTCCCATTGGTATCCTGGGTCAGGTGTGGTACTTGATTGTATCGATTCCTGATCTTTGCACCATTACTTACTTTTCTGAAGTAAAACATGCATTTCTGTCACTACATGCAAGGTAAGGAGAGCCTTCTCTCTGGAAGGTTCTTTCAATAAGATCAATAAGTTTATCTTTAATTAAATTATGAGGTAAAGTAGTGAGTAGAAAAATCATAAGAAGACAAACTGGTCGCATCGAAATCTCTAACTTTAAGTTTATCTAAAATTTCACCTGAATTTTTAATCGACCAAAATAGGTTTTTACCGGATCTCTCATATACTTTTTCACAATATTTGATAACATGTTTTTTAACAGCTGTAAGACACGAGGTTAACAATTAAGAAAGTTCTGTTGTAGTACAAGAACTAGAATTTGCAATAAATCTTGCTTTATAGGGTTTTTTATGGAGTTTAGGTAACCAGTACAACGTAGGAACTTTGTCTTGATTTTCTTTAGCTTTGACACCAAAATGTAGGGCTGTATGACAACCATGCCCATCAACAATCACCCTTTCACTTAAAGAAGGCTGCAGTTTATAGGCATTAGTGTCAACAAGCTCACGCTTAAGAGTATTAATATAATACAATCGTCATACAACTACAACATTGTTAGCAGCTTTATCTGCTGGAACCAAAACATAGTTCATATGAAAATCCTGGATACCTCGTTTAAGATGACGAAAAGAAGATTTAGGTTTAGGGGGCAAAAGATGTGTATTACGAGAGTAAAATGAAATACGAGTATCAATAATTTTAAAAATGTTAATCTTCCATTCCTTCAAAGCATCAGGTTCAACATTTTCCCGTTTGCACCATCGATTACTGAAGTCATTTAAAGAAGCAGCGATCTCTCTACGACATTTAGAGAAATCAATATTAGAGGGAAATCTATATTTAGGACCTTTAGAAATGATATTGCGAACTCTAGCGTCAGGAATGACATTTAGATTACCTGTAATAACATGCCCTGCAGATGGATATAAATAATTTGAATTTTTACGATCTCAGGAGGTAGGAGTATTGGAATCTATATCTAAATCATTTACAATTTTATTAAAGTTAAATATCGTAGACCTTATTGGTTTGTTATATTTATAACAAATGATAGGAGTTTCAGAATTATTAAAGTAATTTGGAATAGATGAAATCACTGAATTATCCTTGAAGATACTATGTAAATCAATAAACTCAATACCTTTGTTAATGAATGGAATTTTGATAAAATGTCGTTTATGGTTGACCTCAGAATCAATATAAGGACTAAGGAAATGTTGAACATAACACCTTGTAAGGAGTGCTGCTTTATATAATTTATTTGCTCTATCATAAAGTTTATTAGCCTCTAACTCTAAATTGCGTAAAACTGAGATAGGCAAGGAACTTAAAAATGAAAATAAGCCATGTCGACCATGATTAGTTAAAGCCAAAGAAAGATCCTTTAGAGAAGTATTTAAGCGTTTTTCAGTACAAATTTTGCGCTTAATGTTGCCATTTTTACGTTTACCATGAGATCTACTTTTACGTTTTTTACATTCCAAAACAGAAAAAACATCAAAATCTGGCATTTTAGAAATGTTGCATTCATGGTATATATTATCATTAAAGCCTAAAGGAAAAGGTGATTGCAAAAATTTAATCCATTTAAGTTCAGTTTTATGTCTCTTAATATTTTTTAATCTAGTTGATGAATTAGGATCATATATAATTTTTTCAACAGGCTGAATTACAATTTTACTAGGTGAATGACCATTATTTTTGAAATGGCGATAAAGAAATGTGTCAAATTTTTTAGGCTTTTTCATTTTACGAAAGTGCTCACGAAACCTAGTCTTGAGGGATCGGCCAGTTTGTCCAACATATTGCATTCCACAGTTAGTTTCAGTTCAAGTTATAACATAAATCAGATCCGATGAAGTTCAGTCCAAATCATTATTATTAATTATGGAGAATTTTCTTCCATTTACAGAAGATGTAATGGTAGTTTTAGTACATAAATGTGCGCAACAGACACACCTCTTGGCATTGCACTTAGAAACATTAGGATACATTCCGCGTCTTTTGAATGCATTAAATGGTTTAGTATACTTCCTGATAATAGGTGACCCAAGAGGAGATAACCTAATGGTAGGAAGCATATCCCGAAAATTGTTAACTGAACTAGGAATACGAACAGAGGACGCCGAATGTAAACTAATGGGAGATAAATGTAATTTTGTTATTTTCGTTCTTATCATTAAAAGTTGTTTGGGTAAGTACCATCCCAAGACAAGCAATCAATACACCGGTTATTAAAATGACAAGCCAGTATAATATGAGTCCTTAAAAGCAAAGGAAGGAATAACAAATGCAAGCGATAACCCAAATGGCTAATACAAGTCCAGAGGTATATAGAAAGCAGAAGTTATACAACAGGGTATGAAAATCGGTCATCTAGTGATCTTAAATGCGGTACAAGACATAGAGGATATCCAGGGACAGGAATAATGGGAGGAGATTGTACACACAATCCTGAGGATTGGAAAAATAAGAGCATTAAATGAAAGTGCGGGAGACTTTTTAGGGCCGCCACGCAGCACAGACAAAACAACTCTGATAATCAAAGTAAGTAAGGTTGCAAAGATCAGGAACGATACAATCAAGAACCACACCTGACCCAGGATACCAATGGGAAAGTGACAAACTCACAGAAGACACCACAAACGAGAGCCAAGAGGTCAGCCCTTTCCCAGCAGGTGACCACGAAGCACATATAAACAGACGCGCACAAAACATAGCAAACACAAGACAGAACAAAAACATAAAAGATCCACAAAAGAAGTACCGCCTTGGAACGGTCAGTAAAATATTTTACTGGAGGGCTTAAACCGGTTTAACAGCGCCAACCTCACCCTTAATTCAGATGTGGATCAAGACACATAGATATTTGGTTTGCATGAAAGACCCCTAACTTATCAATGCATCATCTCCTAAAACATATAAATCAAGATATAACAAGGAGATAAAGCAAGGATAAGGACTCAACAGTAAGTTAAACTGAATACCGGAGCAAAAGAAATCCAACAGGTAAACCCCGGTGGGCCCGACAAACAGCCAAAGTATCAGGCCCCTACCATCTCATCAATAGATAAGTCTTTAAGGCGGAACCATCATAGAGTCTGAAGTCCGACCCACCGGCGTGCAATTAAAGAGGAAAGCAAAGTTGCCAACTGTGATTGGGTTGACTACCAAGCATGCAGTCTGTTGCAATACATCAATGTTATAGCCAATCTTTTTATAATGGGAAATTATTTTAATGAACTGCGCTGAAAAATTATTAGAGCCAACAATCTTCTTCAACTTATACACCAAGTCACCATAGAAATCAGGTTCCGAAAGTCCTTGGCGCAAGAGAGATTTAAGTCCAACTTGGAATTTAGAAATCAAATCAAAGTATCGTCTATAAAATTTTGAAAATGTTTTGCGAAGTTTATGATACCGATAGCCCTGTTTAAGAAGTTTCTGAGTTAACAATTTATTGCGAGTGTTGAAGTCAGTAACATATCTAGATGCTCTAGCAAAACGAATGAGTTGAGAGATATAGACTCCATAGGATGTAGAACGAGGAACATCACCATCTAAAAATGGGAAATTGACAATTTCAAAATCAAATTCGTCACGTTTATCATAAATTTTGGTAGAAACAATACCATTAGAAATTGACAAATGCAAGTCTAAAAATGCTGCTTCGGTATCAGAGGCATTGGCTTTATTAAGTTGGAGCTCTGAAGGGTATATTTGACTAACCATATTTTCAAAATAAACATTATTAATATTTAAAATATCGTCCAAATATCTGGAAGTAGTGTTAAACGCATCAATAACATCAGCCTGCTTATCATCAGAAAGAGACATCATAAAGTCCCTTTCATAACAAAACAGGAATAAATCTGCAACCAGGGGAGCACAATTAGTGCCCATAGGAATCCCAACTACTTGTCTATAGAGCTTGGTGCCAAATCGAATAAAAATGTTGTCCAACAAAAAGGTCAGCGCATCACATACATTTTGACACGACCATGCATGATATTTTTTAGGTTTTTCTGAAGTAAAAAATGCATTTCTGTCACTACATGCAAGGTAAGGAGAGCCTTCTCTCTGGAAGGTTCTTTCAATAAGATCAATAAGTTTATCTTTAATTAAATTATGAGGTAAAGTAGTGTAAAGAGTAGAAAAATCATAAGTAGACAAACTGGTCGCATTGAAATCTCTAATTTTAAGTTTATCTAAAATTTCACCTGAATTTTTAATCGACCAAAATAGGTTTTTACCGGATCTCTCATATACTTTTTCACAATATTTGATAACATGTTTTTTAACAGCTGTAAGACACGAGGTTAACAATTTAGAAATTTCTGTTGTAGTACAAGAACTAGAATTTGCAATAAATCTTGCTTTATAGGGTTTTTTATGGAGTTTAGGTAACCAGTACAACGTAGGAACTTTGTCTTGATTTTCTTTAGCTTTGACACCAAAATGTAGGGCTGTATGACAACCATGCCCATCAACAATCAACCTTTCACTTAAAGAAGGCTGCAGTTTATAGGCATTAGTGTTAACAAGCTCACGCTTAAGAGTATTAATATAATACAATCGTCATACAACTACAACATTGTTAGCAGCTTTATCTGCTGGAACCAAAAATTAGTTCATATGAAAATCCTGGATACCTCGTTTAAGATGATGAAAAGAAGATTTAGGTTTAGGGGGCAAAAGATGTGTATTACGAGAGTAAAATGAAATACGAGTATCAATAATTTTAAAAATGTTAATCTTCCATTCCTTCAAAGCATCAGGTTCAACATTTTCCCGTTTGCACCATCGATTACTGAAGTCATTTAAAGAAGCAGCGATCTCTCTACGACATTTAGAGAAATCAATATTAGAGGGAAATCTATATTTAGGACCTTTAGAAATGATATTGCGAACTCTAGCGTCAGGAATGACATTTAGATTACCTGTAATAACATGCCCTGCAGATGGATATAAATAATTTGAATTTTTACAATCTCAGGAGGTAGGAGTATTGGAATCTATATCTAAATCATTTACAATTTTATTAAAGTTAAATATCGTAGACCTTATTGGTTTGTTATATTTATAACAAATGATAGGAGTTTCAGAATTATTAAAGTAATTTGGAATAGATGAAATCACTGAATTATCCTTGAAGATACTATGTAAATCAATAAACTCAATACCTTTGTTAATGAATGGAATTTTGATAAAATGTCGTTTATGGTTGACCTCAGAATCGATATAAGGACTAAGGAAATGTTGAACATAACACCTTGTAAGGAGTGCTGCTTTATATAATTCATTTGCTCTATCATAAACTCCTGTATGCTGTCTGATTAAGAGACTCCTGCATCCACTGTCTGATATAGAGACTACCGCATTCACTGTCTGATATAGAGACTCCTGCATCCGCTGTCTGATATAAAGTCTCCTGCATCCGCTGTCTGAGATTCTTGCATCGGATGTCTGATACAGAGTCTCCTGCATCCGCTGTCTGATATAGAAACTACTGCATCCGCTGTTTGATATAGTCTCTTGCACCAGCTGTCTGATATAGGGACTCCTGCATCTTCTGTGTGATATAGAAACTACTGCATCCACTGTCTGTTAAATAGTCTCTTGCATCCCCTCTCTGATATAGAGACTCCTGTATCCGCTGTCTGATACAGAGACTCCTACACCTGCAGTCTGATATACAGTCTCTTACATCCGCTGTCTGATATCGAAACTCCTGCATCCGCTGTCTGATATAGAAACTACTACATCCGCAGTCTGCTATATAGTCTCCTGCATACGCTGTCTGATATAGAGACTACTGCATCCACTGTCTGTTATATAGTCTCTTGCATCTGCTGTCTGATTAAAGGACTCCTGCATCCACTGTCTGATATAGAGTCTCTTGCATCCGCTGTCTGATATAGAGTCTCTTGCACCCACTGTCTGATATAGAGACCTCTGCATCCGCTGTCCGATATAGAGACTCCTGCATTCGCAGTCTGATATAGTCTCCTGCATCCGCTGTCTGATATAGAGTCCCTAGCATCTGCTGTCTGATATAGAGTCTCTTGCACAGCTGTCTGATATAGAGATTTCTGCATCGGCTGTCTGATATAGAGACTCCTGCATCTACTGTCTGATGTAGAGTATCTTGCGTCCGCTGTCTGATATAGAGTCTCCTGCACCGCTGTCTGATATAATCACTCATGCATCCGCTGTCTGATATATAGTCTCTTGCATCCACTGTCTGATAAAAAAAGACTCCAGCATCCGCTGTCTAATATAGAGATTCTTGAATCGGCTCTCTGATATAGAGTCTCCTGCATCCGCTGTCTGATATAGAAACTTCTGCATCTGCTGTCTGTTATATAGTCTCTTGCATCTGCTCTCTGGTATCGAGACTCATGCATCCGCTGTTTGATATAGTCCTTTGCACCCGCTGTCTGATATAGAGACTCCTGTTTCCGCTGTCTAATATAGAGACTATTGCATCGGCGGTCTGATATAGTCCCTTGCACCTGCTGTCTGATATATAGAGAGTCCTGCATCCGCTGTCTGATAAAGAGTCTCTTTCATCCGCTGTCTGATATAGAGTATCTTGCATCTGCTGTCTGATATAATGACTGCTGCATCCGCTTTCTGATATAGAGTCTCTTGCATCCGCTCTCTGATATAGTGTCTCTTGCATCCGCTGTCTGATATAGAGTCTCTGACGTCTGCTGTCTGATAGAGAGGTAGTTCGATCATTCAACTGCAGGTACTGCGGTTAGACTAAAGTTGATCAAACTCACTCTGGTTTAGTGTCACCTGATCACTTATCTATCTTCCTGTTCCTGTTTAGCCCTTGTCTGCGCATGTCCAGTTCCTGCTGGTCAACCATACCTTTTACTTTGGTCGATACTGGTTCTCCGCATTTGCCAAACTCTTAAAAATTAAGAAACTAGTATTTTGTTTCGATGGCAGTGATTGGCTGCCGATTAAATGTTTAACACGTGACGGGAACAAGACTTACCCAGACTAAAGTTCAGTTGAATGATCGAACTACCTCAGCGTCTCTTGCATCCGCTGTTTGATATAGAGACTCCTGCATCCACTGTCTGATATAGTCTCCTGCATACGCTGTCTGATATAGAGTCCCTAGCATCCGCTGTCTGATATAGAGTCTGGTGCACAGCTGTCTGATATAGAGTTTCCTGCATCCGCTGTCTGATATAGAGACTCCTGCATCTGCTGTCTGATATAGAGACTCCTGCATCCGCTGTTTGATATATTCTCTTACATACGCTGTCTGATATTCGGACTCCTGCATCCGTTGTCTGATAAAGTCTCCTGCATCCGCTGTCTGCTATAGAGTCTCATGCATCCGTTGCCTGATATAGAGTCTCATGCATCCGCTGTCTTATATAGAGACTCCTGCATCCACTCTTTGATTTAGAGACTCCTCCATCCGCTGTCTGATATACTCTTTCCTACAGCAGTTGTCTGATATATAGTCTCTTGCATCCGCTGTCTAATATTGAGACTCCTGCAACCGCTGTTTGATATATAGACTCCTGCATCCGCTGTCTAATATAGAGTCTCTTGCATCCGCTGTCTAATATAGAGTCTCATGCATCCGCTGTCTGATTTTGAGACTCCTGCAACCGCTGTCTTTTGTAGAGATTCCTAAACCTGATGTCTGCAAGCGACCCCATTTAGAGCCAAGTCCCTGACCCTCAATGGATGCTACTAAGCTCTAGATAGAGTATACAAGTCAGCTCTGTATACCCCAGGGTCTAATTTAGAGACTTCTGCATCCGCTGTCTGATATAGAGACTACTGCATCAACTCTCTGTTATATAGAGTCTCTTGCATCCGCTGTCTGATATAGAGTCTCTTGCATCCACTGTCTGATAAATAGAATTCTTCATCCGCTTTCTGTTATATAGAGTCACTTGCATCAGCTGTCTGTTATAAAGACTCCTGTATGCTGTCTGATTAAGAGACTCCTGCATCCACTGTCTGATATAGAGACTACTGCATTCACTGTCTGATATAGAGACTCCTGCATCCGCTGTCTGATATAGAGTCTCCTGCATCCGCTATCTGATATCATCTCTTGCATCCGTTGTCTGATATAGAGTCTTCTGCACCGCTGTCTGATATAATCACTCCTGCATCCGCTGTCTGATATAGTCTCTTGCATCCGCTGTCTGATAATAAAAAAAAGAGACTCCAGCATCGGCTGTCTAATATAGAGATTCTTGCATCGGATGTCTGATACAGAGTCTCCTGCATCCGCTGTCTGATATAGAAACTACTGCATCCGCTGTCTGTTATATAGTCTCCTGCATCCGCTGTCTGGTATCGAGACTCATGTATCGGCTGTTTGATATAGTCTCTTGCACCAGCTGTCTGATATAGGGACTCCTGCATCTTCTGTGTGATATAGAAACTACTGTATCCGCTGTCTGTTAAATAGTCTCTTGCATCCGCTCTCTGATATAGAGACTCCTGTATCCGCTGTCTGATATAGAGACTCCTACACCTGCAGTCGGATATACAGTCACTTACATCCGCTGTCTGATATAGAGACTCCTGCATCCGCTGTCTGATATAGAAACTACTACATCTGCTGTCTGCTATACAGTCTCTTGCATCCGCTGTCTGATATAGAGACTCCTGCATCCGCAGTCTGATAAAGAGTCTCTTGCATCAGCTGTCTGATATAAAGTCTCTTGCATCCACTGTCTGATTTAGGGTCTCTTGCATCCGCTGTCTGATATAGAGAATCCTGCATTCGCTGTCTGATAAAGAGACTACTGCAGCCGCTGTCAGTTGTATAGAGACTCTTGCATCTGCTGTGTGATTTAAGGACTCCTGCATCCACTGTCTGATATAGAGTCTCTTGCATCAGCTGTCTGATATAGCGTCTCTTGTACCCGCTGTCTGATATAGAGACTCCTGCATCCGCTGTCCGATATAGAGACTCCTGCATTCGCAGTCTGATATAGTCTCCTGCATCCGCTATCTGATATAGAGTCCCTAGCATCCGCTGTCTGATATAGAGTCTCTTGCACAGCTGTCTGATATAGAGATTCTGCATCTGCTGTCTGATATAGAGACTCCTGCATCTACTGTCTGATGTAGAGTATCTTGCATCCGCTGTCTGATATAGAGTCTCCTGTATCAGCTGTCTGTTATACAGCGTCTCATACATCCGTTGTCTGATATAGAGTTTTTTTGCATCAACTGTCTGATATAGAGACTCCTGCATTCACTGTCTGATATAGAGACTCCTGCATCCGCTGTCTGATATAGAGACTCCAGCACCTGCAGTCTGATATACAGTCTCTTACATCCGCTGTCTGATATAGAGACTCCTGCATCCACTGTCAGATATAGAAACTACTACATCCGCTGTCTGTTATATAGTCTCTTGCATCCACTGTCTGATATCGAGACTCCTGCATCCGCAGTCTAATAAAGAGTCTCTTGCATCCGCTGTCTGATATAGAGTCTCTTGCATCCGCTGTCTGATTTAGGGTCTCTTGCATCCGCTGTCTTTTTTAGAGACTCCTGCATTCACTGTCTGATATAGAGACTCCTGCATCCGCTGTCTGATATAGAGACTCCTGCACCTGCAGTCTGATATACAGTCTCTTACATCCTCTGTCTGATATAGAGACTCTTGCATCCACTGTCAGATATAGAAACTACTACATCCGCTGTCTGTTATATAGTCTCTTGCATCCACTGTCTGATATTGAGACCCCTGCATCCGCAGTCTAATAAAGAGTCTCTTGCATCCGCTGTCTGATATAGAGTCTCTTGCATCCGCTGTCTGATTTAGGGTCTCTTGCATCCGCTGTCTGATATAGAGACTCCTGCATCCGCTGTCTGCTAAAGAGACTACTGCAGCCGCTGTCAGTTATATAGAGACTCTTGCATCTGCTGTCTGATTTAGAGACTCCTGCATCAGCTGTCTGATATAGGGTCTCTTGTACCCGCTGTCTGATATAGAGACTCCTGCATTCGCTGTCTGATAAAGAGTCTTTTGCATCATCTGTCTGATAATGTCTTCTGCATCCGATGTATGATATATTCTCTTGCACCATCTGTCTGATATAGAACAGTCTGCATCCGCTGTCTGATATAGTCCGCTGCGTCCCCTGTCTGATAATGAGTCTCTTGCATCCACTGTCTGAGTATGATCAGGAAATACCACAATCACAAACTGCAGACAACCCCTTGGCACCGCGAGGAAGAGCCGCTCAATCATCACAAGACGCCAGGAAGACAAATTAAGCAAAGCAATCAGCTCTCTCGAGTCTATTGCATCCGCTGACTGATATAGTCTCTTGCATCCACTGTCTGATATTTAGACTCCTGCATCCGCTGTTTGATATAGTCTCCTGCATCCGCTGTCTGCTATAGTCTCTTGCAACTGCTGTATGATATAGAGTCTCTTGCATTCGCTGTTAGATATAGAGACTCCAGAAACCGCTGTCTGAAATAATCTCCTTCATACGCTGTCTGTAGAGATTCCTGCCCCCCCCCCCCTGCCTGGTCTAGAGACTCCTGCATTAGCTCACTGTTATATTGAGACTCCTCAATCCGAAATCTGCTTCATAGATTTATGCATCCGCTGCCTGATATAGAGACGCTTGCATCCGCCGTCTGTAGAGACTCCTGCACCAGCTGCCTGATATAGTGACTACTGCACCTGCTGTCTGTTATATGGAGACTCCTGCATCCACTGTCTGCTATATAGAGATTCCTGCACCAGCAACTTCATATAGCGACTCCTGCATCAGTTGTCTGTCATACATGTATAGAGATTCCTACATCAGCTGTCTGTAGAGACTCATGCACCCACAGCCAGATATAGAGACTCCTGTTTCTGCTATCTGTTATATAGAGACTCCTGCACCCGCTGTCTGTAGAGACTCATGCACCCACAGCCAGATATAGAGACTCCTGTATCTGCTATCTGTTATATGGAGACGCCTGCATCCGCTGCTTCATATAGCGACTCCTGCATCAGCTGTCTGTCATACATGTATAGAGATTCCTACATCAGCTGTCTTATATAGAGACTCCTGCACCCACAGCCTGATAAAGAGACTCTTGTATCTGATATCTGTTATATAGAGACGCCTGCATCCGCTGCTTCATATAGCGACTCCTGCATCAGCTGTCTGTCATACATGTATAGAGATTCCTACATCAGCTGTCTGTAGAGACTCATGCACCCACAGCCTGATATAAAGACTCCTATATCTGCTATCTGTTATATAGAGACGCCTGCATCCGCTGCTTCATATAGCGACTCCTGCATCAGCTGTCTGTCATACATGTATAGAGATTCCTACATCAGCTGTCTTATGTAGAGACTCCTGCACCCACAGCCTGATAAAGAGACTCTTGTATCTGATATCTGTTACATAGAGACGCCTGCATCCGCTGCTTCATATAGCGACTCCTGCATCAGCTGTCTGTCATACATGTATAGAGATTCCTACATCAGCTGCCTGTAGAGACTCATGCACCCACAGCCTGATATAGAGACTCCTATATCTGCTATCTGTGATATAGAGACGCCTGCATCCGCTGCTTCATATAGCGACTCCTGCATCAGCTGTCTGTCATACACATATAGAGATTCCTACATCAGCTGTCTTATACAGAGACTCCTGCACCCACAGCCTGATAAAGAGACTCTTGTATCTGATATCTGTTATATAGAGACTCCTGCATCCGCTGCTTCATATAGCGACTCCTGCATCAGCTGTCTGTAATACATGTATAGAGATTCCTACATCAGCTGCCTGTAGAGACTCATGCACCCACAGCCTGATATAGAGACTCCTGCATCTGCTATCTGTTATATAGAGACTCCTGCTCCCCCTGCTTTATATCGCGACTCCTGCATCAGCTGGCTGTCATACATGTATAGAGATTCCTACATCAGCTGCCTGTAGAGACTCATGCACCCACAGCCTGATATAGAGACTCCTGTATCTGCTATCTGTCATATAGAGACGCCTGCATCCGCTGCTTTATATAGCGACTCCTGCATCAGTTGTCTGTCATACATGTATAGAGATTCCTACATCAGCTGTCTTATATAGAGACTCCTGCACCCACAGCCTGATATGGAGACTCCTGTATCTGATATCTGTTATATAGAGACGCCTGCATCCGCTGCTTCATATAGCGACTCCTGCATCAGCTGTCTGTCAAACATGTATAGATATTCCTACATCAACTGTCTGTAGAGACTCATGTACCCACAGCCTGATATAGAGACTCCTGTATCTACTATCTGTAATATAGAGACCCATGCACCCGCTGCTTCATATAGCAACTCCTGCATCAGCTGTCTGTCATACATGTATAGAGATTCCTACATCAGCTGTCTGTAGAGACTCATGCACCCATAGCCTGATAAAGATACTCTTGTATCTGATATATGTTATATAGAGACTCCTGCACCCATTGCTTCATATAGCGACTCCTGTATCAGCTGACTGTCATCCATGTATAGAAATTCCTACATCAGCTGCCTTTAGAGACTCATGCACCCATAGCCTGATATAGAGACTCCTGTATCTACTATATGTTATATAGAGACTCCTGCACCCGCTGTTTCATATAGCGACTCCTGCATCAGCTGGCTGTCATACATGTATAGAGATTCGTACATCAGCTGCGTGTAGAGACTCATGCACCCACAGCCTAATATAGAGTCTCCTGTATCTGTTATCTGTTATATAGAGACTCCTGCACCAGCTGCTTCATATAGCGACTTCTGTATCAGATATCTGTCATACATGTATAAAGATTCCTACATCAGCTGTTAGTAGAGACTCCTGCACCCACAGCCTGATATAGAGAATCCTGTATCTGATATCTGTTATATAGAGACTCCTGCATCCGCAGCTTCATATAGCGACTCCTGCATCAGCTGTCTGTCATACATGTATAGAGATTCCTACATCAGCTGTCTGTAGAGACTTTTGCACCCGCAGCCTGATATAGAGACTCCTGTATCTGCTATCTGTTATATAGAGACTCCTGCACCCGCTGTCTGTAGAGACTCATGCACCCACAGCCTGATATAGAGACTCCTGTTTCTGCTGTCTGTTATATAGAGACTCCTGCACCCGCAGCTTCATATAGCGACTCCTGCATCCGCTGTCTGTCATACATGTATAGAGATTCCTACATCAGCTGTCTGTAGGGACTCCTGCTCCCATAGCCTGATATAGAGACTCCTGTATCTGCTATCTGTTATATAGAGACTCCTGCACCCATTGCTTCATATATCGACTCCTGAATCAGCTGTCTGTCATACATGTATAAAGATTCCTACATCAGCTGTCTGTAGAGACTCTTGCACCCACAGCCTGATATAGAGACTCCTGTATCTGCCATCTGCTATATAGAGACTCCTGCACCCGCAGCTTCATATAGCGACTCCTGCATCAGCTGTCTGTTATACATGTATAAAGATTCCTACATCAGCTGTCTGTAGAGACTCTTGCACCCACAGCCTGATATAGAGACACCTGTATCTGCTATCTGCTATATAGAGACTCCTGCACCCGCTGCTTCATATAGCGACTCCTGCATCAGCTGGCTGTCATACATGTATAGAGATTCCTACATCAGCTGTCTGTAGAGACTCTTGCACCCACAGCCTGATATAGAGACTCCTGTATCTGCTATCTGCTATATAGAGACTCCTGCACCCGCTGCTTCATATAGCGACTCCTGAATCAGCTGTCTGTCATACATGTATAGAGATTCCTACATCAGCTGTCTTATATAGAGACTCCTGCACCCACAGACTGATATAGAGACTCAAAATCTACTATCGGTCATATAGAGACTCCTGCACCCGCTGTCTGTAGAGACTCATGCACCCACAGCCTGATATAGAGACTCCTGTATCTGCTATCAGTTATATAGTAACTCCTGCACCCGCTGTCCATAGAGACTCCTGCACCCACAGCCTGATATAGAGACTCCTGTATCTGCCATCTGTTATATAGAGACTCAAGCACCTGCTATCTGTAGAGACTAGTGCATCCGTTGTCTAATATGGAGAATCATGCACCCGCTGCTTCATATAGCGATTCCTGCATCAGCTGACTTTCATTCATGTATAGAGATTCCTACATCAGCTGTCTGTAGAGACTTATGCACCTACAGCCTGATATAGAGACTCCTGTTTCTGCTATATGTTATATAGAGACTCCTGCACCCGCTGCTTCATATAGCGACTTCTGCATCAGCTGTCTGCCATACATGTATAGAGATTCCTACATCAGCTGTCTGTAGAGACTCATGCACTCACACCCTGATATAGAGACTCCTGTATCTGCTAATTGTTATATAGAGACTCCTGCACCCGCTGATTCATATAGCAACTCCTGCATCACCTGGCTGTCATACATGTATAGATATTCCTACATCAGCTGTCTGTAGAGACTCATGCACCTACAGCCTGATATAGAGACTCCTGTTTCTGCTATCTGTTATATAGAGACTCCTGCACCTGCTGTCCATATAGACTCATACACCCACAGCCCGATATAGAGACTCCTGTATCTGCTGTCTGCTATATAAAGACTCCAGCACCTGCTGTCTGTAGAGACTCGTGCACCTGCTGTATAATATGGAGACTCATGCACACACTGTCTTATATAGAGATTCGTGCACCCGCTGTCTAATATAGAGGCTGCTGCACCATCAACCTGTGTTTAAGATTCTTGCAACCGCTGTCTGTTATTGAGATTCCTGCACCAGATGCCTGTAAGCCACCCCATTTAGAGCCAAGTCCAGGGCCCTAAATGGATGCTGCTAAGCTCTAGATAGAGTATACAAGTCAGCTCTGTATACTTCAGGGTCAAATGGATGTAATTCTATAAATCAGCTATTCAAAAAGAGAAAGTGATGCACCCGTTGTCTGATCTCTTGCACTGGTTGTCTCATATACTAATAGAGACTTCTACATCTGCTGCCTGTTAGAGAGATTCCTGCACCTGCTGTCTGTTGTAGAGACTCTTGCGTCCGTTGCCTGATATAGAAGCTCCTGTGCCTGCTGTTTGATATAGGACTCCTGCAACTGATGTCTGTAAGAGACTCCTGCAACTGTTGTCTGTAACAGACTCCTGCAACTGTTGTCTGTTAGAGACTCCTGCAACTGTTGTCTGTTAGAGACTCCTGTAACTGTTGTCTGTTAGGGACTCCTGCATCTGTTGTCTGTTAGAGACTCCTGCAACTGTTGTCTGTTAGAGACTCCTGCAACTGTTGTCTGTACTTGACTCCTGCAACTGTTGTCTGTTAAAGACTCCTGCAACTGTTGTCTGTTAGAGACTCCTGTAACCGTTGTCTGTTAGAGACTCCTGCAACTGTTGTCTGTTAGAGACTCCTGCAACTGTTGTCTGTTAGAGACTCCTGCAACTGTTGTCTGTAAGAGACTCCCGCATCCATTGTCTGATAGAGACTCCTGCAACTGTTGTCTGTTAGAGACTCCTGCAACTGTTGTCTGTACTTGACTCCTGCAACTGTTGTCTGTTAGAGACTCCTGCAACTGTTGTCTGTTAGAGACTCCTGCAACTGTTGTCTGTACTTGACTCCTGCAACTGTTGTCTGTTAGAGACTCCTGCAACTGTTGTCTGTTAGAGACTCCTGTAACCGTTGTCTGTTAGAGACTCCTGCAACTGTTGTCTGTAGGAGACTCCTGCAACTGTTGTCTGTTAGAGACTCCTGCAACTGTTGTCTGTTAGAGACTCCTGCAACTGTTGTCTGTAAGAGACTCCTGCAACTGTTGTCTGTTAGAGACTCCTGCAGAGACTCCTGCAACTGTTGTCTGTTAGAGACTCCTGCAACTATTGTCTGTTAGAGACTCCTGCAACTATTATCTGTTAGAGACTCCTGCAACTGTTGTCTGTTAGAGACTCCTGCAACTGTTGTCTGTTAGAGACTCCTGCAACTATTATATGTTAGAGACTCCTGCAACTGTTGTCTGTTAGAGACTCCTGCAACTGTTGTCTTTTCGAGACTCCTGCAACTGTTGCCTGTTAGAGACTCCCGCATCCATTGTCTGTTAGAGACTCCTGCAACTGTTGTCTGTTAGAGACTCCTGCAACTGTTGTCTGTTAGAGACTCCTGCAACTGTTTTCTCTTAGAGACTCCTGCAACTGTAGTCTGTTAGAGACTCCTGTGTCCGCTATCTGATAGAGACTCCTGCAACTGCTGTCTGTTAGAGACTCCTGCAACCGTTTTCTGATAGAGACTCCTGCAACTGTTGTCTGTTAGAGACTCCTGCAACTGATGTCTGTTAGAGACTCCTGCAACTGTTGTCTGTTAGAGACTCCTGCAACTGTTGTCTGTTAGAGACTCCTGTAACTGTTGTCTGTTAGAGACTCCTGTAACTGTTGTCTGTTAGAGACTCCTGCAACTGTTGTCTGTTAGAGACTCCTGCAACTGTTGTCTGTTATAGACTCCCGCATCCATTGTCTGTTAGAGACTCCTGCAACTGTTGTCTGTTAGAGACTCCTGTAACTGTTGTCTGTTAGAGACTCCTGTAACTGTTGTCTGTTAGAGACTCCTGTAACTGTTGTCTGTTAGAGACTCCTGCAACTGTTGTCTGTTAGAGACTCCTGCAACTGTTGTCTGTTATAGACTCCCGCATCCATTGTCTGTTATAGACTCCTGCAACTGTTGTCTGTTTTAGACTCCTGCAACTGTTGTCTGATAGAGACTCCTGCAACTGTTGTCTGTTAGAGACTCCTGCAACTGTTGTCTGTCAGAGACTCCTGCAACTGTTGTCTGTTAGAGACTCCTGCAACTGTTGTCTGTTAGAGACTCCTGCATATGTTGTCTGTTAGAGACTCCTGCAGAGACTCCTGCAACTGTTGTCTGTTAGAGACTCCTGCAACTGTTGTCTGTTAGAGACTCCCGCATCCATTGTCTGTTAGAGACTCCTGCAACTGTTGTCTGTTAGAGACTCCTGTAACTGTTGTCTATTAGAGACTCCTACAACTGTTGTCTGTTAGAGACTCCTGCAACTGTTGTCTGTTATAGACTCCCGCATCCATTGTCTGTTAGAGACTCCTGCAACTGTTGTCTGTTAGAGACTCCTGTAACTGTTGTCTGTTAGAGACTCCTGTAACTGTTGTCTGTTAGAGACTCCTATAACTGTTGTCTGTAAGAGACTCCTGTAACTGTTGTCTGTTAGAGACTCCTGCATTTGTTGTCTGTTAGAGACTCCCGCATCCATTGTCTGTTAGAGACTCCTGCAACTGTTGTCTGTTAGAGACTCCTGCAACTGTTGTCTGTTAGAGACTCCTGCAACCGTTGCCTGTTAGAGACTCCTGCAACTGTTGTCTGTTAGAGACTCATGCAACCGTTGCCTGTTAGAGACTCCTGCAACTGTTGTCTGTTAGAGACTCCTGCAACTGTTGTCTGTTAGAGACTCCTGCAACTGTTGTCTGTACTTGACTCCTGCAACTGTTGTCTGTTAGAGACTCCTGCAACTGTTGTCTGTTAGAGACTCCTGTAACTGTTGTCTGTTAGAGACTCCTGCAACTGTTGTCTGTTAGAGACTCCTGCAACTGTTGTCTGTTATAGACTCCTGCAACTGTTGTCTGATAGAGACTCCTGCAACTGTTGTCTGTTAGAGACTCATGCAACCGTTGCCTGTTAGAGACTCCTGCAACTGTTGAGTGTTAGAGACTCCTGCAAATGTTGTCTGTTAGAGACTCCTGCAACTGTTGGTTAGAGACTCCTGCAACTGTTGTCTGTAAGAGACTCCTGCAACTGTTGGTTAGAGACTCCTGCAACTGTTGTCTGTTAGAGACTCCTGCAACTGTTGGTTAGAGACTCCTGCAACAGTTGCCTGTTAGAGACTCCTGCAACTGTTGTCTGTTAGAGACTCCTGCAACTGTTGTCTGTTAGAGACTCCTGCAACTGTTGTCTGTTATAGACTCCTGCAACTGTTGTCTGTACGAGACTCCTGCAACTGTTGTCTGTTATAGACTCCTGCAACTGTTGTCTGTTAGAGACTTCTGCAACTGTTGCCTGTTAGAGTTTCCTGTAACTGCTGTCTGTTAGAGACTCCTGCAACCGCTGTTGGTTAGAGACTCCTGTGTCCGCTGTTGGTTAGAGACTCCTGCAACCGCTGTTGGTTAGAGACTCATGTGTCCGCTGTTGGTTAGAGACTCATGTGTCCGCTGTTGGTTAGAGACTCCTGTGTCCGCTGTTGGTTAGAGACTCCTGTGTCCGCTGTTGATTAGAGACTCCTGCAACCGTTGTCTGTTAGAGACTCCTGCAACTGTTGTCTGTTAGAGACTCCTGCAACTGTTGTCTGTTAGAGACTCCTGCAACTGTTGTCTGTTAGAGACTCCTGTAACTGTTGTCTGTTAGAGACTCCTGCAACTGTTGTCTGTTAGAGACTCCTGCAACTGTTGTCTGTTATAGACTCCGGCATCCATTGTCTGTTAGAGACTCCTGCAACTGTTGTCTGTTAGAGACTCCTGTAACTGTTGTCTGTTAGAGACTCCTGTAACTGTTGTCTGTTAGAGACCCTTGTGTCCGCTGTTGGTAAGAGACTCATGTGTCCGCTGTTGGTTAGAGACTCATGTGTCCACTGTTGGTTAGAGACTCATGTGTCCGCTGTTGGTGAGAGACTCCTGTGTCCGCTGTTGGTTAGAGACTCCTGCAACCGTTGTCTGTTAGAGACTCCTGCAACCGCTGTTGGTTAGAGACACCTGCAACCGTTGTCTGTTAGAGACTCCTGCAACCGCTGTTGGTTAGAGACTCATGCAACCGCTGTTGGTTAGAGACTCCTGTGTCCGCTGTTGGTTAGAGACTCCTTCAACCGTTGTCTGTTAGAGACTCCTGCAACCGCTGTTGGTTAGAGACACCTGCAACCGTTGTCTGTTAGAGACTCCTGCAAACGCTGTTGGTTAGAGACTCCTGTGTCCGCTGTTGATTAGAGACTCCTGCAACCGTTGTCTGTTAGAGACTCCTGCAACTGTTGTCTGTTAGAGACTCCTGCAACTGTTGTCTGTTAGAGACTCCTGCAACTGTTGTCTGTTAGAGACTCCTGTAACTGTTGTCTGTTAGAGACTCCTGCAACTGTTGTCTGTTAGAGACTCCTGCAACTGTTGTCTGTTATAGACTCCGGCATCCATTGTCTGTTAGAGACTCCTGCAACTGTTGTCTGTTAGAGACTCCTGTAACTGTTGTCTGTTAGAGACTCCTGTAACTGTTGTCTGTTAGAGACCCTTGTGTCCGCTGTTGGTAAGAGACTCATGTGTCCGCTGTTGGTTAGAGACTCATGTGTCCACTGTTGGTTAGAGACTCATGTGTCCGCTGTTGGTGAGAGACTCCTGTGTCCGCTGTTGGTTAGAGACTCCTGCAACCGTTGTCTGTTAGAGACTCCTGCAACCGCTGTTGGTTAGAGACTCATGCAACCGCTGTTGGTTAGAGACTCCTGTGTCCGCTGTTGGTTAGAGACTCCTTCAACCGTTGTCTGTTAGAGACTCCTGCAACCGCTGTTGGTTAGAGACACCTGCAACCGTTGTCTGTTAGAGACTCCTGCAACCGCTGTTGGTTAGAGACTCCTGTGTCCGCTGTTGGTTAGAGACTCATGTGTCCGCCGTTGGTTAGAGACTCCTGTGTCCGCTGTTGGTTAGAGACTCATGTGTCCGCTGTTGGTTAGAGACTCATGTGTCCGCTGTTGGTTAGAGACTCCTGTGTCCGCTGTTGGTTAGAGACTCATGTGTCCGCTGTTGGTTAGAGACTCATGTGTCCGCTGTTGGTTAGAGACTCCTGTGTCCGCTGTTGGTTAGAGATTCATGTGTCCGCCGTTGGTTAGAGACTCATGTGTCCGCCGTTGGTTAGAGACTCCTGTGTCCGCTGTTGGTTAGAGACTCATGTGTCCGCTGTTGGTTAGAGACTCATGTGTCCGCTGTTGGTTAGAGACTCATGTGTCCGCCGTTGGTTAGAGACTCATGTGTCCGCTGTTGGTTAGAGACTCATGTGTCCGCTGTTGGTTAGAGACTCATGTGTCCGCTGTTGGTTAGAGATTCATGTGTCCGCTGTTGGTTAGAGACTCCTGTGTCCGCCGTTGGTTAGAGACTCATGTGTCCGCTGTTGGTTAGAGATTCCTGTGTCCGCTGTTGGTTAGAGACTCATGTGTCCGCCGTTGGTTAGAGATTCCTGTGTCCGCTGTTGGTTAGAGACTCCTGTGTCCGCTGTTGGTTAGAGACTCATGTGTCCGCTGTTGGTTAGAGACTCCTGTGTCCGCCGTTGGTTAGAGACTCATGTGTCCGCTGTTGGTTAGAGACTCCTGTGTCCGCTGTTGGTTAGAGACTCCTGTGTCCGCCGTTGGTTAGAGACTCCTGTGTCCGCTGTTGGTTAGAGACTCATGTGTCCGCTGTTGGTTAGAGACTCCTGTGTCCGCCGTTGGTTAGAGATTCATGTGTCCGCCGTTGGTTAGAGACTCATGTGTCCGCTGTTGGTTAGAGACTCATGTGTCCGCTGTTGGTTAGAGACTCATGTGTCCGCTGTTGGTTAGAGACTCATGTGTCTGCTGTTGGTTAGAGACTCATGTGTCCGCTGTTGGTTAGAGACTCATGTGTCCGCTGTTGGTTAGAGACTCATGTGTCGGCTGTTGGTTAGAGACTCATGTGTCCGCTGTTGGTTAGAGACTCATGTGTCCGCTGTTGGTTAGAGATTCCTGTGTCCGCTGTTGGTTAGAGACTCCTGTGTCCGCTGTTGGTTAGAGACTCCTGTGTCCGCCGTTGGTTAGAGACTCCTGTGTCCGCCGTTGGTTAGAGACTCAAGTGTCCGCTGTTGGTTAGAGACTCATGTGTCCGCCGTTGGTTAGAGACTCCTGTGTCCGCCGTTGGTTAGAGACTCATGTGTCCGCTGTTGGTTAGAGACTCATGTGTCCGCTGTTGGTTAGAGACTCCTGTGTCCGCTGTTGGTTAGAGACTCATGTGTCCGCTGTTGGTTAGAGACTCATGTGTCCGATGTCTGTTACAGACTTCTGCAACCGCTGTTGGTTAGAGACTCCTACATCTGCTGCCTGTTAGAGATATTCCTGTACATGCTGTCTGTTATAGAGACTCTTGCATCCGTTGCCTGATAAAGAAATGAATTTGTCCGCTGTCTGATATAGAGACTCCTGCGACAGCTGTCTCTTAGAGACTCCTGCAGACGCTATCTGCTAGATACCTATGCATCGGCTGTTGGTTAGAGACTCCTGTGTTCTCTGTCTGTTACAGACTCCTGCAAACGCTGTCTCTTAGAAACTCCTGCAATCTCTGTCTGATATAGTTTCCTGCATCCGCTGTCTGTAGAGATATCTGCACCCGCTGCCTGATATAGAAGCTCCTGAAACTGCTGTCCGTAGAGATATCTGCACCCGCTACCTGATATAGAATCTCCTGCAACCGCTGTCTGTAGAGATATCTGTTAGAGGCTTCTGCATCCGCTGCCTGTTATTTAGATACACCTGCACCCGCTTTCTGGTATAGAGACTCATACGTCCACTGTCTGATATAGAGACTCCTGCTTCCAATATCTGGTATAGTCTCTTGCATCCACTGCCTGATATAGTTATCCTTGCATCCACTATCTGATAATTTGATATAGAGACTCCTGCATCCGCTCTCTAAGATACATGTATACACTAGTCTTGTCAAAGAGGGGGGGGGGGCGGTGTGCTCTGATATTTTCTTATATAAGTAGGCTCCAGCCATTTGTTTGGGTTCTAAATTTTGAATTTCCTTTGGTGGAGGTGGGAGAGGGGGAGTCCAGAAATTATTACTTCTTTTTTTTTTTGGGGGGGGGGGGTATGGTGAAATTTGGGGGGGGGGGGGTAATCACAAAAACTGGACCATTTAGGGGTGTCATTTATATATATTTTTCCTAAGGTCAAGGTACGGAATTTGAATATTTTTGGGGGATTGGTATATTTCAAATATTTTTGGGGTTGTGACTGATATTCCTGTTTTAAGGGGGTGGGAGGGAGGGGTGGGGTGTAAACAGTAGATGGCGGGTCCAAGCGTACGTATAGTACTCTATCAAAAAAGATAGTACCCCAGTACTACTCCTGGGGCAGACTTGTCTTAGCTGTTCTCTTTACTCCTTCCACTCCGACTAGGCAGAACAGAAATCAAGTGTGCTTGAACATCTGCGCTGGCGTACTCCTTCATCCGAGGTGGTGTAGACAGAGCAGTCACGTGGCCTGTTCCAAAAGAAGATGGCGGAACACTGCCTGCATGTTCTGAAATACTTGTATCGCTTGATTGATCACGGAGTACTCAAAGTTCCCAGTTTTGCTTGTTTTAGGTGGCTGTTCTGGCGTACACAGAGTACTCTAAAATTTCTAAATCAAGTCCGCCCCAGTTACCACTGGTCTGATACATATGCTGTCTAATATAGGACATATAGAGACTCCTGTACTCACTGTCTGATATAGTGGCTCCTGCAACTCAGGAAGACAGGAAATTGGGAGTCTGCTATACAGACTCCTGCTTCCATTGTCTGATATACTCCTGACCATTGTTAAAATCTTGACCTACAACGATGTAGCGAAACACATACACAATTTCGGATCAAAATGGGGACAGGGGATCCGGTCATCCCCTGGAAAATCACAAGTTATATGGGTTTCTATCGAGAAAAAAGAAAATTGAATCACACCTGGAAAAAGTTTGACACCCCCTCCCCCTGGAATATGGTGGGCCCCTTCTGTCTGGAACCTTAGAAAAGGATAGGATTCCTTGAAAATTCCTGGATCTGCGCATGATAGACGCCGACCTAGGAGGGCATTTTATGTAGGGGGCGCGGGCGACTAGAGCACGACTGCTATGTTGTTGTTGTTGTATCAGGGTTCCAGCTTGAGAAGGCTTAACTCCCATAGCCTGGGAGAGGCCCGCCACGCTAGCATCTGACACCCCGAGACCATTGTACGGTCAAAAACCTCCCAAAAAACTAGTGGGGTTTAATGTGAGTTTCCTAACCGTACACTGGACACGAATAGGTCATGCCAGCGTAATGGTCGGAGTCAGTTTTTACCTTGTGGAAAGAAGCCGGAGTGCCCGGAGAAAAGAACCGCGGCGAGCTTGCTCGGAACAGACAAACCGGAACAAGCCGCTTTGAAGCTGGATGGGGTACACTGCATCATCAGCTCGACTAAATTTACACAGGAGCCTCAGCGCATGTGTCATAGAACAACACTGTTCTCAGCAAGAACCCCAAATGTCGCACGTGCTCGGAAAACCCCTCACCCACAAAAAAAGAAAGAAAAGTCCGAATATTGATTACATTCAAATAAAGCGCTAAGATTATTGTTTATCTTATATTAGAAATCTCGAATTTTAACTTCGTGCCATTGTTTGGTACTAAGAAAGTAAGATTTTCATTCATTTTCTCTTATGTCACCTATTTCAGCTTGCTATTTGTTCTGTGGCATATTATCATTTACATTTACAAAACTATCACAGAACACTCCACTATCTTTTTGGGCCTAAGTCATAAGCTTTTTAACAAGGACATAGCATGTCACATTTATCTTGTTTTCAAAGATAAAAACGTGGTTATCATTAATTCGGGTTATCCATGACTGGGGCATTTTGTTTAAAAGATATTGATAATCTAAAAGTACTATTGATATTGTGCATCAAGGGGAGTCAAGGATTTAGCCAATGTTTTCAACAGGTAAAATTTTATAGAATTCCACTCAAAATACGCATTAAATATTTCCGAAAAGACTGCTTAGTTTAAAACCGTATGAGCCACCAATGTAGAAAATAGTATGAACATTAATTAAAGATTTATAAGCATGTCCATTCATTTGGTTTTGTTTGATGGAGTATTCTTCGAAGCCCAGAGACATTAAGAGCTTTAATAAATAATCTAAGTTCTACCATCCTGAGACCTGCACATGCTTTAATCTTTATTATATTTCTTCTTTTTGTTCTGTCGGGACCAGGATTCCATAAAAGCTTATAGAATAGTTTTTCTAGTTCGGATATCAGTCCTTTTAGTGGGGCTTGCAACGAAATAACAAGAAAAGATATGACAGTGAACTGCCATATCAAAGACCCGCCCTCATTGAAGTGATGGAAATTGAAATTGATTTGACTACATCAACAAATGTTCATACTAGTTTTTATAAAAGACTAAGGGAATGCCTGGATTGTTGAAGAAATGACGTAAAAGCTAATACCATTTGTAATTATTGTGTCCCTGTTGTCACAAGCTTCCTATAATTCCAATTTTCGATAATTTGAAATTAAATTTCCAGTCCCTTGGACTTCGAATTTACGAGATTCGACTGTATTTATATTTTATATTTATCAGTCAAGTGTCCATTTTAATTTTCACCGAAAATGGCTGGTTATTTAAGACATAACAGAGTTTTTGGAACATGCAACACTCCAAATTTCCGCGCTCAACGTCATGGCGATACATGTTTCACGTCAAATAAACGTAGTAAACAAAAAGCGTTATTGGAGAAGCACCAAACGGGCATCAGATTGGAAAAGAGTTTGGATTAAGATCAGATCAGACGTTACGTTAGGGTCTGATCTGGATCTAAACTGTTTGCAAAGGTTATCAACAGACGACACTAGTAGACACAGCCAGTTTACTTAGTGCTGGTTCAACCCATCCCAACATAACTGAAAAACTGTTGACTAGGTTTAACTCATTACCACACATTTTTGCTCACTGCGAAATTACCAGCATGCAAAGAGTATTCAACTTTGTGTGTAAAACTAAAAGGTGGTAAGGTCATCATTATTGGGTCGCCGTATCAAATAAATAAGCTTGTTGGTTGTAATAAAAGTATTTCGCATTGAATCTTAAAACTCGACCAATTTGATGTCCAAACTATGACGTCGGTGTCCCAATAGACAATTGTCGGTTTTCAGTGTTACATGTAATATATGTGGATATATTAAACGTTTAGCCTTTTCCCAAGGCTAGTTAGACTGATGGTCCGTGTAAGTTTAAGAGGAATTATTTATGTAAGTCCCCTTTTCCCTAAAGCAATTATATAGAGACTATAATGGTTAGTAAGCTCAGTACGAATAAGTGGGACCAAAAGTTATGCTCAGCTAGGCTACTGACTGATCTTAGATAGGTCTAGAGTAGGGAACCAGCCTATCTACTAGAGTACCGACCCGCCGCTGATCTCTTGTAGGTTCGTGACGTCACCCTAGTAGCGACTATCGGTGTTCGAATCAAACTTAAGTTACTATAGTAGGGACTATAGTTCAATTCGAAGTGCGCCAAGATTATTGTACATGAGCCGCGGCATGAGATTTCCAACAATGTGGTATGTGCGACCTGCAAAGCCTCAGATCGGCCTGCGCATACGCGCAGTCTGATCAGAGCCTTTGCTAGTCGCTTGAATATTCTGTGAGTGTTATGCTACTGACTGAACAGCATTTGGAGGTTCTAAGCTTTAAAGGAGGCTGCAAAGGCTCGTCTGAGTCTACACTTGTCAAATTGCCACATTGTTGGAAATCACGTATCATGGCTCACATGTAAAGTACTGTTGCATAAATTAGAATCTCGAAGATAATCGTGAGGCATTTCAGGCAGTATTTTTGACAAAAGATATTGCTGGATATCTGGGTATTACGGGTATCTGGGTATTACAGATATCTGGGTACTACGGCTAATGTTTGTCTTACTAATTTGGGCATTTTTATTCACTTTTTTGACACTTGAGTGTTACCATGTATACTGATTACAGACAAATGAATGGTTGGCTATTAAAATAGTGGATAATGTTTTGGCCACTGACCACTGTAATTTTCTTTTCCTTTTTTATATAACTGGCCATAATAGCCACATTACGCGTTGTTTTAGTACAAAATGTCCTTACAAACATAGCAAACAATATTTACCCGGATCAAACTGATCATATTGGATCAGTTGGATCTGGGTCTACGCTGAATGAATCGAGACTAGGAAATGAATGGCAGTGATTATAAAAATAAAAAAAATAAATGACTTGTACAAAGCAATTACGCTTTTAAAGTGCGTGGTGCTTTCGACACTTACATAGAAAGGGGGAGTTCCACCCTATATGGAATTTACAAAGGGTTCTGCCTACGCACAGAATTTTATAAAATTTTGTAGAAAGATTGTCTATTATATGTGTGTTCTATTTGTGAGATATTTACCCATTCATCTATTTCAGTTGTTAAATTTAAATAATTTAAAATTTTAAAATTAAAAAATGGACATCTTAATTAAAAGTGGCCCTAGGCGACAAGATTTTTGATTTTTCAACCTAATTTATTCTCAACATGATGCCTAATAATTTGTAATTATGTATGTACATACATGTATTTCAATGTATAAAATAAACAAGTCCACATCAAATTTTGTTTGAAGGTACCCCTAAATTTAACATTTTGAAAATATTTACAACAAATTAAATTGTCAATTTTTGAAATTTATAGCAAATTTGTTTACACATGTGTTTGTTATAATCATAAAATCTCAAGAAAAAAAAATAAAACCGGTAAAATGGAGTTTTCTGATTTTCAATCTTAATGATCAAAATTTTGCAGAATGTAAAAATCAAGATTTTATGTAAACTTCCAGTAGTATGATCAATTTACATAGAGTTTTGTTCTGCACAGGCATAGATCTTGATGATTTTATGCAAATTGACTGTTTGGCTTATAAGTATTTTGTTTTCAATCGCTTTTCATTGGTTGGTTACAACATTTGGTATTGTGCAGTATGTGATTATAGGGGTACCCCCCCCCCCCCCAAATCAGCCCAATTTGCATCTATCCGAAATCAGAATATCTATAAATGATAATTATTAGAATAACCTGTGAGTTCTAGCTTATGTGTGCGGTACAAACATTACCATATCTATCACATAAATTGTTTAAAACAATGTTTCTTTTTGAATATTTACTCAAATTCAGCTGTACAAATTATATCAACAATGTTTAGGTTTTTATTATGGTATGTTACAGTTCTTATCAACCTTTCCAATCTATATATAATTTGACTATATGTATATGGATAATATTCACAAGATTTGAAGCCTCGAATTATTCTTTGTTTGAATAGTGAGTCAGACTTTTGTTAAATGAATAAATATTATTGAATTCATCATAAATATTTATGCCCAGTTTTACAGAATTGTTTAGTATGTCAGCATTATGATTATGAGGTCATTTGAGAATCAAATTCATGATTCTATTAACACGATGGAAATAACAGCATAAAGACTGTTTCACCTCGTCTAATGCCAGATGTTCAGTATGTATACATTCAAAAAATTGCTAAGTGTTTCTAAATATTTGAAAATCCATTTATAATCTTAAAAAGTATCATTTTTATTTTCATCAACTCCTTTTCTATTTACTGGAGCAGTTTTAAAGCTTTTGTTGATATATTAATGATTTTAAATGTGGTTTATGGTAAGTATTTTTGGATACGCTTTTAAAATGTTTTGGCGGATAGAAGTTAATGCAGGAGAAAAATCACAATCAATACCAATTAAGATACAATGCAATTCAAATATGATTCTGTAAACCATTCATTAAAATGTACATATTGAGTGACTAAGGGACTGTAAAATAAAACGGATAATTCCACAATAGAAATAAACTATAAAGTTTTAAAACTTAAGACTTAGTTTCACTCAGTCTCTGCATGACACTAAATGGAAAGTGTTGCAGCTCTCATGCCTCCTAGCACTGGAATAAATTGTCTTCTACTTACTGCTGAAACTAAATACTCCAGAAGGAACAGCATATGAAAATACAACACTTTATCAATGTACAGGGGAAAGTTTCACCCAATACAAAGACAGCTGGTGTGAAATCCAAGTTCTCTGAAGAAAGAACCTACCAAAATAGTGAGAACGTACACAATTTCTTAAACACTTGACCTGGTTTCACTTAGTTTATAAGAGTTAATGAGAAGTATGCACATAGTCCTGAACCAATTTACGCTCAATATTTGATTCGTAGGGACATAAGATAGGAAATTCTAGGTGCAACAGGAACATAGAATGTAGATGGAGATGATGAATTACCTAGCATAAATCCTAATCTGTTTGAATTTTGTCAATGGCTGAAAGACATTAAGAGCATAACCACCTGTTGGCTTCAGTCCAAAAATAATTTGGAAACCAGTCGGAGATCAATTCACAAATGATACCTGCTGGACATCCATCTGTATAACTAAGTTCTAGACCAAGTGCTACTTATCAATTGCTGCTTACAAAAATTTACCGGTGTCCAAATTTTATGAAAATTTACATGCATAAAGAGGATATATTTGACCTACTTTTGTGAAAATATTATGGGTTGACAAAAGCTGGAACATGGTAAATATTAGGACAGAATCCCCTATAGACATTAACTTTAGTGTTCAATATGGGGATAATTCAAATTTTGATGGGTCAGAAAAAAATTATCTAGATGTATTCATATACATTATTGGTAGTAAGGTATACCCTGAGAAGTAAGTAATGGTGCAAAGATCAGGAATCGATACAATCAAGTACCACACCTGACCCAGGATACCAATGGGAAAGTGACAAACTCACAGAAGACACCACAAACGAGAGCCAAGAGGTCAGCCCTTTCCCAGCAGGTGACCAAAAAGCACATATAAACAGACGCGCACAAAACATAGCAAACACAAGACAGAACAAAAACATAAAAGATCCACAAAAGAAGTACCGCCTTGGAACGGTCAGTTAAATATTTTACTGGAGGGCTTAAACCGGTTTAACTTTCATATTCCATTCAAAGAATGTAGCAGTCAATAATGTTAATGATTTGAGACTGATATTTAATAGGTCATATATTAGTACAAAGAGGGTGTACATCAAGGTGTCCCCCTGTGGCCTAACCGCCTTCGAGGAAATAATAATAATTTCATTTTTGTAGTTGTTATAACGTAGGTATTCAACATACAAAATATTATCGAAATCCATTTGTGGGCAGATTTGGAACTCCCCCTTTAAATACAGATATATAGGCCGCCACATAGCTGTTACATCTTTTAAATTCCTCCCGCTTTTCAGAAAGCCTGAAAATGTCGAAACTTTCAAGAGATCAGGGGTCAGGGCAGTGGTAGTAATGATCCATACAATTTTCTTCTGATACTGCAGGCTATTTTAAATATATGTAAGAAATAAAGTAATGCAACAGACGGAAATTTAAAAATTTTGCGTGTGTAAATGACGGTTTGTTAAAATCTCTTTTGAAAATTTCTAATCATTAATAGCATGTGATAAAATTCCAAAACGACATTTTAACGCTACGTTTTACGCTATAAGATGAAAACTTTTGAAAACATAAAATGTGACGTGAACGTCAGAATAAAGGTCAAGAAACCCTGTCTTTTGCATGCTTGTTTACTAGGCGTCGACTTGACAATGTGCAAATAAAACAAACGTCCAATCATATTCGTAATGCAGTTAAATATTGCGTCAAAACAGGCTTCTTCAATATAGCTAGATACACAATGGTAGTGGATAAGCGAAAAACGTCACTTAGATCCGTCGGGTCTGGGTCGCTGGTGAATATACGGGATAAGATAAACATAGAGAGTACAGAACATGCTTTCTTTGGAAAAAAACTGACTTTTCAGATACCGTAGAAATACGCTGGTAGGGTGTTTATATTGACGTTAGCCAAACAAAGTATGGCATAATGGAAGTGAAAGCATTCTGACTACATGCCGAAAGTAAACACTAAACTTGTTAGCTGTAACCTTAACCTTGTCACTGGACCATTTTCTCATTAGAAAACACATGATCATTATGGAAACCATTAAAATTTAGGGTATTGAATCTTGACGTCAGAATTAACGTTTTTTTGAAGTCTGAAAGTCTCAAGTCATAATTCTTGAAGAAAACGTCCTTGTAATGAATAAAGCTCAAGCAGAACATTTTTTTAAGCGTTTCACGCAGTATCCAGAGTTGACGTTAATGACGTTAAGCCGTTTCAGAATCCTACAGGAAGGTCGCCATTTTATCATTCCCTTGATCCGCAATCTACGCCGATGGTTGAATCAAATTTTGCTTTTATTGATCCTGTTTCAACAGTTTACTACGGGGGTCCGGCTGGTTACGCGCCTATCAACATGATTAATAATAACGTTAAGCCTGCTGTAATTTGACGGATACATACTGCTCCCATGAATGAATATCTTTTGCACTAAAAACTTGCATCATATTGTATGCTTACAATGAGTCGAAATGCTTGTTGCCTTTCTTTATATATATTCCAGATTATCGCGTTTCTTATTATTGCGGCAGGACTATACTTTGTCCCTTACTAAGATTGGCTCCCCTCGTACATAAAGCTCTACTTCCGTTAATATGCCGACAAGCTATTAAAGGGAGAGAACCAGTCTATCCCTTACTCAGCTCAGCTTAGCAGTTACAGATATACACAAGATCCAAGTAGGCTACGAGACACAGTTATCTATTTCAAATTACAAAAAAGTAGACAGACGATGTAGGTCTGTCTAGATGCAGAAACAAGGGAAATTTTCTTTTCACATCGCGTTTCTCATGGGTTTGTAACTGAAAAATAGCAGCCTTGAAAGCATGGATATCAATTATCAGTATAGATCTATACCACACTTCAGAGAAGCTTCGGTTTCGCTCTGATTCTAAAAAAACAAAATAAACTTAAATTCACTGCAACGAACAAGTGCGGATCCAGAGGGGGGGGGGGGGCAGGGGGTCCGGACCCCCCTGAAAAATCACAAAAATATAGGGTTTCTTAGCAATATTGGTCCGGATCCCCTGAAAAACCACAAAGCTACCAAGCCAGCATTCAATGTTGGGCCACCATCGATGTTGGCCCGATTTTAGTGGTATTTGGATCCACTCATTAACTGAAAAAAAAACTTCTCAAAGTTGGACCCCCTCTGAAAAACTTTCTGGATCCGCGCATGAACCAGTTGTCGGACAGGCGTTTTTGTAAAAGTATAATACGCTTTGTTTATTCCACGAGCTTCTTGTCCATGCCCATTTTAAAGCAACCATGGCGACCACGAATTTTAGAAGTTCGTGTATCCTTTCGCACTAGTGCTTTGATTTCACGGGGCGTGGGAGGGGGCAACATAATTTACAACCTCCTTTCTTGAAATCTGTATATGGCTCGAAATGCAGGCTCCTTGTACAATAGACCTTTCCGAACCACGCCAAGAATGTCACTCAAAAATCACCTGATAGTTTAGGTCTATATAAATGACCGATGAAATGACGAATAAGCACACAACATGGGGATATCGCAATTACTTTTAGATGGCCGCTCAAAAACAAACAACTTTCAAATACGTCTCCTATATTTTAGGTCGAAATTATGCGCAAACCAGGGATCAAGCACGGGTACAATGCTTGGCCCAATTTTAGATCACATAGGAAACGTGCAAAATTGGACTGCAGAGAGTGTTCAATTCTTAATTCAGTTATGAAGGCCCTGCATGTCCATATAAACGAACTTGAAATAATCGAATCGAATCGAATAAGCACACAAATAGAATCGCACGAGTTCAGTCTGCCACTAAACCTGAGGTTTACCTTACAGCACTGTTTTAGTATTTGCATGCTGGGTAAATTGTTCTGCTGTGTTTTTTCTAAATCATCTTTTTCGGAAAGGGGTACGTGCATTAAGAGGCTATTTTGGCCCCCCTATGAGGTCAAAGATAAAAGTTGCTCTTCGCAAGTTCCTTTGTATTAGTTTATTAGAACAATAGCCAAAGTGTAAAAGTCTGGCATTGATTCGACTTTTATGGTTGCTATGGTGACGAAAATGGCCGCCAAAATAGGCTATAAATAGGAAAATGGCCATTTTGGAGCAAATTTGAGACAAGTAACAGAGGAATTAATATAGAACACAAGCAAATACCAAAAAAATATTTTAACAGATTATGAGAATTATCACGGCACACAATATATTGAAAAGTTTTTTTGGTATTTGCTTGTGCTGATATCTAATTCTTAAATAATCGGTTTCCTAAAGCCTCAAATTTGGCCTAAAATGGCAATTTCTCTATTTTAAGCCTACTTTGTCGGCCATTTTGGTTACCATAGCAACCGGTAAAAGTAAAATAAATGCCAGAAATTTACACTTGGGCTATTCTTCTAATATAAACCAACAAGATGAAATTGGTGAAAAGCAACTTTCAGTTTTTGGCTCTATACGGGGCCAAAATAGCCCCTTAATGCACGTACCCCTTTGTTTCAGGAATACCATCCGTATCCATTGGCGTAGTTCCCATTACCTAGTTACGCACCCCGTTACGCACATGCGTAATAAAACATAGTAACATTCAAGGGAGGTCACCAAATGTCACACACAGTTGAAAAGGTGATTTTCATACTATAAGGAACTGCTCTTAAATGAAAGAATTTGCTCCATCTATATATCCCTTTAACAGGGATGTGGAAATATCAAAATTATCTACTTGTCTAGGGGCAAGTAAATGGCCATAATGTACTTGTCCAAAGAAAAATTTACTTCTCCGAAAGAACAGATTAGCTTATTAGTGTAGGCCGCTGTGTCGAAATTTGGGCTCCCGTGGGAAATTTTGGGTAAAAGTGTTTAATGTCGATTTTCAACTAGAGAAATATTTGCAGTTTAAGGAAAACGATGTTTCCAATTTTTTCTCGTAGTATTAACGTCACAGTGACGTCACAAAATGACGTACCGTATTTTCACATTAATCAAACAGTTTATACCTACTAGTGCTGTACACACCTAAATTAATCGCATTGTAATGTTGTTTATTGCGTTGAAGTGGTTGAAAACGTCGATAGGAGGACCAAAATGAAACTAGATTCAACGTGGACTTCAATTTTACGTCAAATTGACGTCGATTTGATGTCAGTATGCAGCAAAACATATTGTGTACAGAAATATATTTCTGGGAAGATTGTGTGTGCCTTGCGATTAAAATCAAATGTTAGCATAAATTTGTGTTTCTAGCTAAGTTTTTTTTTGAAACATGTTACCTCTCTGACGGTTGTGGCATTTGGCTGTTACAGCATGTTAACTACGTTACCCTTCAATTGTTTAAAACACAAATAATGAAAATAAGGTTGTTAAGGTAGTACCAGTATAATCAAATTGGCCAAACATTCATTTATTGTACAAGAACATTTCATTTCCTACAAAAATTTATGTTTGAGTCATTAGGGCCCATTGTGATGTCATTTATGTTACATTTAAACTACCCCCCTGTAAAACCATTGAAATGTTGTTAAATAGTTACATTTAATAAGCTTCTCATGTAACATTCATGTTTAAACTATATGTTCAAAAAGACAATTAATGGGCCATTTAATAACTGCAAGCAGCTTGTTTTTATCAAAAAAAACTTTAAGAGTTATATGCTGTTTAATATGATACCACAGAAAAGCACGATAAATAAGGTAAGAATATGTTCATTCTAAAATTGTATGTAAAGCTACATGAAAACCTTTAACACCATGTGTGAGCATTATATTGAAATTAAATAGTAAAATGTTGAAACTAACATCGTTTCTGGTGTTAATTATCTTTTTGTTATTTTTGTGGCAATATGTAACGTATACTCCAGCTTTCAATACTGTATATGACTTGTTTAATTCCTTATATTATACGTTAGATGGTATTTGATATCATTTCAAAAAAGCAAGTAAGTATGAAAACGGATTACCACAATTTACACTGCAGACCAACACATGGTACCGTGAGGAAGAGCGACATAACACTAACAGCCACAAGACATCAGGAACACAATTCAAGTAAAGCAACCAACTCTCTTGTCCCCATAAAGGTGATTGCAACACTAGAAGGACACAAAGTACTGAATAACAAAACAAGGACCAAACACAAAACCCCCACAAATAATGTTAGCAACAATAAGAAATGGATCAGCAACAACAAAACCACCGGCCTAGAACGGACAGCTGCCTAAGCCACTGCAGCGGGAGGGGGGGGGGGGCTTAAATGCATTTAACTGGTACCAAATCTTAGTCCTAGATTATATTGTTGTTAAAGCACAACAATTGTTTGGCTCACATGGAAAAATGAATTGTTTTTGTTATAGATATCCAGGTTCCTGTTTGTCTGAAAAAAGTATCAATTCACCCATGCAACATTTGCAAAATATTATATCTTTTAACTTTTTATATCTTCAAAAATGATTGCCCAAAATTATAGATTCTAAAACTCATAAGCAAATAAGATGATAGCTCTCAAGACCAGTACTTAGAAGGATACATTCCCATTTTCTGTCGAATTTGTTAAAATAACATATAAAGCTGAATAAAGTATATCATAAGGCCCCATGTTTATCAAAAATGTTGTCAAAGACGATATATAATTGAGCCTGAAAAGCTAATATATCATGGTGAGTTTTGAGATTTGTTTTGTAGTATTTATCTGGAGAAATCTTAGTTAAATTGAAATAATCATAATCAGTAAAATCAATCACTCTATGTAACTGTTTACAGATGTTCAAGGTATGGGTACACGTATTCAGTTACGTTGCATGATATAGTTTAGATTCCATGTATCCATGTTTATTTAGGTTCAATTACCATAAAATAGTAACCCTTTTTATTACTAAATGTTTTGAGGAAAGTATGCATTATAACTGTCTGTAATCAGTTATTGTTTAAAGAATCTGTCGCCAAATCAATTTGTATCCTGGCAACAAGTTGCGTATGCATATGGTGAGGCATTACTGAAGCTTTTAAATTCATTAAAGTTTATATTCAACATAGCTTTCGTTGTTTAATTAACGAAACTGTCAATCACATCAACTAGTACTTCTGGTCACTTGCTCAACCAATAATGGGAAAAAAGTGGTGAGCAATGATCACATTAGATATGACCATATTCAAGGAAACTATTTAAAGGTCAATTGATACTTCAATATTACTTGACTTTTCGCTTACTGTAAAGGCGGCAACTTTAATATTCATATCTGGGTGTGGTTCGGCTAATTCATCTGCTAAGGAAGGGAAATCAGGTTGATTTATAATTTGGTAAAGAGTAAATAAGCTTTTTGAGCCGCGCAAACGTGCATGCATGTCATGAAAATCCTAACCGTTTACAAACTGAACTCACAATGTATTCACCCTTAAAGCGCACAATCACAAAATGTATGTCTTGTGGTCGTCCACTAAAATATTTGAAGCATCATAGACAAACAGTGTGGACCCAGATCAGACTGCTCCTGTAGGAGCAGTCTGATCTGGGCCCACAATGTTTGCCTCCCTGCTTATGTTAAATAGACATTTTCAGATGCAGTTATTTTGTTTGCGTTTTAAGGACTAAATAATGCGTCTATACTGAGATAATGGCGCAAGATGATACAGTTACTTTTGGATAAAACCACGCCTCCTTTTCAGCTTTTACCTATGCCGAAGGTTGACTAGTCCTAATTACGCATTCATGAGGCGCCGCCTTTACAGTAAGCGAAAAGTCAAAGAATACCAATTTAAATACAAATCTTATCTGCTCAAATTATATCCGGCCAAATTTGATCAGGTGACATTAAAGTTATTGTAAAATAGATTTTACATGTTCTTTTAGAATGCTGGTTAGAAAAGTGAAATATTTAATAAGAAAGTGCAAGTATAAGCTCTCACTTAGTTTTAGCAATACATGCTTACATACCAGAACTGACTGTGACTTTTTCAAAATAAAACAGGACCATTGTAAACATGGTGAATGGAATAATAAAGAGTTATGTGTGTATTAAACATTTGAATAAGTTTTAAACTCACAAGGTTATAGATTCAAAAGAAGCACGCAAAAATGTTAACTATTCTAGCTGATATCAGCATTAAGAGGACACTCTACTCAGCCGCCAATGATAGACTCGCTTGCAAAGTACCAAAATGAAATGGGCTATATCCTTCTAATTATTCTTTCCATTACTACTGTTTGATTTGATATATGCAAAGAAGTAATTGGATGTATTTTTGTATCTATCGTAATGTTCACATTTGATTGGCTAAATATCAAAATGATATTATCTGAAACAAAATTCAACTTCAAGACTAAACCTAATTGATAGAATTATGCAAAACAAATTAACCAATACTTTATTTGGGTCCATTAATATAGCAATGGCTACAGTATATATGCTATACTAACAATGCCAGGGAGCTTTTCTAGGTGATGAACCATTTTCTTTCAAATGTATGACTATCATGAACCATTAGACCAAATGCCGTCTGTTCAATGCTTCACAAAATTTTAGAACCAGACAGAATGGAAGATAAATGTAATATGCTCCTTAAACTTCTCTTGTTATGCATTTTACCAACATAAATGGTATTCTTACTTCACAAAAATAGACATCCTTCTTCAGATATAAAGCGATTATAATAATAGGAATAGGCGGTACTTCTTTTGTGGATCTTTTATGTTTTTGTTCTGTCTTGTGTTTGCTATGTCTTTGTGCGCGTCTGTTAATACGTGCTTTGTGGTCACCTGCTGGGAAAGGGAGACCTCTTGGCTCTCGTTTGTGGTGTCTAACTGTGAGTTTGTCACTTTCCCATTGGTATCCTGGGTCAGCTGTGGTACTTGATTGTATCGATTCCTGATCTCTGCACCCCTACTTACTTTGGTGTGTGTCATACTCGTATGTTGGGAAAAAGTCGTTAAGTTTCCAAAACACTTCAGTTTATTGTTTCAAAAGACAAGGATAAAGGTCACGATTCTGACCTAAGTCTGAATAACTTACTTTTTTTAACGAATTCTGAGTAGGTTTTTGTCTTTATCAATACAGTTGGTGTAATCAATAGTAGGGTTACACAATGTGTGATAAATCTTACTAACTTAAAGCTACTTCATGTTTAATATTATTTAATTTTATTGTGTCATCTAAAATTAGGTGAAGTCAGTGAAGAAAAGTGTCTTTTTTTATATCATTGCATGTGTTAAATGAAGCAAATACACGAGTGTCAGTGAGATCAAAGATATCATTTTTGCATTAAAGAAACAATAATGGATCATAAAATAAGTAGCATCTAAAATGCTGTTTATAAATTTGATAAAATGCACAGACTTGAAATGACGTTTTATGTGATTTAGACTAACATTTCTTCCCTTATTATCAGTGCTTTGTTGATATTTCAGTTAATTGCAATTACTGGCAGTTAAATGACAGTAAAAAACCCACTAGCAGTGTTAACTCATAAATTGCTGTTTTTGCTTTAACATAATGCATTCAAAAGAAAATAAAGTACATAACAGGTCTTGTATTTGATAGAATCATATTGCTAGTCATTTGAATACAATTAAAAGTCTAAGCTTATATTGTCACGTAGGAATGAGGAACAATTTGATAGGAATTCCTATTATTTCAGGGTAACGAAGTAACTCTGTAACCTCTATAGAGTTAATATACATTATTATGTGGCTTATATATTTTGGCTTTAGAAAGATGTAGTGTACAAAACACTCCCTCAGGGGTATTTGGCAGCCAATCGTCTAGTGATAGTACTACATTAAGTAGTAATACATTTGAAGTAAGTAACATATATACTTGTCATTTCATAGAGGTGTATTGTTAAACGCATACTTGCTGTTTGCTGCTATTTTATAAATGCTTTTAAGGCAATCAGCATGTCGATAAATAAGAATTAGATATAACTTGGTATTTGCACAATAGGATTTGAAATTACAATATAGTAACGTAGTTAACATGACTGTTACATGTCAGAGAGCTAACATGTGTCATTTTGTATCTTATATCATCTAGTTTCAGTAAAGCATAGTGTACAATATTCCAGCAGTGGGAGAGGAGGGTCTATTAGCATATTGTGATCTAATGTCATTTGAGCTTTCACTATAACATACTTTTCATTTTGATACTGACGTCATTTTTTTCCTCTCTTGACATCATTTTGAAGTTAAAGGAACCTGATTAAAATTCTGAGTCAGAGTCTATGCTCCAAATACAATATATCGCAAGTAATATTAATATATCTGATCAAACAGTACACGTTTGCGCCAGCTGGAATTCATAGTGCTCAATTTTCAAGCCCTAAATAAGCCAAAAATGGGTACATAACTTTGTGACGTCACCATGACGTAAAAACGGCAAGAAAAAATTGGAAACATCTTTTTTCTTAAACAAGATACATTTGCTTACAAGAAAATGTATGTTTGATACTTTTACCCAAAAACTCCCACGGGATTACACAGCGGCCTACACTATATACCTTTCTGTGCTTAAACAATTTATTCTTTTGAAAACAGTATATAACCAGATATCAACTCAGCTGATCTGGATCCACACTGTTTTCAATGCAACATGTGAACTCGTAATGATTAATCAAAATATGAAATACAATGTACAGAATTGTATTAACTTTATTCATTTGTACTTGCCCAAGGACAAGTAAATAGAAATTTTCAACTTGTCCTGAATGAAAATGTACCAGTCGGACAAGTCGGGCATGGTATTTCCACAGCCCTGCCTTTAAAATTGGCTAAGTTCATGCCATCGATTCGTTGGTATTGCTAAAACTCCTTCAAGCATAAACTAGATCCGCCAATATCTCTCTGTGGATCCTAAAATTGTAGACAAAACATTTATCTTATTAATAAGTTATTAGTAGTTTTGCTAGACAATGAAGTTTTACATCGTTCTAAATTCACGTCCGAAATTACATGGATAACTGTATAATTCGGAATATTTGCAAGGTACGAATTTTAATAGCATTAATAAAATTATCAAAACATTTACTCCTGTACCGACATGACTGAAAAACTGTTGACTGGGACGTAAATAATCAAATCAAACAAACAAACAATTAAACAAACAAACAAAACAAACAATCAAACAAGCAAATTAAAATGTCCCTTTTATTATTATCATACCCCTAGGCCTCCCCCCAGGAAGTGGTAAATTTAAGCTTTGTCGTCTTTCGTGGGTTCGTTAGTCCGTCCGTCCATCCATCACAGCTCAGCACCCATTGGTCAAATTCGATGTATTTATAGATGATCAGTACCGTGAAGAGTCAATAGCATAAAACAGTTTTGTCAGAATCGACTCAAATACTTCCTTTAAAGCTTGACTCACTTCATACGTTAATAGGCAATTATTTGGCGAAAAGCCGATGTCATTGGATATGTTTTTAAGTTAAATTTAAAGTTTTATTTCTTGCCCTTTTTCATTAGTTTCAAATACGATTTTAACGTGTAGAAACGCAGGAAAGGGCAGCAAATACCAGCGTCGACCAAGTTACTAAGGCAACAATTGTTGCAGGACTAAAAGCGGAAATATACCGCGCACATTATGTCATAACTATTTTGCATCACTGAAGGCGCTGATGTACCATACACTTTTTGTTGTTGTCCGAAATCAACATTTGTTGCAGTACCAAACGTAGTACAATCAAGAAGATGTAACTGTTGTTGCAGCATTAAAACCAACAATGTACCACATGCAACAATTGTTAAATAAGTAAAAGCAACAACGTAACACGCGCATCACTTGTTCGATAAGCAAAACCAACAATGTACCACAGGCAAGAACGTGTTTGATAAGTAAAATCAATAATGTACCACATGCAACAATTGTTTAATATATTATATAAGTAAATCCTACAATGTACCACATGCCACAATGTGTTAGATAAGTAAACCCAACAATATACCAACATGAAAGAACGTGCTAGATAAGTAAAATCAACAATGTACCACATGCAAGAACTTGCTAGATAAGTAAAACCAACAATGAACCACATGAAACAATTGTAAAATCCGTTAAACCAACAATGTACTGCGTGCAACAGTTGCCAGATAAGTAAAACCAACAGTGTACTGCATGCAAGAAATGTTTGGATTAGTAAAACCAACAATGTACTGCATGCAAAAAGTGTTAGATAAGTGAACCCAACAATGTACCACATGTATCAAATTGTTAGATTAGTAAACCCAACAATGTACCACATGCAATAGTTGTTAGATAAGTAAACTCAACAATTTACCACATGTAGCAAATTGTTAGATACATGTAAGTAAAATTAACAATGTACCGCGTGCAACAATAGTTAGGTAAGTAAAACAAACAATGTACTATATGCAACAATTGTTAGATAAGTAAAACCAAAAGTGTACTACATGCAAGAATTTGTTGGATAATTAAAACCAACAATGTACCACACGCAACAAATTGTTTGTTAAGTAAACCCAACAATGTACCAAAATGCGATAATTGTTAGATAAGTAAAACCAACAAAGTACCACATGCCACACGTGTTAGATAAGTAAAACCAACAATGTACCACGTGCAACCATTGTTAGATATGTAAAACCAACAATGTAACAATTGCAAGATCAGTAAAGCCAACAATGTATCACATGAAACACTTGTACGATCAGTAAAACCAACAATTTACAACGTGAAACAGTTGTAAGATCAGTTAACCAAATAGTGTACCACACGAAACAATTGTAAGATCAGTAAAACCAACAATGTAGAAGCTTATACTTGACAATTTTCGATGGGATAACTTGACTGTTTGCACAAAATGCACAAAACAGCCAGCCGTGCAGCGCCCTCTATTTTCACTATCTGGAAAGTATAAAACTTTCTCCATGAAGAAATTCGAAAAAAAAATGATTTTGAAAAAAAATATCAGCAGACGATATAAAAAAACATGCATAATTACCCAGCATGCAAAGAGATATGTGGCTGGCATCTCCGAGAGAAGCCAAACCCATCAATCTGTCATAAAACTAATTTTGGATAAAATTACATCCCATCACATTATTTCCGACTAATAATTGGGAGAAAATATGAGTTGTGCTAAACGGAATGGATCCGTTTATAAACGACTCTTTCGTCATATTTATGGAGCTCTGGTGAAAAATATTACAAAAGATTTTCATCGTTAATCCTTAAAGCGCCAATCACAACTGCAGCAGACGACAAATTTTGCGAAATCTTTCCCAATTTTCGAAAAAAATAAGGTGTGTTATTTTATGAGAATCGTCTGCCAGCAGACGATTCTCATGAAATATCAGTTCTTATTTGTTATTTTTGAGAAAGCGGCAAAATTTGATATTGTCGTCAGCTGCAAATTATAGGTGGCGCTTTAAGGGTTAAAAGCTCATGAGATTTTAGCATTTATAGCGTGCATGTGCATGTAGCTCTGTTCTGTTAGGTCTAATTCAGTTCTAATTGTGTTTTTTCTCAGACAGCTCATCTCGTCCTGACTTTATCTTCTCGATCCCACGGCGTGCATGTCAAAATAATTGTAAGCACGTCCTGGTCCAACCGAGCGTAACATTGCTTTTAGCTCTTCAAACCGTTTAGACATTTGTTTCCAGTGTTCGGTATCGGACCTGATATATCATTATCGTTTATCGGTAAGCCTTGTCCGAAATATTACCGATACTAATTGGAAGATTTTCGATAATACTATCGGAAGATAATCGATAATACAATCAGAGGGTTATCCAATCGGAAAATTATCGATAATACAATTTGAAGATATCGATAAGAAAATCGGAAGATTTTCTGTAATACAATCAGAAGATAATCGATAATTGGATAATTGGAATTGGAATATTATCGATAAGACAATCGGAAGATTATCGATAAGACAATCAGAAGATTATCGATAAGACAATCGGAAGATTATCGATAAGACAATAAAAAACGCCAGACCAAAAAGTGAAATAACGTCAGGCGAAAAAACGAAATAACGACAGGCAAAAATAAAAGAAAATGCGCCTCGCGAAATGACGAAATAACGCCAGCTGAAAGACGCCATGGGAAAGGACAGGGGAAAACACGAGCTCTCCCTCTGTCGATTTTGCATTGTGTCTCAACCAAAGAAAACAACCATTTAAAACATGTGGGTCCTGATGTGACATCGTATATATGTACTCTATACATAAAAGGAATGAATTATGAGGGTGGGTGGGGGCTCCAGTCTTATTTCTCAGTATAACAACCATATTCTCGGAAATGATACCAATTGACCTTCTCATGTGATATTGGTACCTATCGCATAGGCGTACAGCGAATGCTCTAACGGGCCAGAGCAAAGTCTCAAACTAAAAATAAAGCGCAATGATTGGCTGCAGCCAACCTGAGTACTCTAGTCTTGTCAGAGCCGTCCTAACTCACATATGCAACGTATGGGATTAGATACATGTAACTGAATATCTGTAGATAGATCAAACGAAAGTGGGCCACGTACGCAATTTCAAAGTTTTGTGTCTGGTCACAAATATGAAAGTGGCCGAATCTGGGATTATCTATTCTCCGTGTACGATTATTGCGAGTCGCGAACGACTCAGGCATAGCGGTTAGCGTGTCCGACTAGAGGAACCAGAGGCATAGGGTCGATTCCCGGGTGGGCACCTAATTTTCAGTGTATTTTCCCCCTTTTTTAGTGTTCAAATTCTTAATTACTAAATACTAGAAAAATGGAATTATGAAAACGGCAAAAAATGTAATTTCTGAACGTTATATATTGTTTTACGCAAAAAATATGTGGGCGTGGGTTAAATTTGGCCCTCCTGAAAGATAATTAGTGTGGTGACCCCCGATTTTTAAAAAATAAAAAAATAAAAAGGTATTATGAATGACCATGAAATAATTATAAAAAAAATTAAGATATTCAGTGTCATATTTGATAATATATAATTTACTCTAAAAACAAATCCTGTTTTTGAGGAGTTACCAAAATATATCATGCAGTATCTTGTCATAGCTTGTGGTAACAAAGAAATTTGCACATTTTAGAAGGCTTGATGCCATGAGCAATATTTAAAATTAAAAGAAAGAAGCCGGCTGAAGATTACAACTATTTTAGATTGATATTAAGGATTTAGGTCATTCTTTAATTTGTTCAGAAAATCGGTCAAATACTGAAAACTTCCATTTGAGATTATGAAAATTTGAGCAATGTGACATATCTTTTTTATTTCATAAATTAAGAGCCCATGCATGAAACGAACCGTAGGCACAGTATTGGTCAGAAGTATTGAGCAGCATATTTCCTTAACAAACATCCGGAATAATATTCATTTGGTATTGTTCCTTAAGTGGACATTTGATGTCCAATTAAAAAACGATTGTTACATGCACGGAAATGACTCAGTCTCCGGCAAACAAACTGAACTGCGCGTCCTTCCTTGTTAAATATGAGTATCCACAGTTAATGTAAAATGGGTACAGGTAGTTTTAAAATGTCTCAGTGTTTTCAAGACTATCGATTCCGTGGTCATTTTTGCATTGGCTGTTCAAGAACGTGTTTAACCCTGTCCCTATTAATGGCAAATGTCTGCTTTCTCTGGTTTACTTTATTGCCTCAAATATGGGCCTCGACGCGATGTTGTTCGCAAAAACTGAAGACATGTTTTCTCGCGTCTAGGCCCATACGGACTCATATCAGCCATCCATGGTTTCATTTGAGTATATGCAGGGGACGTAGGCCTAATAAGCAGACGATAATTTCAGGACAAAATATATTGGCAGGAAAGGGCAGGTATATTGTAAACTTTATCAGTAGCTGATTTCTGTACTTGACTGTTGAGGTAATTTTGATTTTATGTGGAACATGTCAAAAGGGAATCAATTAAATAAACATATCGACCTAAAGATGGATCAAATTGATGTGCCGCAAAAAATGATCTACCGTCAGTTACGTTACTCTTTCCGAGACACTATTTCGTGTTTTTGTTGTTGTTTTCTATTTTTTGTTGTTGTTGTTGTTTTTTTGCTTTTCACCTGGTCTTTTTCGCCTGACGTTATTACGTTATTTGCCTGGCTTTATTATTTATTTTCTCTTTTTTTTTTCGCCTGGCGTCTTTTGTTGTATAGTCACGTGATTCTCCATCGTGTTTTTCCTGCAGCTAGACCCAACTCTCCAGCTTAGTCTTTGAGTACAGAACAACTGACTGATATTCCCCGATGCTATTTCGGGAGCCGCTAACAAATGTAAACAAATGAAACTACCGACATACTGTCGTGCCAACCAAGAGTGACAGTGACGTAATTCTTTGTTTACAATTGTTAAGTAAAACAAGATTGCGTATGCTTCACTTGAGCTGACGCGAATCGATAGATTACTTGTGTATTAATTCTATCCTGTGGATAGGATTAATACACAAGTGATCTTTCGATTATAAGTCCCTGGTAACATTGTAAACAAACATGACATCATTGTCACTCTTGGCTGGCAGGACAGTAAACATTAGCAAGTTCTATGTCAAGATCGGGAAAGAACGAGTCATGAGAATAGGACTTTATTGTTACAGTTGTGGGGGTCTACCAGAGTTGCATAACAAAATCAGGATCCCTTTTCACCAGATTAAAATGCCGCAAAACCATGATCGTACAAAATAATCTAGTCGTGCAAGCAGTGAATAGCGCTACATTTCAATGTCATTAGCGAACCGCAATCGATGCGACATTTTAATACCATTAGTAGACAGGCATCGATACGACATTAGGTAAATGCCATTAGCAGAAAAACGTCAATACGACATTTTAACACACTAGCAGACAGACATCGATACATTTTGACCCCATTAGCAGACATACATCCATACGACATTTTAATCCCATTAGCAGACGGGCATCGATACGGCATTTTAATGCCAATAGCAGACATGCATCGAAATGACATTTCAATCTCATTAGCAGACATGCATCGATACAACATTTTAAAGTCATTAGCAAACAGACATGGATTCGACATTTTAATGATATTAGCAGACATGCATCGATACAACATTTTAATCCCATTAGCAGACAGGCATCGATACGACATTTTAATGTCATAAGCAGACACACATCGATACGAATTTTTTTATGCCATTAGCAGACAGGCATCGATACGACATTTTAATGCCAATAGCAGACATGCATCGATAGGGCATTTAATCCCATTAGCAGACAGACATTAATACGACATTTTAATCCCAATAGCAGACATGCATCGATGCGACATTTTAATCCCAATAGCAGACAGGCATCGGCACGACCTTTTAGTGCCAGTAGCAGACAGGCATCGATACGACATTTTAATGCCATCAGCAGACAGGCATCGACACGACATTTTTATGTCATTAGCAGACAGACATCGATACGAAATTTTAAGCCAATAACAGGCAGGCATCGATACGACATTTTAATGGCAATAGCAGACATGCATCGATACGACATTTAATGGCAATAGCAGACAGGCATCGATACGACATTTAATGGCAATAGCAGACAGGCATCGATACGACATTTTAATGTCATAAGCAGACAGGCATCGATACAACATTTAATTCCATTAGCAGACAGGCATTGATACTTCATTTTAATCCCATTAGCAGACAGGTAGCGATATACGACATTTCGATGTTATAAGCATACCACATTAATACAACACTTATATGCCCTCAGTGGACGGACATCGATACGACATTTTTTTCAAATGCCAATTGTGGGCTAATATCAGAACAGAACAGAACAGATTGTTTATTTTACATAAACCATACAGTTTCTAGTCAATCATATATACATATTACACAATATATCTGTCACGTTTCATGAATATTGTACGTTCATATTTTCGCTCATATAAAAGGCATAAAGGAGTATCATAGTTTAAAGTGCAAATTATCGTATACTTAGTAAATGACAATCATGGAGAAGTAATTTCTTACTGTTAGAATTTGGCTTAATATTTGATGTTTTGATGGAGGCTGAGCCAAATCCAAGCAGGAGCATTTACCAACACAAAGAGGGCGACATGTGCCACTCTCATTGTATCGATAAGGCTTTGCTATCGTTGCGAATGAGGTTCCATATTGATGCGTTTTAATAGTCTGAAATCAGTTTTTTACCGTAAATATTTATGAAAAGGGTCAAAAAGGCTCCCGATCGCCATGAAGACGTAATCATGGAACCTACTCGACGTTTGTCAGTTTTATCCGTTTTACCAGATCTAAATAATATCCGACATGGACTGTGGCGACACAACGTTTCATCGACATCGGCAAGGCGCTGTTCCGCGTCACGAGACCACATAAGTCCTCTTTATTTCAATAAGATTGTAATATAGATGTAACCTGTATAAGATACATTTTTTCAATTATCTACATAATCTGCATTACCGTTAGATATTCACACGCACCATGGGATAGGGGATAAAGAAAGTAGATTCAGATAAGTCGACTCGTGTGGGCCATCTCATCTGCATCTGTCCTTTTTACATGTCTTATGTTAACATTTTTAAACATAAATTTTTAAACATAAATTTTATAGGGAATACGCACATACTGCAAAAACGCAGGATTCTGTTTTTATGCGTATACAACTTAAGATGCATCTTACGTATTAGCATTCACTGACGCAGGTGACTCTTACTTTCTCAATAAGAGTGACACGAGCACCAATGACTATTACAGGGCTCTGTCTACCTGAGAATGCGTCACAGATTAGATTTCATAGCGGTAAATTATATGCGTTCAGTGGTCAATCGATTGAGGTGCATGTAGCACACACAGGCAAACAGGGGCCTGCAATATAATAATGCTTACCGCATTATATTTCCCGAGTTCCCATCTTGTCGAAACGAAACACAAGAAAAGGTCTCAGGACAAGCAATATACAAATACATAATAATACCACTACTGGCGTGCCAGCCAAGAGTGAAAGTGACTTCATGTCTTGTTTACAAATTTATCAGCGACTTATAATCGATAGATCACTTGTGTATTATTTCTATTCCAGGATAGGATTAATGCACAGGGGATCCATTGATTCGCGTTAGCTCAAGCGAAGTGTACACGCTAGTGTTTTTCTTAGCAATTGTAACCAAAGTATTACGTCACAGTCACTCTTGGTTGACATAACAGTACATAGCAAGAGTAAGCATGAGAAAAAAAAAAAATGGGACGATGCAAATATTCCATTTTCATTAATTACCAGCATACTTATTATTGTTCAGCCATTGACATCTGATCACTGCGGTGTCCAATGAAGTGCAAAAGTATTTAGTTGTGTAGCGACAAAACCTATTTTTGGGACTTCCCGTCAATTCATATGTATAACTAAGCTATTGGATCAAGGTAAAGGCGACACCAAGTTGCCGCACATACAGTGACCAAACAGCTTAATAATATATTACCACAGTTAGATCTGCTGGAAATAGTAAGTATAACACTACACCAAAAACAGAGGCACTGACTAGACTGTGCGAATACACATGCTAAAACTGTGCCTTTGCTTTTTCCAAAGGTATTAAGAGACAGATTCTACAATATCTATACGTCATTTAAATAGTACTAGCAGACAGACATCAATATGGCATTTTAATGTCATTAGCGCACCACATGGATATGCCCTTTTAATGCTATCAAATGGGCGGACATCGAAGTAACAGTTAAATGTCACAATGGGCCGATATCGATACGTCATTTTAATACCACTAGTAGAAAGATATCAATACATCATTTTAATACAACTAATAGATCGACATTGCATGCTACATTTAATGCTCTTATGCTTTAGCGGGCCTACATCGATACATCGGCACACTTTTTAAATATTTTGATAACAAAATATGACTGTTTTTTATTCATTTGCACTGAGAATTTAAATTTTCCAAGTTCTAGTATAGTTCAAAGAAGGAATAGATCTATAATGAGGAACTTCTTAGAAACATAAAGGAAAACAAAAGATAAACTGACACTCAATGATCGGTGCATCGGCGCCGAAGCGACGTCATCGCGTCACCTCGACGCCGATGTACCGTCAGATTGACGTTATAATTCTTTTTGGCATCTTGTTTCTATTTCTGTATTGACGGAGACTCAAAATCAGATCTAAACTTAATTTTGGAAATGTTTTGGTAGAAATTCAAGTTTAAAAAAAATAGAACTACAAATATTTGTTCCTCTTAACGCAATATTAATGACACGGAGAATTGTATGCAGAAGATGAGTTGAAAGTGACACCAGAGAATGTAACATGTATGATAAATGGCTAATATGCTGAGTTTTTTTTTTTTTTTTTTTTTTTTTTTTTTTTTTTTTTTTTCGACACGTTCAACTGATCTTCAGCATACAGTAGAAACATCTTCAAACCTCACCAATCTGTCTTTAAATTTTGTTTTTTAAGGCATCCCTTCTCTAAATTTATCTTTCTCTTTTTGGAAGAAAGTTTAGGGGGTTAATATTTTGACTAGATATGTCTTGTTGTTGTTTTTTTTGTTGTTGTTTTTTACTCAAAGTATACGACAAGCCGTGACACGGAGACTGCGGCATTGCGGTGTGGGGGCAGAGGGGACACGGATCGGCCGACGGGGGAGTGAAGCCTGAACAGCGCCTTTACAGGTCAATTTTTACACTAAAACATATACAGCGATTGATTAACATGAAGGCTGGTCCGTGTCTGCGCTGGTCTGGCGCCCGTATGTTGGAGACCTCGTGTCGGGGTAAATAGATTTGTGAGTATAAATACACATTGAATGCACGATTAAACTTAGGGCGCACAATGGGTAAATTCTAATCTCGGGCAGCGGGAGTATTAGTGGCACGTGGTGGTTTGTTTTGATGATGTCGGGCCGATATATTTAAACCTCGCGCTATCCACATTGAATTGAAATATGTAAAGATACGACCGTTATTCCACCCGAATGTTTCGAGATGGTTTCGTCCAATCTTGTATCCGCCGGTGATCAGCGTTTACCTATGAGCGCCAAGCTAACGGGAAAACATGTTATATATATACTAAACTCAATTCACGTTTATGGCACAACTATATGCATTTATGCGAGTAAGAATGCATATGTTTTTTGAGAACATGCTTTGTACAGTTTTAATATATTTGTACATCTTAGTTATTATCTTTATTTTGTATATCGAATACTTCTTATGTCTGTTCCAATTGATGGGTGCGCCAGGTCGTGGGAGGGGCTGGAAACCAGACTCGCTGCTGATACGCCAACTCATATTACAACACGGGTATTCATCCTAAATGGGTAATGGGGTAGATCAATGGCGTGTCAGTATCGGTCTGTTTGACAGCAGGGTTTGCGTCTGCAGACAGAGGGTGAAGGTTACTTTTTCATGGTACTTTACTTTTCAGTACTTTGTTTTTATTCTAAGCGGATTTAATCATGCTGTGAGATTGATGTCTACATCTTTGAAGGACCTCGTAAACAACTTGGATTTTAAGCTTTTACTGCTCTTTCTTATTTTAGAGGCCGGGGACGTAGAGAAGAATCCGGGTCCAAACACAACCGAACATTCACTCTCAATTATTCATAGTAACATCAGAAGCATACGAAACAAATTTGACTTCATAACTGAATATTTTTTAGACTTTGATATTTTATGTTTCACAGAAACTCACCTCGATGTAAATATTTTATCAGACTCTCTAATCCTAACTGATAAATTTGATGCTCCGTACCGAAAGGATAGATCAAATCATGGAGGGGGGTTATTGGTTTATTTGTCTCATGAGCTGGTCCACAAACGCAGACTTGATCTAGAGGGCTATTGGAATGAATCCATATGGGCAGAAATTAAGGTAAATAGGCAAATCTACTTAATAGGAACGTTTTACAGTCCTCGTACATCTGATGCGAATTTCTTTGATTCTTTAAATAAAAATATTGAAAAGGCTTTAGATATTACAAATAATGTAATTATTGTGGGGGACATGAATGAAGACCTCTTAAACCCTAACGTACACAACTTGAAAGATATACTGATCCTAAACTCTCTTAATAATGTTATCTCTGAACCCACAAGACAACATGCTCTGCTAGATCCCATCATAATTCACAACGACATGTCTTTTCTACATCAAGGCATCCTAGAAATTCCACCTGAAATTAGTGATCATAGTGCTACATATCTTTATCTTCCTTTTCAATACCCTCTGCATAGATCATTCACTCGTAATGTCTGGTTATATAAAAATGCCAACTTTGAATTGCTCAATAACAAAATACTCCAATTTGACTGGACATGTTTGAATCAGGGCTCTGTAAATGACGCAAGTATTCTTTTTAATAATATTTTTATTGAATTTGTAAAAGTGTGCATACCTTGTAAATCTATTCTTGTTCGAGAAGATGACAAACCATGGTATGACTCTGAGATTCGACGAAATACACGGAAAAGAGATAGGCAAAAAAAGAAAGCAGTTAAAACAGGCAATATAACAGACTGGATTAAATATAAACGTCTTCGTAACAAAGTTAACAATCAAAGAAAACATGCCAAAGAATCTTTCTATAACAACTTAGAATTAATTATTACGGATTTCGAAAATAATGACAAAAGGAAATTTTGGAAAGTTATTAGGCATTTTGTTAAAAACAATAGTTCATCTTCAGCTATCCCTCCTCTCTCTTCTACCCTTCCTTCGGGCGAAACACAATGGGCATTCACTGATGAAGCAAAAGCAGACTGTCTAAACGATTACTTTGTCTCTATTTCTACTGTTAATGATGAAAACACTGCACTACCTCCTTTTGAAAAACTTACAAACAATTCACTATCAACAGTAAACTGCACTGAAAATGAGATTGAAAATTTAATAAATGTTTTGAATATAAACAAGGCAAGTGGCGATGACGGAATTAGTCATAGGATGCTTAAAGGAGTCTCTAAATCTATCTCAAAACCCCTTTCTATTCTTATGAACAGATCATTTAATGCAGGTATCTTCCCTGACGCATGGAAAGTAGCCAATGTTATACCGATTTTTAAAAAAGGTGATAAATCTCTACCTTCAAATTATCGACCTGTAGCACTCTTAAGCTGTCTTGGTAAACTACAAGAAAGAATTGTTTTCAAGAATTTGTACAATTTTTTTAATTGATAACAACTTGTTATATAAATACCAGTCAGGATTTCTTCCTCATCATTCTACAGTTTTCCAACTGATTGATATATACCATAACATTTGCCAAGCTTTTGACAATAACCTGTTTTCCTGTATAGTTTTCTGTGATGTGTCTAAAGCTTTTGATAGAGTCTGGCATAGAGGTCTGCTTTTTAAGTTAAGGCAAAATGGTATTGATGGTAAGTTGCTCAAGTGGTTAAATAGCTATCTAACTAATAGAAAACAAAAAGTTACCCTCAAGTCCTGTGCTTCGACTATAAAGTCCATCCTTGCAGGAGTTCCCCAGGGATCAGTGCTTGGACCCCTGTTATTTCTAGTATATATCAATGATATTGCAAAGCAGTTACTAAGTTTAACACGATTATTTGCTGACAACAGTTCTTTATTCTATGCTGCAACACGTCTCTCAGACATAGCAGGTATTATAAACCATGATCTCATTATGCTTTCTAATTGGGCCATACAATGGTTAGTCAAATTTAATCCTCTTAAAACTGAAGCAGTTCTTTTTACTCTTAAATATTTTGAAGCCTTTTCTCAATTAATATTTGATAACACTCCAATAAAATTTGTCGAAGATCACAAACATCTGGGCATAACTTTCAGCCAAAACGGCCAGTGGCACACACATATTGAACAGATTGCAAATACAGCGTCGAAAATATTAGGCATAATGCGCAAACTCAAATACACTCTAAGCAGAAATGCATTAAATCAAATTTATCTATACCACTTATTACCCATCATAGAGTATGCATCAATAGTTTGGGATGGCTGCACACAACAAGACTCTAACACTCTACAAAAAATACAAAATGAAGCAGCTCGTATTGTTACTGGACTAACCAGATCGGTATCGTTAGTCAAATTATATAATGAATGCGGATGGACTAATCTATCGGTAAGGAGACACCAACAAAAACTGCATTTTATGTATAAAGTAAATAATGGACTGGTTCCATCATATATTACTGATTTATTTCCCCCATTAGTAAGTGAAATTTCGGGGTACCCCCTCAGAAACAACAACAACTTCTCTATACCATTTACTCGAACTAACATATCACTAAGATCATGTATTCCATCAGCCATCAGAATGTGGAACACTCTTGACGAAGGCCTCAAAAATCAGCCAACAATATCTTCATTTAAGAACAACCTGCAAATAACTACTTTTCCTAAACTACAAGTACCAAACTACTTCACATCAGGAAACCGATATCTATCAGTAATACATGCTCGAATAAGAAACAATTGAAGCAATCTGAATAATGATCTATTTATAAATCATCTTCGTGAAAATCCTCTCTGTAGTTGGTGCAATGAAATAGAGGATAGCGAACACTACTTCTTTCATTGCAACAACTACAGAAACGAGCGCCATCTATTTTTCGAAGCTGCAAGAGAATTTCAACCCCTAACTACACAATTATTGTTATACGGAAATGAAATAGTTGACAATACACTTAATTCAACACTTTTTAGAGCAGTACATGATTATATAAAGAGCACCAAACGTTTTGACAATACATAAACATATTTTTCTTCTTGACTTGGAAATTAAGTATATTTATCTCACTTTCTGCTATACTCAATCTTCCCTATGTCTGAGGAGCAGGCCTGCTCCTTAGAACTGGTGGTCCCAACAACTGGGTGAACATTGACATGGAGTATTCGATCATTGTAACAAATGTTTCACGAGTGTGAAAAGAATACAATAGACGCATATCAGATATTTAAAGACAAGCGGTTTGGATGTCGATCCACTAGGATTGGCAGACAGATTTTTTGCCTTTAAGGATCTGAATGATGCTAATCTGCACTCTCAAACGCACTCATAGACAGTTATTTATTTATTTATTTATTTATTTATTTATTTATTTGTTCTTTATGATTTTGTATAGTTGAAGATATGTTTTGTAGCCATGTTTACATGCTTTGATTGACCTGTATATGTAGGGGGAGGGTCGTAACTAATGTTGCGAGAACTTGTGACCCAACCCCATTGCTGTAATTTGTGGCAATAAAATATGTATAAACTAAAACTAAACATCGATACATTCTAACTGCTGGACCGATTCACAAATGGTCACTGGATCACTTTCTACCATGATTTTTCAAATTATTTACAAATTCTTTAGGAATAAGGTAAATTATAATAATAATAATAATAATAAAGCATGCGAAGGAATTTTGTAATAATTTAGATATTATTGTTTCAGACTTTCAAGATAATGACAAAGGTAAATTTTGGAAAGTAAATCGCCATTTTGTCAAAAATAACAACTCTACATCTTCTATTCCTCCTTTATGTTCAACACTTCCAAACGATGACAACCAATGACCAATGGCATTTCAACGATCAAGACAATGTTTTAAGCTAATTGTTTGAATGATTATTTTGCGTCTATTTTAATAGTCAATGATGATGAAACCCAGTTAACCCCCCCCCCCCTTTACTCTTACTGATAACTCTCTTTCTCAAATAAACTGCACTGAACTCGAAATTGAAACTATTATCGAAGTACTCAACCCTAACAAAGCATGTGGTGATGAAGTTTGACCAAAATTGTGTTTGTTGCATGCTCTTCCTTGAAATAATTGATGGATTTCAGCCTGTATCATTGTGACACAATAAAAGGCAGTAAGCATGCTTGCCCTCTCAATTTGCGGTTTAGGGGACATAGTTTTCCTCTGAAAGCACTGCGTTAATTATATTTATGAGCAGAATAACTTTCATACTCAGTTGAGTTGAGCATGAAAAAGTTTAAAAACTCTAGACCAGGTCTCCATATTGACACCAAGTTTTAATGTAGTAACCTCCTTCTCATCAAATAAAGTATTTCGATTATAACTAATGAGAGAAATCTTTAATTCACACTGTACATCTTGCATAAAATCGTTGACCCAATATGCTGGGGTTGATATATAAAGAAAACAAACAAACAAACAAAAAACAAAAAGGCAGTTTGAAGGTTTTTAAAAATAGAACTGGAAGGTGGTCAATCGATGTGGGTGTGTGGGGGCGGGGGGTAGCAAACATCCGCATGTACATCAAATACCGCAAAGTATGAACATTTTTACCTTGAACTTTGCCTCTAATGTCATACGGCCAACCAAAAGCCAACATTGTGCCAAATATGATTTTTTTTCTCGTCAAAAAAGTAAGCTTTTGAAGATAAACAGCCTGATTTCATATATATTTGACCATGGCCTTTGACTCAAATGTCATATTGGCAATACATGTACCTGTGACAAATAGAAAGCATCTTTTCAAAAATACAAGAGGATTTGTGTTACAATACATGTACCTGTTTTGTTTTGTTTGTTTGTTTTTGTTGCTTTACGTCCCATGTCAACAGCTATGGTCATTGCGGGACGGTCAGTTCACTTAACCACACTTTTTCCTGGGCAGGCTTGAGCAAGCGGTTAACCAGTAATTTGTGCACATACTTTCGCTTGTAACTGACAACAACCCTTCTTGAATAAATCAGCGGAAGGGAGGAGAATGACCGTAGAAATTATTTCATGATCAATCTCCACGAAAGTATGGTACCGGGCCGGGATCGAACTCGCGACCCCTGGATCTGCAGTCAGACACGCATCTGTAGCCAGACACGTTACCGACTGCGCTACGCGGCCCGGTACATGTACCTGTGACAAATAGAAAGCATCTTTTCAAAAATACAAGAGGATTTGTGTTACAATACATGTACCTGTAACAAATAGAAAGCATCTTTTCAAAAATACAAGAGGATTTGTGTTACAGGCAGTAAATCAGATTATAAGTATATTTGACCTTGACTTTTCATCCCAAGGTCATAACAATGATCTGTAACCTTCATTGTAATCTTCACACCATAAGCAATAGTTTTGCTAAATATGAACACCTTTGTCGAAAAATGAAAAAAGTTTGCGTTACAAGCTTTAAAAATATTCGACCTTGACCTCCGATTCCAAGGTCATAGCAGAGATTTGAAACTTTCTTGTAGGCAATTATTCAAAAAGCGCAGATATAATAATTGATTGTCATCAGGTGGCTTATAAACGGTCTCTGAGTACAACTTTTTTTTTTTGCAGATGCCGTTCAGTGGAACATGGGTCAGTCTTCCTTTGATGAACATATATTACATGTCTTGACATGCTCGAAATGTTTAGGGCTCAGCGATGGTGCCAGAGGTTACCTTTAAGATAAAACGAAAACACAGTCCCGATAAGGAGAGACGTTTTCGTACTGGTGAGGATGAGAGGGGTTTATTTCACTTTGAAGAATGGGATTTATAGGTTAAAGCGGTTCAAAAGAAGAACTGTTTGTTTATGGCTACTCTTTCTCTTCTTGCTTCCGTTTATGTACTTCCAATTGACATTTCCGGTGCGATACGTATTCAAGCATGGTAATGTCCACGAGGCTTGTGTAATCCCTGAACTTGATCCCTTCGACCCCTCCATCATGAAGTTTGTTTGGGATCCAGCGCCATTAATATGCGATACAATTCCAGCGTTGGTATTTGTTGATGAAAGTGGCTTTGTACAGTTTAATAAGTCTTCCATTCCATACTATGGCGGTGAGCTAGACAAACTGAAATGTGAATACCGTGTTTGTTATCGCAATACTGATGATGATCACGTGAGCTTCTCACAAGCTTTTCCGTTAGAGCCTCCATCATATATTGCCTCGGATTTCTTTTCTGTTGCCTGCCAGACTCATGAAGGAAAAGTAGTTTTTGAACGTTTGCTCACAAATGTTGCCTTCAACTCTACCACACTGTCCAATACTGTGAAACCAGAATCGGAGGAACATCTATCCGTCGTGCTCTTTGGAATTGATTCGGTGTCTCGCTCATGTGCCATACGAAAACTACCGAAAACGTTTAAGTATTTGACAAAAATTATCGGTGCTTATGACTTCAAGGGACACATGAAGGTTGGCGAGAACACACTTCCTAATTTGGTACCGTTGTTCACAGGTCTTCGCGTCTGGACTCCTGAAATACCAATAACAGATTATGCAAGGGAATCCTACGACATTGTTCCCTTCATATGGAATAATTTCTCTCAGGCTGGCTATGCTACCATGTTAGCTGAAGATATGCCAGATATTTCCACCTTCAACTACCTTACTAAAGGTTTCAATCACCAACCAACTGACCATTACCTTCGTACATTTTATCTAGGATTGTCAGAGATGGAGAAAATACGGAGTAAACTAGGCTATGTTTTTAGATTCCTAGAAAACAGAAATATCAATTTACAGAAATCGTCATCTATGTGTTACCACGACAAACCACATCATGTCATACAAACAGATTATCTGAGGAAATTCATTCACACATATAGAGGGAAAAGAAAATTTGCTGTGTCGTTCCTTACTGAAATAGCTCATGAATATCCCAACTTTCTCAGTTATGGTGACGAGGATTTCTTACAATTCCTACAATGGATGAATAATCAGGGACATCTTAATACCACCGTGTTGGTGTTCTTTAGTGATCATGGTGCTAGAATAGATAAAATAAGAAATACATTTGTTGGTCGTATTGAATCAAGAATGCCTTTAATTATCATCCACATTCCAGATCATATCAGAAGAAAGTTTCCAAACTTAGATATGAATATGCAACAAAACACTAAGCGTCTTTCCACCAACTTTGACCTGTACCAGACAATGGTCGATATCATGCAAAGAAATTATCAGTCTCCCACAATATCTTACGTTGACAACAAACTAAGAGGGATTAGCTTGTTCCGCGCTTTGCCCAAATCAAGATCATGTGCAGATGCATGGATTCCGGAAAGTCATTGTGGGTGTTATTCTTCTTCCGTAGTTAATATTTCAACCAATCAGATTGTTCAAAATGCTGCTGCAGCGATGGTGCATAATTTGAACTTCCGGTTAAAGTCTGAGAGCGTATGTGCACAGTTAGAGTTGTTGACAATTCAGGAAGCTTACCAGATTACTCAAGGGTTGGAACATTCCTATACTGAGAATACGGGTATATCGTTATTGCAGTTTTCTCAACCTGAACAGGGACCACAAGACCAAAGATATTTTGTTGTCATAGAAACAGTTCCAGGACACGCTATATTTGAATCTTATTACGTATACGGTAACAAAAATGGCGGGAGGCTGTTAGGGGAGGTTATAAGGGTAAATAAATACGGTGATCAAGGTCATTGTATATCTGATAAGCGTCTACGGCCTCTTTGTTATTGTACTTAGTCCTTTTCTTTCTGGGTAATTTTTCATGCTTTTGTTGTTTTCATTTAGTTTCCTTATTCTACAATTAAAACATGAGTTTCAGATAATCAAAAGAACCGCCACATGAGCACTTAAAACATATTATTCAAATTATGGATAGAAGAAAAAGTAACGTTTTACGATCCAAAGCTTTGCTTATCTGGACTTATGAAGGTTAATTAGATGCCGATAAGTTGCTACAGTAAAAAAACTGATTGGCAAGGAGGGATTCTTGAAGAATTCTTTAGGCCCCCCAGGGGGGGTATGTGCTCCCAAGATCCCTGAAAATAATACATTGATATCCCCAAATCCATGAAAATAATTTCCTCTTCTCCCTAAAATTATTTGCCTTCGTTCCCCAAATCCCTAAAAATAGTTCAGCTTCTCCCCAAATCCCCAAAAATATATGCCAATTCTCCCTAAAATGTATTTTCTTCCCTAGGATTAAAATCACATACTTAAAAAAACTTTGAAGCTTTATAATAGCGCATGTCTTAATGATCACTTAATATTTAGCCTTATGCATATAAAGACAGGGCTTAACCATGGTATACATGACATATATAATAACCATGGAATACATGACATATAATTATTTCAATGAAATGCATGATATTTGGCTCAAATAATGAGGTCATCCTTAAAATGTTTCTGCTGTACCTGGTAGAGTAGACTTGGAGGAATGCTCATTCGATTAGATTTTTTTTTAAAATTAGAGACAGACCATTTGTTTTTCTTTTTGGGGACAGGGGCTGTTTTTTCCAACAGCTTAAACTAGATATTTTTAGAGACTTTAGTGAAAGCATTTATTTTTTTAACCATAAAGTCATTTTTACAATTACTAATAGTAGTACTGCAAATATCAAGGCGCTGAGAGGGAGTTTAGGTGCCCTCTCTGTTAACAAGTTGAGTCATATACCAAAGTTACAGCCAATATCTGCGGTATATGAAAACCAATGATGTCGCATTTGGTCCCGTGTACTTATTGAGTTATCTGCCCTTGAAATACCCCACCCATTTGTTAAACCTGGAAAGCGATAATTATGCTAAAAGGAAAAATAATTGAAATTAATGAAACGGGTCCACATTTTTTACATATTTTCTTGTTGCAGATACTTTTAAGTATATAATAGGCAAATTTGATTATAAAATAATGTCTATAATGATATTTCCTGACATTTAAAGTACAAAAATTAGTTTTAAAAAACTGTCAGAAAAAAATGCTCTTCTAATTTTAACCAGACTTTCTATTAATTCGGTCCAAAGTTTCAAAATCACATTTCCATAGCGAGGCGAAAACCTTTGCTACGTAGGTATTGTAACAGTTACCTAGTATAGCAAGTTTAAATACCCCAAAATAGTACGGAGAACATGTAGGTACCCCACCCACTTTTTAAGCTGGAGAACCGATTATTGTGCTAAAATGAAAACCAATTGTAGTTGTTAAAATTGAGCGGCAGTTTTTGCATATTTTCTTTCAAAATATAATTTCAGATATGTAATAGGCATATAGCATCACACAATTATGTTTTAACCATATCATCTTACATTTAAAGTACACATTTATTTCTAGAAAATGCGCCAGAAAAAAATGCTATTCCAATTTTAACCAGACTCTCCTTTAATTCTGTCCAAAGTTTCGAAGTCACATTTTATAGCGACACAACAATTTGTGCTACATTAAGTTATACAATTTACATATGATAGCAAATGTCCCAAAGGGTCATGGAGAACATGGAAGTACCCCACCCACTTTTTCAGCTGTAGAAGCGATTATTGTGCTAACATGAAAACAAATTGTGATTGTAAAAACAAATTCGCAATTTTTGCATATTTTCTTCTAACAAATACCTTTAGATGTGTAATAGACGAATTTCAGCACAACATTAGGTCTATAACTATATCGGCTGGCAATCAAAGTACAACATTTAAATTATGTTTTAAAAAAGGTCAGAAGAAATGGTAGTCCAATTTAAAACATACTCTCCTTTGATTCTGTCCAAATTTTCAAAGTTACATTTTTGTAGTGAGAACAAAATCTGTGCTATATAAAATCATAGCCGTTACCTATGATCAAATGTCCCAAAAGGGCATGGAGAACATGGAAGTACCCCACCCACTTTTTGTGCATACCATAATGAAATTCTATTTTCTAACTATTTCGGACTAGCGGAAGGAATTTTCTAACACCTATGTACATGTAAATACCTAATTGGATTACTATTTTGTTTTTAAAAAATAAATTTGTTTGACCTTGACGTCAAGGTCATTCTCGACAAAGGTGTTTAAACTCTTATATCTTGTAATATTTACGTCCTGGTTCTCTCTGTTGTTGTGAACGACGAAAGAAAAGCTTAGTTTTACCCCCTGATTACAGACTTATCATATCTAATGATTTATATCAACATTTGAATTCGTTTCCTTGGCGCATTTCAAAACGTAGGCGTAACCCACCCACCTTTTTCTCCTGCATTGTTCACTAATTCGAACTTTTTGGAGAGTTGGAAGGTCTTTACGATTGAACAAGTAACATTATCAAATATGTACAAACTCTGAAATGTTCCGTTTGGATGTTAATAGTGGCATTAGTCAATACTAAAGCTACTTTCAAGCGTCTTTTCTAAACATCTTCTGACGTAAATGTGGGCATATTCTTGCGTCAATTGTCTGTTTACGCAGCCATATTGTTTTCCGAAAATAGTGAGTATGATCCGGAAACATCACAATCACAAACTGCAGACTAGCCCATGGCTTCGCGAGGAAGAGCCACACAACAATCATGAGACACCAGGAAGACAAAACTATGCAAAGCAACCAGCTCTCTCTTTCCCATCAAGATGCTTGCAAAACTAGAATGTACATAAAGTAGCGTACAACAAATTATAGAACAATTACAAAAACTGGGTCAAGGTGTGCAGACAAGATCTTTTACCTCACCTAATACCCCTATTCCACACAGGCCCCGATTCCCACGAATTGACAAATATTTGGATTCGTGGCTGAATCGTATTCAGTTCGTGATGGTCTTAACTAATTCGCATAGTCCGTAGTGAGTTCTTGCAATTCGTAGGTCTATCGGGAATTCGGCTCAAAAGTTTTTAACTGTTCAAAACTTTGGCCACGAATTCCCCGATTCGAAAAATCATGCGTGATTCGTACCAAATTCCTAAGGCATTCTTGGATATCGTAACTGAATCGTAATCGATTCGGGGGCATTTTTGCATTGTTTTGTGCATTCTTAGCTACTCTTAGCTCATTCGTGGGGAATCGGGAGATTAAGCCAAGCAATAAAACCAAGGAAGAGATAGCAGAAGGATTTTCCCTAAGGTTTTTTACCCCATCTCGCGCATGTGAGCAGTCCTAGAAGTTGAAACAGATTTGGCAGATTCTGAAGCACAATCAGGATCAATCAGTAGCTCCTGGCTGGCGATTTTGCCAATGGCGAACTGCCATATTTTTCCAAGTCAAAGAGTCTGAGTCAGGGCCTCTCGACTTTAACGTAGTTGTTTTCTTCTAGCTATATCAGAAGCCGTTTTCAACACTCAAGTTGCAGGATCAATTCTACTGCTGCTTTACGAGGAACATTCATTTTGGAACTGATGCCCTGAAGCACGTACGGGCCTTTTTTATAGCTATCGTGAGAGAAAATCTCGCGAATCGTGTCGAATCGTCGCGCATTTCTGTTAATTCGTGCCCAATTCGTGCTGCATTCCGCATATTCTTAACTGATTTGTAATTGATTCCTTAACTTTCGTGCAGCATGTTCTAATGTTATTTTCTAATCGTAATGAATTCTTGTGCGATTCCAGCTGAATCGAGCCGATTCCCCCGAATATTCGTAACGACATCGTATCTGAATCGGGAATGACTCGTAGCTCATCACGATTGGAGAAAAAAAATTAATGAAACCTCACGAATCCCCCCGAATAAGAAAAAAATCAATTCGTGGCGATTCGGGCGGTTCGTGGCCTGTGTGGAATAGGGTTATAAGCCATTGGCTCAAAGTGAGCTGTTGTGGTCTTGATTGCCCGTTGTCCGTCGTCAACAATTGCTTCAAAAGACATGTCCTCCTGCATTATTGGGTGGATTTGGCCAAACTTGACAGGAATAATCCTTATATGGCCTTCAACAATTAATTGTTTAAATGGTTTTATTCCATTGTATACATGTAGCTAGCTGAAATGGGCTACAATAGATTTTCAAACTAAAAAAATTTCAAAATACACAAGGCATTGAGCCTTGATGTTTAATATGAAGCATTACCTAGTAAACTACTACCATACCAAGTCTGTTCAAATTATGGCACTGGGGCCATAAGTGGCCCCGTCATGGGGTTGCAATTTTTACATTGGCTCATTATAGGGAAACATAAAAACAATCTTCTTGTCTGAAACCACAAGGCCTAAGGCCTTGATTTTTTCCTGTCTGTTCATCTGCGTCCATCTGTCCGCATGGAATTGTTATCCTTTAGCCATTGATCTGATTTGATTCATTTTGGTTTAAATGATAATATCCACTGAGGTTTATCAACCTTTTACATTCCTGAACATAACATATAAACGTTTAAAAGTAAAGTATTAAAACTGCAGATCCATCGAAAATTGACAGCTGTAATGTTGGGGAGTGATTATACTTTCCCCTGATCTTACGAATAGTCATATCAGGTGAAATAGTCCTCTTGTTTAATATTGAAAGTTCAATATTAGTAAACCTAGTTGCTTCACAAATGTTTGAAACACTCCAAAATGATTTTGCAGACATAAAACACCAGCTCGTTGCAGATTTGACTGATTGCAACAAACAAGTCATTCCTGGAGTTGTTCGATTGGAAATAAACTACACGAAAGAGTAAAAAAGCCTATTGTATCGAATTCTGCAATTGTGCCATCAAATCATAAATTAACAGTAGATTACATTTGGGACTGATTTCGACTTTTGACAGAATGGTCCCTGGTTGGAATATTGTTTCTGTCACCATTGGTTGTCTCCTTAGTATATATGAATATATGTTCTTATAGTGTAAAGGGGCATTAATGGTTGGTATGGTATGACGTCATCAGCGTAGCCCTGTCAGTTTTGCATCGAAATCGCAACTAGGACCTCTTCATAAATTGTAGTAAGCTAGTAACCGTGGTCAAGAAAATATGAAATAAAGTTGATGCGTTTTCAAAGTCTCTTAGTATAATTTGGACTATGAGACACATAAGAAGAATACCTTACATCATGCTTACACGTCCATGTAATCTATATCCCATCACACCCTACTTTCATATGGTAAAATTGGGGTTGAAAGGGATTGACAATAATGTTCTTATTTTGCTCTAAAATATAAATTATGTGGGTACTCGTTAGAACCGACTCATTGAGGCGCGCCCACATTCTATATTTTGAGCAAAAGTAAGAATGCCTTAATTTTTTATCTGAAAATGATTAATTATCACAGCCGTAAAATAATATTTTGATGGTACTATCATCCTCGGAGGAGCTGCGTCATAAATCACGCAAGAAAATCCATCCAGCAAAGATTCAGGTGAATTTTGTTGAGCATATAAGCTTTTTTTGCTTTACTTTTACAGTACTGTTTCTGCAGTAACTGTGAAAATAAGGTCAAATTCCCCAAAACCTAGTCAGAGTTTTATCATGTCCAGGTGTTGCATACATGCAATTGGCATTAAAATCTGCTTCCATATTCGCCCAGGCGATAATGTACATTTAAGTACCTTTGGTCTAAATTAAAAAGGGTTTTTTCTGCTTCGACATTGAAATTAAAGTCAAGATTTCCATAATTCAATCGACTATTTACCTGCTCACACAACTTTGGTCACTCATTCTACGCTAAATGGACAAAATATGAAAATACACTGTCCCACGCTTATAAAATATTCTTATTGCATGATATGTTAAGGCATTGGGTTTTGTATAACTCATCTAATACCTGTTTGAGGTTTTGTACATAAAAAAGTTTAGATTATGAATAGAAAAATGTCATTTTTGATTAAACCATGCTTCTAAATCTACCAAATTCTCGTGTCCCTGGCTTAGGTTCTTCAAAAGTAGTTATTTTATAGGCCCATTTACATGTATTTTATCCCCAAACAATTTTTGGTGTAAACCTAAGATACGATTAAATAGACTGCCGATACTCTTTACCTGTTTCAGATGTAGAAATTTTGATGAAAAATAATAATCACTTGTCCCGATTTTTAAAGTAAGATACGTTACAGTCTATTTCTGGGTCATAGCATTTCCAAATTATGTTTATTTTTTGTATGCAACTGATTATTTTAGATGCAAATATATCAGTATAAAAGATTCAAACCACAAAACTGTACTGTGATCTATCTTTATTAAAATATCAACAAAGGTTTCATCCAGAATACAAAAGCACCAAAATATTTGGTAAGATACGTTACAGTGTTTTTTGAGTGCACTTCATTCTTTTATAAAGCTTTACCCTAACTCTTGCCCGCACAATACTGCCGAATGTTTACTTAAGGGAAAATAATATAGCAGTCGTGGAATACTAGTTAAACCTGGCTAAAATGGACTTTAACATTTTATTGGAATAAGATACGTTAAAATAAGATACGTGACGCTCGATTAGAAGGCTGCATCTCTATGCTGATAAATCAAGTGTACCCCTGTATGCACATGTGCTATGTTAATTATATTGTAATGGGAAGCACTTGGCACTATTTTTAACTCATAGCTTAAGGTTATGAAGCGGGACAATTTGGAACTTTTGAATTTTACAAAATCACAGATCTTTGAGAAACAAAGGTACAATATCGTTGAAAATATTATATTGTACAAGATGAAGATTTGAAACTATTTGAAATATGAAATGCAAGAAACCAATTTGCCAAACAAATGAAAATTTGGGCAGTTTGAAAACAGAAAACATTGCCTATAACAGATCCTTTCAGCGTAACGTATTTTATGAAAAGTCACGTATCTTGTTGAAAACAAAAAGGAAATACTTTGTGATAGCTAGAATTAATCAGTCAATTTTTGTTATAAAATTGAATTAACAGCACACGTGAATATTTTATTTCAAGAAATAGTGTTCTAGGCTCTTTGAGTTCAGATTATTCTGCATAACGTATCTTATGTTTTTGTAACGTATATTATGAAATCAGTGTTTCCTGTCATCTGAAGTCACAACTTAGGAAAATACTGACGCAAAGGATGTCATGGCTGGCTAAGGGTGATGCTGTCTTTTGTCACAATATTTCCTTGTCAGTGAAATGGAAATAACATAAATTCTTAAATGAATCTTTTGTATTTTATGTTAGTTTTTAAGGACTGTAAAAAAGGCTATTTAAATGTAATTGCAAATGTAACACAACCTCTGATTAGATTATGTCGTTAATTTGCGACTCATGGTGAAGTTCTGTGTAGCCTTGTCAAACATGTTGCAACTGGAAAGCGTCAGCGTCAGTTTAGGGTATCAAAATCTGATATTGAAATGATCAAAGCGACATTTGAGCTGAAAGCATAAGATACGTTACAATCCCTTTGTAGCCACTTGACAGGTATGACAGTTGGAATGATTGGTTTAATTGTTTGAATTTGGATAGTTTGATAACTGATTATGAATTAATTTATGTTTGTTCTGATTCACAAGCATAACTGCTAATATTTTACATCATTTTCTGTAAATACCGCTTTTACTGTGCAATTATGCACCCTATCTGTATTGTGTGCTCTGCTGGTTTTGAATTTATCATTTTAATATATATAGGATAAACATTTCTCATTAGTTATTGTACTAGACTCACTACTAGTCAATTTAATCAAACAGGATTATTCAGGGTATGTCATAAAGTGGATGAACAGATGAGACTCCGTATGTGTAAGATACGTTACAAAATAGTCTGTTTTTCAAAATGCTTATTGTGGTTATATTGAATACATAGTGTGTGTGAAACCAAATTGATATAATCGCATAACATTGCAAATTAGAAACTATACGAAAATGCCATGTGTTAAAAGGGATATTTGATTTTTATCGATTAAAGTAGAGATAATGTTAATAAAAAATAATTTCTTTCAATTTGACATTGAATCTTCTTGCGCATTACCACATGATGAAGACCACTATTGTTTAACACTTATTATATAGCTATACATTATTCCTAAGGGTATTTAAATCACTTAGTTTGCATTCTCTAATAATTAACTACATTGAGTATTTTATCCTTATATATATTGTAACGTATCTTACGTTGTGTAAATAGCACACCTGTTTACGTCAATATTTTTCTTTCAAAAAAGCTTTATTTGGGTACACTGAAGTTTGTTTCAGTATATTAAAACGTTATTCTATCAGATACAAAGTTCATATATCAAATCTAAAGTATTCGATTTTCAACTTTTCTGATTTCACAATTGGCCACTTTAACGTAGAATGAATGTGGTAAACTTTGAAACATCGGCAGACTCCTCGCAAATTCGATAATTTTTGCCAAAACTTAGAAGTTTTTTCTAATGTAACCTTGAAAATAAGCCGGGTCATGATCCCAAAAACTTTATCTTTTTTATATGTCCAGATATTGATTTCATCCAAATTTCGGTAAAATCCGCTGATCCGCTCCAAAGATAATGCGCATTCAATTAGTTTTTGGCCTAAATGTGGATTTTTCTAATGCGACCTTGAAGATAAGGCCAACGTCTCCAAACTGTTTCAACTTTTTGTCATGTCCAGGTTTTAAAATCATGCAAGTTTGGGTAAAATCTGCTGACCCACTCTGAAGATAATGTGCATAAGTATTTTTGGCCTAAATTTAGCAGTGACTGTTTCTATTTTTCATGTGACCTTGAAAATAAGGTCAAGGTCCCCAAACCTTTATCAGATTTTTGTCATGTCCATATATTAGATTCATGCGAATTTTGGCAAAATCAGCTGACCCAGTCTGAAGATAATGTACATTGAAGTATTTTTGCCCTAAATTTAGCAGTTTTTTTTCTAATGTGACCTTGAAAATAAGATCAAGGTCTCCAAAATTTTATCTGCTTATTGTCATGTCCAGATATTGTTTTCATGCAAATTTGGGTAAAATCCGCTGACCCATTCTAAAGAGAATGTGCATTTAAGTATTTTTGACCTAAATTTAGCAGTTTCTGTTTCTCATGTGACCTTGAAAATAAGGTCAAGGTCTCCAAATCTTTACCAGCTTTTTTTGTCACGTCCATGTGTTAGATTCATGCGAATTTGGGCCAAATTAGCTGACCCAATCTGAAGATAGTGTGCATTTAAGTATTTTTTGCCCTAAATTTAGCAGTTTTTTTTTCTAATGTGACCTTGAAAATAAGGTTATGGTCTCCAAAGCTTTATCGGCTTACTGTCATGTCAGGTCTTGAATTTATGCAAATTTGGGTAAAATCCACTCACCCAGTCCAAAGATAATGTGCATTTAAGTATTTTTCCCCAAAATTTAGCAGTTTTTTTTCCTACTGTGACCTTGAAAATTAGGTCAAGGTCTCATAAACTTTCTTGTTATTTTGCCATGTCTAGTATTTAAAATCATGCAAATTTGGGTAAAATTCGCTTACCATCTCCGAAGATAATGCGAATTTAAGTAATTTTTGGCATAAATTAAGCAGACTTTTCTCTGTGGTGACCTTGAAAATAAGGTCAAGGTCACCAAATACTAGTCGACTATTTATCAATCCTAGTTGCTGTATCCTTGCAAATTGTGATAAAATCCGATCACCCGATCAGGAGATATGAAGCATATATAAAAGGGCCACACCTACATTAGTGCTGACACCGACGCCGACGCCGTCAGGGCGCGCTACAAAAGGTATTCATTCCAATTTCCTCTTTTGTCAGGGAAAATGATTAGAACTATAACATATTTTCCGTATCTGATTCAAACTTTGGTCGAAAATACGTAAAATTGGTTATTTCCAGCAATACAAGCACATTTTAAAATCATTTTGTACCCCAAAATCAGTCTAAGGAGTGTTTAGGGTAGGTAACTTTCAAGGGCCATAACTCTGTAAGTACGCGACTTCGACACCAACATCATTGGTTTTCTGAAACTAGGGATGCTAACGAGCAATTTGGTATATAACACTACTTGTTAACAGAGAGGGCACCTAAAAGTCCTTAAGGAGGCGACTTTTGAGCTCTCGTTTGCTCTACTATAGCGCCTATACGCTTGAACATCAATTAAGTATATATCCTATAAGCAATCTTCAAAAATTTCAATAAAAAAGGGCTAATTGCCTTAAGAGATAATTACATAGCATGGGGGTAGGTAGCCCTGTATTAATGTGTAGCTACACTGTTGCTAGGGGTCCGGGGGCATGCTCCCCCCGAATTTTTTTTCAAAAATGGTGCTATATGGGCTTTCTCAAAGTATGTTGAAGATTAAAACTTTAAAGATTATAAACGAACAACAAACCTAATTGCCATAATTTCCTCTTAGATAAACCTAGATGAGCATGTATGTACGTAATGAAATGAAAACAGCATTTAGAATGGGGGTCTGGGGGGCTAGCCCCCCATAAGCTGAAGAAATTTTTAAAAAAATCAAACAAAATGGAGGCTTTTCCTTTATTTTTTGCTTTTTGGCAGGGCTCCCTAGATCCCCAAATTTATGAGCTTGCTCCCTAGATCCCTTGAAATAATAACCAGTGCTCCCCAGCTCCCTAAAAATAAATAGACATTCTCCCCAGATCCCCAAAACCCCTGGGGGCCCAAGTTCTACCTGGTGTTTTGATCGACCGATTAATCTACGCTAATAATAGATTTTGAGGGTCGTGAGGCGATGGGAATACCAACGAAACCTTCTATTCGCTGGAGCAGATGTCTAAACAACATTGATAATACTTGCATTGTCTTGAAGCATACTGGACATGGTCTTTTCTGGTCACCTGCAAAGTCCTCATTATTTGAGCCGCGACATGAGATTTCCAACAATGTGGTATGAACGACCAGCAAAGCCTCAGATCAGCCTGTGCATGTGCGCAGTCTGATCAGAGCCTTTGTTAGTCGCTTGAATATGGAATGGGTGTTAAGCTACTGACTGAACATCATTTGGAGTTTCTAAGTCCAAAAGGAGGCTGCATATGCTCGTCTGAGTCTACACTTGTCAAAACGCTACATTGTTGGAAATCACATGTCGCGGCTCAAAATTTTGAGTTATAAAATGGCAAAACCAACAAAATGAGTGTGCGGAAAGCAAAGAATTTGATCAGCCTTGGCATCTGCTGACCCACTATGATCAGACTGAGCTGTGGTGCACGTCCACGTGTTGGGTTTTCTCAGGTTACGGCTTATATATTTGCCCAGTGCGTTTCTCATGCTTATCATAATTGCAATAATTTCCATAATAGGCAAATAATTGAGGTAACTGCCCATTAGATAGTGATATGTATGATTGCTTGTGTGAAAAAAATCACTATATAACCATTTGCCCCATAATAGCGCATTTTGACGCCTTTGAAATATCATGTATTTGAATATAATATGAAAAATGGAGCATTTGCTCTTTTGGAGCAAAATTATTAATGCTCCATTTCCATAATATATTCAAAAGTATTAAATTTTTCTGGATTTTTTTCAAATTGGTCTAAAAATAGAAAATGATGTCATGATCTAAAAAATCCAATGGAGAAAAGGGTTAACTACGTAGTGGGGCATATGTCTTAAGTTGATTCTTTCTGCTGTGTCTGCAGCCAGCGATGACGATGGCCTGATGCACTGGCTTGTTTGTACCTTTGCTACTGGCCAATACGATCCCCAAAAGTGTATCTGCATTAGCCATTGACATGGTGAATATTTTATTTACTACACTATCCTGTTAACATGCAGCATTGCAGTTGTTAGCACTTATTTTCAATCAGATCGTAAGACGGTGTGGATTCTGGTATGATGGCTTCGCTAGAAGCCATCTGATCTGGATCTACAGTGTCTTTTAAAAAATGGTAACTGGTTAAATCCGTGTTTAGCTCAACAGGCCACGGGTTAAAAGGCAATGTTATTGTAGGGCACATTGTTATTTGCATAATTATTAATTTATTACATAATCAATGCATTTATTGCATAACCAATGCAATTCCATGTACCACAAAGTATTGGCAGCAATTTGTTGCAGTTATTTGTTTTTGTTCATTCTAATTTACATGTTAGTATTACTCCTACCAATCCTATATTTTTCTTTAATAATTATAACCCAATTATCTCTTGTGTTATCAATTCATGTGTCCTCTTGTGTCATCACGGTATATATGGATCTCGTTGCGAGAATACCTGATTTTGTTGCATGAGAGCAGAAATGTGCAGACCAGACTATAGGGATCACACATGTTTTTTCATGCATTAACATTTGCCGGATCCCGAGGAAGCTGTTTGAACACGAGACCGTTAGGCCAGGTGTTCAAACATCGTCCGTGGGACCTGGTAAGTGTTAATGGAATGAAACAAACATGTGTGATCGTTATTCTTGCATATTTTACCTGATTTTAGCATAAACAGTGCTGAAAACGTCGCTTAAACATTACATATCCCTTTTCTTACACTTGATTACTCAAAACAAAATGGCGTCAGCCTCAACTTTCGAACGTCATTACGTCGCCACAACGTGATAGATACGCGTGCAACGTTTTCGCGAACGAAAGCATCGGCGAAATGATCAGTCACGGCCGCAACACATTCCAGTGTAACGTCATGCATGCAAATCAGGGCCCAATTTTGGCTTTTTCAAGTAAAAGCCATTTTCAAACAGCACGTGAATCACATGATCTGAACATGGATTTTGCGGCTTCAAACAGCTTCGCGTAACGAATTCCCATGCAAGAATGCGTATTCTCACGGGCCTAAACCTTGGCCCTGATTTGCATGCATGACGTGACACTCGAAAGCGTTGCGGCCGTGACTGATCATTTCGCCGATGCTTTCATTCGCGAAAACGCTGCACGCGTATATATGACGTTGTGGCGACGTAATGGCGTTCGAAAAAGTGACGCTGACGCCATTTTGTTAGAGAAATCAAGTGTAAGAAATGGGATATTTAATGTTTAAGCGACGTTTTCAGCGCGGTTTATGCTGAAATCAGGTAAAATATGCAAGAATAACGATCACACATGTTTGTTTCATTGCATTAACACTTGCCCGGTCCCTCGGGCGATATTTGAACACGAGGCCTGACGGCCTCGTGTTCAAACAGCTTCCTCGGGACCCGGCTAATGTTAATGCATGAAAAAACATGTGTGATCCCTATATTCACGCAGTCTGGTCAGCGCTTTGTTATTCGCTTTTTGGCAGTCGTCATAGCTAACTATGCTGCATGCGAAATTTCAATATTCTGGTTCCTGTTAGTAGCTTAGTAGTGGTTACATGTTGTAGCCCCAAAAGGCAGGTTTCTCGCGAAAGGGCCCAATGCTGGGCCCAACCTGGCTCAGAGGTTACATGTATAAACGTTCTTTCCTCCTCATTCAACTGAACAAGAAGTTTCAACGCCCCATAAAACTAAAACGCTGAATAATAAAGACATTTCTTGCTTTCAAGCCCTCAGATGTTCTATTTATAATGCTTATAAATGTTAAAATTGGCATTTAACATTTATGAGCATGATACATTTCATGCTCAGTTGAGTTGAGCATAAAAACAGTTTTATGACCCCGGGGCCTGCTATCCATTTTTCCTAGAGTAATCATTTTGCTTGAGTTGATGATTCATGTCCCAGTCAACATTTATTTCGGTCATTTCGAGACATATCCTGGGTTGAACCAATACTTAGCAGAGGATAAAGTGTCTACCTCAAAGATACAATGGGGTGTCTATTGTGATGCTCGATCTTTGTAAAACATTCTGTATTTTAAAGCCGTATGTGGTTTTAATTTTATCTGAGGCTTTGCTGGTCGCACATACCAAATTGTTGAAAATCTCATGCACTGGCTATATTGTATTTGTCTGTATATTGGTTTCGAAGTTTATTTCATAACATTACCTCCATCAGTGACTTAGACAACCGTGCGTGCGAATAAAATATCCAGAGTAGCCCATAGAAAGGTAATGCTTAGCAAAAATTGCATTCAAACCGACTACATAATATAGTATGACAATAGCTAAATAACACTGGGACTATTAAACTCAGGGACCAATTAATTCAATTCTCTGACGAATAAAAACACTTCGGCTAATAAACTCGTAATTTCTGAACGAGATAATATGTTTTAACAAGGTGTTCCATGGGAGCAAAACCTTTCTTCCTTGTTTCTTTCATATATTCTATTTTCACAGTATGTAAACTGAAATAAACTTCCTGTACCCTTTCCTCCTAGCTCTCGCCTTATAAACATGAATAACAGCACTCGTGCGTAACCAGAAGTCGGAAAAATCCGTGTATTTAGGTACATGTACACGTTTCGATTTATATTGTTAGCGATACAGACAATACACATTCGAACAAGGTAAGAAAAGCCATTTTATCTATTTTATTCCGTTTTATTCCATGAATTTAACGGTTTCCTCCTTTGCATTTTGCTTTGTTAAAAACCGACTTGCTCACAATCAGAGCCGTTATGTGTCGAAAACGAGCTTAAATGCCCGTTTGCATGGTTTTAGTGGAATTGGCAACCACATGTATACATGATTACATGGTTGTAACTGTAACAGTTACTAAGATCTATGGAAAAAAATATGTTTATAGGTAGGCCCTCGCAATTACAGCTGTACCAACAACTCTCACATCACGATTTCCGACAACTGGTTACGCACAAGTGCTGTAATTCATAATGTATAGGGCGAGAGCTAGGAGGAACGGGTACAGGATGTTTATTTCAGTTTACATACTGTGATTTTAAGAAGGGTAACACATCTTACGCTGCTGACATTTCATGGTGAAAGTTCTGTCTAATGCATTTTAAAGATGAAATACATTTGAAGGAAAAAGATAAACAACAACAATAACAACAACAAAAATAGAGCAAGTAAAATCTGGCCATCGTCGGCCCGCCAGCGAAACGCCATTCAATGGTGTTTCGCTGGCGGGCCGACAGTGGCCTGACACTGTATGCTGATTGGGATTATCGTGTTTTCAAATTATTAGCTAACCTTGTGCACTTTTAACGTTTTTCTCCGCAAATGTAGGTTTTCTCGTGTTTATGGTGTTAAGAAATTTACTTTGAGATAAGAGTTGCTAGGGTGACGACCTTTCGGGCATTTTCAGCATCTACGGCGGATCTAGCAGCCAAAATAATTTTCATATGATAATAAACATATGATTTTATCCAATGAACCATTGCATGAATGACCTTAAATCACTCCTAAAATGCCATTCAAAATAAAAATCTGTTTTGTAGTGGATGGAGATGTGTTAGAAGCCATCTTTGACAAACAGTGTAGACCCCGCTCAGACTGCTCCCGTAGGATCAGTTTGCTCTTGGTTCACACCGTTTGCCTATACAGCTATAGAAGTCAATAATGTACGCAGTTTTATCATGCAGCAGACACCTTAAGCAGACGATATTTTCAGATGCGCTTTTGCAGGTGATTTTGTAAGACCTGGGCGATCACTATACTGTATACCCTGTGTGTACCCAAGGGCCGAGGACTCTTCATTTTTATTTTGTAGGTTTACCGTCGTGCACTGGCTCTTATGCCAGAAGGGCTGTTCAAAAAGTAAGCAGAAATTACACTACTTCTTGCATTTATATCATAGGAGCCAGCACACGCACAATGGGATTTTGCAACTCATCGTATTTTCGACCAGCGAAGGCTCAGGCGAGCCTGCGCAGGTGCTAAGATAAGAAGTGAGCCTCATTAGTAGACTGGCTCACGTCGTTTCTGTTTCTTCACATGGGCTTCGTCAATCCAAGTTCATTTGTGAAATATTCTCCAGCATATAAACAAGAAGATCAAGCTTGCTTGAGGTGAAAATGACAACAACAGAGTTTGAGTGAAATTGTCATTTATATATTAAATGACGATATGGAAAAATTCAACAATACATGTGACAAAATTTACATGTGATTTGTTATTCAAAATAATGACCATGAGTCATACACGTTATCTAGACATGCGCACTGAAAATATGGGGTGTTAAAAAGGCCGTTTAAGAGGCCGGTTCGAACCCACTAAAAAAGTAGGTCAAGGGGAGGAGGTGGGTATTCCAAACTTATATCAACCTCAACAACCGTCTTTTATCCATAAAGATAGAATAAACAATGACAAATTAAATTTTAAACACAGCGTACAAAGCTCAAATAAGTCTTTCGTAATTACATCCTATCACATTCCAATAAAAAGAGACCTATCGAAACTTCACAAAGATGCTTATCTACATTAAGCCTTATTTGTGAAATATTCTCCAGCATATAAACAAGAAGATCAAGCTTGTTTGAGGTGAAAATGACAACAACGGAGTTTGAGTGAAATTGTCATTTATATATCAAATGTCGATATGGAAAAATTCAACAATACATGTCACAAAATTTACATGTGATTTGTTATTCAAAATAATGACCATGAATCATACATGTTATCTAGACATGCACCGAAAAGGTGGGGTATTTAAAAGGCCACACGCAAAAAGGTTGCAAAGCTAAAGCTTTACAAATTTTTTGCAGCCCTTCATGTAACCAATGGTTTAACAAAGGCAGTGAAGTGTATAGCTTTTTTGGGATGCAGAAACTGGAGTGTTCCCAGCAGTGTGACATTGAGAGACAACTGAGCATTACAGTCCGCATAATAACCGACATACTACAACATTTTCATCATCTTTGGGTAGAATATAAGACAACTTCATGAACTTGAGAATGCACTTGGTCAAGTTTTTACTTTATTTATTTTTTAGTCTTGTTGTAAGATTTCCCAAACCAATTCCTGGCAGATAACCAAATTTGCTACGATATCAACATTGCGCCAATAAACAACGTCGGTATAATGTAAAGGCGTCATGTCACTTCCTTGTGCATAATATTATGTGCTCTTGAAGTTATATCAGTTAGAATGAAAATGGAGCAGCTCATTAAATTTTGGTACTTATTGCATAAAGCCACTTTCTACACATGCATTCGCAGCTATTTAGTGGAACTAGAGGCCTTAGCCAATTTGGTTTGCGGCCCCACCTACTGCCATATTTTATACATATATGTACACGTACGAGCGGCAAAGTACATGGGTGTGCACTGCGCAGTGTCCTCTTAGCTTTCGTTGTTTTCCAAATGCAAAAACATGTGTGCCAACGCTTCAGTCTTGGCGTAATAAAATCATGAAAATGAAAATGCAAAAAAGTACGTGTAAATCAGACGCATGATTTGCCTAGAACATGAAAGTTAGGTACCCGCCGCATAGACGCACGAGCCTATGGATCTACACATTCTATAGTATCATATTTTACGTGTCTCGTCTAGAGAAAGCCTAATTTTGTTGCATGCGAAGAGCAAATGCGCAAATCAGATGTGCAAATCAGATTGCGCATCCGTGCTGTCTGGTCAGCTCATTATTATTGGCTCTGTGGAAAGAAATTAAAGCGGAACTTGTAGACTAGCCACTAGTCTGGTATCATAATTATTTTAATAACTGGCAATTTCATGTTAGATTCATATTTTCTTTATTCTTTCTCTTGCCTCTATGATAGCAATATTTGCGATTTCCTGACGATATCATGTGATGTGTAAGAGAAGAGATGAAATCAAATTATACTTAGTCTAAAGTAAAATAAAAATGGTCAAGGAGCTAGACTACGAAACTTGCAACATTTTTCTGACTATAGTCTCTGTAGCTGTACAGGCTGGATTAGGGTTTGTCTTGTCGCAAACCTTGAAGGTAAATTTTCTCGCGACGCGGCCCAATTTATAGAATCAACAAGCAATCATTGTAAACGCTTACTTCCCAAATCGTCCCTTAAATCCTTAGGGATTAGAACGCTCTGGAAAATACAACTAATATAAGCCAATATATGACATGCTGGCTTCATGTCTGTGAACATCCATAGCTCATACCATATATAGCCCAAATATTTTGACAAATATGCTTATTCAAACAGTGAAAACTCAGATCTGACTGCTCTCCTGAGCCGTCTGATCTGTGTTTGCACTGTTTGTCATTTGTAAACATTACCATGTCATCAACTGCATTGGTTCCATGCATATGATAAGTATAGTTAAGCGGTTGGTGTCCGACTATTTAAGGTAAATGCGGTAGTTCCAGACCTTTTGGTATTATCATTTTCAATCCCCAAAAGATATAAAGAATTATTATTCCTACTGATTATTGGAACAAGGAATTTGCCTCTCCGGGGAAATACATTTAATATGTAATCGAGATATATAACAAGAAAAGTAAAGTTTATGTTTCACATGGCTACTAGTGTATTTAGGCTCACATAGGACATAGGGCGACCGTAGCATTTGAATCTAACGATCAGGTTTACAAGTCCATTTTACCCTCTGGAATCCGACTTTGGCCCTCTTGAATCGGATTAACCCTCTTAAATCCGATTTCGACCCTCTCAAAACCGATGTTGATACTTAAATATCCGGTCTAAGACTCTCTCAAATCCAACTTTGAATCTCTCAAATCCAAAATAACTTTGATCCCCTCCAATCCAACTTTGATCCTCTCCAATCCAGCTTTGATCCTCTCTAATCCACTTTTGATCCTCTCAAATCCAACTTTGATCCTCTAAAATCCAACTTTGATCCTCTCCCATCCAACTTTGATCCTCTCAAATCCAACTTTGAACCTCTCAAATCCAACTTTCTCTCCCAAATTAAATTTTGACCTATGATTCTATCTCCATTTTTGACCCTCTTAATTACCACTGTCGGGTTGCCATGTTTATATAGGGTTCTAATTGTTGGCATTTTAATTTTTTTTTGCAAGATAAATACTACATTTGAGCGGAATTTTCCCCTTTTCAGTACTATAGTTTTTATGAGCATTTGAAATCCATGCTCAGTTAAGTTGAGAATTAAAAAAAGATTTACTGTAAATTCGGAAATTTTCGATGCGTGAAAATAAAACCCTTGCGAAATAGCGAAATCATTCTTTCGTTTAATGATTAAGGTCTCGATTTTTAACATGGCAAATATGTCTTTACACGCTATTCGCGAAAAAAAATCTCGCGAAAAATTCAGGTTTTATTGGTACCGACGTTTAATTTGGTTATCCTCTTCTTATTTACCAGTTAATTGTTAACCCCGGACTCTGAGAAAATATAGATCTTTAAGATTGTCAACATCGAGTGTAAAGCTTAATGGAATCTGAAGCCCAAAACGATAGGAAACACAAAAAACTTGCTGACCAAGGCTAATTCATCATATTTTTATCCCACACCATGGGTTATCATGATAAAAAATGTAAATCATAAAAATCTTGATTCCTATACTATATACTATTAAAAGTCATACTAAATTAATACTATTTAAATGTCAAAATTCTATTACATAGTCCAGGGTATTGCAAACAAATTAGGTATCCTCACAGCATTTCTGACTGATTTCGACAGCCTTGCTTTCGTAGAAACCTGGCTTCAGATTAAAATCATACCTTCCTTTACTTCTTCATGAAAGGTTATACATGCTTTATGAGCCTAAACTTACAGATTCTTTTAGAAAGTTGTTACATATTCTTTATGAAAGAAGTTACAGGTTCTTTATGGGACAACAGTAAATTCGTCCTGATATACAGCGGTAATGCTTTTTTGCACCAATAAATGGGCCACAAAATGAGATTTCCAACAATGTGGTATGTGCGACCAGCAAAGGCTCAGACAACACAAAACTTGTTATTTAACAATGCTTCTATTTAGTCCCACTTTGAATATTGTTGTGTGATTTGTGGGAATTCGTTTAATTCTAAATTACATAAAATTGAAAAACTACACAGAAGAGCCTGTATCATTGGAAAATGCGTGTAGACATAGAGAATACAAGATGAGTGTCTTTTGATATCAAGTTTACCAGGCAAGGCTTCGAGAACGCGTGTGTTCTCGAAGCCTTCACTCAGATTCAAGCAAGAATTTTAAGACCCCATTTGACAGCAATATTCGTATTAACATGCCTCTACTGCCGAATCAGAACTTAATTGCACATTCATAATCAAATGTTCATTTTCTTTCAAGCTATTTGCATCATTCACTTTCTACTTACGACCAGTTGTCTGACAAATTAAAATCAGAAAACCTATCATCTAAAGACCAGTGACCTATCTTATAACATTTCATATCACCTTCTTCAAACTCTTCTATACAAACTCCAGAAAAAGAAGAACTTGACCCCAGGGGCTTGATTGGTGTGATTTATGTAGGGACCACTAGACATTACTACATAATATTATAACCTGTAGGCCTCATGGTTTCAGAGAAGATATTTAAAGTGTTCCCATTATAAGTCTATCCATGGTAGTTATACATGTATTTTGCCATCATCTATGACAACCAGTTCCAATCCAATCAGTCCAAACAAAAACCTCATGTAGTTTTCCCTCTACCCGAGGATGCTTTACATGAAATTTGATTACATTTGGTCAACTGACATAAGAGACATACTTCTTTGAAAATGTGAATGGAAAACCACAGGAGCTTGAAGTTCGATCCTTCAATCACCCATATAGCCTCAAAACCAAAAGCTAACAATGTCACTACGTAATGACAATATGAGATTTTCGGTTTTAGGGTTTAGAAGCGATATAAGGATAGAACTTCAAGCTCCTGTGTGGAAAACCAATGGATGGACTGCTGGATTAGGGGTGCCGAACTATTGCCATGCTAATTCCTCACTACCAGCCTTTGGCTCATACAAGCTAAAAAGTAAGTTGACGAGGCAAGGGGAAACAAATCCTCCCATCTTCTTATGTTTAAAGCAAACTAGAAGCTATCAAAATGAGTTAGCTTATATCCAAAATGTTAAGAAAACTGCCCAAGTCATTTTCTGTTTCTCATCATTTGATACAACGTGGAAATTTTAAAATTCCCTGACATTTTAGAAAACATTCATTTTTCTCAGACACAAAATAAAATTCCCCGACAATTCCCTGACCTTGAATTAGTTTTAATTTCCCTGACGCACATGAACCCTGAATAAGTACTACTTATTTGATACCTTCTGCAAAGTACAGGCCCCGAGGTTGTAAAACGTTTATGCTCAACTGAGCACGAAATTTATCATGCTCATAATGTTAAAATGCCAACAATTGTCGGCATTTTAACATTAATTAGTATGAAAAGAAAAAAACATTTAAGAGTTTGAAAGCAAGAAGTCTTTTTCTTCAGTATTTTAATTTTTATGAGTGCTTAGTTGATTTGAGCATGAAAAAGTTTTATAACCTTGAAGCCAGGTCAATAAAGAGAAGTGCTATCCAGTGTACAACTGTTTCTGTATCTGTGACCTTTGACCTCCACCTATGAATGGCCTTGAAGCAGGATGACTGAAAGAGGATTTGCATGAGGTCGCTGAGCCTTTGAGCGACGAAAATTATTCCCATAAGACATATTATAGGGAAAACTTTCTTCAATATCTCTGCGACCAGCTGACCAATACGATTCATAATTTATCTGAACAAACATTGGGCTAGGGAAAGGCTACAGTACATTGATCCTGTTTACATGGTAACCAATAGATTGAATCCAAAATGAAGGGGCTAGAAGCATTACGTTTCTCCAATTATGTCATAGGGAGCTAATAAAATACTAAACGTTGATGGACTGATGTACAACAGGCAAACTTTTTGCTTGCATGTTGATCTCTTGTTACAAATCAAAAAGAGAATGAAGCATAGATCATGTTGATCTATGCTTCATTCTCTTTTTGATTTGTAACGTAAGAACTTTCTGAAAAACCGACTGAAGCTGTACCAAGAAAAAGAAACTGGAAATGTCAGAGAATCTGGCTATAGTCCTGCTGCAGAGCTGTTCATGCTGTAAAACGCCCAAGTTCTAAAGATAGTGAGCAGAAACGAAATTCTGATATCAATCAAAGACCATAACTCTGCTACAAATGATAAAAAATGACAAGTAACAATCCCAACCTAGAGCTTGTCTATAAAAAAATTGGTGAATTCTGTATTTGTTTAAAAGATATTGAGCAGAAACGAAATCCTGACATCAATCAAGGGCCATATCTCTGTTACAAATGTGCGAAAAATGACAGATAACAATCCCATCCTAGATCTCAATATAAATGTATATACATTTACAAAGTTTGGTGAAATTCTGTCCATTTGTTCTAAAGATATTGAGCAAAAACGAAATTATGACATAAATTAAGGGCAATAACTCATGCAAATTTGAAAAAAAAATGACAGGTATAGCACCCTTTTTCAAAGCTAGGCTATAATAAATACAGGATAGATTGGCAAGCATACAGAAACTGGCTGGCTTCATGGTCCATGTTGAAGCAGATGTGGCCAGACTGGATGCAAAATGAAACAAGAGTAGAAATTGACTTCGAAATTTATTGTTAAAAATTAACAAAAATAAATTTATTAAATAAGACATAGGTTATAGAATAAACTTTCCAATATGTTAACAAATGTCCCCATGACCCCGGGTATACCAGACCCCGCTATCTTGAAAAACAGTCTAGTGCCTGATCAGCTGGCCCCGAGGTTATAAAACTTTTTTCATAATCAACTCAGCTGAGCACGAAATTTATCCTGCTCATAAATGTTAAAATGCCAACAATTGTTGGCATTTTAACATTTATCAGCATGATAAATACAACATCTGAGAGACTTAAAGCAAGGAACATGTTGTTTTTTTTAGTTTTTATGAGCAGTTGAAATTTCGTGCACAGTTGAGTCAAGCATGAAAAAAGTTTTATAACCTCTGGGCCTAGCCTCTGATGAGGATCCACACTGTTTTATTTGTTTGATTTGATTCTTTATGTCCCATCAACAATCTTTCAGTTAAACAGGGACAGGTCTTCCTGGGTTGAACCAGTACTAAGCTAGGATAAATGTGTCTTGCTCAAGGACCACAACACAGTGACGCCAGTGAGGCTCGAACCCGCAGCCCCTCAGTCTCGAGTCAAGCAATCTACCACTGAGCCACTGCGCCCCCTAACACACTGTTTTACATGCAGCCTATGTATCCATTGTTTTAAATGGAATTGAGCAACAACAATGGCTAGAAAACAGATCTGGATGTTGAATAACTTAATTGGCATGATGATGGTTAAATAAAACAAATATGATTTAAATTAATAATTAATGCACAGATTTAGATATTATGCAAATATACATAGGCATGATTTACTACATAAAATATATAGAGGCTTCAACACAAGTAAACCTGTGTTTAGGGCTTCCCACAAGCTAAATATTGAAGGTACCTGCTCAGCTAGAAAGACAAGCTTGTATCTTGAAATTTCGTTGGGACGCTTCTTTTTTGAGTACCCACAACATATGTTTGGGTTGAGAAATAAGAAATTTATTATTTTGCTACACACTCTTAACTAAAGACCTAATACAGTATACAATTTGTCATATCTGAATTTCAATATCAGGTTTTGAGTTAACTGCCTACTGGGTAATTTTTCAGGCTTTTTGTCGTCTGCTGATTTTTTTCAAAATCAACTTTTTTGAAAAATTCTGTCAGAAATACCATTCGAGTGTCTAACAGATTGGGTCCAGATCAGGCCTGACATTTTGTTGTGACTGATCTGGGTCCAAACTGTTTACAAAGGCTATTAGCAGACTACACTAGTAGGCAGAGAGTTAAGGGAGTTATCTGTATGTGATAGATTATTTGGATGTCGGAACAACGAATTGAAATAGATAATAAATTATCGACAACATATAAGACAAAAAACACTTCCTATTTGACCATCACCAGCAAACAGTAACTACAATATAATTCCAAATGAGCTGTCAAGTGTTTTCCAAACCCAAACTACAAACAAATATTCAACCCGTTCCTAGTGTTAGTTCATTATGCGCTTCTCTCTCCCTAATTCATTGCTAGTGTTGCTTTTTTACTGCAGATATTTTAATATTTTTAGCCATATGTGCAAATGTTGTCTACTCTCATCTGTGTATGTACTTTGACAGCCAATAATAAAGCCACTTTGAAACCAGATCAGATTGCTCCCTTTGACCCTTATTTGCCATTCTGGAGTGTATTTCATTATTACAGCAGACATTCTAATGCACTTGCAAATGCAACGCGACGTCTTATTGGATAACGTCATAAATTTGCGACAGTATATCCTGCGATATACTGTCGTGGGATAGACTGTTGGAAACCCAACGTCATTACGTAACGTCGCTTTTCATTGGTTGACAAGTGAATATATGCAGCTGGCAAGCGGTTTTATGCAGCTGGCAGCCGCTGGACGTATAGGCGCAACAAAGTACATTTTTGCTGTCTTTCTGGTGGGAAAATGTTAAAAGTGCATTAGAATGTTGATAACCATATTCAAAATTTTCATTTCGGGAGGTATATTGTCGGATATACATTCATAAATCACATCGCCATAAAACTAAATTTCCGACCATATATCCGACGATATACCTCCCATAATGAAAATTTTGAATACAGTTATCCCCTAATTATAAGCAGACTACATTTTCAGGACATACAAAAAATACTGGCAGGATAAGAGTTAAACATAACAATTAAAATTGCATGAGCGTGACAAATATTTTATCTTATTTCTATAATATCCACTTTAACCCTTCGCCTGCTATAAAAATAATGCATCTGAAAATGTCATCTGCTGCATGTAAATACTTACATTAAGGACTAATTTCAGCATTCAGACAAACATTGTGGACATCTGGATCCACACTATTTACTACAGAGACGTTTCAGGTGGTCTAGCAGATGATACAGTAGACGACAATTGGTCGCGTTCAGCAGCCAAAGAGTTAAACACCATTCTCTTTTACTCGATGGCTTCAACATTTTCACTGCACATGGCAACTAAAGTCATTCACTCTTGTTATCCGCTGGTATATTTTGAAGCCTCTATAGCAAGCTGTGTCAACCCAGACAGGAGCAGCCTGATCTGGGTCAATACTGTTTGTATGCAAGCTTAAATAAAATTGTCATTAAAGCAAAAAAACTCCAGTAGATGACAGCAGAAAGCATCTTCAAATACAGTTTTAGCTGGCAAAGCAAACTCATCATTCATTTGAGCATTAGCAACAGGTTTAGATAAACAAAATTTTTTCCAACATGAAATTTTCAATATTTTCTTACCTATCAGTTTTAACATATGTTTTGGTGCTCAAAAGAATCGTCTCAGTGAGATGGTTCTTTTGAGTGCCCACAACGTATGTTTTGGTTGAGAAATAAGAAAATGAATTTTCTGTAATGCACTCTTAACTTAAGGCCTGATTAGCACATTAAAATAGACCTTGACATCATATCATAAAGGTAAATATCCTAGAGAGAGTTTAAAAGCCAGCTCTATGACAGTCTGTGGGGAAGACTCATGGAAGCACACATACACCTCTCTTCTCAAAGACCTGGACAGACATCTCCTACAAGAGAAAATTGAGATCATATAATGCTTAGGCTATGAAAAATATAGTTGGCCAGCTCATGAGATCTTGCAGTAAAAACTGTGTAAAACAGCCACTCAAAAATAGACAAAACAATGGTCTTAATGACAACTAGTAGCTTAATGAAGGTCAAAAGTATTGCAGAATGCTCCCTTTGGAGCATTCTGCAATACTTTTGACCTGCATTAAGCGATAATTGGTCTTGAAAACCAGTTTTCGGTCTTTTTGAGAGTGGTCATTTTACACAGGTTTTACTTATCACATACAGTAAAACCTGTGTAAACCGCCACTAAAAATAGACAAAACAAAAATCTTATTGAAAAATGGTAGCTTAATGAAGGTCGAAAGTATTGCAGTATGCTCTTGGAGCATTCTGCAATACTTTTGACCGGCATTAAGCGATAATTGGTCTTGAAAAATCAATTTTCGGGCTTTTTGAGAGTGGGCGTTTTAAACAGGTTTTACTGTAATGCTTTGAAAAATATAGGTGCTACATATATTGGCCAGCTCATGAGACCTTGGCACTTATCACATACAGTAAAACCTGTGTAAAACTGCCACCCAAAATAGACAAAACAAAGATCTTAATGAAAAATAGTAGCTTAATGAAGGTTAAAAAAATAGCAGAATGCTCCCCTTGGAGCATTCTGCAATACTTTGACCTGCATTAAGCAATAAATGGTCTTGAAAACCAATTTTCAGTCTTTTTGAGAGTGGCCGTTTAACACAGGTTTTACTGGATGTGCATTCAAGCACCCATGCTGATTTTGTTTTGTTTGTTTGGATTCTTTACACCACATCAACAATCTTTCAGTTAAACAGGGACAGTTCTTCCTGGGTTGAACCAGTACTAAGCTAGGATAAATGTGTCTTGCTCAAGGACCACAATGCAGTGACGCCAGTGAGGCTCGAACCCACGGCCTCTCGGTCTCGAATCAAGCACTCTACCACTGCGCTCACTACACCTATGCTGACGTATCCAGTGAAGCAAGAGGTGTAACCCTTGATTTGAGACTTCATCTACATCCATACTTTGTGTATGTAAGTAGCAAAAGCTATGGTGAATCTATGCATTTGCATTAGCACAGGCTCAACAGAGACTTTGATGCTCATAATGCAATAAGTACCAAAAATTAAAAGTTTAAAATTTCCAAAATTTTGAATTTTGACATTCAAAACGTATGCCTTAAACATATAAACACTTTCAAGTTTAAATGGTCACTGGTGTTTAACTAAACCATAAATTAATCATAGAAAATATTCTTATTTGTCTGATCAAAATTTTGAGGCTGACTTCCTAAGGAAAGTCATTTTCAAAATACCGAATTCAGGCATACTCCTCCACCAGTGCATTGTATAAAATGATTTATTTAGGTATTCTCTAAGATGAGTGTCAGAAGGTCAGGTTGTTAAGTCACTAAATGATGCTATAGTGTAACTAACATCAAAAAACAGTAAAACCGGTGTAAAACGGCCACTCTCAAAAAGGCAAAAAATTGGTTTTATCAATTAATGCAGGTCAAAAGTATGGCAGAATGCTGCAAGAGGAGCATTCTGCAATACTTCGGACCTTCATTAAGCTACCATTTGCATACTTTCCATTTCTTTACGCTTACAATTTTCAGTCAACCCCATAGTGCAATTTCATCATTGATATGGGTACATTGTGTGGATGCAAAATAGTATCGATCCTGATCAGCTGGCTTCTGATGAAGCCAGCAGATCAGGATCTACACTGTTTCAAAAGAGGGTATAAAATTTTGTAATAAATATTACGAGCAAAGTGTGCTTTATCACATCAGATGCAATATATCATAAATAAACAAGTATACTTACCCTACCACCCAATAGCTAAGAGGAGGGACTGACTTTTCTTGTGAGCAAGACGGACAGACAAACAGAACACCTTCTTCTCTCACTGATGAAAAATCTTGATTCAGGCCGAGTGTGTGGTTCTTGCCGTCCTTTTTCTGCTCCTGAAATAACATCATGGTTGAAAGTGACCATTTCCAAAAACTAAATCATTTTTCATGCTCAACTCAACTCAGCATGAAATTTATCACATTTATCATGCTTATAAATGTTAAAATGCCAAACAAATATACCTTTCTTACGTCTCAACCAAAGTATATAATGTGGGTACCCAAAAGAACCATGTCAGTTTCTTCTGAGCACGCAAAACTTTTCAGAGAATGATAAAGAGAAAATAATCACAACTTTAAGCTTATTTTTTTTTGTGCCCACCTGAACCAATTAAAACATACCTTTAGTTTTCGGGCAGCATCAAAAGTATGCTTGATTTGTTTACAGCACTTGCGGAATCCCTCGGAAATCTCTTTCGTTATCTGACTAGCACCTGGAGTCTCCCTTTCTGAGCACACAAATACACCCTCTAGATTGTCGAAGTACTGGAAGTGGAACAGTGTGTTTTCCACACCAACTGTTAATCTGAAATATATCAATAAAATCAATGAATTTTAGTCACTCTATCTCAAATTTCCCCCCATAGGCCTTCTACAGGATACTATACTCAACTACAAAAGAAACCCATCAGTCACTTTGAGGGCAATTATGGTAAAATAAGTTAGAAATCAAAAATATATTTCATACCATATTCTTTAACAATCAATGATGCATCAAATTATTGAATAATGTAACAGTTTTACTTAAACCTGTTCATGTTGTATGCCAGTGTATAGACAAGTGGTCATTTCTAAAAATAACAAGTTTTAGACAATTGTTTTTACTTGAGCTCTAATCTTAATCAGTTCACTTCGTCCAGTAACCGGTATGTACCTCTCTGACGAGGCAATCTAGTGTGTACAGAAGCCAAAACAAACCACGTAAGTTTAGTAAGCCAAGATCTCAATACGATAGAGCAGTTGTTGGATGAGCTCTGGCGACGCTTCCCGGATCATTCAGTGCAACCTCGGAATCTTCGACAGCTTCAGGTTGCTCTCCATTAAGAATGGGCGTGGATTCCCAAGAACGTTGTGCGGCGTCACATGCTTTTGGTTCGACCTCGTTATGAGGCACTTATTGCTGCAGGAGAAGGTCATATCTGTTTTTGGACGAATTTAACTCAAGTGAACTGATTTAGACGAGAACGAGATATTCATTCTCAAGTGAAAAACTTGTCATTTTTGAAAACGACCCCTTGTCTAAACACTGGCGAATAGCATGTACCGATTTATGTAAAAATATTACATAATTCAATGAAATGATGCAGAACTGATTGCTACGGAATATGGTATAAATGTATTTTCATTTCTTACTTCTGATTTCCATAATTGCCCCAAAAAGTGACTGATGGGTTTCTTTTGTAGTTGAGTATAGAAACACCTTTTAAAGCTAAGTAGTTATTATTTGTTTCAAATATCCTGGAGAAGGTTCATGGCCGAAAATTTGAGAAAGATTGAATGAAATTCATTGATTTAACAGTCATTATTCCCTTTGGAATTATTATTTGGAATTATTTATAAATAAAATGGGCCTCGTCGCGACAAAACCTGTCTTCTTGGTTTCTGACAAAGCAAGTTTCAAACTAGTCCCATAAGCTACAGAGACTAGCTAGAAAAATGAAATTTTACAGGTAGCAAGTTTAAATATGATACTTTCCATTAATTAAGCCAATAACAAAGGTGCTGATCAGACTGCGCGGATGCGCAGGCTGGTCTAGGCCTTTGTTGTTGGCAAACACCGAAGACAGGTTTTCTCGCGTTGAGGCCCAAAACATAGCCACAACAACAAAAATATTATGGGGGTCAAATGCAGACTACTAAAACAAGCAGGTTTTATCTTCATTTCATTACATCACTTTTTAAAATGGGGAGTTTAACTATTTGCATGCTTGGTAATTTCTGCATGCTTTTGTTGTCTTCTGTAGATTATTTTTAAAACTTTCAGGAGTATCATCAGAGTGTCAAACTGTTTGGATCCAGGTCAGGCCCAACCAATCTGTTTGCAAAGGATATCAGCAGATGTTAAAGTCCCAACTAGTGCAGAAAGAGCTTAAAGATTCTTCAGGCCCTTAGATAAGAGACTGTTATGATTTTTTGTAAAAATATTTCTCAACAACCAAAACACACACTGAGATAGTGAAAACTTACTTTCTTTTAGCATTCACTGGACCAACATCCTCCCGAGACTCATATATATTCTGTAAGGAATCGGACATCTCAGGAAACAGTCTTCCTTTCTTTGATACCTGCAAAATATAAATGAAACACATGGAAAACTATAATATTAACTTTGTGTTTTGTGGCTTTTCCTTGGTATTAACCATTACTGGGTGTTTTTGTTGGGGGTGGGGGGTATATCAGGAGCACCCAAAGGCTCAACCGTCATGGGTTCTGGTTTAAAATGGCCCAGAGACATACCCACAGCTTAAAGTCTCATCCAACAGACTGGTGGAGCTGGGAATCGAACTGGGGACCCCTGTGTACAAGGTGAACGCCTTATCCACAACACCAAACAGGCTCCTTGGATTCCAAAATCCTGAACTTTAGGAATTTGAATCTTAAAACTTAGAAGTATGACAATAAAGTAATTACAATTTCAAATTTAAATGGTGAATAGTAACTAGATAATCTGAAAATAAATTATTTTAATCTGCCTATAGATATTCAGGGTTTTGAGGCAGACTTCCCAATGGGAAAATTGGCCTCAGAATCCAGAATTCAGGATTAATCCTGAAAACTTTCACTTAAGGTAAATTAAGTCCATTTTATAATGCAATGTGTGTAATACATAGAAAAACAAAATTCTAAGTTCATGAACTAAAATACAGTAAAACCTATGTATAATGGCAACTCTCAAAAAGACCAAAAATTGGTTTTCAAGACCAATTATCGCTTAATGCAGGTCAAAAGTATTGCAGAAGGCTCCAAGGGGAGCATACTGCAATACTTTTGACCTTCATTAAGCTACCATTTGTCATTAAGATTTGTTTTGTCTATTTTTGAGTGGCCGTTTTACTCAGGTTTTACTGTATGATGTAATTGCGATTCAAACTTGCTACCACATTAACCCTACAGCACTCATAAAAAATTATCATCATATTATAGACCCTCTGAATTGAATTCATGGGTGATAGTTCAAAATTTCCAAATCCTGCACTTTTCAAATCCAAATTTTTAAACATGAATGATGCCCACAAAAAAGAATAATTTCAGGATTAAATTGTTATATGTGCTATTATAGTCACCCTAATTTAGCATTTTGAGGCTGACTTTCTATGGAAAGTCAGCCTCAAAATCCTGAATTCAGGATTTATCCTGAAAACTTTAACCCATGTGCATTGTACTTATATCGATGGAAAAATCTATCAGTGTACCAAGGGTTAAAGGACATTAACTCGAGGTTCTTCCTACCTTAAAGAGGGAGTCACTCCCACTGCTCTCACTAGAGTGATCTGACCCTAGTGAATCTTTTCTACTATGTAAAACTCTCCTAGCTGCTGGAGTATTGTCCGGCTCTATCAGGTGATTGGAGTCTTTGCTATCAGATTTTTTCAGGGCTTTAGTGAGCATATCTAGCTTGCGTTTGTGCTGGAGAAATACATCTGGCTTCGTGATGACAGGTCCATCAGGACATAACAAACTGGAAGAAAAATGAAAAAATTCTTCGGGCATCCACTTAACTCTTCGACTGCTAATGATGACTAAATGAGCTGTGACATGAGATTTCCAACAATGTGGTATGTGCGACAAGCAAAGTCTCAGACCAGCCTGCGCATATACGCAGACTGATCAGAACCTTTGTTAGTCACTTAAATATTCTATGGCTGTTCAGCTACTGACAGAATATCATTTGGAGTTTCTAAGTTTAAAAGGAGGCTACACAGGCTCATCTGAGTCAACACTTGTAGAAATGCCACATTGTTGGTGATAAAATGTCGCGCCTCAAATGTCTTCTGCTGTTTGTCATCTGCTGGTCCTTTTAAAACTTCTCTGTAGCAAACAGTGTGGAACCAGATCAAGCTGCTCCTCTAGGAGCAGTCTGATCAGGGTCAACACTGTTTGGCTGGATGCTGAAAGTAATCCTTGAACAAGCATTTACATGAAGCAGTGACATTTTCAGATGCTTTTTTTTCATAGCTGACAAAGGATTAAGGGGAGAGCAATGCCTCAGTGCTAGATTGTTGGAATTGAGATCAAGAGATCCCAGATTTTAGACTGACAGAGTACATGGGGTTGCGTCTTTCAGCAAGGCACTTTACCATATTATTACCAACCAGGAAGTCCTACAATAACCAAAATTATTGATAAGGACATTGAGCAAAATCTAAAACATTCATACTTATATTTATTTTCTTATTGTTTCTGATTGTTTTTATCATTTGAGCCGCGACAGGAGATTTCCAACAATGTGGTATGTGCGACCAGCAAGCCTCAGATCAGCCTGCCCATATGCACAGTCTGATCAGAGCCTTTGCTAGTAGCTTGAATATTCTATGATTGTTAAGCTACAGACTGAACATCATTCAGAGTTTCTAAGCTTAAAAGTAGGCTACACAGGCTCGTCTGAGTCTACCCTTGTCAAAATGCCACATTGTTGGAAACCACGTCACGGTTCATTTATAAATTTGATTCTAACACACCTCGCCTATAGAGCCAACGGTAACAGACTGTGATATATCGCACAATAATTCACTGCTAAAGTGTGTGATAGCTGACATCACTAGAAAATGACGTCATTCATGGCGTTTGACGGTGTAACGTCGAATTAAGCTTGAAAGACGTTACAATTACATGTAAATGTATGCGACGTAGTCTAAGAATTGGCGGGAGTTCTTCAGTGCAATGGCAGAAAGTAGGAAGAAGCTGAAGACTTCAAATGTGTTTACATTGTTTACTGTGTGTTAGAATCGAAATAGATCAGTTCCAGTGTGTGAATTGTTGAGTAATAATTCACTGTTTGTCGGTCAGTTGTACGACGATAAATCACTTGCGCTGCGCGCTCTTGATTTGATCTTCTTTACAACTGACCTCCAAACAGTGAATTATTACTCAACAATTCACTGCTGGAGCTGATCTATTTCTTAAATAAAATCTGTTTATTATGTGCCTCAACGTGAGAAAATCTGATTTTGGTGTATAAGAACAACGAAAGCCTTGACCAGCCTGTGCATCTGCACAGCCTGACCAGCACTTTTGTTATTGTTAAAGTATAATAGCTAATCTTACTACATGCACAGGTTCATTATTTCAACACATCTCTAATTCTGAGCAGACTGGTTTGAGTCTTTAATAGGTCAAAAACATCACAATTACATGTTTTCTTGTGACTAGTCGAAAATTGTATCAAAAAGGTTACGGTACATGTTCCAAAATTCTGATCACTTGTTGCCTGCCAAAAGAGCCTAAACAAACAGGGCAGACCCAGATCAGACGGCTTTTTTGACAAGCAATTTGTGAATTCCAGCCCTACTTACCATCATTTTATTTGTTAGAGAATAGAAAGAGAAAAGTGTTCCAAATTTTAGAACATTTACGGAAAGGAAGATGTGTGAACATACCTATTATGACAAGACGATGGCATACTGATTCCCTCTAACTGCATTAGAACAGCCCTGGACTGGTCTATGAGGAATGGATCTGGAGTTGACACACCTGACTTTCTGTTAAAAAACAATGACATGCCATTATATTAAACATTGGTAATAGATAGGCTCAGGCTTCCAGATAAGAGCGTATTTGAAAACTACTTTCCTTATTTCCCAACCAAAACATATGTTGTGGGTACTCAAAAGAACCGTCTCAATGAGACAGTTCTTTTGAGCACCCAAAACACATGTTTTAATTGATGGATAAGAAAATAAATGCAATGCGATCCTTATCTGGACCTATGTAGGCTGCTAGTTTAGCCTAAACAAAGAGCAGACAGAACTTTAAAGAAGTTTTGCTTGTTTGTTTGGTTTGTGGTTTAACATCCCCATTAACAGGTATAGTCTTGTCGAGATGGTCAGTTAACCTAACCACACTTTTTTTTCATGGGCAAGCTTAGACTAAGTGGTTAACCAGTACTTAGTGCACATATGTGTGCAGTCCCTCTTTCATCAGCCAAAGGAGGAGAATGATCATAGAAAATATTTCATAATAAATCTCATGAAAGTATGAGGCCAGCTGGGATCAAACTCACTACCCCTGGATACTACCAATTGCGCTACTCCTAAATGGGTACTATGGCAAATAATGAAGTCCAGATGAAATCCCACATCATGCAGCATTTTATCAGGGTATGCACGGTTTCCGAAGACAAAATAGATCTTTAGTGAAAGAAATATAAGTATTAGTAATTTTTTGAAATTATAACCTGTGACCCCTCAAGATATACAAGTGACTATCCTGGCTTTATTGTATATAGCTTTATGGAAAATTCCATTGGTCTGAAAAGGGTTAACAGAGTGCTTTATTGGTAGCTAAGGACCCACAACATCTTCTAGCTGACAGTGAAGACAGATCAGTCTGACCCCGATGCCATGAAATGTTTTCAAGCTCAACTAATCAGCATGAGATTTGCAATCTTTATAGCTTTCAATATACAAACAATCTAGGCAATTTTCCTGCTCAGAACAGCTGACAATGTCATTTGTTCTGGCCATATATTTTAAAATGCCAACAAGTGTTGGCATTTTAAAATTTATGGCCAGAACAAATTGCATGTTCATGTGAGCTAAGTATGAACTAGAAATGTGTGAGTAAGACATAGATACCCCACCTGGGGCCATTGTATGAAAAAAACAACACTTTTATACCCTTGGGAGGCAAGTTCATGTCATAAAGGAGGCTCATATGTGTACTTACACAGCTGTACAGCCTCCTGACTCCAACATCACACAGTATATCATTTGTTTCTGAAAAAGATGACAAACATTAATGAGATTCTATATGGGGACTGAAACTAATGCCTCATTGGCCTCTAACCATTTTCATTCTGATGAATTATTCCATACATATTGATCCAATAAATGTGGAATTGTTTGTTCCCTATTTTAAGGGGTTCCCAGTCAAAATTTCTATAAAATGATGCATTTCTTTCCCTAAAGATTGTGTTTATCTTAGCAAACAGTTCAGACCCCGATGAAATTCCGCCTTATGTGGCATTTCATCTGGGTCTTCACTGTCAGCCAAAGTACTTGTTTATTGGTGTCCAAAATGAAAATCATTTTTGCGATGAGTGATTTAAGGTCTTTATTATTGGGAGTAAAATTTAAGCAATTCAATTCAAAATATCTGATAATAATTTTGTGCAAAATTCTTTATTCATATAATTATCAAAGTAGCATTCACATCCCAAAAAAGAGCTCAGTGGACAGTTATATGGGCATCTGGGCTTATTAGGTCAATTGCAGTAAACAGAAAATCTTAAAAATTCAAAGTTATGACTGGATAGAATGGTTCCGTAAGTTATCGGACGTTGGGATATATCAGACACTCTGTTGTTATCATGAGTTTCTTCGAATGATAATGACGTCAGTAAAGTTATCTATCACAAAGGCATTAAACATTTATTTCCTCTTCCATCTTCACCTGATTTAAAGCAGTTTGGTCACACTGGGTTTGTCTAATAGTCCACTACATGTTAGTATGCCAACATTTCATGTAGTCAGACATGTACAAAGTCTTACATCCTTAGATCTATTTTTAGACTTGAGCAAACTTTCCTAAGAATATGAATTGATCATTTTCCGGAAAACCAAAACATTCACGTTTTCTCTAGTCAGATGAAGCATGTCCTTTACAAAATCGATGTCACAGAGAGACTTGTATAAATCTATTTATGATAATGTGTCCCATATCAGACCCTGAAAAGCGGTACTATGAGTAGTGTTGTAACGATGATCGAGTAGAATCGAAAGTTGGTCGGTAGTGGTCTGGGTCCGCGACTATCGATTATGTGGTTCATAAATCTATTGTCGCTACAATGTCCGGGCGTTTCCGTTTATCGATACCGTTTTGAACCGAAAACGAGTTATTTCCCGCTAAAATATAGAACAAGAAGCTGTTTTCTTCGGCTGAATAGACTGAATTTTTCAATAAAGAAGTTCTCGAGTGCGCCGCCATTGTTGTTGTTTTGTTACAAGGGAAATCACCGAGTATATCCGCATGCGAGTATTGGACAAATTTCTGTAACGAACGCATTTTGCGGGACAGTTAACTTAATGCGAGGAACGTATTTTCGGCCGATTTTTTCCCGTTTTTGGTGAGGAAAAATTAAAGGACGTCACTTAATTAACCAGTTTTAACGATCGTTCCTAGAGACGGATATCTATAATGAAATAACACAAACAATTAGTCAATTACCAATTTATTTTACATGAACAGTCACATTATCTGGGCCCATGCTAACGACTGGCACATCAGCCATAGTTTGCCACTGAAGTTGCAACATTTAAACTTATTCTCCAGATGCATAAAATATAAATATCAAACACCTGATATAACATAACTATAGCTGAATTTGGAACATCTGTTTTAAAAATGGGACCAGGGTCTTTCTATACCTAAATAGAGAGTCCTTTGATGGGACTGAATTCAGGAGATGGAAACATTAAGAGGTACGCTTTTATTGACTATTTATCTTTACTATCTTGTAAGATCAGTCCTGGAGTTGTACTTTGGTGCAAGTTTCAGTAGTTCAAAGTAGTGCAAGTACCCCACCCACTTCTGTCTTCCCCCCCCCCCCCCCCCCCCCCGTCCCCCCCCTCCACACACACACTTTATGTTGGCTGGGAAAAGGGCTGGGGGTGAACGAAAAATCATTATGTATGGGGAAACCCCTGCCCAATTTTTTTTCAGCGTGTTGACTCGGTCATTTTCCAATTTTACAAGCATGTGCATCATGTATAGGGGAACGCTGAAGTGTACAAATTTGTGTGAGTGTTTGGGTAGAAATTATTCAAGCATTTAATTGGTGGTGCTCCTTCCAGATCTGCCCAATCTTACCAGCCTTTGTAGACCACATTAAGCAGTTTTGAATCCTTAGAGCTATCCAAGGAGGGCACACCAAACTCTTATTAGAATTAATGCACATATATCCAGGGTGACTGGACACAAATGTAAACTGAAAAGATTCTTTGCCCGATTCAAATAGTATTATCTAGTCAACTATGTTCTCAGTTGTCTTGTTTGTTGTGAAATGTTCACAACTTTCTAATATAATTTAAAGCTTTATTTGGTGTTTAAATTGAGATTCCAAGTCTCAAATTATGTGTTAAAAATAAAATTTGATTTTACGAGTTGCTCTATGTTATATCCATGGTATCAATCACAAAATCTTGCAAAGCACTGACAGCTTCCGAATTTCGATTATAATCGATGATTGATCGAAATGACCTGTCCGATTATTTTCGATGATCGATTATGAAAATCTCATAATCGAACAACACTAACTATGAGTTAGATATCGGACAATCAGTTTTGAAACGAAAATTAGACAGACTGGCCTAATTAAGTCATAGTTTGCTCAGTTGTTAATGTTAGAATTCAGTAGCAGTAACACCGAGTTCAAGTTGACTTAAATCAAAGAGAACACAATTGAAAGTGTATTATCTACAGTATCCCCCCATTTGAAACCTGTTACCCATATTGTGTATATGTGTGTGTGCTTGTGTGCACGAGTCTGTATGAGTACATGTATAATGTGTGATTATTACAGGGGTTTCATTAAGAGGAGGGAGGCGGATTTTCCCCTTCTACTCAGGCATGTTTCCCCTGCTACTTTTAATAAATTTGTATAGAGTCTATAGGCAAATACTCTCTAATCACCCGCCTACTTTGCCTTGATACCCAGATGCCAAAAAAGTTAATGAAACCCCTGTATTAATACCATGTGTGTAGTATGGTACATGCAAGCATATGTGCATACAAGTGTGACACAAAGACATATGCACACATTGGCACTTGCATTGTTTTATGTTTGTGCGTTTGTGCGTACATGCACATTAAAGAATCGATGTGCCAGTTTTATTTTCAAATCTTTTAATTTAATTTGCCTGCATATATCATGTTTTATGAAACAATTCGAGATGTTTAGCAAACCGTTTTGCACTTGTCAAGCAGGTGCGAGAAAGAGAGGTCGCTACACCCACGGCAATCTTTGTTGAGTGGTAGAGGTGGTTAATGGCTGGTTGAGTGGTAGAGGTGGTTAATGGCTGGTTATGGCTGGAGAATTTCTGTCTGTCAGGCCACTGTATTTTATGGTGTTCCAAAAAGCACCATAAGTGACAAGATTTTTTAACAAATTTCTTTTAATAAATGTACATTTAAATGTACCCCTGGCCCCTAATACTGTGATGTCCGATAATACCATATGTTCTGTCTGAAAATTGGCGCAATGTCCAATAATTACCTTTTGTATAAAGATATGTTTGGAATGCAATTATTCAGTTGCTCTATTTATTAAAACGCTCTCTCATAACATATTGGAGCAATGGAGTCTTATTTCGGTCATTGGTCAAGTATACTGCCTTCGTAAGCAATTGTAGCTACTTACAACCTAAATTAATCGCTATTGTCCGATAACTGGCGGAACCACTCTACCATAAGTCAGAATATTCAAGTTATTTTAGCATTAAATTGTAAAATATTTTCTTATCAATCAATTTTAACAAAAGTTCATTGAGACAGTTCTTTTGAGTACCCACAACATATGTTTTAGTTGAGAAATAAGAAAATTAAATTTTGATTACACACTATTATCTAGGGGCCTGGGATACTTACATATCCAACTATCAACCAAAACCATCTGGCCAGCAGTGGCTCTGTGTATCCAAATGACTGTTCATCTCCAACTGAGTGGCAATGGCGGGTGGGATAAACCTCCTTCCAGACTACTAACTGACTAAGTGACTGGTCTGAGGCGAGGGTGAGCAATGAGTGGTATCTCAGGTAGGTTCGGAAATCAACTAAATCTTCTTTTGGCAGATGGTTAGAAATGAGGTAGCTCTACAATAAACAAAAGTTTAAAGCATTTTTACCAATATTTTACAGATAATGTGACATTTCATCTGGGTCTTCACTTTTGATAAGACAAAATAGATCTTCAGAGAAAATATACAATATTTTGGGAAATTATAACCTGTGTCCTCTCAATATATACAATGAACCATCCCGACTTGAATGTATTTAGCTTTATGGAAAGTTCTATTGGTCAGTTGAGCATGTACTATAGCTGGTATTGTACAAAATATGAAACCTGTGCAAGTTTCAGGTTCTTTTGAGCCTCGAAAGCAAATGCTAACAAATGTTAAAATAGATGAATAAGAAAATATTCATAATTTTACCCTAAAATATTTTGCTTTTCACTGTTGCCTAGTTTTTTTTTTTTAAATTTCAACACAAATAGACTGACAAGTAGAGGTGATATCGTTGCAACTTAAATATACCCAAAGTAACTGCATTAAAAGCCCCATATATCCATTTTAAATGAGTATTTATCGTCAAATAAATATTTGATATAAATTTAATGGAAAATTAGAATATCAAATTGACAATGATGGAAAAAATGGAAATCTGTCTAGTGCCAAAAAGATAAGACGTTGAGTTAAAAAAATGAGCTGTCTCATTTGACAGCTCACTCATCAGAACTTACTTTGTAAAATAAACATGAGCCCAGGATTGAGTAACTTCTTCTACAGCCATAGTAACTATCAGACTGAAAGACAAATACAAGACAAATAAAGTAAAATATTACATGTTTGACTGAGAAATACCAGGATTTATCAAAACAAATAAAAGCGGTAATTTTGATTTTGTCATAACTCCTTTTTTGCCGACCACAAGTGACCCAAGGCCTCGATGAAATGAAATGCATTTTATATTCAATTTTGTTTTATTATTTTTAATTTATCAAACTTTAAGATAACTCTTCTCTGTGCTTTTGACGTCACAAACATTAACAAATGATGTCATTTACAAATGCGATAACGTTGCACAATGTTTCTGTCTTCCAACACTGAAACTGAAGGATCGTTGAACAAAAACGAAAAATTCTAGAAAAACACAATAAATTTAGTACCAAAATGTTTGTTACAATCTAACTAAGAAAATGACTAACCACACTCTATGTTTTCGTTCACTAATAAAAAAGATACAGACGTTTGAAATTATGAGGTGGACTCGATGAAGAAGATTTCCAAAACAGCAGATATCCATTTTTTTCAGCAGGGAACAGCTGATGTATCACTACTTGTGTTAGAATTAGACATGCCATGATCCCACTAGTTTTGCCCCATCGCATTCCGTAGTATTTTCTTGATTTGAGCAAGCAATTCAAGCAGAATACATGTAATATACAGTTTATTGGATCATTCTATTTATAAACCTCAGGAAGTGAAAAATCATTAAAAGAAACTCGTGCTTGCGCACTCATTTCTTTATCCGATCTTTCACCTCCCTTGGTTTATAAATTCCATATTTTAAATAGAAAGATCAATAAACTCTATATAACCATTAAAATATGACCAGGTTATTGGAGGCTTTTTTAGCTTATGTGATAAGTACCAAAATCGTATGTGCTGAGTTCTTAGTTATCCAGTGAGTGATCTGATCATCCAGGTCATTTTGTTGGATATATTTTGGAGCAGTTAATAGAGGATATTACATGAGTGCTCATGTATTAATAAATTTATTAAACCAGTTGGGGAAAAGAAATAAATTGCAAGGCTTACTGAGCATTCTATCACTTTTTTCCAACTATTTTAATAAATTTAATAATACAAATGTTAGATTATAAATAATATAATATTAAAATTATTTTGAAATAACATTTTTACTGCACGAAAACATAGAATTTGTAACTATGTACGCAACTTTGGGCGTCAATATATAATGTAACTAAAACATGTAAAGGCTTTTGTTTGTTTGTTTTGATTTGATTCTTTACGTCCTATCAACAATCTTTCAGTTATAGAGAGACAGGTATTCCTGGGTTGAACCAGTACTAAGCTAGGATTAATGTTCTTGCTCATGGACACAACACAGTGATGCCGATGAGGCTCCAACCCGCTGCCCCTCAGTCTCAAGTCAAGCACTCTACCACTGAGCCACTGCGCGCCCTATGTAAACTGTTTAAAACCACTACTTGTTTACCAATTTTAACACATGGCATCATATCATTCCCAGATGCCACGTCCTCTGATAAAAACAATAAAAGCACCGCAAGCACTGCATAATACCCCGCCACTGCTGGGGGCACCAAAAGTTATTTTGTGAGATATATAATGCCTAAATAGCAACAGAACTGAGATAGACAGTGATATGACCTCCTTAGTCACAATATGTAACCTTTGATGGTCAACATATCTGTGAAGTTTCATTCAGATACTCCATATAGTAAATGAACTACAGGTCAAAAAACATTTTTCAGATCAATCAAGGGCGGATAACTCATGAACTGGAAAGGTAAGAGTGAAGATCCTTGGTCACAATATGTAACCTTTGATGATCAACATATCTGTGAAGTTTCATTCAGATATTCCATATAGTAAATGACCTACAGGTCAAAAACCATTTTTCAGATCAATCAAGGGCAGATAACTCATGAAATGGAAAGGTAAGAGTGATGGTTCTTTGTCACAGTATGTAACCTTTGATGTGAAACATATCTGTAAAGTTTCATTTAAATATTCCACATAGTAAAGGAACTACGGGTAAAAAACATTTTTTAATTCAATCAAGGGCGGATAACTCACAAACGGGAAAGGTAAGAGTGACGGTTCTTAGTCACAATATGTTACCTTTGATGTGAAACATATCTGTGAAGTTATATTCAGATATTCCACATAGTAAAGGAACAATAGGTCAAAAACCTTTTTTCAGACCTATCAAGGGCGGATAACTCACAAACTGGGAAGGTCAGAGTGACGGTCCTTAGTCACAATATGTAACCTTTGATGTGCAACATATCTGTGAAGTTTCATTCAGATATCATGAACAGTAAAGGAATAACAGGCCAGAAACCATTTTTCCAATACGAAAAAGGGCAGTAACTCCGTTAAAAATGGACGGATTTTGCCCATTAACAATCCCATACCACTCATCGCCGATAACAATATGTATGCAAAATTTGAAAAAATTCCGTGAATAAATACTCAAGTTATCGATCGGAAATGGTGAGCACGGACGGACGGACGGACGGACAGACGGACGGACGGACGGACGGACAGACACCGAAGGGTATAACATAATACCTCGCCACACTTTAGTGGCGGGGTATAAAAATGTGTAAATATAACTTACCATGTCACCAAACTCTGCAGCTTCAAAATCACTCACCACCCTTTCTGCTGTCATCTGAAAAATAAAACGTAGCAAGAGACTCAATTGTATGGAATAGAGTAGGAAAAAATGCAATGGTCAACAAGTTGTTTTTCTTCACAATTTTAAATGAAAAAAAGTCAATAAGCCCCCCGCACAGTAAGAGTCAGTAAAAAAAACTTTGCAAGTTATAGTTCAAACCAGCAGACCTTAGTTTTGAAAAGGTTTCAGTAGAATCTGTGCAAACAAAAATTATAAACTCCTTCATGCATATGTTCAATGTGTCTACATTATATCGGCAAAGTATCAAATTGCTCCATCAAAAGCTGTGGTAAGAGTTGATTGGCCCATAAAGGCACTATCCATGCATATACAAAAGCCATATAAGGGAATAATTGTCTAAGCTCTCACAGCTGTTATTTTGTCAATTTTTTTTTTCAACCAAACTCCTTCATGCATATGTTCAATGTGTCTATATTGTATATGCAAAGTATCAAATTGCTCCATTAAAAGCTGTGGTAGGAGTTGATCAGCCCATAAAGGCACCATCTATGCATATACAAACACCTCATTAGGGAAAAATTGTCTAAGTTCTCACTGCTGTCATTTTGTCAAAAATTATTTTTTCTGAACCAAACTCCTTCATGCATATGTTCAATGTGTCTACATTGTATAGGCAAAGTATCAAATTGTTCCATCAAAAGCTGTAGTAGGAGTTGATCGGCCCATGAAGGCACCATCTATGCAGATACAAAGGCCTTATTAGGTAAAAAATTGTCTAAGTTCTCACATCTGTCAGTTTGTCAAAAATTCTTTTTTCTAAACTAAACTGCTTCGTGCATATGTTCAATGTGTCTACATTGTATAGGCAAAGTATCAAATAGCTCCATCAAAAGCTGTGGTAGGAGTTGATCGGCCCATGAAGGCATCATCTATGCATATACAAAAGCCCTACTATGGAAAAATTGTCTATGTTCTCACAGCTGTCATTTTGTCAAAAATTCATTTTTCTGAACCAAACTCTTTCATGCATATGTTCAATGTGTCTACATTGTATAGGAAAAGTATGGCCTATAATAGCATAAGCAAAAAACCATATATCAAATGCCATTTAGAACTACAAAGGGAAATAACTCTAATAGAATTGGCCCCTAGCCCTTACTTTTTTGTCTAAAGTCTTTGTCTTGCATATATGAACATGTTTGCAAGGTTTGATGAAAATCCAGCAATGACTCTTCAAGATATTAAGGAAACAAAACGTTACGGACGGACGCACACACTGACCCACGCACACACACACACGCACGCACACACGGACAACGTGAAAACAGTATACCCACCACAAACAAAGTTTGCGGGGGGTATAATTAAGAATTAATTTTAGGTAGCCTATGCCCCCACCCCATTGCTTAAAACAGGACATGAACAGAATAACAATTTTATATATGCTTGGCATAGACCAAATTTTTTATAAAAGCTTACACTTGTTATATACTAACTGCTTTGTAAATTGTGAGGTCTCTCTCTTGAATGTTTTCTCTCAAAGTTTTACAGAGAAATGAAAGGTTAGGCTGGCATTAAGGACTGGAGTCTATAAAAAAATGTTGTCAGAAAAAGTAACTAACCTGTTAACTCTATTTCCGCAATTCAAGAATTCTAAATAAATTGAAGGCAATGTATCAAAATGACTGGCATATTGACGACTTGAGATGTTACACTTCAGCTAAAACATTATATAGTAAAATCTCATAAATTCCAAGTCCCCAGTATCAAAGACTTTATTTTGAATTATCAGTAGTTCCAATAATAGGGAGGGAGAAATAAAAGATATATGATCTTCAAAAGTAAGTACTATCAGTGTTTTCTGTCAATCATAGGTTTTGGGCTCTTGAAATAAATGTCTCATTGAGACATTTCTTTTACTCACCCAAAACATATGTTATCACAAACATTTATTGAAAAAGATCATGAATGGGTCCAATTCTCTGAATTCAGTGTGTCCCAAATTTATTTCAAATTAGCGAGTATTTCAAAAAATCGAAGTTCAAACTTTTTGAGGTTTTACTACAAAATATAATACCTTAATCTCATTTGGTAAAGGAAGGATCTCTGCCGACTGACTCAGACTGTATCCCTTCTCGGAGTGTTTACTGTGTAAAATCTCTGATTGATGTAATAAGGCAAAGAAGCAGTCCAGCTGTTTGTGGTTGGTAGCCATATTAAAAGCATCGTGGACGGAGCCATGGAGTATTTGGAGTAATCTCACTAGGTCTTTGACTAGAAATTCTAATGCTGAACAAGAAAACCTGCAAGAAAGAATATAGCATTTAAACTATTGCAGGGCTTCAGATTTTTTCATGATTGGTGGGCTGAAGTGACCCATGGAGCAAAAAAAGGTGATGATGGGCCTAAGCATATCAAACTAACCACAGTTGACTTTTGGGTAGTATACTTTACATACACACTGACACACACACTTGTATGCATATATGTATATTGATCGCTGATTATACAGTAAAACCTGTCTTAAGGGGCCACTCAAAAAAGAAGAGCTTTTATCGCTTAATGCAGGTCAAAAGAATTGCAGAATGCTCCAAGGGGAGCATTCTGCAATACTTTCGACCTTCATTAAGCTACCATATGTTATTAAGACCTTTGTTTTGTCTTTTTTGAGTGGCTGCTTAAAGACATGTTTTACTGTATTGACTACCTGCATGAACTTTCTGTTTTGTGGAGCTTCTAGGCTCGCTGTAAGATGAATACTTTTTATTAAAGTGAGATTTTTTCACAACTAAAAAGGATGGGTCCACTGGGCCCACTGCCTTGGAAAGTGATGGGGCATATTTTGAAAACATGAGACAATGACCACCGTCGACCATGAAGGCCTGCTATTGACCATAAAGTGTGCAGCTCATGACATTTTTAAATTCTGTTCATGATGGAGCCGGCTGATCATAATCCACACTGTTCTTTCATCCTCACTCAGCTCTATAGATAAGAGTGTGTACACTGAACGAAGTTCTAAGTAGCCACTTTTCAATTTCTTTTTTTCTGACTAAGCCCTAGTGATATTGAAATGAATTTTTGCCCAAGTATATGTATTGTAATAAACTTAAGTTAAGCGGTGTTTTGGAAGAGTTTTCTATCACTTCACGATTTTTGGGTTCAAAAATGCAAAAATCAAATTTTTGAAGAAAATAAGCGTTTCGAGTGCAGTTTTAATTAAATTCATGTACAGGTGATTGCAAACCTGCCTAGTCGACTTGAAAAACATCAAACACTTGACATTTTGCTAATGACAGATTTTTTATGAATTTTCAAAAATTGATAATTTTCCGAATTTTCCTAAATTTTCGGAAATCGTCAGCTGCACATACTAAAATCATTGTATGTGTTTTATTTTACGTTAATATGTTTGACAAAACACCATGCAACTTGATGACCCCATTTTTTAATGATATTTTTTACAAATTTGGTATCCACTTTTGCTTTTAACTTGAAACTTTAAAGGTCATTTAAATGGCATTTGTTTAAGATTTCTTTTAATTTTTAAGCAGAACAGTGACGCCAATTCATAATAAAGAACCCCTGAAAATTGCACTACTGTGCTGCAGATAATAAAGCGTACAGAGCAATGCAAAGTGTGTATGCAAACTGCATGGTTAAGCTAAAATTCCTTTGATTAAGTTGTTGACCATGGCTGTCTTCATGTTAACGTAGAAGAGAAATGGAGTGTTCAATTGTCAAAAAAAACCCTTTGATTCTTTTAATCTTATATCACGGCTGTTATAAACATCTTCAAACTAATTAAAATATAAATGGATAACGTATCTGATGAATAGTTTATATCACACTAAAAAGTGTGACTTTTTGAAATGATGGTACCTTTACTCGGACCTCGTCTGTGCAAGGTCTACCAGACAATTTGAAATGACATAATTTGCACAGTCTCATCAAAACCTTGGACCTTCTTATAGAATTTAAATTTTGTGAGAGCGATTTTTACTTTCTGAACAAGAGCAAAAATTGTAAGGTGGCTACTTATAACTTAGGTTCAGTGTATTTGAAAATTAATTTTCTTCATTCTCAACCAAAACAAATGTTGTGGATAACCATAAGAACCGTCTCAAAGAGATAGTCATAAAATGGCAGTTGATGACAGTTGATGGGTTTGAGCATAATAACATCATAATGACCTCATCAAGGATATCATTTCACAGTATAAGACATCACTGGTCAGTGGCAACGTCATGTGGGATAAATATTAGATAATTACAGGCCTTTAGTTAAGAGTGTGCCACAGAAATATAATTTTCTTATTTCTCAACCGATGAGACGGTTCTTTTGAGCACCCAACACATATGCTAAAAATTTTAGGTAAGAAAATATTAAATTTGACAATTTTACTCTGAAAATTTCAGCATATCTAAACCTATGTAATTAGTCACATCAGAGCCTTCACTTCTTGCACTAACAATGTATGGACATAGATGAGAGCTCAGAAAGATCAATGTCTCTAGCCCACTAGAAAGCTGTACATGCATATCTAAAGAAAAGTACAGTAAAACCTGTCTTAAGCCACCCCTAAAGGAAGAGACCCAAATTGTTTTTTTAGACCGATTATCACTAAATGCAGGTCAAAAGTATTGCAGAATGCTCCAAGAGAGCATTCTGCAATACTTTCGACCTTCATTAAGCTACCATTTGTCTGAAGCCTTTGTTTTGTCTATTTTGGAGCGGCTGCTTATGAAGGGTTTCACTGTATTTGCTTGTTTGATTTGATTCTTTACGTTCCATCAACTATCTTTCAGTTAATCAGGGACTGGTCTTCCTGGGTTGAACCAGTACTAAGTTAGGATAAATGTGTCTTCCTCAAGGACCACAAAGCAATGACGCCAGTGAGGCTCGAACCCGCAGCCTCTCGATCTCGAGTCAAGCACTCTACCACTGAGCCACTGTGCTCCAAGGTTTCACTGTATTTAACAAATATGCATATCAATAAGTACCGTAACTTCATACACTGGTTCAATTAACTCAGCAGTCTTATCTGGGTCCATATTGTTTGCAATATAATTTGTTTGTTTGATTTGATTCTTTACGTCCCATCAACAATCTTTCAGTTATAAATGTACAGGTCTTCCTGGGTTGAACCAGTCCTAAGCTAGGATTAATGTTCTTGCTCAAGGACACAACACAGTGACACCGGTGAAGCTCGAAACCGTGGCCCCTCGGTCTCGAGTCAAGCACTCTACCACTGAGCCACTACGCTTCCAAATCTGGGACGAGATCATTTGGAATATAATCTACATAAGACCATAAGCAGACAAGAGGAGTAATCAACAGAAATCATGAATGGCAGGATAAAAGTTAGATTTCAGCTGTAGGTATACAAACCTGCTTTCTGGTGCTGAGACAACAAAAAGACTGGATCCCTCACTGTGATAAACAATATGGATAGGTTGGTCATCTAGGAGAATAGTGGAACTGAAATAGAGACCAGAATATCTGGTATTTATGAAGTGTCTTACCTTTTGTATACTAGTGACTCCTAAATGAGTTTGTTGGTACACAGTGAAGACCCAGATGGAATGCTACATTATGCAGGGTCCAGGTCTCCAGATAAGAGTGCGTATTGGATTATTATTTTCTTTATTTCTCATCCAAAACATGTTGTGGGTACTCAAAAGAACAATGGGTCATTGTTTCTCATAAGTAGTAGTGGTCTTTTTTTTTACCTTTCTTAATTGAGAAAAACAGACATGGTTTTGGGAAAAAAGCTGGCTATTTTTCATAGGGAATGGGGCCGAAACTCGGCCCCTAGAGAAAGGCAAAAAATCCCCTGGAAGATTTTACATGTGTGATTATGCATTATTGAATTTGTTAAATGAGTTATAATATGCGAGGCTAGCTGAGCATTTTATCCCTTTTTCGCAACAAGTGTAACAATTTCAATCATACAATTACTCAAATGTTAGATTCTGTTTATCATACAGGTATGACATTAAAATTGATTTGGTACCTCATTTTTGGTGTAAAAATGTTAAAATTTTGTCATTACGCTGCAAAATTGTTATGCAAGTCATAACATATAGGTAATAAATATGTAAACCACCTTTGGTTATGAATTTTAATTCGTGAAGTTATCTCACTTCCAAATGTGATTTCATTTGACAAACACTAAATTGTATTTGAAAAATAAAATTTGATTTGTTTGTTTGTTAATTCTTTACGTCCCATCAACAATCTTTCAGCTATAAAGGGACGGGTCTTCCTGGGTTGAACCAGTACTAAGCTAGGATTAATGTTCTTGCTCATGGACACAATGCAGTGACGCTGGTGAGGCTCGAACCCGCAGCCCAAATTCGATTTGTTAAGTTTTGATCATATTGATAAGACATATTTAAAGATTTACAGACATTTAGATAAGGGTATGTAATTAACAATCAATTTTCTTATTTCTCAACCAAAACATATGTTGTGGAACTCTAAAGAACCGTCTCAATGAGATGGTTCTTTTGGGTACCCAAAACATATGTTAAAACTGATGGGTAAGAAAATATTTACAATTTTACGCTCTAAAAGGTTATTTATCAAGACTTATATTGTCTATTTGAAAAGTACAGTAAAACATGTCTTAAGCGGCCACTCAAAAATAGACAAAACAAAGATCTTAATGACAAATGGTAGCTTAATGAAGGTCAAAAGTATTGCAGAATGCTCCCATTGGAGCATTCTGCAATACTTTAGACATGCACTGCATTAAGCGATAATCATTCTTGAAAACCAATTTTTGGTCTTCTATTGAGTGGCCGTTTAAGACAGGTTTTACTGTATCAACATCTTAGAATTAACCTATAATGCCTATGTGAAAAGTATCTACATCTTGTGTACTGGCTATAAACCTACCTCTGAATAGCAGAGCCTGAGGTATCATACATTGATCCAGCCAAGGTAATGAACATACCACGTATATCTACAACTTTGTTATCATTCCTTGGGAACTGGTAGACAATATCTTCCTGCCAAAACAAGAATATAACCAGATTATTCATAGCTTTAACCCTTTACTCCACATTAACGCCTTAATGCGCCAACCGCAACAAAAGTTGTCTGCTTTTCTCATCTGCTGAAATGTTTAAGAAGCCTCTATGGCAAACAGTGTGGACCCAGCTCAGACAATAGGAGCAGTCTGTACTGGGTCCACGCTGTTTGCTTCTAAACTTAATTTGTCAGTTATGTTAGGCAATTATTTGCAGCAGACGACTTCAGCAGACGACATATTCAGATACGTTTTTTTTTCTTGGTGCTTTATGGGTTAATGCCTTTTGACGCCTCTGAAATATTTCACATATTTAAAAATATTATGGAAAATGGAGCATTTTAATTGCTCTTTTGGAGCAAATGCTCCATTTTCCAAAATATTTTCAAAAGTATTCAAAACTTAACTTAATTTTTTTTTATATTTTTTAATGCTGTCTAAAAATAGAAAATGATGTCATGATCTAAAAATAGCATATGGAGTAATGGGTTAAGGAGGCTTTCTTTAAATAAAAGAATAAGAATATTTGTTTGACTTTTCCATGAAAACCTTTGCTGCACATGTGAGGCTTACTTTTGGAAGCTTTGTTTGTGTTGATGCTTTACGTCCCAGTCAAAAAAATTGAGTCATGTCAAGATGATTTCTGTCATCCTGGGGAGAACCAGTACTAAGCAGAGGATAAAGTGTCCTGCTCAAGGACATAACACAATATCCCCTGTGTATGTTCATTTTATATAGATTTTTGTAAAACAGATCAAGAGAAACAATCCAAATATTGATTTCCCATCACAGTTGTCTTTTCTTTCAGCTCTTAGAACATACATACGCCAAGCACAGCCATCATTAGATATAGCACAGTTTTAGATAAAACACAATTTTTCAGGGTAAAATTGTAAATATTTTCTTAACCATCAGTTTTAACATATGTTATGGGCGCTCAAAAGAACCGTCTCATTGAGACGGTTCTTTTGAGCACCCACAACATGTTTTGGTTGAGAAATAAGAAAATTAATATTTTGTTACACACTCTTAACTAAAGTCTTGGATCGAGGAATTAATGATGGGATCCAGTTTAACAGACTATATACAATAGAATGAAAGAACTTAATCTGTTTACCTTCCCTTCCATGTTATCAGAGGAAATTCCATCTAAAGACAAATATAAGGCACCATAGAATGGTTCCCAGGCTGTATCTGCTAGTTCCTCTAATACCATAGCACTGTTATTTGAACCAGTCACTAGATGAACCAGTCTATCTGATCTAGACTGTGCCTTCTGTTTAGTTTGAGATTTTGTGACTTTCTGTCTGGTAACAGATTGTAATACCATTCTGATCTGAAAAAAATATGTATCAATTATTTTAAATGGAGGACACACAAAATACAGAAACGACTGCATGTTACAAAAAAAAACTCCATCCGGGCACCCAAATCATAAGCTCAGTGAGTCAGTCCGGGCACCTGTTTGGTTCAGTCGGGAAGCCTGTATAGCTCAATCAGTTGCGCATTTAGCTGATTATCTAGATTTCTCTGCCATGAAGGTTCAAATACCACTAGCAAAAATATTGATTAATGAAAAAATGTCCAATTGTTTCTGCAGTGGAATGTATCAATGGTTTGACTGTCACCTTCTGAGTTGCAGTGATTTCACAGGATATTTCCCATATTTCGGCACTTATTCTGAGACTTCTAAAATTTGTGTCATTGTATTTCTGTTGTGTGGAATCAGGCCTCTTAATAGAAGCTTGTTCTGATAAAAATCTGTTTGCATCCATGTTATGTGTAAACCCGCCTGCACAGCTTCAGAGACAAGAAGCTTGGATGAGCAGGGCTTACCCTAGCTCAGAATTTGTTGTAGCCAACACTTTAGCCAAATGGGAAAAGTCGGAGCCAAATGAAATTGACTTTAGCCAAGGTTTTAGCCAGAAAGTAGTACATTGTATCAAGAAACTCTTTGCCAGCTAGTGGCAACTTTTGTAATCTGCTGATAACCTTGGAAAACAGTTTGGACCCAGATCAGTACCCGACAAAATGTCGGGCCTGATCTGGATCCAAACTGTTTGACACCCTGATGGTATTGCAAAAATCCAGCATCCAAAGAGTAAATTATGGCACAATAATAAAGAGTGAAGGAATAATAAAGGCAATATTGGAAAATCAGCTAATCAAAATACTCTATTTCGCAAATATACTCCTCAAAATAATTGAAGCACCAATGCTATCAATTATAACATTGAGGCATTTTTTGTAGAACGTATTTTGAAAACCAATTTTACGATCTAGCCTAAATTTTTCGGACATCTTTGGTGCCTAATTGCCAAGTGAAATGGCAAAAAGAAAATGGTAGAAAATGTTACTTACAAGGATTTTTTTGTCATTTTGAAACGACCTTAATGCATTGGAACGTCATTTTTGTGTGTGATCCATGGACCACAGAACTGCATGAAATGAATGAAAAATGCTTTTAGATGCTGAAATCTCTGTTTTCACATGATTGTATGGTGTTTTAATCCGGTCGATACCATTCGTCTCTTCCTGTGAGAGAAAATTGGCCCTTTTGGCTGTGACGTAATGGCCAGTCTATGGGTTCAGACAACTGGTTTTGGCGTTTGTCTGTGACAATCTTTAAACAATTCGCCGGGGCATCTTTCTAACACTCAAAGGCAAAGGATGACAATTGAAAATCTGATTCTTAATGGCCAAGTACACACATTGTTTTCAGAAAACAAAACAATGCCAAAACTCCATTGTCAGAGATGAAAATGCTTGCTTCCCAGTATGTTGAAACTGTTTGAAGAAATTTTTTGCATGAAAGCTGAACTGTTTAAAACAAAGTTTAATCTTATGTCACTTTCATTCTACTTGAGTGACCACAGAAGAATTTCTTTACCCCACCCACTGCTTTTTGAAAGTGTGTTTTTAAGGGTATGTGCTTTTGAGACACAGTTATGGCAGAATTAGGCATGGAAGTCAGTAATAATGATTCTTGACTTATGTGCATAAAGAATAGAAAGCTTTGGGCCAAGTTTTACAGAATTTAAATGTTTGAGCTAATTATACTTGCATTCTAAATTCTTGGTCCTTTAATTATTTTGAGGAGTATATGTAATTTTTGAACCACCTTGAGTGTACTTTTAGCCAATGACTTATATTTGTAGCCACTCTACATTTTTAGTAGCAAATGGCTACAATGGCTAATGGCAGTGTGAGCCCTGATGAGAGAACAACAATCATGCTAATAGGACTGTGAAGATATGTAGGCCTATCAATGCTCTTTTTGTTTGTGTACAACAAAGTAAGAGGGGTTCTCATGATGTCACATTGATATGGCACACTTTAGACTGTCAAGTTACCTATTTACCTTGTCACCCCATTTATCCATTTTACAACTTGCTATATATGTTAGGCATGCAAAAGGCTGTGATATAATGGTAAAGAGTCTAAGCCTTAATCAAACCACTCTGGAGTAGTCCATGGGCAAACTTTAAAATTTCCAAATCCTGATCTTAAGAAATTCAATGTTTATTTGCAAAATGCCTGCAAAAACAAATCATATCAAATTTAAATGATTTATTGTGCTTAAGAGATTCTAAGACAGAGAAACTACAGTAGAACTTCAATGGCTCGAACTCTGATGGCTCATTCACCCTGGCAGGCCAGAACTATGATCATGGTCCCTGCAGTTCATTTTATGGATGTTCCACCCTGGATGGCTGGAACTACCCTTGGCTAGAACAAATTATCATGGTCCCAAACCTGTTTGAGCCATTGAAGATCTACTGTATTATAACCCCCCTAATTCAGCATTATGAGGCTGACTTTCTGTGGAAAGTCAGCTAGCTGGAATGTCAGCCTCAAAATCCTGAATCCAGAATTTAATCCTGAAAATTTTCACCCATGGTGATCTGATTAAGGTTAACACTGTTTGCTTGGGCTTATATAATAATTAATCTATTTGAATATTAGGTTAATATGGCATTAATGATGCACATACCTTTCGTTGATATAAGACTGCTTGAAGAATACTGTTAAGATTGTCCCAGGAGACATCCTGATCGTTGATAGACTTGATCCAGTCACCTGAAGTTATAGAAACAGCGAATAAATAAAAGTTGAATACAATTGGTTTTCATTATGATACACTGCATGTACCAATGGTGGACTCTAGGTTACTTTGCAAAGCTAAAGCCAGCGGGTAAGATAACCAAACCATATATGTCAAAACATTCTGTTAGGATTTTTCTTTAAGTTTACACAAAGAGGTGGATCTATTTTGTATTTTAAAAGGTTGAAAAAGAAATATAAACTAATAATAGCTGTTTCTGACTCGTTACCCTAGATAAACATATCCTTTTTTGCCTAAACAATCTCTGTTCTGCTGTATAGTATCCATTGATTTGTGCATCACTTTCACAAGCCCCCAGATACATGTACGAATGCGTAACTGAAAAATATTTTTCTTATTTCTAAATGAGATGGTTCTTTTGAGCACCCAAAACATATGTTTAAACTGGTGGGCAAGAAAATATTTACAATTTTATGCTTGCATTTTGTGTTTATCTTAAAACCTATGAAAACCCAACGCCATGTGATAAATTACTGTAAATAAAATGGCTGATACCTACCAACTTTGACATCCTGATATTTGGCTGCTATTCCTGTGGGTACAAGCCCTCTGATTTTCACTCTCCTGTCCCTCTTTCTGTTCCGGCCAGTACTGCCACTAGAAGAGCTAAAATGTCCAGGAATTATCCCAAGGAACTGCTCACAGAGTTCAATAGTATTACAGGGTATATCACCAGTCAGATAATTGAGTCTCAACACCACACATTTCTCAGCACCATACAAAGTTTCATTTCCTCTCAGACTTCCTTTAGAACTACATGAACAATTAGATTCATTCAACTTACTAGCAACAGACTCCCTGGAGTGCTTAGATATATCCTTTCTAACTACTCTTGAACTTGAATCTGGATTTGTCATAGTTGCAGATTTCTTACTTTTATCACATTTTGACTTTGACTTCAGAGCCTTCAAGTCACTGAAACCATCAGCAAATAGATCTTCTATGTTATCAGGAATATCAAAAGCTTCACTCTTCAGTGTTTCAATCTCTGAATTTGAACCTGCACAAGCAGTCGTAAATAAACTGTCAATATTTTCCTCAATATTCCTGAAGTCCCCTGACAAACTGCCCGATCCAGAATCTCCAAGACCTGCTGTTTCAATACCTAACAGTTGATCTATAACATCAAACTCAGAAGTGACCTTATGGCAGTTATCCTGTACATCATCATCGAGTCTTCTGAAGCTGTAGCCATTGTCAGTATCAGTTCCGTAGCCAGTGTCATCAGTGGCGCAGTCACTACATGTACATATACCTTCTTTGTCTAATGAAGTATCATGTACAGGCTCTACTTCCAGCTCAAAGATCTCACCTTTCTTGTTAACCTTGGACAGCCACTCAGAGGACTCCCGCAACCCACTGAAAAATAGTTCAATTGAGCAAGATAATGAGATTTTGATAATTATTATATACTTATAAATGATACATCTTTTGAACGGTCTGTTTTCTGGCGATCTGAAACAGAAAGCAAGATGAACTAACTGAGGCGTTTGGATTCCATATAACGACAGTGCTCCAGATAATTTTTACTACCATCAGTACCGGTACTGGTCCAAATGAAACTTGATTAGCTGTTCTATCCAAAGAGGCAGAAATCAAGTGCATTCTAATAATTTTTCAGCGCAGTTCATTAAAATAATTTCCCATTATAGAAAGATTGGCTATAACATTAATGTATTGCAACAGACTGCATGCTTGGTGGTCAATCCAATCACAGTTGGCAACTTTGCTTTCCTCTTTAATTGCACGCCGGTGGGTCGGACTTCAGAATCTATGATGGTTCCGACTTAAAGACTTATCTATTGATGAGATGGTAGTGGCCTGATGCTTTGGCTGTTTGTCGGGCCCACTGGAGTTTACCTGTTGGATTTCATTTGCTCCGGTATTCAGTTTTATTTACTGTTGAGTCCTTATCTTTGCTTTATCTCCTTGTTATATCTTGATTTATATGTTTTAGGAGATGATGCATTGATAAGTTAGGGGTCTTTCATGCAAACCAATATCTATATGTGTATTGATTCATATCTGAATTAAGGGTGAGGTTGACGCGCCGTAAAACTGGTTTAAGCCCTTCAGTAAAATATTTTACTGACCGTTCCAAGGCGGTATGTTTGTCGGAAAATAGCTTTAATAGCTAATGTTATCTGTTTAAATGTATCCGACGTAAAATAAAGATTCTTGTATCTTGTATGTGGATCTTTTATGTTTTTTCTGTCTTGTGTTTGCTATGCTTTTTTGGGCGTCTGTTTATATACATGTGCCTTGTGGTCACCTGCTGGGAAAGGGCTGACCTCTTGGCTCTTGTTTGTGGTGTCTTACTGTTAGTTTGTCACTTTCCCATTGGTATCCTGGGTCAGGTGTGGTACTTGATTGTATTGATTCCTGATCTTTGCACCCTTACTTACTTTGATCTGTACCAGCTATTTTCAATCTGTACATGTATTAATTTTGGCTTAGCCAATTTTTTATGAAAGCTTCTACTCGTATTTATCGGGTCACATTGTTGCTGTCTTCATGAACAGTTTGATTACCCATCAATCAAAAAACTGTAGTGATTTATTACCTGTGCATCCTGCATCTTTTGTGCATAATTTTGTCTCTGGGATGTAAAGTTTTAAATTTCAGCGAGTCCCAGTATGCAAAGGTATTGCAGACTGGACATTAAAAACAGTGTTCTGGACTCATAAGTTTGCAGTTGGGACTCAATGATATGGGGAACATCGAGTCCCAGGACCCATAAGCCCAAAATTGTAAAGAATCACTGAATTTTAACAGTGATGTCCCTATACAGCATATAACCGCCTCGATAGCTCAGTTGGTAGAGCGTCCACTTTCGAAGCGGGAGGTCGTGGGTTCGAATCCCGCGGCCACACCATACCAAAGGTGTAAAAAATGGTACTAATAGCACCCTTGCTGACGCTCGCATAAAAAGGGGTTGTGCTAGGGAGATAAAGACAGGTAAGTATCTGTTAAGGATATAATTGTTATGTCGCAGAATAGCTCGTGAGCTAATGTTGTCTGTTAAATTATAAGCGACGTTAAATAAGGCTTCTTTACCTTTATCTTTAACTTTATCTTTAAGTTCAAGTGTGTTATCTGTAAAATAAGCCGATGTATCCCCATGGCCGATACAATATTTATTTAGAGTGAATCATGGTTAACCGGTATATCAGGGTTGCACCACTAACATTTGTTTACATCTAGTGACATGTAGCTATCGACTAACATCAGGGGTGGAATAAAACATGTGACTAGCTGTTTGCCACAGTCATCAATTTATTTTTCGCTACTCGTAAGAGTAATCCAGCACAGAAAGTCCAGTGCACTTGATTTCTGCCTGTTCGGATAGAACAGCTAAATCAAGACCGCCCTAGTACTCGCGACCGAAACGACTAGCACATCATAAACTAGTCCCTTAGGCAGTATCTGTATTTAAACAACAGCTTTTATATAGGCCTACCCGTTTACTAAAACTGGAGTATTTTATACCTTCGTTTTGCCGATTAGACGATGTATATCTTCGTTGCTACCAAACTTTCACACAAAAGTTTTGTTAACTTCCGTGTAAAATATCCGGGTATTTTCTGCCTAAAGATGAGCTCGTTTGTTGGATTCATAGTTTTGCGGACGGGTTACGTTCAAAACACCCCCAAGTCAAAACGTCCCTGAACCGTTCTGTCTGTATGTCATCCATCCATACCCCCCCCCCCCCTCTCTGATCAATTTTGATCTACCGCCTCGATAGCTCACTTGGTAGAGCGTCCGCTTTCGGAGCGGAAGATCGTGGGTTCGAATCCCGGCCGCACCATACCAAAGGTGTAAAAAATGGTACTAGCAGCTCCCTTGCTGACGCTCGCATAAAAGGGATGTGCTAGGAAGATAGAGTAAGGCAGGCAAGTATTTGTTACAGGACATAGCAACAAGGAGTGCTAAAGGCATTCTTGGGATTCAACAGATGACCAGTTTACGTGCCAGCAAGTTAAGTGGCATCTTTTCCAAAAGGAGCTGATGATAGTTTTGAAGGAGGAAGAGAAATACTATCCAAACGTGGAAAAGTTTGTGGAAAACGCATTCTCCAGGGTCTCAATGTATGTCTAGTATCTACAATATTGGGCACACTAAGTCGGTTCTTTTGAGTGTCCACAAAATATATTTTGATTTAGAAATAAGAAAAATATATTCTCAATCACGCACTCAAGATGAAGATTGTCATGCTCACCCAGGCTGGGCGTAAAGAAAAGAGTCACTAAGCATTACATACACATTCTTTTGTATAATATGATTCTGTTTTTCTTGTGCAGACCACTATCTTGTCAGGTAGAAGTACTGAGTATGACACTAGATATGCAGCGATGCAATGAGCTACATAGACTTATCAAGTTCCCTTACATCCGTCGGCCAAACATTGCAAAAAACAGACTCCTCAGCCAATGCATATTCTTAACCCTTTTTATCTTCGACGTTGTTCTATGGTTTTCTATAGTTTTGCTTCTCAGTGGTGATATTGAAATTAATCCTGGCCCAGACTCGGTCGAAGGCAGCTTTTCTTCATGTGATACTCTCTCAGCGACCTCTTTTGAAACACTTTCTAACCACCTGAGTATTTTTCATCTTAATATACAAAGTATTGTGCCAAAAATCGACATAATACGAACCGAAGCCGATGCTTTCGATGTCCTTGTCTTCTCTGAAAGCTGGTTAAAACCGAACATAACTGATGACACAATTCAAATCGAAAATTTCAAGCCTCCTTTCAGGAAAGACAGGGTTGATCGTGTAGGCGGAGGGGTAGCATTGTATGTCCGAGACACCATTCCTTGTAAACGTCGTACAGACTTTGAATTACGTGATTTAGAATCTGTTTGGGTCGAGTTACAAGTGAAGTGTAAAAGGATATTAGTAGGCGGATTTTATAAACCACCAAACAGCTCACCAGACTATTTTGAATTGTTGAAGGAGAGTATAGATAGAGCATGTAACACGGATATTATCGACATAATCATAACAGGTGATTTCAATTGTAATATGGCTCAAAGTATTCCGAACAAAATGAGAGAGTTAATGTCAGAGTATAACCTCAGCCAGTTAATATCTGACAATACCCATTTCACGCAACTTTCCTCATCTTTACTAGATCTGATCCTGGTTCGTAACAAGGAAAATATCTTAGTGAGCGGTGTTGTAGACCCTCTTATTCTGGAGCAAGTAAGATACCACTGTCTTGTCATGGTGTTGCTTAAATTTACCCCGCCACGCGCTTCTTCCTTCAAGAGAAAAATCTGGTACTTTAAATTAGCAGATTATAATAAATTCAGGGAATTACTGTCGGAAGCCAGTTTAGAAAACTTAATTCAATCTAATGACAATTTAAACCAGAATATTCAAGACATTACTGACGCCATAGTCTCGGCTGCTGAGAAATCTATCATCTCCATGGATTACATGTCACATTAAAAGCCTGATTAGGAAGCGCAGACGCATATTCCGGCAGTTCAAAAAAACAAAACTTGATTACTTTTGGGGAAAATATAAAATCGCTCGAAACAAAGTTGTCAAAGAAATTAGAAATTCGAAACAAGAGTATTTTAATAAGCTTGACCGTTTGTTGTCATCCGATAATCATGATCCAAAATTATTTTGGAAAACTTCTAAACAAGTCCTTAATCTAAAAAAATCTTCTAATGCCATTCCTACTCTTAAAATGAATAATGAAATCGCGGAAAGTGATCAACAAAAAGTGGAAATGCTCAACCAGTATTTTGCCTCTCAAACCCAGGTAGGTGATTCTAATAAAGCTCTTCCCTATCTTGAACCATCCCCTTATACCCTAGAATCTATTACAATCTCTAGACAAGATGTCGAGGACGTTCTACAGCACCTTAATGTTTCTAAAGCCTCTGGACCTGATCTTATCAGCCCCCGCCTTCCAAAAGAAGGAGCAAATGTTCTTGCCCTACCATACTCCATTGTATTTAACCGTTCCCTCGAACAGGGATACTTCCCAAACTCTTGGAAAGAAGCCAACGTTTCGCCTATTTTTAAAAAGGATGAAAAATCTCTTCCTAGTAACTACAGACCTATATCTCTTTTATGCCAAGCTGGAAAAGTAATGGAACGATGTATCCATAAATATCTTTACAACTATATTGTCTCTAACCAAATCTTAACTCCTCTTCAATCAGGCTTTGTTCCTGGTGATTCTACCACTTGCCAGCTTCTCCATACATACCACATGTTCTGTGAAGCGGTAGATAATGGCAAAGAAGTTCGAACTGTTTTCTGAGATATTAGTAAAGCCTTTGACCGGGTCTGGCATAAAGGACTACTTCATAAACTGCGAGGCATAGGTTGCTCAGAGAAGGTTCTTGCCTGGTTCTCCAGCTATCTTTCAGGACGCAAACAGCGAGTAGTATTCAATGGTAAATTTTCAAAATGGGTCGAAGTATTAGCTGGAGTCCCACAAGGATCTATCCTTGGTCCTTTGCTCTTTCTGATTTTTATTAACGACATTGTCAAACATATTGGTGGCTCTATTCGTCTGTTCGCCGACGATACCAGTTTATACATTATTGTAGACCTCCCAGAGGACGCTGCCAGGACTCTTAATGCTGATTTGCAAACCATCTCACAATGGGCGAACGCCTGGCTGGTGACATTCAATGCCAGCAAAACTTTATCTATGATCTTTTCTCGAAAATCCAATCCTGTACATCACCCGTCTCTTTTTATGAATGGCACCATCATTGAAGAAACAACACGTCACAAGCACTTAGGTCTCACTTTCTCTAGCACATGCACATGGACTGACCACGTCAACACTATATCAGAAAAAGCATGGACAAGACTTAATTTCTTAAGGGCTCTCAAGTTCAGGGTCAGCAGGAAATCACTAAAGAAAAAATATATATATCTTATACGTCCCCTACTTGAGTATAGTGACTCAGTATGGGACAACTGCTCTCATGATTCAAAGAAACAGTTGGAAGCAATCCATACTGAGGCTGCTAGAATAATCGTAGGTGCCACAAAACTCTGCAGCATCGAGAAACTCCTTACTGACTTGGGATGGGAGACTCTCCAAAGTCGCCGAAACAAACACAAACTTGTACTTCTTTACAAAATCCTCCATGGTCTTGCACCTGATTACCTCTCAGAGCTTGTACCTCCCCTTGTTCAAGAAACTACTACCTATAACCTCCGAAATTCTGACAATGTTCAAAACTATAGAGCCCATTCTAACCTATTTCTAAACTCATTCTTTCCTTCATCAATTCGAGCATGAAACGATCTACCGCATGATATAAGAAACGCACCTTCTGTTGCATCCTTAAAGTACAAACTGAACAGAAATTTAAATGCACCCCCTAAATTTTACAACGCTGGCTCACGCAAAGGACAAATTCTCCACGCTAGGTTAAGACTAGAGTGCAGCTCCCTAAACTCTGATTTGTTTAGGAAACATATTGTCCCCAGTCCATCGTGTCAGTGTGGTGGCTTCGAAAGTGCAACTCATTTCTTTTTTACCTGTCCAATTTTCACGAATGCTAGGCAAAGATATTTGCCTGACAATCTTGAAAATTTCACAGCTAGGGAATTTCTATTTGGAAAAGAAAACGCAACAGAGCAAGATAACCAATCACTCTTCTTGCAAGTTCAAGATTTTATTATTAAGTCAGGCAGGTTCATTTAAACTTGCATAGTGTACTTCCCACATCTAAGATGCCTACAACGATAGGAGTCCAGTCATTCTTTATATAATATGTTTATATATGTTACACCTTGGTCAGCCAACGGGACAGTGGTACCTATCGCATATGCTCTGGGTCAATCTTGTGCATGCATGGGAAAATGTCTGGAATTTATCTGTAACATTGTCTGCTACATAACATTTTACATGCATGATTAGTTGGTTCTGGTGAATTGGTACAAAGCACCAACCTTCCAGATGCCAGCTGAAATCATTTGTAAAAATGGACCCCATATGCAGTATGTGCTATAGTTACGTGGGCTGCATCACTTGATGAATTGCTATTGTTTTTCGATTATATCTATAGACTTGCAGGCACTTGAAGCAAACGAATAACGAAAAAAAGTAATGAAGCAACAGCGCCGGGTTAGCGTCGATGAGGCACTATCACGTGACATTGGCATTATCACGACGTTTCTGATTCAGTTCACTTAAGTGCCTGGTAGAAAAGGAGCATCTACCTATCAATCTTTCTATCTATCTATCGATCTATCTATCTATCTATCTATCTATCTATCTATCTATCTATCTATCTATCTATCTATTAAATGTGTTTAGACTACGCATGCCATTCTCAAATATTGTAAAATCAAACTGTATTAGGAAATGACCAAAATAAGCCTTACGGCTTACTGTCAGATCCTACTTCTTTGATATTGTACCTTTGTAAAAGTGATTGATCAAATAAAATATGTTAAACCAAGATGAAGATTATCTAAAGGACTACCAACTGCATGGTTTTCGATAATTTGGCACTCAGAATGATTAAAAAAGACTTAGTGAGTATGATTAGAAAATGTCACAGTCATAGATCACAGATTAACGCGAGGTACCAGGAGGAAGACACATAAGAGCACAGACAAACAAAGACGCACACATAAAACCAAGAACGTAGTTAAAATAACGCAACAGCTATCACTGTCACAGCAAGATGATTGCAAAAACTAGAAATGATAGAAAAAAACTACATCACAAAACCATGATTGAACCAGAAAACCTCCTAACATAATGGGAGCAGCAACAAAAATGAACTCACTGCACCAGAACACAGCCAAATATAGACAAATACATAAATACAAGACTACAACTAGAATTGGTTGCTCTACAAAACAATAGATTTCTCCCTAACCCATTTGGTGTCAGAAAAATCCAAATGTCACTAAATGCAACTTCAAACTGAAATAATGGTGATTTTTAAAGCAAAAATCGATTTCATATCCAACAAAGATATTCTGCTAATGCAGTAACCATCATTTGGGGAAAAGTTATTTATCATATTAAATTGTTTTCATTATATGGAAAATCCATATTACATCTAAATAACATGCACATCTTCAGACCTAGACAAAACACCTGCAAAGTTTCAAAAAATACAGGTAAAAATATAGGAGGATACCCAGTGCTTATATGTGCTTCAGTAGAAGTTGAGCCAAAATTGGCTAAGTTCAAACTGCGAAAAATGTGACAAAATTAATCTGAGGACTACAGCTAAATGTCATGCACATCTTCAGACCTTGACCAAAACACCTGCAAAGTTTCTAAAAGTTCAGGGTAAATTTGTAGGAGTTGTTTTAACAAGATACCTGGTGTATGATATATGCTATGGTAGAAGTTGAACAGCCAAACATCATGCGCATTTTCAAATCTTGACAAAAACACCTGCAAAGTTTCAAACCGATTTGGGTAAAATTGTTAGAGGGGTTGCATCACAAGATACACATTGTCTGCATGCTTTGGTAGAAGTCGAGACAAAAATGACTAAGTTCAAATTGCGAAAAAAGTTGTGAAAAATCTGAGGATTACAGTCAAATGTCGTATACATCTTTAGACCTTAAATAAAAGGCATGCAAAGTTCCAAAAAGATCCGGCTAAAGCTTAGGAGAATTTGCGCTCACAAGATACCCAGTGTCAATATGCTTTCGTAGAAGTTAAGCCTAAAATTGACTAAATTCAAACTGCGAAAAAGTGACAAAAATTAATCTTAGCATTACAGCCAAACGTCATGCACATCTGCAGACCTTGATAAAAACACATGCAAAGTTTCAAAAAGATCCGACTAAAACTGTAGGAGGAGTTGCGTTCACAAGATTGTACACAACATGTGATGGACAGTAAGACAGGCGGACAGACAGATGCACGGGGAAAAACAATATGTCTCCAGACCCTGACAGAGGAGACGTAATTACAGTAAAGCAGCCAGCTTTAGGCTGTGTCTCACAATAATTTTCACCGAAGCCATGATGAAGTTCAGGGAGAAGAGAGAAGTTAAGGAAAGAAGCATTACTTGTACCTGTGTTTAAGAAGGGAGAAAGACACAAAATGGCAAACTACCGCCCAAAATTCCTAACTCCCTTTTCCTGCAAACTGCTGGAACGCGTCACACACAATAATATAATGGCATATTTTGCCAGGTACGAGATCCTCAAGGACAACTAGCGTCAAAATTATCCAAAGAGGAATAGGTTGACGTTATACTGCTGGACTTCGCCAAAGCTCTGACAAAGTCCCTGTATTCACACTACTGAATAAGTTAGACTACTATGGAGTTAGAGGCAAGACAAATACTTCGATCAAGAAAGGCATTTCTGAGTGATAGGTAATTGGAGACAACAAGTTGTTCTAGAAGGTAGAGGACATTGGCTGGGAGAGTCTCCAAGACAGGAGATACACGACTAGACTGAGTCTCTTTTAAAATATCCAGCATTGATTGGTCGTCATTGAAAGCTCCTGCTGCTTAAGACCAAGCGATAGTACATAGAACCAGAGGCCAGAGAGGGTTCTTCCAAGAGAGAATCAACTGTGACGTTCATTTCAACTCGTTCTTCCCAAGGAACCTCAGGGACTGGTATGTCCTCTCACGAAACATCACAGAAGGCTGTCCCTTGGAGGAGTTCCAGACCAGTCTTGCAGTCGAGCTGAACATTTCTTGTACTTCAACAACAGCAGAATCTAGGACGAAGATTTGGTACCTGTAAAATGCATTTAAGCCCCCCGGTGGCTTAGGCTGCTGTCCGTTCTAAGGCGGTGGTTCTGTTGTTGTTGACTTTTTGTTTATTGTTACTCCCATTGTGGGAGTCTGTAATTGTTCCATGTTTTGTTGTACGTTACTTTATGTCCATTCTAGTATTGCAATCATCTTGATGGGGAAGAGAGAGCTGATTGCTTTGCTTAATTTGTCTTCCTGGTGTCTCGTGATGGTTGAGCGGCTTTTTCTCGCGGTGCCACGGGATTGTCTGCAGTTTGTGATTGTGGTATTTCCTGATCATACTCACTTACTAATTTTGCTAGACGACTTATCTACTCATAAATCCATGGCTGCAACGATTTGACGACATTGTATATAGTTTTAGCCATAATTTAATAAGTTTTGGGACTACTAATGTTTAACCGCCATATGCAGTCCCACAAGACCAACTACGTTCAATTGTTCCCGGTAACTAGAAGAAGAATGTTCAATGAAGTGAAAATGATTACAAAGTTTACAAGTAACTATGTGTTCTTGTAACAAACAGAGGACACGTGTGAGTGAAATGGTCATGTAGTTTGAGGGATCACATTCATTTACCATGTCTTTAATACTGGAAATACATATGCCTCTTTCCAGACGCTGTGTATTTTTTAAAGCCAAGTGACTAGTTGGCTTAGACAATGGAGATGTAGCTCACAACATAAATCCAGATATTTGTTTCTTGACAAAAGCCAAGTGGCTGGAAATTTGAAACAGAGTATAGTGTTTTAGTATGAATAAATTCCCTTTGGAATTTTTATTGAGATCATCTTTATATAAGGCCTGAGGGAAAATGGGCATCAGTTTTCAGGGCCTGTAGCCTTATGAAGGTACAAGCATTTGAGAAGCTTGTCAGTTACTTGAACAAAATGCAGTTAGATGTAAGGTGATTTTGGGCAGGGGTTGGGATGGAAAAGGAGATTTGCACTGTCGTTTTATAGACGACAACCCACTTAAGTTATGTGCTGAAAGACGGTAAGCTTTTTTGAAAAGAGTATACTTGTTTGTTACAATTACAGAAAACATACCAAATATGAAACCTGTACAAATTGCGGGTTTTATTCTACAAATAATAAAGTTTTAGATAAGATTCAACTGATATTTTTTCAACCTACTTTTATATACAATTTACTACAACCCAGGGATTAACCATAATAATAATTTAGTAAAAATAATTTATTGTGGACAGGATTATCACACAATTGCACTTGATTTTCTATTTTCATTTGTTCTGTTTTACTTGCCACAGGGAAAATTATATTTACATTTTATTGAAATGAAAGAAAATATTAATCATAAATGTTTTGATAAAAGATAAAACAGTTCTCGCCTTCTGCTACAAGAAACCTTAAAGCTGCATAGTCTGTAACTATGAAGAATTTTCGAAAAAATATTTTCTTTTTAAATTATTTGTAAAAATAGAATTAAGTTGTATTTCCACAATAAATATGGTCAGAACAGCCGAAAACTGCAAGGAAAGTGAATTATCTTATTAAAAGAGGTGTTTTTTTTCTCTTATTGGTAATTATTTGCGCCCCTCCAATAATTCTAGACAGTTGATTTTTAACATAAATGCTGTTGTTTTGATAGTGTTATTTTGTTAAGATTTACAAAAATAGTGAAATGTTTACCTGAATTTGAGTATTTTTACTGTATTCTTGAAAAATAGAAACTTTATTTAAAAAATTAAAATATCAAAAGTTACAGACTATGCAGCTTTAAATCTTCAACCCATTTAAGCCTATCGTCCTTTTGTGGGACATAGGCAAAGCGCAGACCCAGATCGGCGTCTGATCAGGGTCTCCATTGTTTGCTTACAGATTTTCCATTAAAATTTGAATAAAAAACAAAAATGCCACCCAAAGCCCTTAAAATGGAATTGGAATGTCCAATTGATAACAGTTGGAAATTCCATTCGGCTTAAGTGGGTGGAACAGGAGAACTGAGACAAACAGCTGAGAGTAGCCGGACTAAGCAATGTATCTAGGTCAAGAGAAGACTATATGGCTCAATCGAAAGCATCTGCAAAGTTAAAAAAAATACTACACAAAAAATAATCTAAGCTGCAAGCCCATTACTAATATAATTTGACATTACTCGAATTCTAAAAGTCCTCGCGGTAAAGTTAAAGTGCAGAAAAGTTGTAAATGGGCATAAATTTATGTTTCTGGCTTAGTTGTTTGAAACATGTTAGCTCTCTTTGGATCATTTCAATTCATTTGTGGATCATTTGTGTTTCGCATGCTTTCGCGTCTGTTCATTGCTGCCTTGTTGTCACCTGCTGGGAAAGGGCTGACCTCTTGGCTCTTGTTGGGGATGTTTATTGTATTTTTGTTACTTCCCCATGTGGTATCCTGGGACAGGTGTGGTACTTTTCATGTATCGTTTCTTGATCTTTGCCGTCTTTCTTACTTTTACAATGATACCACTCAACGTATATGCATTTGTGTGTCCGCCGAAATCGAATCAATAGATTTTACATGGTTATTTCGAATTCACCCATGCTCCTTATTTTGAATCCGTCTTGCAAGAGAATGGTAGGCGTCAAGCTCTTTTTATTCCGATTTAGACCAATAGGATTTTACATACAGCTACATACAAGAAAGCCAGGACGGTCCATTGTATAAATTGGGGGTTCACACGACTTTTGTCGATTGAGATGTATTCATTTTGAGTATACGCCACACTGGGTATGGTATTTATCGAAAGAGAGAAGAAATATTCTATTTCCCAGTTTTTCTCTCATTCAAATGATATCTCATTTGGCTGAGATGTCAATGGATAACAAATTCTGTCTATACTGTAATGTGTATTATAACAATACTGTAGATCATTGTATTAACACTTGCACTTACTTGGGTCTGGAAAGAGCAAGGCTATGGTCTGACATTCAAAACATTAGTATCCAGGCCTATATGTTTCTCTGTACAATAGACAAAAGCCGTGTGACTGATTTTCTCCTAGGCATGGAAATGCAGAGTTTACTCGAATATTGGGTAATAAAAATGAGCAGTTTAAGTTATGCTGCATTATCAATCTTCACAAAATGTTGTGTAAGTATAAACATATAGTGGAATTATTCTATTAAGAAGTTCTATTTCTTCTTTGAAATTTAATGCATAGAGTTATGCGTATGTATTATGCGTGATGTCAACGTACATGTACCTTTATTAGTTAAAATGCTGTTCGGTCTTCTCTCTCCTCCTATTAGGCTTTTGGAGGAAATTGATAGGATGTTGCGACCGACTTTGAGTTTAAATGAACCATAACAGGGATCAGACTAGTGGTATGTACATTATTACTAGAATTGAACCTTGCTATATTTCATAATAAGTATAGATTGTTTAAGTTATTCCTCATTACCTTTCACTACCCTTGCATTTCGTTTCGGTAAGAATAGTGGGGTAGGGATAGCAGCATGACAATGATTGTGTATACTTTATTTTGTGTAAATCTGTATCTAGTACCGTGTTCGCATACATTTACAAGCAAATTGATTTCGTTTAATTGCCATATTTGATATTTGTATATATGTTTGTATGTTTGTATTCACACATACTTATATTTATATTTATATGTAGATTGTACTCTCCTATGTGGAGGAAATAAAAAAATATCTATAATTAAAAAAGTAATGTAAATCTTTGTCTGTAGATCGATTTTCTCTTTGCAAACAGTGCAGACGCTGATGAACCCCACATTACCTGGGTCTTCACTGCTTGCCAAAGTATCAGTTTATGGGGTTTCCGGTCAGCTAAGGATTAAATATGGAATTTAAGCTAAACGTGCCCATTGGCGTTGTCTAGATTTGGAATTTGTCTTACCTCTCTCTCTCTCTCTCTCTGCCCTTACCTAAAAAAACCTTTGTAAATAGGGCCATTTTCGCACATAGTTCATCTTATATGATTCAACCCTTTGTCCAAATGCAATTTTTTTCCAGTTCAATAATTACTGGAATTTTAAGAAAAAGGCTTTTGGCAATAGTAATACGATTTAAGTACGGGCTTATGAATAAATAAATATATAATGACGTAAATCTTGATTAAATACAAAATCTTTATGTAGTGATTCGTAGTAATGAATATTACCTATTTTATACCAAGCGTTCTATAAACGGACGTTTGCAAACAGTATAGTCGACCTAGGTGTATGCCACAGAATTCAGCAACCGTAACAATTTTGAAATTTCCATTTATGTCTCTTTAATAATAATTAATAGACCATTCTAACATGATCCACCACTACCGCTAAAATCTGCACCAAATAAATGAAAATAGCAAAAAAACTTAGCAAAAAAAAAAAAAAAAAAAAAAAAACACCGAAAAAACAATAAAAAAACAAACAGATTCTTTACGTTTTTATTTGAGTCTCTCCACAAACTGTTTATCTTAATGTCGTACAATAACCATCGATCTTGGCTTAAACTTAGCAGGTGAAACTAAAGAAAGATTGGTACTGTTGGTGTTGATAAGACCAGTCAAGCCAGCCCATTCACATTTTTAAAGTTACCCCCCCCCCCCACACACACCCCTACCCTTAGAATTAAACGGTTAAGGTGTGTGTGTATTTAGCATGCAATAGTCTATATGTGTGCGATGAGTATATTTCTGAATTCATGATTTTTAATGAAATGGCTCTCATTTAGTTCCATTCACACAAGCGTGTCGATCTTTAGAAAATGAAATGTTTGCTATACAGCTAAATAAAGAAAACGATGATATACATCCAATCATTAACATTCTGACATTACTAAATCAAAGAGAAGCCACAATGCGATAAGGTTGTGTTTATTTAACGCAAATATTTATTTATTTTCTACCAAATAAAGGCAATGAATGGAATCAAGTAAAAGTAAATAAGCGTTAGGTTAATGAATATAAACTAGCCGTAACATAAGAAATTTGAAATGCTCTAATAAAACTAAATGTATGTATTGGAAGCTCAAATTTGACCAGCCTGTCCTTCGTGTAGTCCCATCAATATCACATCTGTCCAGTCGTTTCTATTTGGATCAGTGATGGCATAGACCAGAGTTAATGTCTATGTACGTTTTCAGTGGTCATGATGCAAATACAGACGCGACTTGCATTGGGTAAATTTCACACGTTTTAGTTTAAAAAACATGAAACATTTCAATAAACTGAGAGACCTGGCGAATGAGAATAATATATAGGTAAATATGCCAACAATAGAGTCCGCTACAATGTGTGAATTGGTATTAACTCTTTCCCTGCTACCGGCGACATTTGTCGTCTGCTGATAACCATTGCAAGCAGTTTGGACCCAGATCAGGACCGACAAAATGTCGGTCCTGATCTGGATCCAAACCATTTTATTCTTTAAAATTGTTCCTGAAAGAATTCTTGAAAAGAGTCAGCAGGGCGATAAGAATAGGACCTCGAGGTTATAAAACTTGAGTACATTCTCAAACTCAAAATAAAGCGCAATGATTGGCCTTTAGTTAAGAGTGCGTAACAGAAAATAATTTTCTTATTTCTCAACCAAAACATATGTCTCAATGAGACGGTTCTTTTGAGCATCCAAAACATGGGTAAGAACATGTTTTTAATTTTACGATGAAAAATGCGTTTATCTAAACCTATGTAGGATGAAAAATGCCCAGCATGCAAAGGCTTAAAACGTCTCGGATCCTGTTCTTTAACACTTTCAGTGCCTCTCGTGACTACAGTCATCTGTTCATTGTCGCTCGTGATTGTATTTTGGAACACTCTATTGCAAGCAGTGTAGACATTGATAAGACTGCTCCCCATGTCTCCCAAAAGCTACGATTTTCGCCCATTTGCAATGTAACCACAATGGTTTGATAGTGTACATCACTTTACGTTGAACTTGAGAACGTTTTGCGCCCCATTGTTATACGATTGAATACTCACGGAAGCTAAGAGTAAATGATTTCTTATTTAAAGGCAATTTTCAAAAGTGTTTTATTTTTCTGCCATAACGGCAACGGTCTGTGGCGCCGTGATAAAACTGAAGCACGACCCTTAATTATCGGAGAGTACTGGGGTTTAGTTCCTTCCAATATGAAACTCCCCAGTGGTTGTAACCTCTTTGGTGTCAAATCGAATTGTTTCGTGTGTCCAATCATTGTCTGCGCAGGCGCGATACTCGAAGAAATAGTATTTCAGAAAATGTTCCCTATCGTAAGATAGTGGTGTCAAACACCTAAGAAAATACAAGCAAAGTGTCTTTAAATCCAAGGATGCGACTAAACATTTGGGAGGGAGTTTGGCGCCTGGAAGGGACATAATCCTCGAGTATTTTTTTCAGGGTTATGCCGCTCAAGTGGGGTAAATACTATGGTCTGAATAAGAGTGTTGCTTTCGTTTCAGAGGTGTAGAACGCAAACGCGAACCCAAGCAAATTAATCTTAGTGATCAAGACCCCGGCCGAGGCAACTCCTGAAACCGTAGTTATGCCAAAATGGTCTTGAATAATTTAATTTATTCTCCCAAAACGGCGCTTACCTACATACTGCATCTTGTTTGGCAAATTAGAAAGTCATAGTCAGTAAAGACCAACATATCAAAAGCCCCATCAGAGTCACCCTATATTGAATATCGGTCTTTCTCGCGACCAAACGGATTAACCTAAATTCGTAGAGTCATTCACATGTTTTCAGAAATTAGTTATAATTCAAAAACATGTAAAGTGGGTGTATCTGACTCTTTTGTGTGTCACAGGAAGGGATTAGCAGTTGATGATACAACGAGTGCACTGAGCATCGCTTTATTTATGAAGGCTTGAAACACTTACTCACAAACCCTGCAAAAGTTTCCATCTTATAAAAACCACTTTCCTATGAGAGACATATTTACGTGATGCATGTATCCCAGCTTTAAGCACTAAAAGCGGACCACGATCGGACCGCCAGCGAAAACGCCGTTAACTGGTGGGCCGAAAGTGGCCCGCCCGAAATTGCTTTATTTGTTTTGATTCTTAACGTCCCAGTCAGTCCTTTCTGGGTGGGTCTTTCTGGGTCGAACGAGTACTAAGCAGAGGATAAAGTGTTTTGATCAAGCCTGCAGTGAGGCTCGAACCCGCAACCCCTCGTTCTCTAGTTGAGCAATCTACCACAGAGCCTCTGTGCTCCTCATCATGCTCATTGCATGCTGACTGGAATGCTAATACATTGCCCAGTGAGTAGCCATACGTCCTGCCAATATCGATGCACATAAACCAGGCCCCTAGATATTAAGAGTGCGTAACAGAAAATTATTATCAGAGGGGGTCCAACCCTGACAACGTTTTTTTTTTGTGTGTGTGTTTTTTTGTTGATAAGGGGAGGACAGATGATCCATATAACACTAAAAGCGGGCCATCATCGGCCCACCTGCGAAACGCCATTTAAATGGCGGGCCGACGAGAGCCAGAATTAATGCTAGCTTGGTAGCTTTGTGATTTTCCAGGGGATCCGGACCAGTATTGCTAAACAACCCTATATTTTGTGATTTTCCAGGGGTGGTCCGGACCCCCTGTCCCACAATCTGGGCCCGCGCATGGACTGGGCGGGTGCTTATGCTGATTTGCGCCTTTGTTATTTGCATGCAGCAAATCGGGGTTTCCCGTTCCCGTGACGCGACCACTCTTATGTTTTTCTTCTGAACTAATACAGAACTATGAGCAGGTGTTATGACAGGAAAATATTGGTTCTCTTTTTGTCGCATAGTTCATTGATTGGAAATCGATTGGTAGGAATGTTTTATATACGAGAATTAAGACACTATTATATTGTTTTCATATTTTAGAGCCACTCGTCAAACAAAGCAGAGGAAAACATACTTTAAACATAAAGATATAATCGGCACCTTTGAGTATAGACCAAGCTAAATATGAATACGAAATCTTGAAGAAACTCGCAATGACACTTTATCCACTAAACACAAAACACGTTCTGTACCGAAAAAATGACTTTTAGTCGGCGATTTTCCTTTAACAACCTGCCAGTTCTATAAACACGGAAAACGACTATATATTGTTTCGATAAATATAGATATGAAATAGCACATTGATGAAAAAAATGTTTTAAGGACTGGAGCCAGTCTAACGAGTGTGGCTTTTTTCTCGTAAAATTGTAATTATTTTCTTACCCATCAATTTAAGCATATTATGATTTGATTGAGATCAATAAAGCACTCTTATCTGGAGGCCTGGCCCCCGAGGTTATAAAACTTTTTTCATGCTCAACTCAGGTGAGCATGAAATTTCAACTGCTCATAAAACAAAAATACCGGCAAATAAAGAAGTTTCTTGCTGTAAGTCTCTCAGATGTTGTATTTATCATGCTAATAAATGTTAAAATGCCAACAATTGTTGGCATTTTAACATTTATGAGCAGGATAAATTTCGTGCTCAGTTGAGTTTGCATGAACTCGAGGCCTGGTGTTAGCAGTGTATGTGGCTTACCTGCTCTTAAAGATTTCTTGTATTCCGTCAAAGTCTGTAGAAGTCAAGCTCTTAGTCAGAGGAACCCGTAATCCGAACATTTCTTTGAACAATCTTTTCACATGAGAGAATATATCACCTTTATTTTATCTCTTCCACTCACGTTTTTACTAAGACTAACCAGTCTGTTTTTACTTTGGTCATTTCCATTGCATTTTATTTTCTTTCTTTTTTTCTATCGATCTTTAATCCCTGTTAATCCGCCTTTCTTGTAAAACAAAGTAGAAAAAAGAACAAACTAACTTTTATTCACATTCAACGTGTCGTTGCAACGCATTTTACATTCTTAAGTCTTGAGTTTAAATATATAAGACGCATACCACTCACTAAGCATATCCTTTCGGGCGAAAGCATCTAATTCTCGGTGTTTATTACTTTTAAACAATGTCAGCCGGTCTCACGTGGTGTTGCTTGCAGAATGATACCATTATTTTCTATACTGCTCTTAATATCAATTACCATTTTAAAAATATAAAACCAAGTATAAATCACATTAATTTGAGCGAGCGTGCGCAGAATATCGGGTGGTACACTACGGTCCGCTATATTAATGTCTATTGTTCCTCAATTATCACCGCACATCGGCTACCCTGCGGTTAATATGTCACCAATACAGGAGCGTTCCGATCTCTAGCCGAGGGCTTTGTTATACATTAAACCTATAATCCGAATTTACATATTTTCCTTTTCGCCACTCGACTGTGCTCGTTCGTTGCTCCGACAGAAGTATTTGGTACAAGCTGGTTAAAATAGGCTGTAGCTTTAAAAACCTTTAAATGGGTATTCACTCCTGAAAAGAAATAGGGACAATTATTTTCATTTATGTAGCAAATTAAGATTAGGATCTTTTTGACAGGTTTGTCTTTAGTGCAAAGTAACACTTCGCAGAAATAAAACATTTTTTTTCTTCAAACATTGTTTGGTACTGATCTAATCGCCACTTTCAAAAAGTTTTATAATAACTATACATGTACATGTAGAGACGGATTTAATCAGGTGGGCTCGTGTATAGCCTCGGACCCGAGGTATAGCCAACGCAATAACTATACAGCACACAGTGGCGATCTTTAAGGGGCCAATATTACAAGGCAATACATCCTGTTTGAAGATATCAAGTCTTTTAAAAATTGTTCAAAAAGTCCAAAAAAGATATCTCAAAATTTTTCGATAGGCGCTTTGACTCTACATGCTAGAACAGTCTGCTAATACTATTTGCAAACGGTGTAGACCCAGATCAGGCCAGACAATACGTCGGGCTACATGTACATATAGATCCAAACGTTTTGTCAACCTGATGTTTTGGAAAACTTGGTTTTGAAGAAGAAGAAAAAAACAACTTTTCAACAAAAATCATGAAATTTTACACAGCATGCTAAGAGTTAAAGACCTTATGTGTTACTTTTGCCCGTTTCCTATAATTTACAAGTAATATATAAAATCTTTTTAGATACTTTTTAGAGAATCCTCGACAATTAGTCTTTATGTCTTTTCGAGATTCACACATTAATACATGAAATAAGGTATGTTAAAGTGTTAACAAGATTAAGAAAGATACGAGTCTTTAGATCAAAGTCGCCAATTTATCACATTTGCATTGGTTTGATGTCTTTTGAACAGGTCTACTTTCGTTAATAGATGACAAGATGCCCACGCAGAAAAAGGTCCTAGCAGTTTTGCACCATCTGTGAGTCATGAGCCATTTTCTTTGTTTTATCACAGTATGTTAATTTGATCATGTTGATTAGATTGTTTCTCTGTGATGATGCATTGCATTAGTTAGAAAGCCTCCATGCGAGCTAAACCATTTTTGTGTTTTAACAACTACAGAATCTAAGGTGAAGGTTTGATACCAGTAAAATATAATGAACCCCCCCCCCATCCGGTAGCTAAGGCTGCTGTCAGTTCTGTTGTTTTTGATCCATTGTTTATGTACCTCCCATTGTTGTTTAGTCTTTGTTTTGGTATGCATTACTTAATACTTAGTGTCCTTTTTAGTTTTGTTATCATCTTTACGCTGAAGAGAGAGCTGGTTGCTTTGCTGTTAATTGCCTAACTGGTGTCCTGTGACTGTTAGTTTGCTTGATTTGATTCTTTACGTCCAATCAACAATCTTTCAGTTATATAGGGAAGGATCTTCTTGGGTTGAACAAGTACTAAGCTAGAATAAATGTGTCTTGCTCAAGGACCACAACGCAGTGACGCCGGTAAGGCTCGAACCCACGGCCCTTCGGTCTTGAGTCAAGCACTCTACCACTGAGCCACTGCGCTCCCCATCCTGTGACTGTTAGTGTTCTGTGGCTCTTCCTCACGGTGCCGTGGGTTGGTCTTATGGTATTTTCTGATCGTACTCACTTGCTTTCTGGAAAAGGGGTTCAGATGTATAACTTGGATTTACTTATTTTTTCCTCGTGTTTCATAAATTCCCCCATGAGAATGAAATAAATTGGTCTCAAAGTGGGGTTCCAGCAAAACCCCTGGATCCGCCATTTTGATTGCCATTTTTATTCAAATTTTAAAAACCACTTTTTAAGCGGACAGTGGAGAACCTGATCAGACGCCGCGTCCTGCGGCGTCTGATCTGGTTTTTAACTGTTTGCTCATGTCCCACAAAAAGGACGCTAGGCTTACATGGGTTAAGAGCATCATGATGGTACCAAACGAAGCTAAGCCATACATTCTCTTCATCACCCATCAGTTGAGTTGGGGTTTAAACTTTTAACCCGCCTTTACAAAAAAGAACCGGCCATGAAGAAGCTCAAAAACCCATTGACACCCCTAACGAAACAAGTGGGCCAGAATTTTTTTCATATTCAGTCGTCTTTGCATCCCTGCTGCGTATACTCTCGTGACGGGACAGCAAAAACAACCCAGTTTTGTGCATACATTGTCGTTTATTATTATTATTATTATTATTATTATTATTATTATTATTATTATTATTATTATTATTATTATTATTATTATTATTAAAATAAAGGATAAAAGGATAAAGAAAAAATATACTATCGGACTATCCTAGTATATGAACATTTTTAAATAACATACGCACTCTCTCAGTGACCCTTTTCCATTGACGTGGTGCATTGAGATAAAAATCCATATTAATTTTTCATAAATACAAGTACAGATCGCCTAATTGATTCTTTTGATGTCCTCCGGACAACAGAATGAAAAAAGATGAAACACACCTGTTCCGAAAACATGTATTTTTAACCTAAGATTTAAGTTCCTTTAGATATTTTTCAATTCTTAAACTATTTTCTAAAACATGTACATGAGCCCTGTCATGAGCAAAACTGTCACGGAGCTGAGGTTGGCCTTATATTTAAGCTATAAAGGTGTCAAATTTAAATGAGCATTACACATGAACCAGCATCGACCCTCACTGGTGGCAAATTGTACAGCCAGATTTTCTTTGATTACTTGATGGGTGATTTAAACTTTTGCAGGTGTTTTAAGCACTGGATGCGTCGAGATCAACCTTAAACGAATTTTACATGTCCGCGGGCTCTATCAGAACTGGTTTATTCAATGTATTTTTTCCACAAACCTGCCAAAATGAAATCACAATCCCTTTCACAGTGCGTATATCTCCAAATCTCTTCCAATCTTCCAATTATATACGAATATAGATATCCGAATATTTAATAATCCGCTTAAATAAGACTACCTCGTATTAATATGGTCATTTCACATTATGATTGACCATTTTCCACAAGAATTCCCCAAACAATAGAGAAAATTCCTATTCCCTGTTTTATTAGCGCCATAAACCCAGATTATACTCTTAATGCCAAGTGTTTATTAAAATTTCACCGTATCTATATTTGTTTCGCAAGTATACGGTGCGCCTCTTGAATACTTTTAAAATGTTGTATACATTATCGATATATTCAATTATTTATTCAATTCATTTGGCACAATCAATGAAAGTAGTCGCGATATATATATAATAAACTCAAAATATTGACTCAACCTAGATATATATTAAGCCAGATTGCACATGACGAATATATATTATTATTTCAACTATTTATTACAATTTGCTACTGTGGTATATGTAAACGTGTGCACTGTAAAATAAATAACTTAAGTGTAAGTTTACACCCAAAAAAGGTAGAAGCTGGGCTGCCAGCCCTTTTGGTGTATATTTACACCTACTTTGGATCTAGTGATCGCCGATTCGAACACAATTTATCATGCTCATTACATTTATTTGCATGATAATAGCAATGGCTCCAGCGTCCGTCGTCCGTCAGTCCACCAGTCCGCCTGGATGTGAGGCCTGCCAAGTTTGTTCAAATGATGTTCCTAGGTTGACCTTGACCTACTCAATGTCAAGGTCAAATTTGCTTTCTGTGACTTTTCAGCTAGGTTGATCATAGTGGATTCGCATCAATATATTAAACCATCTTTTTCAGAAACCATTAGACCAATTAAACACACATTTCATATAAAGACTTCTACGGGAAGGAGAACAGATATTTATACATTCGAATGGTTTAGGTCACATGATCAAGATGGCCACCACGCCCATATAAGGTAAAACCCTTGAAAATCTGTTTCTCCTGAACCAGATGACCGATGACCTTGGGACTTGGTATGTAGCCCTTGGGATGTAGGCCCAACCATGTTTTTCAAACTAGTGATCCTAGGTTGACCTTAGAAGACTTAATGATAAGGTCTAATGTGTTAACTAATGCATTTTAACAGGAATAATCTTGAAAGCAAAGTTATTATACCTACTACATGTATATATTGTTATATACGAATAAAGATAGATAAGTACCAAAGGCCAAGGTTAACCTGTGGTCGCTCATATGAGACTGCCATCAAACTATTTAAGACAGGGCTTTCTCAGTAGCCACAAATAGTAGCCACTCATTTCAGAAGGAGCATACGTCAGATGAGACAATATTAACTAACCATGTGTCTTGATCACATGACAAAACTGGCTAACCTGCACATATAAGGTAGAGGAACTCTTCAAAAATATTGTTCTCCAGAGCCAAAGGGCCAACGACCCAGGCCCCGAGGTTATAAAACTTTTTTCATACTTAACTCAGCTGAGCACGAAATTTATCCTGCTCATAAATGTTAAAATGTCAACAATTGTTGGCATTTAAACATTTATGAGCATGATATACAACAACTTAGAGACTTAAAGCAAGAAACTTCTTTATTTGCCGGTATTTTAAATTTATGAGCTGTTGAAATTTCATGCTCAGTTGAGTTGAGCATGAAAAAAGTTTTATAACCTCGGGGTCTCGACTTTACTATGTAGCATTGTGGATGCAGGGATGTGTTGGCATTTTAACATTGATGGGCATGACAAAGAATCTTTTTAATCGAATTACGCAGGGCAGTAGGAACTTTCCATGACTAAAAAGCAAGTGAGTATGACCAGGAATTGCATTATTCACATACCACAGACCAACATACCACGGCACCGTGAGGAAGATACACAAAACACTGACAGCCACATGACAAGAAAATTATTTCAGCAAGCTGATGGCAGAACTAGCCAATTTACTGGCAAATTTCTCGTTCGATTGTTATAACGCGCAAGTTATCAAAAAAGTAAAAAGAGTTTCAAATTTGTAGATTTCTCTATAAGTATCAATGTTTAATTCGTGCAAAGTAAAAAACAAAAACGAAAAAATGTCACTGAAAAATGTGCGAAACATATTACAAGAGAAGATATTTACTTTTTTGGGGTGAATTCCAAAATATATTTAATCATGTGTGTTGAAAATATCAAAATTTTCACGAGTGCATAGCACGTGTGCACTCGTGAAAATTCTGATGTTTTCAACTCACGAGATGAACTATATTTGGTATTTACCGAAAAATGAGTAAATTTTCTTTTTATTTTATACTTTTTATAGGCTACATGCAATGTCTCGCCCCCTGAAAAAAGGAGGTGATGAAAATGCAAAAACGAAAACTTTTAGCAAACCAAAGTAACTTTGTTACCAAATTATTCGTCACGTTCTAACTAAGAAAATGCACACCCACACTTGATGCTTACGTTCACAAATAAGAAAGTTATAGGCGTTTGAAGTTCTGAAGTGAAATGCATTAACTGAATGGAAAAGTCAGAGGTAATCAAAAAACGCTACAGTGAAAATATAGGCTGATATCACTTTTATTTGTCTTTGATATGCATTGATTTCACTGCTAAGTATAAAAATTGAGCCAGTGCATGAGATTACCAACAATGTAGTATGTGCGACCAGCAAAGCCTCAGATCAGCCTGCGCATACGCGCAGTCTGATCAGAGCCTTTGCTAGCCGCTTGAGTATTCTATGATTGTTAAGCTACTGACTGAACGCCATTTGGAGTTTCTAAGCTTAACAGGAGGCTGCAGAGGCTCGTCCGAGTCTACACTGTTCAAAATGTCAAATTGTTGGAAATCTCATGCACTGGCTCAAATAATATTTTTTGCAGGAGTAACATTTTCGATACAACCTGCTTTTTTAATACCATATGCATTTAACATACGCACATCGTCTCTCCACTCCTGACCAAATAGAGGCCACCGGGGATGTCAGCTATAGTATATAACTGCTACAAGAAATTGGACCAGAGGTCGCGATTTTACACTTTAAACCCAAATCAATGCTACAACATTACAGAAATTGATTTATTTGCGTGTTTATATTTAATTTATTTAGTTTTAACCTTCTCGTTTGATATACATACTTATCGAACAAATTAATAATGCATAAATGAACTTAATGCATAATCTTCACTTACGGCGATTGAATTTTTCTTTAACTCTTTGCATGCTGGATAATTGCTCATGCCTTTGTTATCGTATGCTGACTTTTCTTCTTTTTTATATTCAAATAATTCTTTCAGGAACACTATCAGAGTGTCAAACGGCTTGGACCTAGATCAGGACCGACGTTCTGTCGGTCCTGATCTGGGTACAAACTGTTTTCATGTCGCTGCTTTATCTTTTCAATCATACCCTAGTGATGTGTAGTAGATATTTGTTTGCTTAAAATATTGAAGCTGGAGCTATTTGAATGCTTTATTATTTGGCGTTTTGCAGATTTGTTTTTGTTTTGTTATGAGAGAGACTTTATGTTATCTCTGTCAGACAATAATCAATCTGATATTATTGAAGCTTTTAACTCTACCTCCAGATATTTAGATGACTTACTTAATATTGATAATCCTTATTTTGAACAAATGGTAGGTCAGATATATCCCACTGAACTTCAGTTAAATAAGGCAAATTCTTCTGATACTGAAGCTCCGTTTTTGGACTTGAACTTGTCAATAACAAATGGCATAGTTTCTTCTAAAATTTATGATAAACGGGATGATTTTAATTTTGAAATAGTAAATTTCCCATTTCTTGATGGAGATGTTCCTCGCTCTCCTTCCTATGATGTATATATTTCTCAGCTTATTCGTTTTGCTAGAGTATGTTCTAATGTTGATGACTTCAACAACAGAAACTTATTTTTAACTGCTAAATTATTAAAACAAGGTTATAGATATTATAAAATTTGAAAAGCATTTTCTAAATTTTACCACAGACACTCAGAGTTAATTGTTAAATACAACATTGGGTTAAAAACTCTTCTGCAACAAGGCATATCAGAACCTATATTTTATAGTGATTTAGTCTATAAATTAAAACGAATTGTTGGAAAACCTAATTTTAGTGATCAATTCAAAAAGATAGTCAAACGTTATATAAGGGTTGGATATAACTTGGATATCATGCGACAATCTGCATGCCTAGTTTTAAACCCAATCACGGTTTATAGCTATGGTTTCCTCTTTAATTGCACGACGGTAGGTCAGGCCTCAGACTCTATGACGGCTCTGACGTAAAGCTTTAAACGGTGGGTTGGTGCCTGATGCTTATCTGTAGCTGGACCCACCGTAACTCAACTTGAGGTTTTCATTAGCTCTGACTATCTGTGAATCATGAGTCCTTTTCTTTGTTTCATCATGGTGTAGTAATTTGATTAGAGTGTTTTTCCATGATGATACATTGCATTAGTTAGATGGCCTCCATGCGAGCTGAACATTTCTTGTACTTCAACAACAGCAGAATCTAGGGCGAAGATTTGGTACCAGTAAAATGCATTTAAGCCCCCCGGTGGCTTGGGCTGCTGTCCGTTCTAAGGCGGTGGTTCTGTTGTTGTTGACTTTTTGTTTATTGTTACTCCCTTTGTGGAAGTCTGTAATTGTTCTATGTTTTGTTGTACGTTACTTTATGTCCATTCTAGTATTGCAATCATCTTGATGGGGAAGAGAGAGCTGGTTGCTTTGCTTAATTTGTCTTCCTGGTGTCTCGTGGTAGTTGGGCGGCTCTTCCTCGCGGTGCCACAGGGTTGTCTGCAGTTTGTGATCGTGGTATTTCCTGATCATACTCATTTACTATTTTAGAGTCAGCCCTAACCATTACCATACGAAATGATAACTGTGCCCCTGTTGTATAGTTACAACGACTCAACTACCAGGTTAGCAAAGAGAGAGTTCATGAACTCAAATTTGGAGATTTAGCTGCCATGCATGTATAAACAATTTGCAGTAGAGCGACAGGTATTTTAGTTCTGATTGGCAGATTGGAAGGTTTAAAAAGGCAAAGACAATGGGCATGATACTTGGCAAGTGTAAATATTTAAATAGTTGTCCTTATTTTCAGTAACATATGTTGTAGGTACACATGGGAATTGCCTCTATGAGGCAATTCCAATGTGTAGCTACAATATATGTCTTTTCAATAAATGATTTGTTCACCATAAGTTTATTTTAAAACAGATTCTCAACCACTTTAATTGTTTGAGTGGAATGCGCATGTAGATAAATGACCAAGTTTTCATGCAGTTTGTCATGCACCTAGATGACAATAATGGACAGCCTATTTTATGTTTCTTGAGATGTTTTATTGGAATAGAGTTGTGTGGTTGTAAGTGGTGAGGATCAAATAAATCCAATAGTTTCGTGTTTTAAGGCTATTTTAACCATTTTAAGACCAATGAAATTTTGCATAAAGTTTGATACAGTTAAGGCAGGATGCTCTATTGAATAGGGTTGCACATTATAATTTCAAAAGAATATATAGTATATTTCTTTCTATGAAAAAGCAAGTGAGTACGATCAGGAAATGCCACTATAACACACTGCAGACCAACCCACGACACCGTGAGGAATGCCATAGAACACTTACAGTCACAAGACGCCAGGAAGACAGTTAAAGTAAAGTTTGGAAATCTCGTTTTGTCTGAGCAAATGATGAAATGCCACCTTATGCGGCATTTCATCTGGGTCCTTACTATTTGCCATGGTATCCGTTTAGGGGATTCCAGTCCTCAAAGGGTTAACATTTCTTATCTACTTCAAAATCATCCATATAACAATTCAGTTGGATTCGTCATTTAATAAAAATGTTAAAGTGCACAGCAGTAAATCAAACAACAACAACAACAACAACAACAACAACAACAACAACAACAACAACAACAACAACAACAACAACAACAACAACAACAACAACAACAACAACAACAACAACAACAACAACAACACCACCACCACCAATACCACCACCACCACCAACAACAAAAATTCTACTACTACTTTGCAAGACACTTTATCCTCTGCTTAGTACTGGTTCAACCAGTGTGTAACAAACTGATGGTTTAAGAAGCTCTATAAACGAAATAGTGCAAATAGCCACCTTATTCGACGTTTAGTTATACAAACGCAAAAATCCACGTTTAATGAAATTGTTTTAAATCGCCAATGCTGACTTACTATGGCGGGAAAAACTCTTTCATCACTGGGAGCACAGTGGTAGAGTGATTGACTCGAGACCGAGGTTTCGAGCCTCACCGGCGTCACTGTGTTGTGCCCTTGAGCAAGACACATTCATCCTTGCTTTGTACTGGTTCAACTCATGAAGACCCGTCCCGACATAGCTTAGAAATTGTTGACTGGGACGTAAGGAATCTAATCAAGTTTCACAAGAGCCAAACATAGATGATACGTAGATAAAGGCACAGGTCATTATCTATTTGGTTTAATATTTCCATTAACATAGCAATATACATTTCAAAAATCAATCATGATGAGACTTATACGAATCTGTTTCCCTTTGAAGAAAATGGTGCACTACTTAGCGTTATGTCCGGTGAAACTAAAAATTTGAGTTTTATTCAAGCCTAAATATATATCTACGTATATATGTATGTAATAGTTATACCATGGGTTGTCCGCCTGTACGTGGAGATAAGCCACGAGCTTTAGCGAGTGAATTATCTTACGTACAGGTGGACAAACATGATATAACCATTTTATACCACCTAAGTCAGTGTAGACCTTGCACACCACGAGATATTTCGTTCTAAAGTTGGTGGTATAAAAATTGTTATTATAAGAGAGAGAGAGAGAGAGGGAGAGAGAGAGAGAGAGAGAGAGAGAGAGAATCCATCCTCAACGATCAAACCCAAACCTTTCACTGTCAAGTTTTCATTTTTGTACTATAATATTAATTCTATAGTTAGTATGAAAGTCAGTTGTAGGTATACCAAATAATACAGTGTTTAAATATGGTACACAGTAGTAACATTATTGCCCTGGTTTCGTTATAGCTTTGACATTCAAAAAGTAATATATTGTAGTTTCAATTGCACCACAAGCACAGTGGGAACTAACAACAATATTTTTTGGAAAAAGAGACATAGAGACGTTAGAAAAGAAATTACTCTACACAATCTATTCCTCCCGCTCCACTTAATTAGTTAGCTGTGCATACATGTTGAAATAATAGCATTGCGCATATGCGATAAGTACCAAAATCTCATGAACTGGCTCATTTTTGTTTTATGACAAACCAAAAAGTATGTACAGCTTTGCATACGCGTATTTTTTCTGATTTTTTTTGTTGCCTGTAGATATGTTTCAACATTACAATCTTAAAACAGATTCTTTCAGGAATAACAGCAGAGTGTCAAACAGCTTGGATCCAGATCAGGGCCGACTTTCTGTCGGGCCTGATCTGGGTCCAAACTGTTTGCAAAGGTTATCAGCAGAACTAGAAGGCAAAGAGTGAAGTAGAATAATTACTTGGAGAAGAAACGTGAACATAACAAATATAATTGCAGCATTCAAGTTGAGAAATTCCAGTCTAATTAGTTAATTTCGTCTACTTGTTTTGACATTTTCTACCAATTAAACAATTTACCGTGTTTAAAATTTTAAAAATAGATTTTGGGTGAAATATCCTTTCTTTCGGATAAATATACTTATATTTGAGACAGTTCACATGATTACGGCACTTATTGCAAATGCACCCACCTAAATTATGAAAATATAAGTCAAATAATAAGCTTCCCCTTTCATACTTGTTAGAGAGAGAGAGAGAGAGAGAGAGAGAGAGAGAGAGAGAGAGAGAGAGAGAGAGAGAGAGAGTACTGATAAAACACGCCAAAAACTGAAAATTATTCACTGGACCTATAGTTGGGGAAATCACTCTCTAGCTCTAATCAGAGAAGTAAACTTAGCAACACAATCATATGCAGTTCCTCAGAGGAAATTGCAGATTCTAGTAGTGCGTCCCAATCCCTTATAGTCTTTGGAAAGAAGCTGCCTTTGTAAAACTCTGCACTAGCTGAAGGAATCTGAAATGCCATTGATTCGTTATTAAATTTATTCCTCTCCGGATCAAGGTGATAAGACAATCTGTTGATAAACTGTCTTTACCTTTTAGTATGAATATAATAATTTCTTGATTCCCATTTTAATTGTCCAAGAATGCCAGCTATACTCTCAGTCTCAACGTTGTAGTTTCCTAGCACGGCTTTGCACGCTATTCAATTCCCTCTGAAGAACAACACCTTGCGGATCCCAAACTCTTGGACTGGACGCACCAGTCCTCTGTAAGCTGTCAACCTATAGTTCTGATAGCCTTTGTGTAAACGTTTATATCCTCTGTAATTGTTACTCCTATGAATTTATTTTGTCAACATTTTGACTAAGTGTACCCAGCTGTGACCTTTTCAGATGCGTCATATTGCATTTGAGGGGTTGAATCTCATACCTGACATACATAATTCATTGCATGACTTTGCAGCGCGGAACTTCCAGTCGCCATCTTTTGTCGATCTTGTCCCACGTTGAAGCGACTATTATATTATGTAATGAGTACGGCTGGCCTCTAGTCTCTCGTAGATCATCTGATAAGGTGCCTTACGACGTTTTTTGTCTAGCGTTTTCTGTTTAGCGATCGTACCTCTATTCCTAAAATTTGCCACCTTTCCTATTCTGAATGGAGCCATTGCACTCTTAAGCCTCGTTTATATGCACAATTTGCACCGTGGTGCAAATTTACTCCCGGGTGCAAAATTGCACCCTGGAGTAAATTTGCTACCCCTTATGTAGCGTTCATATGTCAATAAATTGTGTTCATATGTTATTGGATTTGCTCTTTAAACATATCACAAATGTTTCAATTTTACTTTAAGGAGAAATTCGATGTATTAAGAATAATTCGGTTATTAGTCAGTTCAAGATACCGTCGTGTGAGAAAAATGCAACTCCATTTGGTTTTATTTGCTTTATTTATTTAAACAATATTTAAAGAGGATAATACACCAGTCATTTGTATCCACGGCCCCCACCTACGGTGCTGGACAATTGCCTTTTGATTGTCCCCGCAGTGCCGGGGAAGTGTGAGGGTTATAACATTGGGACACTTACCCTGCTGGGATTTTCTGTTGTTTAGGGTGGGGCAAAGAGCAAGGTTGTTACCATCAGCTTGTCCCCACAGGGCGGGGCTTATACCAGGGCTCTGGAAAGTGAAAACATTATCCCCGCCCATCCCCGTAGGTGGGAGATCAGTGGATACAAATGACTGGTGCATAAATGACACTTAAAGAAGCTGTTGCAGCAGTACGAAGCAAATATATGACTATCTGACCAAGAGAGGTGGACGGACGTAGTGCTTGAGACTTATACATGTACTGATGATCAATGGCTTCCGAAAGTCACGGGCTCTGCGACAAACTGCGCGAATAGCTGCAACGGAATGCGCGTGTGCGTTAAGTTGTTTCAATTGAACTGCTGGTGACAGTTTGACTTAGTACTGTGCAGAGCTGGACAATTGAGAACCTCTTCGTAATAGCAAAATAAACGTCTTGCGAATGTGTGAAACGGGTTTGGTCTTCAATTGTTGACGAACCCTTCTAAATCTCTGTTAAGTTTCCGAAGGGAAATGGCTCAGCCGAGGTTATCAATGGCTACAAGAGGTTTGGATTCCCAAATTGGGGAGGGGGGGAGGGTAAGATAGAGGGTAGACATTTTTTAATTATTGCTCTGTCTAAACATCACGTTGATTACATGAATCGTAAAGGGTGGTCACTCCGTTATTATGCAGCGGGGTGGGGGGGGGGGGGCATTTTCACCGATGTGTACATCGGATAGCATGGACTCGTGCATCGCGCCAGGGTTCTGGCAAACTCTGATTTCCATTGCTGAGGTTAGGAAAAGGTATTGTTCGGAAATAGAATCGTGCTAATCGAAGCCTATATACTTAAGGAATCTTCTAACGCATAAAGTAAACAATTTACTACGAACGCTTAATAATGTTAAAAGCATTCAATTTTTTTGTTGTTATACAAAAAAAAATGAGCGAACCAGTAAAGATAGAAAGAAAGAAAGAAAAATTCAATATTATTCACATCATGTGTGAAAATTTCAAAATAATACCTTGGGTATTATGCAAACTACAGCTTATTTAATTTGAAAGGGTCAAAATCGGAAGTCACAAAAAATTGGAATCCATGCTCAAATCTGCATCTCAGTGAGGCAATTTTAATTTCATATGTCATGCTCAACAATGGAAAGCGTCATTTTGTAATAAGAAATGCATGAAATTCAGGGTGGGTTAGGCGTCAGACACAATGACGACATTGACAGAAAATTTTCATTGGTGGGCCATTGCCTGGTGTTTGTCTTTGGATGGGCCCACTGTGGCTCAACTGGGGGAGGGTTTATTTTAGCTCTGGCAGTCTGTGAGCTCAGAGCCATTTCTTTGTTTCATCACATTAATAATTTGATTGTTTCCCCATGATGATACATTAGATAAGTAAGGATGCCTCCACGCGAGCTTACCGTTTTTTGTTTGTTTTGACAACAGTATAATCTAAGGCGAAGATTTGGCCGGTAAAATTAATTTAAGCCCCCAGTAACTTCGACTGAGCGCTCTAAGGCGATAGATGGTTGCTTAAAAATTGCTCTTAATGTCATGGGACTGTTAGTGCTATGTGTCTCTTCCTCGCGGTGCAATAGGTTGGTCTGCAGTGTGTGATTGTGGTATTTCCTGGCCATATTCTACCTACTTTTCTCATGCGATTTTGAACAGTTGAAATATAAAAAAATCCACACTGCGAGTAACATCAGCAGGACTCTGCTGCTAGCTATCAGAATAAATGTTTAACCATGGCTATCCTGCCCCCCAGATCTAAAGTCAATCGAGCACATATGCGACGCGATTGTCAGGAATAATTTAATTACTTGTGTGTGCGCATTGTCCGTTCACTTTTATAGATGTAGAAGAGAGAAGTTGGATGTTTTTTTCTTACTTTATGAATAATAGAATGATTGAAGATGATTCTTGTCTCGTTAATCCATGTTACTAAATGGAATACATTGGACAAATTGCTATATTTTTCGTATTGATTTGCTTGAAAAATGGTAAATTTGCGACTTTCGGTTTTTGAAGTTTTCAACTCAAACTTGAATATTTTAGATACTCTTCGTTAGTTTTCTCTGCAAATAGCCATGCATTACCGGAAAACATTGTTCCAATTTATTCCAAAATATTTTTTAATTCGAAATTCTTGTTTTCAAGAAAATGCCAAAACAAAAGTGTATGCGTTAGAAGATTCCTTAGGTGTAGACCAGATATTCCAGTTGTTCTGCCGCGTGGCAATCCGGCATAGCCGATGAAGTAGTGACTGCAGAGAGAAGCCATGACCTTATGTTTGATAAAGGGACTATTTATATAGTTTCATATATTTTCATACACATGTACATGTACATGTTCATATAGAAAAGATGGGTTATTTATCAAAATCTAAGCTTAAATTGTATATATGTGATAAAAAGTTGCGTTTATGTGCGCAATTTGCACCTAGGGGCAAATCTGCACCCGGGTGCTAATTTGCTCCACCGAATTTGCACCACCTACAAAGGTGGAGCAAATTCGCACCCGGGTGCTAATTTGCACCCGGGTGCATTTTCATAAAACACCGTTTATATGACCAAAATACACACCAGGAGCAAATTTACACCCCGGGTGTATATTTGCACCGGGTTTGTATATTGTGCATATGAACGAGGCTTTAGTTTACTCAACGTGCCGCGCTATTTCATATACATGTACATTGCATATACATCGGGACTTGTAGTGCTTGACTCGAGACCGAGGGGCCGCGGGTTCGAGCCTCACTGGCGTCACTGCGTTGTGTCCTTGAGCAAGAACATTAATCCTAGCTTAGTACTGGTTCAACCCAGGAAGACCCGTCCCTTTATAACTGAAAGATTGTTGATGGGACGTAAAGAATCAAATCAAACAAAATCGGGACTTGTAGAAAACGCGTCTTCCCATATGGTATCCTTGGTCAGGTGTGGTACTTGATTGTATCGATTCCTGATCTTTGCCTTCTTCCTTACTATAATGTCGTTAGTTTTACTATAGTCAGGGTTTGAACTTAAGAATCATATATTGCATTGTTCTGTTGCTCTGTGTTGGTCTGCAATGTGTGATTGTGATATTTCATGGTAATCATTGCTTATTCACCATCGCGTCAGCGATGGTGATATACGTTAGTTAACTTCCATTGGGCGCGTGTTCGATTCGGGCATATTCCATTAGCAAGTTGCGGAAATGGATCAGGTGTTTACTCCCCAGCAGTAGTGTCTTTTATTGTTCTTTCTCAGACTCCCCGTCGACCAAGCTACTTCCAAAATTACACCATTGCGTGAGCGATGTTGATATACTTTGGCCTATTAGACTCAACCTTACCACTGAGCTAGAATCCCGATCAAACATGGACCCTTCAGATATTCTAGACTAAGTGTGACGAAATAACTAGATGTAGAAAAGTCAGTTTCAATATGCCCCCTAGGCATTTTACGCATTGACTTCTTCGATTGGGGAATACGGTTGAATGACCTAATACATACTGCTGGGGAGGGGGTTAACTCTACTATTGTTCAGTGTGTTCATGAGCAGAGTCCTACTGGAATATGCACATTTCCTGTGTTTTATTTGCTTCCAATGTATCACTTATCTACAGATCGTTTAGTAAAACAAACAAAAATACTCAGAGCTTGAAGCACATGAAACACTGAAAAGAGTGGCTTCAGCAAATGCAATATTAAAACACTATAAAAGTTCTTCTTTAATCACTGTAAAACGCCATGCGATGGTTCTAAGCTTTTTTAAAAGCTAACCTTGTTGTTTATATTGTACCAACACATAAAAATAGCCATAAAAAAAAACCTTGAGATCAAGAGGTCGACTCCTAGTTAGAGCATCACAAGTTGACTCCAAGTTAGGCCATTACAAGTCGACTCTTAGTTAGAGCATCACAAGTCGACTCCTAGTTAGAGCATCACAAGTCGACTCCTAGTTAGAGCATCACAAGTCGACTCCTAGTTAGAGCATCACAAGTCGACTCCTAGTTAGAGCATCACATGTCGACTCCTAGTTAGAGCATCACAAGTCGACTCCAAGTTACAGCATCACAAGTCGACTCCTAGTTAGAACATCATAAGTTGACTCCTAGTTAGAGCATGACACGTCGACTCCTAGTTACGTCATCACAAGTCGACTCCTAGTTAGAGCATCACACGTCGACTGCTAGTTAGAGCATCACAAGAGGCATAGTGGTATGGCTCTGACGTTTTCGAATGGGTTCACAGTAAAACCTGTGTAAAACGGCCACTCTCCAAAAGACCGAAAGTTTGTTTTATAGACCAATTATCGCTTAATGCAGGTCAAAAGTATTGAATAATGCTCCAAGGGGAGCATCTGAAAAAACTTTAGACCTTCATTAAGCTACCATTTGTCTTTGTCTATTTTTGAGTGGCCGTTTTACACAGGTTTTACTGTAGATCATTCGTCCTCTTTTGATATAGGTTGTAATTAGGTTAATAACTAGGGGATCAGCTTCGTAGTCCCTAATTATTCTGTAAATGCCACATTGTTCTTCCAACATCATCAGGTATTAAATTGCAGCAAATAAGGATGGTTAAAACAACTATTTTCATTTCAATAACACATTCCATGACTAAACTTTGTTCCTTTTTTGTTTTCGAAATGTTCCTTACCTGTTCACGCGATCTGATAAATTTATGCCCCCGTTTTTTGTATGAAGCATTGGTCTTTAAAATCTAAAGCAGCTGTGCTCTCTTTTATCCGTTATCTTTTGAACAGCATTGAAGTTTGGCGTATTTGAAGTTTGCATCGTTTGAGTTGATAAAGGAGTTTCGAATACCAAAATTTCGCTCATAATAAGAGCAGAAGACTTGAAGAGGAAGAGAAAACTGGTTGGTTTGCTATTATAGTCTCACAGATGTATTGTTACTGGAAATGTTCTGTGGCTCTTCCTTGCGGTACCGTGGGTTGGTCTGTAGTGTGTGATTGTGGTATTTCCTGATCATACTCACTTACTTTTTGTACGAAATGGATTTTATGTTAGCAAACCAGATCTATCAAATTATTTTGGTCAATTGAAGTACAATATGCTTAACTTTATTCCAATAGTATAGATTATTCCAACGTTAAAAATGCAAAAGAATGGAAGACCTCATTAGACATAAAGAGGTTACTACTGTTCAATGTCTGATGTCCATACTGCACTGTTAAACTGATAGGCCATTAACTCTTTTCTGTATTTCTCGCTCTGAAACTTTCATTCACATAGAAATTTGCTCAGAAACAGAGGGTCTATTTGGAATATGCAAATTGTCTTGGTATATATTGATATATATCCTTTTCATAGCATGTTCACTCATTCAGTTTTATTGACATCTCTATCTTGTGTGCCAAAGATATATTTTCCGATTGAAATATTTACAATAAAAAGAACGTTAGCCTACATATTAATGTACAGGAAGCAGTTTGTCCGTTATAGATTTTAGGAGTGTTTTTTTCTCCGTCCCGATTTCACACTACATGTAGAATAAATACAAATAATTTAGCTTTGTACGAAATGTGCGCTAGATCGAGACGTGTGTGCGTGCGCGCGCGCATGCGTGCGTGTGTGATGTTTACCGAATATACCTATATGAGTCAGAAAATCTGAGTGAAAGGACATAAGGTTCATCTCATTAAAGTTTCTCAACCACGTAATCCGACAAAAAGTATGGTATAGGAAGGACTTCAAGTTCAAAGACTAACCAAATAAAAGACAAACCATTCAAAAGGAATTTCGCATCTTTAGCTCACCTGAGTCATTGGCTCATGATGAGCTATTGTGATCGTTGGATGTCCGTCGTCCGTCATGCGTCGTCAACAATTGCTTCAACGGACATCTCCTCATAAACTACTGGCTGGATTATCACCAAACAGGAATGATAATTATATGGCCATCTTTGATAATTGTTCAAATGGTTTTATATTTAGGTCACACAGGCAAAAATTTATTTTCAAGATGAAAACCTTCTAGTCTGAAACCAGAAAGCTTCTAGCCTTGATATTTAGAACGAAGCATCACCCAGCAAACCTCTACCAAATTTGTGCAAATTATGCCCCTGGGGCCCAAAATGGCCCCGCCCAGGGTTTACATGTATTCATAGGCTTATATAGGGAAAACGTGAAATAATCTTCTTGTCTAAAACAACAAGGCTTATAGCCTTGATATTTGGTATGTAACATCACCTAGTAGTCACCTACCAAGTTCATTCAATTTATGTCCCTCGCGCCAAAAATGGCCTCGCCCCGGGGGTCATATGTTTTACATTATAAGGCTTATATAGAGAAACATAAAACACTCTTATTGTCTGAAACTACAAGGCATAGAGCCTTGATATTTGGTATGTAGCATCACCTACTAGACCTCTACCAAGTTTGTTCAAATTGTGCCCATGGGTTCAAAAATGGTCCCGTTCCGGGATCACATGTTTTACATAGGCTTATAGAGGGGAAAACATGAAAATATCTTCCACAAGGCATAGGGCCTTGATATTTGGTGTGCAGCATCACCTAGTGAACTTCTACCAATTTGTTCAAATTATCCCGCTGGTGCCAAAAAAATGTACCCGCCGCAGGGGTCTCATATGCTTATATAAAATCAACTTTTTCAGAATATGGTCATGTTGCATATCAAATTAAAGGGAAAGAAGCATGCAGTAACATGTTAGCAAACAGTTTGGTCTTACACTTACGCTTAATAGTACATACGAAACAAATGCAGTACTCAATAGGTTTTCATACAGGTTTAGCACCATACTGTCAGTGAAAATTGGGTAACAATTATAATGATTTGTTAGATAATGACACCACGGTGGTATATACAGCCATACCATGTGAACGCAACACTTGTCATGCATAGTTTTCCAGGATACCCATCCATGTCTAGTCACAGCGTACAGGGTACACTCTAGAGCAGTGTCGTACTTGAGCTGTGTTGAGGCGCAAACATGCGACAGTAAAAGGCAGTTAGTGCTGGTTAAAATCATTAAAACAATTCTGTACGTACTGTCGTGCCAACCAAGAGTATCAGTAACGTAATATTTGTTTACAATAATTGTTAAGGAAAACATTAACTTGAACACACCACTTGAGCTAACGCGAATCGATAGATCACTAGTGTATTAATCCTATCCTGTGGATAGGATTAATACTCAAGTGATCTATCGATTATAAGACCCTGATAACTTTGTAAACAAAACATGACGCCACTGTCACTCTTGGCTTGCAGGACAATAGCTAAAAAAAGACTTGCTAGACAAATTTGGAAGTCCTCAGATGTCTCTGACGTGGCGAACTAGCCCCGAGATTATAACACTTTTTATATGTTCAACTCAACAGAGTATGAAATTTCAACTGCTAATAAAAACTGAAATACAGAATAATAAAGACTTTCTTGCTTTCGGACTCTCAGATGTTGCATTTATCATGCTTATAACTGTTTAAATGTCAACAATTGTTGGCATTTTAACATTATGAGCAAGATAAATTCCATGCTCAACTGAGTTATATAAAAAGTTTTATAACCTCGATGCCAGATTATCGAGGAAATAAGGAGTGCAGGTAAGACATCTGTTCTTTAGTATTGTGGAATATATCGATGGGAGTGCACCCTGGTGTTGGAAGAATGTGGAAGCAGATCATGTATAATACGGTACGCCATTGCAGGCTTCATGTCTCTTCACCGTTGTTGGAGAGAGTGCCAGCCAAGATCCTGAAATCATCTGGGAGATGTTGTTTTGTGTTCTGTTGCCGCCATTGATGAACCTGGCCGCTATGCGTCGTTTTGGTGTGCGGATTCCATGCTGATGCGGCATGCTCGATTATGAGTCTTACCAGGGTTGTGTAACACTTGGCTTTAACATCCTGAGGGCAACTTGAAAGGTTCCTGACTGTTGTTTGCCTTCTTTATAGGCGCATCCACATGTGACTTCCATGAGAGATCCTCTGATATGATGACTTCAATGTATTATTGATAGGTCATGGCCATTTATCTAAAGATAATTCATATACTCCTTTAGATAATAATGCATTATTTAAAATCGATTTTCTTATTTCTCAACCAAAATATATGTTGTGGGTATTCAAAAGTACCGTCTCAGTGAGACGGTTCTTTTGAGAACCCAAAACAAATGTTTAAACTGATGGATAAGACAATATTCATAATTTGACGCTCAAGATAAGTTTATCTCGACCTATGCTCAGATGCTTATAGCTCAACTATATGAACCTTTAGTTGAGAAGAAACGAACAGGTTCTTTATCATTTAAGGGGTGTGTTTTTGAAAGTGGTTTGCTAGCAAAGTTAATATAGACTCCAGAAAGGGATCGATGTTAGCTTTGCTTAGGACTCTTATGCTACCTCTGTCTACATCCTGTTGATTCATGCCATCGGGATTCAAATGATACAGGCCGGTTCACTGTATGCTTAGGTAAGCTTGCACAAATACACAGACTCGTCAGAGCCATCACTCCTCGCATGCACGTAGTACAGGTGCAGACTAAGATCAAAATGGAGAACTCTAGCACTGGTATCATATGTCAGCATGCGCCTTTAAATTAGACTTTTGTATATATGCGATACGTGTGCTGGTGTGTATTGAGTCTATAGGACCCTGGTGTGATTAACCCTTAATGTGTCAATCACAACAAAAGTCGTCTGCTTTTCTCGTCTGCTAAAATGTTTAAGAAGCCTCTATGGCAAACACTGTGGACCCAGATCAGACTGCTTCTATAGGAGCAGTCTGTTCTGGGTCCATGCTGTTTGCTTCTATACTTAATTCGTCAGTAATGTTAGGCATATTTTTTGCAGCAGACGACTTCAGCAGACGACATTTTCAGTTGCATTTTTGTCGCTTTAAGGGTTAAGTGTCCCTGCGTCATTTTTCATAATAATCATGTGCAACATTGAATGCTATTGAAATCTTTCACAGGGATAAGGTCGTTGATAATCCAATATTGGTAGATAAAGCACGTCAGCAACGTTTTCGTTTTTGCTTTTAAACTTTTAGTAACTTGCACTTGGTTGCTTTATGGTTCGTGTAAAGACAATTTTATGCCAAAATTGCACTTTTTAATCGTTTTATAATTTCAAAGATGTCACACATAAAAATGAGCATTTTTTCATCTGTCACAAAACCAACTTGATATGGAAAATAAGTGGCATCTAAAGAATCTGATTAGGCTGTGCAATGAAGCAGCCTAGTAAGACATTACAATGCTTGTCCTTATAATCAATATGCATATAAAATGGCACCAGCCAAGGATCACACCAGATAGGTGACAATCGAAAACGTTTATACTATCGACGAACGTACATCAAATATGATTAGAAAAAATGTCTTAGATTGCCATTTGTCTCCCGAATGGCGACATATGACAAACGAAAACACTGTTTCTATAGAGTTTTGATCCATGTTCGTCGATTTTTAAGAGTGTTTTCGATTGCGCCTATCCGGTGTGAGGATGGATTCATGGCACTAACCGGAGTTTAATCTGCCTTCATATCCTCGGTGTTGAATGCACATACATTGGAAACTCTGATACATGAGCGGATCTAGAAAGTTTTGTCAGAGGGGGAAGAACTCTGACGTTTTGTTTGTTTGTTTCTTTTCTTTTATTTATGTTTTTAGTTGATGAGGGGAGAGATAATCCAAATATCACTGTAAGCGGACCATCGGCCCGTCAGCGAAACACCATTTAAAATTTGCTGATGGCCCAACATTCAATGCTGACTTGGAAGCGTTGCGAATTTCAGGGGATCCAGACCAGTATTGCTAAGATACCCTATAGTTTCGCGATTGCTCAAGAGGGCAGGGGTGTCAGGACCCCTGTCCCCCACTCCTTCTGAATCCGCGCATTTGTTCAATCTAATCTGTACGTGGAGATAATCCACGAGCTTTAGCGTGGACAAACATGGTATAACCATTTTATACCACCATCATCAGTGTAGACCTTGCACATCATGAGATAGTTCGTGCTAAAGTTGGTAATGGTGGTATAAATTTTTGTATTCTCTATATTGCATTTTCTTAAAACTATTTCAAGGTCGTAAAATAAGTAAATTGCTTGTCATAATTTTCGAAAGCCTTAATCACACTTGTATCTAGATATGGATGTGATTTTTATGTTTTATTAGTTTCACTACATTTAAACTGTCGAAAAGGTTATTACATGTCACGCATTTGTCAGTCATTGTTTAAAATCAATTTTAAAATGTGACTTATCAGCTAAAAGATCAAACTAATCATTTTGTTTGTGGAGAGAGAGAGAGAGAGAGAGAGAGTGACGACGACCCGGCAGCAGAAGTTGTTATCCCCGTTCGGAAATTTTCGCGAGGGTTTTATTTTCGCGTATGCGAAGTTTAGTGAAAATAAAATCCTCGCGAAATGTGAAAATAAGATCCTCGCGAAATCACTCTATCATTTATGACATATGGTTACTTATGTCATAGCCACGAATTTTTACCTCGCAAATATGTCTTTTAACGCTATTCGCGAAAATAAAATTCTCGCGAAAATTTCCGAATTTACAGTATGTGCCTATAAGCGCGTTCATGCCAAATACCAGTGCTTAATTATTTGCATGTTGGATACTTTTCCATGCATTTTGTCACCATTTTGCTGTTGTTGTTATTGTTTTTTGTTGTTGTTTTTTTTTCAAAATAATTTTCTCAAAAATTATTTTCGGAACACTACAAGAATGTCAAACAGTTTGGATCCAGGAGAGGCCCGACGTTATTGACAGGTCTTACATGTAGCTTACAGGCGTATGTTTTGCAGACTAAATTGCAAATCAGAATTAACCCACTTCAATGACATTTGTTTCTGAATGCGTAATTAACCCCTTACAGTTTAGATACCTGCAAACAGAGATATTATATGGTATGTTTATATTATGGTTGCACATAGCACATACAGCATTGCATGTCCTTATGAGACAGATCTCTATCCAGTTTTCTATAAGAAAAAAATGGTAGGGGCTGTTTTCAATTCTCTAAAATGTGTTTAGAAATCCTTCTAAGTAGTATAGACTTCTCAAGTGCCCTAATTGTTAACATTTTATCACACGGCGTCGCGCGTCTGGGAGTGATAAAACGCCACGCAATAAAATCGATAAACCACTAACGTTGCTTTTAAAGTCATGTGATAAATAAAATCTAACATTTGTGTCCCTGTGTTATTGAATTTATTAAACTCGTTCCGAAAAAGAGATAACATTTTCCTCAGCTGTTTTAATAAATTCAATCAAACACGAGCGCTCATGTAAGATCCTCTCTATATATTATGCTATGTTATGTTCTTTCAAGCTTCAAACTTTTATTGCTGTGACGGGGAGACAACTAGCTCAACAACATCGTCATTTTCTATGCAAAGCTGTCACGATTGGGTTAAATTTGAAAAGTGAATCTGGTAAATTGGGAAGTATTTTTTTAAAAGACTCGATTTTATCGAAGAAACCACTTTAGCTAAGAGCATATGCGCGGCCTGACTATTTATTTTATTGTCGAGATTGTTCGATTGCAATAACTTAAGTGTTTTAAATGTTTTGCGTGCGGTTGCTGTTGAATGATATTCAGTAAGTGGCTGCAAATTTTGACCAATCACATCAGGTCCCCAACCGCTCTCATCGAGCAATTTGGACATATCACTAAACAAACCAATCTGTAGACCACACAACCACATCTTTTATATAGCAGAACAGAGCTGAGCTATAATGTAGTTAGAAATAGTATAAAACAATTTAGTGGGTCCTGATGGAATAGAATTGAAATGCTGAAAACCATGATGGTTTTATTTTGCTCCATCTTGACAAACTTAGTCGACACAATTTTCGACTCAGGGGAGTTTAGAGAGTATTTTATGTCCAATTTTCAAGAACGGTAATGTTAATGACTTAAACCTCGCTAATTGATATACTTAATTATATATATACTACATTTACCAGAATACTAATTGACAGAATTTTAAACATTGTATTGAAAATAATAAATTTGAAGAAGAACAGGCGGGATTCAGTAAAGGTTACAACATGACGGACAGCATTTTACTTTACAAGCATTGGTGCAAAAATATCGTGGGGACGCACTTTTACTGTTTATTCATAGATTTTTTCTAAAACGTTTGATGCAGTCAGGATCACCACAAATTATTAGCGCCATTAAACCGTAAAGGCATAGGCGGAAAGCTTTTCAAAATTTTAATTTCAATTACAAGCTGTAAATCTTGTGTAAGGGAAAAATGGATAACCAAACAATCATTGAATGTCAACTGTAATATTGGCACAAGGCAGGGCTGTAAATTAAAGTAAGAAAGGCGGCAATGATCAGGAATCGATACAATCAAGTACCACACCTGTCCCAGGATACCAAATTGGAAAGTACTCAATTACAATAAACATCACAAACAAGCCCTTTCCTTTATCAGGTGATAACAAGGCAGCAATGAAAAGATGCGAACGCATGGCAAACACAAGACATAGATAACACAAATGATCCACAAAAGAAGTATCGCCTTGGAACGGTCAGTAAAACTATTTTACTAGATGGCTTAAACCGGTTTCACGGCGCGCCAACCTCACCCTTAGTTCAGATGTGGATCAAGACACAAAGATGTTTGATTTGCATGAAAGACCCCTAACTTATCCATGCATCATCTCCTAGAACATATAAATCAAGATATAAAAAGGAGATAAAGCAAAGATAAGGACTCAACAGAAAACTGAATATCGGAGCAAAAGAAATCCAACAGGTACACCGCGGTGGGCCTGACCAGGCACCTACCATCTCATCAAGAATTTCTAGCGATAAGGCGTATATTTTCCCTAGTTGACAGGATTACAAACACCTAATTTTCAAATTGCCCTAATGTTGTTAAAATTGGCGTAGTTTGGTAGTAAAATATGCATAGCAGGCAACAAAATACGTTTCAAAGCGGTTCACCATTTACAATACCATGAAAACGTGCACTTTCAACTCCCACCCTTCATTTTATGTCTTTATACTGGGTGCCGTTTAGGCCAAACTTTGAGTAAATGCATTGCTAGTTTTAAAAAAGTAAAAGTGCTAAAATGTTAAGGATAGGAGTGCTCTTAATTGCCAAAAACTTACCGTATTCCTTCTGCGCATGCGTACGAAATACACCTAAAATTGTGACGTTTGTCATTGGAAAGATGAAACTGGTGTCTTTCAGTTTGTTTTTAGATGCTTTCCTAGACCCAAAATGCCCTTTACATATATTGTAAATGTTTATAGCGACATGTCGATGTCCAAAGGGCATCTTGGGTCTAGAGGGGGGGGAGCATCTAAAAAAAACTGAAAGACACTAGTTTCATCTTTCCAATGGCAAACGCTAGGTGTATTTAGTACGCATGCACAGAAGGAATACGGTAAGGTTTGGGAAATGAAGAGCATTCCTATCCTTAACATTTTAGCACTTTTACTTTTTTAAAACTAGCAATGCATTTACTCAAAGTCTGGTCTAAACGGCATCCAGTATAAAACGTGAACTGAGGGGCGGGAGTAGAAAGTGCACGTTTTCACGGTATTGTAAATGGTGAATCGCTTTGAAACGGATTTTGTTGCTTACTATGCATATTTTACTGCTGAACTACACCAATTTTAAAAACATTAGGGCAATTTGAATATTTGATGTTTGTAATCATGTCAACTAGGAAATATGTACGCCTTATCGCTAGACTTTAAATCGGAACTGTCTGAAGTCCGACCCATCGGCATGCTATTAAAGAGGGAAGCAAATTTGTCAAACGTGATTTGGTTGACCATCAAGCATGCAGTCTGTTGCAATACATTAATGTTATAGCCAATCTTTTTATAATGGGAAATTATTTTAATAAACTGCAGTGAAAATATATGAGAGCCAATAATCTTCTTCAATTCATACACCAAGTCACCATAGAATTCAGGTTCCAAAAGTCCTTGGTGCAAGAGAGATTTAAGTCCAACTTGGAATTCAGATATCAAATCATAGTATTGTCTATAAAATTTAGAAAATATTTTGCTAAGTTTATGATACCGATAGCCTTGTTTAAGAAGTTTCTGAGTTAACACTTTATTGTGAGTGTTGAAGTCAGCAACATGGCTAGATGCTCAAGCAAAACGAATGAGTTGAAAGATAAAGAATCCAAAGGATGTAGAGCGAGGAACATCACCATCTAAAATGGGAAATTGACAATTTCAAAATCAAATTCGTCACGTTTATCATACATGTTGGTATAAACAATATCATTAGAAATGGACAAATGCAAGTCTAAAAACGTGGCCTCGGTATCAGAATTAGCTTCATTAAATTGGAGCTCTGAAGGGTAGATTTGACTAACCATTATGTCAAAATAAACGTCATTAATGATTAAAATATCACCGAAATATCTGGATGTAGTGTTAAAAGCATCAACAATATCAGCCTGCTTATAATCAGACAGAGACATTATATATAGTCTCTCTCATAACAAAACACGAATACATCGGCAACCAGGGGAGTTCAATTAGTTCCCATAGGAATCCCTACCACTTGTCTATCCAACTTGGTGCCAAATCGAATAAAAAATGTTGTCTAACAAAAAGGTCAGCGCATCACATACATTTTGACAACACCATGCATGATATTTTTTAGTTTTTTTTTTCGAAGTAAAAAATGCGTTTCTGTCGTTACATGCAAGGTAAGGAAAGCCTTCTCTATTGAAGGTTCTTTCAATATGACCACTAGGTTTATCTTTAATTAAATTAAGCCCTATACTTTTGTGTTATTTATTAATGAACTCAGAAATTACTGTACAAAAGGAATTTTCATATCATAAAATAACCCCGAAATATTTGTACTGCTTTATGGATGATAATAATTATAAGTTGTATGTTTTCGTTTCGACAAGACCGGATCTAGGGATTTACATATTAGGCCACTGGCTGGATATGGTTTACCTCCCCCCAGGGGGAATTTTGTAGACCACATTTTTCTTAAAGCCCAATGTCTTGCAATGATTTTGCAACACGTTAGCCCTCTGACAATGGCAGCGTTAAGCTGTAACAGCCTGTTACATACGTTATCCTACACAATTTTTGATAATTAAAATTCTTTTTAATACTTCAGAAAAGTGCAAAAGATAAGGTATAATTTCTAAATTGGTTATATTTTCTAAGTAAGCTATTACTGGGCCACAGATATTGACATTTGAAAACAAATATAGTCACCCCCGATGTAGTGTATGTTACATTTTTTCGTTGAACCCCCTTTTAAATGATAAATGAATCTAATATAGTTTGCCTTAAATTTTATTGAAACCAGTTTATGTTCATTAATTTGGTATTATAATAAAGAATTTCATTAACCTTTTCAAAACTGCAAGCATTATGTTTCTATCTTACACACTTTTGAGTTATTAGATGTTGAACATGGTAGCCCCATATCACACACAAATGTAAAATGAAATTCTTTAGGCCTTGCGCTGGCTATAGACCCACCTCCACCCTGGGGGGAATTTTGTACACTATAATTTCCAGATACTACATTATATAAGCCACAAAATGAAATATGTTAGCCCTCTAAAAGTGGCAGCGTTAGCGTGTAACATCATGTTACGTACGCTACCCACAAATAACATTAAATTTTCCTGATAATGTCTCCAACATGACATATTCACACTTTTTATTTTAAGTCTGTCACAGGTTTAAGAACTTCCTTTTAACACAGTAACATAATTTTAGCATTCATTTTATACATGTCTTGAGTTTTTGCCGTTGTATATGTTACTTAGTGTTTCATATGTTATTTCCAAGTATCAGCGTGGCAGTTAGTTACTATACATGTATTACATCCATCAGTGAATATAGCAAATCTATAAGGCTGCTATTCAAATGAATTGAAGTTCCTTATTATGGTGTCTTACACTACTTGACAATACAGGTTACATACGTTACTCTCCAAATACCATAAACGTTCAAGATAAGGTCTCCAACACGCCCTGCTTGTACTTATTTGCATGCCGGCACAGGTCCATGTATTTCTTTTTTATCTGGCTCATTTGCTGAGGAAGTAACTCAAAACATAAACTACCATAAAACCTCTTTTCTTTTATAGAGACATCAAATATAGTTAACATAATACTCGTGGAAAGTTTGTAACATACAGTGCAATATGCGAGTAACAACTTAAAACATCAAAGAAAAACCATCAGGTAGAAGTTATAGAGCGGTTTCTTGCCAAGCTAGCAACTCTTCATATATTATCCAAGGATTTAAGAATTTTCCAATACAGCTTTTTAATCCTCTATCAGATTCATCTTGCAAGGCTATTGCAATTTGCTAGCACTCTGGTAATGGCTTCATTACCTTGTAACAGACAATTACATATATTATCCATCAACATCTTTGATAATTTAAGAAAATCACATGACCTCAGAAAAGTGCAAACCATAATGTAAGATTTCCAAATTGGCTATATCATCCAAGAAAGCTATTTTGCATCACATATATGGACCTTTGAAAACAAATATGCACCCCAAAGTGTTACGTATGCTTTATTTTTTCATTATTCCTATATAAATGATTTATGAAACTAATATAGTTTGATATTTTTTAAATGTGAATGTGCTGACTAATTCATGTTGCGCTAAAGAATGTTTATGTACCTTTTAGAAACTGCAAATATTATGTTTTTATCTTTTATAAGGTTTGAGTTGTTGAGCTTTGAACATGGTAACCCCATATCACACAAAATGTGTGATATAATTCTGTGGCTCTTTTGTAAGGGTACAATCAAGTTTTCTTTCACTCAGAGGTACTCGATTTCCTTCCCATTTATGACATTTTGTCATATTTGGAAAGCCTCACTTGTTTTCATGGGAAATACTTGATAGTTCAATCTTTGTATGTACATCTTAAGCACAGAAAAGCAGGGTGGAAGTAAGCTCATGTTCATGCCATTTGAAACAGTCAGTATATGTGTATGGTTTTGGTACTGTTTCAGAAACATGTCATACTGCAGCTAATTTACATTTACATAAATAGCACATGTTAGGGCTTCATGTCACTGATGAGTGAATAGAGCAATTCTTTGTTTGTTTTCCTAACCTGCTTCGAATGTAGATGAATAGTGGGGAGGCGTTTTCTACCGGTTTAAGCCATCCAGTAAAATATTTTACTGACCGTTCCAAGGCGGTACTTCTTTTGTGGATCTTTTATGTTTTTTCTCTCTTGTGTTTGCTATGCCTTTGTGTGCGTCTGTTTATATGTGCCTGGTGGTCACCTGCTGGGAAAGGGCTGACCTCTTGGCTCTCGTTTGTGGTGTGCAACTGTGAGTTTGTCACTTTCCAATTGGTATCCTGGGTCATGCGTGGTATTTGATTGTATTGATTCATGATCTTTGCACCCTTACTTACTTTATAGACTGCTGCTTATACAAATGTATCAGTGACAAACCCAACATGCCCTGCCTTTAGTGCCATCAGACCCTTGAAGGTGAAGATGACAGAAAAGCTATTATGCTCTGTAGTATGGCATTACCATCAAAGTTATGTGCAGCACTACATGGCCAATCTAATGTTGGTTAAATATGTGATTGCAAGCCATGCAGAAGTTTGGACTTGTCAGTTTTGGTGAAAATTCTATCAGGAGTTGACAGTTACCATGGTATATGCCCCAGAAGGAACGGCAGTGTTAACTCAAGGTCAACATTATGTCCAATAGAAAGAAGGTCATGCTGACCAAAGACGCTCCTTTAAGCTCTTATCTGGCTGATTACGTTTTGTAAATTGGACAATTTCTTCTCGACCTCGCAAGCCTCAAAACTTTATTAGCTTGTAGCATTTTATGGGATTGTGCAAGACAGATTTTCAACTAAAAGTGAGTCAATGAAGTATGCAAACGCTTTCCTCCCAATGTCATCAGCCTCAATAAGATCCTTAGCTATGCCAGACTTAGCAAGAACACCAAAAGACAAAAAACTGGATTGGTGAAGCCAGAAACTGCCTCTAGTACTCGTTCTACTTTGCATCTGAGCAAATTGAATATTTAATTTCAGTGCATTGAGGAATTGTTTCAATATATTGAGCTCCAATGTGAATAGTAATACACCATTCCATCTGTAGTACGAAGTGTAATTCTTGCTGCTGAAGCCTATAATACCTCCTTTGACTTGGCACAGGGTTTATTGTTTGCCTTATAGTTATGTCAAAAGCATTTCTCAAGCAAAGAACCAATGATTGTGACACACTAAACCCATTTCGTTCGAGAAGTTCTTTGCATCTGCGACGTGTATCAGACAAATTTATGAGTGTAATCAGATACACAGGTACACATTGTGCGTAGTTGTTGTGATTGTGTGCAATGAACATTGGGAACAAGGCATACAGATAGAGCTGACATGCAATTTAAAAGTTGTTTTCCTTGTAGTCCTAATCATTGTCAACACTATCTGAATTATATACATATACCTTGTCCAGAACTCAGCTGCTTCACAGTGACAGTCTTTCAGAACTTCCGCTTTGAATGCATGGTATCTACTGTTTATGTGAGCAAATAGCCAAGGTTAATAGATCACATTTAAATAATAGTTTAAATCACCATAAACTAATAAGGAACTTCAATTTATTTCAGCCTTATAAATGTTCTAAATTCTCTGACAGACTACATGTATAGTCAACAAGTGCTATACAGATACCCAGAATAACTTATGTAGCATTTGGTAACGCACATAACAATTAAAGCTCAATGCATTTACTAAATGAATACTTGAAATGATTAAACCTTGTTAAAAGCAGTACATAATCCTGTGCCAGCATGCAAATAAGTATTAACAGGACATGTTAGAGACATTAACTTGAACGTTTAATGCTATTTTGAGTGTAACATACGTAACATGGGACTAAAAATAGTGTAAACGACCATTATAAAAAACTTTAAATCATTCAAGTAGCAGCTTTATAGATTTACTATATTCTATGTCAGATGTAATTCAAGTTTAGTCATTAAATACCATACTGATACTCGGAAATAACGCAGGAAACACTAAGTAACGTATGCAACGGCAATAACTCAAGATATTTATAAAATTAATACTAAAAATATGTAACTGTGTTATAAGAAGTTCATAAACCTGTGTCAGCATGCAAATATGTACGAACATGTCATTGTTGAGACTTTATCAGGTACGGTTAATGCTATTTCGGGGGGTAACGTATATAACGTGATGTTACACGTGAATGCCGCCACTCTCAGAAAGCTAACATCTTTTATTTTGTGTCTTATATAATGTAGTTTTAGAAAATCATAGTGTACAAAATTCCCCCTGGGGGAGGGGGTTTCTATAGCCAGCTCAAGGCCTACAGGTCCATTACAAAAGTTATTTCACTGCGAATTATTTCAAAAGTTTTTTCACATTTTTATTATACATTAACGGTCTATGTTTTACCATGCATGTAATTAAATTATCATGTCATTTTGTTTCTATAAATCATATCAACGTATAATCAGACAATAGTTGCAAATACATTTCAGATTCATTTCAATGAAAAACACAACAACATTACTTTAAATACATTCCAATGAAAACACGGCAACATTGTACGCCTACATCATAAAGTCAGCATTTCGTTGCATCTCTGTTTGCTTCAATAAGATCTGCAATTCTCCTTGGCAATGAATTGTAAAGTTCTTCCAGGACGTTTAGTGCTACACTATACCATGTCTAACATACTCACTTCCACATCTTGTCTAGTTTACTTGGCATTTGTTTAACAATCTCTATCTTCATTATATTTCAAACGTTTTCTATTAGATTCATGTCCGGCAAATTCCCTGGTCATTCTAGAAGGCGTATTCCTTTACAGTCTAGGAATATTCTAGTACTTTTAGAGTTGTGGCATGGCGCGAGATCATGCATAAATATATATCCCTTCTGTAGGAACATAACGCATTCACATGTCATTTCATTATCATGAAAAGTATCACTCTGGTATTTTGCACTATCCATGTTACCATTCACATTTCTCTGAAGATACTGGCCTCTGTTGCTTATGGCTCCCCTGATTTGCACACTTGCTGGCAATTTTACAGTAATCTGAATTAACTTAGTTTGATATTTTACGTTCTGTTTGCGCTAAACACGACAGTGGCGTCGATTGTTATGACTGTGAAATACAGACTAATGTGAATGCGTTATGTGCCCACAGACTGGATATATCTTAATGCATGATCTTGCCTCATGGTGTAACTCTAAAAAAACTAGAAGATGCCTAGAATGTAACGAAATAATCGTTCTGAAATGGCCAGGATATTTGCCAGAAATGAGTTCCATAGAGAACGTTTGGAGGAAATGAAGAAAGATATTGGTAACCAACTGCCGTGTTTAAAAGTAGAGATGTGGAAGCCAGTATGTAAAGTGTTGTAAAGTGTAGCACCGAACGTCCTGGAAGAACTTAACAATTTAATGCCAAGGAGAATTGCAGATCTTATTAAGCAAATGGAGGTGCAACGAATACTGACTTTATGATGTAGGCGTACAGGTATTTAGTTACGTTTTCAATGGAATGTAGTTAAGCATGTAATTGTGTTTTCATTGGAATGTATTGAATATTCATATACAAATATTGTCTGATTATACGTTGATATGATTTATAGAAACAAAATTGCATGATAATTTAATTACATGTATGGTAAAACTTAGACCATTTATGTAGTTAAAAAATGTGAAAAAACTTTTGAAATATTGCGTAGTGAAATAACTTTTTAATATACCTGTATATGCCTCAAAAATACAGGTATCCTTTTTTTCTTTGTAATATTTGATTTTTTTTTTTGCATTTTGAATTTAAGTCTAGCACACTTATCTAATAAAACTGGATTAAGTGATATTTCGATAGACAATAAATTACGATTAAGATTGTATTTTCTCTTAAAACAAAATCCTGATACATTCATGTTACTGGTATTGGAGCACATATATAGCTTGTATAGTTTTTGTTGTTGACAATTTAAGACTTTGGGAAAGTGGCTGACCTCTTGGCGCTCGTTTGTGATGTTTAATTGTGTTTTTGTACACTTTCCCATGTGGTTTCCTCGGTCAGGTGTGGTTCTTGATTGTATCGATTCCTGATATTTGCCCACTTTCTTACTTTGTTCTCAAATCATGTACACATCTATTGTGACTAATTATGAATCTGTTATTATTTGCATGTATGTATGACAAGAAACTGAACAATTTACGTCAATAAAATATATGTTCTGTTCTGTTCTGTTTATGCGGACAACATTTCAAATTGTGCTGAGACTGTAAGAAATCTTCAGTTACAATTAGATAAAGTAGAATTATTTTGTAGAAGGATGGGGATGATTGTCAACATTGACAAGACAAAAATATTGTTTTCAGGAACGGAGAAGTTTTGAGAAGAAACATGGTTTTAACAGGGAAACCCAATAGAAGTTGTATCATGCTATTAATATATATGGTTTTGCTTTTTACCAATAAAAGTGTCTGGACAAAAGCTTAAGAGAATCTGGTAGACAAAGCAAATAAATCAATTACTACCATAGAAATACAGCAGAATAACTTTGGCGGCTCACTTTCAGTTTATGATAGTTTTAAACTATTTGATTGTTCCCATTCTTTTTATAGATATAAGATATTGGGGTTTGAGTTAGTGAAAAAAGTTTTATAACCTCGAGTCCTGGTTAGAATCTTAGTTTGGCGCATGAATAAACGTTGGACACTTGGCTGCCCATAGAGCGCCCATTGGAAGCTCTACAAGAATCTAATCACAGTAGTAGCAGCTTTTAAAGTAAGAGAAAAACGCAAGGGGGTCAATAGGTAGCGATAGAATGCCAAATAGACCAGTTACAGCAATAACAAATGAATATGTGTTGAAGTCACTTTAGAGACAGCTATTTTAAGCGACGACATACATGTGTCTTTGATAGTAATAAATCAAATTTATTAAAAAGAAACACCAATATACGTTCATTTGTTTGCTTGTGTTTAACGTCATAACAACATCTTAGGTTATCTGGAGACTGGCCACGGCTTTAAGTCTCACCCGACAGACTGAAGAAGCCGTGGATCGAATTCGCAACCCCTGGTTCACAAGGCAAATGTTGATTGACTACACCGAAGTAGCTCCACGTACATTTGTGATTCCATTTTACGTAATTTTGCTTTTTATATTAGTTATCCAGAGTAAACTTAGTCTCAGTAAAATTTGGACGCGTCTTCGGGGAATGCTAAACTACAGCGATTTGGTAGAATGTACGAAATTTTGCATGGGATAGGTTTATATATTAAACCTAAAGGGAGCGATTAACAAAGGCGCTGATCAGACTGTACGGATGCGCAGAGCTGGTCTGTAACTTTGTTGTTCGCATACAATAAAGTCAGGTTTTCTCGCGTTGGGACCTTTATATGAATGATAGGATTTCGGATCTGTATCAAATTTGATGAAACTTGAGCAAAAATGTTAGGATGAAAATTACACATCTTAGATTTTCCTAATAACTAATTCGCGGGCCATTAAGCATTTTTGGGTATCATAGATTTTGGTGAGATTGTATTGCATGTAGTAAATCGAAACTTATTTGATAAATGGGTTGATATTAGCAATCGAACCAAGATTTGGTTAAGTTACATTTTGAGACCTGGGGTAAGAAAACGGCCTGCGCATATTCCGTGGGGCAGGATTTTTTACATTGAGCTCGGACCCAATAAACATACTGGGTCCGAGCATTGAGTCATAGATAGTTTGAGTATGGGATTTCATGTTATTATATATATGAGAGAAAGAAAAAGAAGGAGTATACCGACTATGTCGTTATATGTATTTTCATAGCCCCATGCTGGATTCGAACTAACCAGCTTCTTATACACGTAGCAATGCACCATCTACAACGGCTCTAACAATTATGCCACCGAGATAACCCCATCAAAAGATGTTTTAAGTAGCATGTGTCCCATGTTTTACGTTCGCAAGTGAAAATCGACTGCTGGATCATGAAGATACAAGCAAAATCGGATAAATATTAGATTATATATTGATGTTTAGCATATGAGCCGTGACATGTGATTTCAGCCTGTGCAGCCTCCTGTTAAGCTTAGAAACTCCAAATAATGTTCAGTCAGTAGCTTAACACTCAAATAATATCCAAGCGACTAGCGAAGGCTCTGAGCAGACTGCGCGTATGCGCAGGCTGTTCTCTGCCTTTGCTGGTCGCAGATACCACATTGTTGGAAATCTCATGTCGCGGCTCATATATGTTTCCCAAACATGTACATGTACAATAACGCACGAAATTATTATTTTCACAAATATGTGTTTTAAAAGAACAATTTCCGTGCATTATTTAAAGCCTATCCCACATGCTGCTTGTCATCTTATTGGGTGTTGACATCTAACTGATCGCCATGGATCATTAACTTAAATATCAAAATACTTGTGATTTTCAATTTGGCTACAATTTTATTTCAATTTTATCGGACCTTAAACTTTAATTTCAAGGTTTTATCAGTGATTGTACTTATTGAATCTCTTTCGTCTTTGTGGCTTCACTTTGAACTCAAACACAATATTGAAGTTGTGGTTCAACTGGGTGCAGCCATGAGAAATACGATTGTACTACTAAAAGAAAATAGATGCGGAACCGGAAAAAATTTGTACTTTGATCACACCTGAAGCACACTTGGACTAGCACATGAATTTTTTCGTACTTATCGAATAATTCAGCCGTGACATGTGATTTCCAACAATGTGGCATTTTGACAAGTGTAGACTCAGACGAGGCTGTGCAGCCTCCTGTTACGCTTAGAAACTCCAAATGATGTCTAGTCAGTAGCTGAACACTCATAGAATATTCAAGCGACTAGCAAAGGCTCTGATCAGGCTGCGCATATACGCAGGCTGATCTGAGGCTTTGCTGGTCGTCGATACCACATTGATGGAAATTTCATGCCGCGGCTCATATGTGCAAAAGACTCCTTTAAATATCAATGCTAACGTACCCAGCAGGGCTAGAAGTCATTATTTGGCACGAGGCTTCATCTACATCCATACTTTGTGTATGCGGGCAGTAAAGGCTCTGGCAAGACTGCGCACGTGCACAGGCTCGCATGAGCCTTCGACAATGTAAAATGCGATAAGTACCAAACTCTCACTTGCTGGTCATTTAATGATGAGTTGAGGAGAGACGAACATACTAAAAGACAGCAGGTATGTCGGCAAGAAGGGTAGTAACACCATGCCTGGCTCGCACACTGTTCCTCAATGAGGAGTGCAGTGGCTCAGTTCACTCAGCTGATAGAACGTTAGACCTGGGATCGAAGGGTCGCGACTCACTGGAGACACTGCGTTGTGTCCTTAAACAAGACACTTAATTCTCTGCTTAGTGCTGGTTCAACCCAGTTATACGGAAAACTTCCCGACATGACTGTAAATTTATTGACTGGGACGTAAAGCATCAACACAAACGCTCTCTATACATGTATAAGCTGTTAAAGGACGTAAAAGAAAGTTTGTTTTTTCGACAGATTTGGCTGAGACTCCAGTTGACAACGGTAAGCCTAGAGGCCACCGCTTTGCGCTTCTCAACATTTCTTTTGTGGATGCAAAAACCCAAAAGCTTTAATCGTCATGATCGTTGGTTGTTGATCAATGCAGATAAACCTCACGTTGGGCGTGAGAGTTTTTCCTCAAAGTTGCAGGGTTTCTCAAATAAAACAGGATAACCTCAAAACACCAATCTTTACTTTAGGATCAATGTTAAGTGACAGAAAGCCACTTATCTTTATAGAACAAGCAAAACTGAAAATGATATCAGCGCAGAAGAAAATGACCCTTATTATATCATTATTTCAGCCCCTAATAATGCACACTGGAATTAAAGCTACACGAACAAAGACACGTAAAATCTATGGTCGAGTCTTCCACCAAGGTAAGGCTCAAACCAGTTTACCAGCTATATTTACTAGCCATGATACTGAAGATTAGGACGCAGCACTGAACAATATGTCGTGTTTCCAACTAAAACTCATTGTGTTGTGTCAAAGGACTGAATAGTTTGTCTACTCTCTTCAGAAAATTACATGTAATTATAAAATAACTTCGATAAATAACTGGAAAGTTCATGCAAGAAATAATGCATTTAAAGGGTCAATATACAGAAAATACTGGACAAACTGTGCGAATGCGAATCTCGATGAGTATTTCTGCCGTTTGAGCTAAAAATGGGCCTCAACGCCATGGCAATGACTATGTTTTATGCGAACAAGGAATGCGCTGATCAGCCTTTGCATCCGCGCAGACTGATCAGCGCCTTTGTTATTTGCTCTCTGTAAAACATGATATCTAAACTTGTTTATAACATGATTCTAACATTCTAGCTAGTCTTTGTAGCTGAGCAGGCTGGTTCAAACCTAATCCGGTCGGAAACCCCGAAGACAGGCCTCGAGGTTATACAACTTATTTTTCATGCTCAACTCAAGTGAGCATAAATTTCAACTGCTCATAAAAACTAAAACGCTGGAAAAGATGCGTTGTCTTGCATTAAAGGTCTAATACAATGTATTAATCCTGCTAGTAAATGTTAAAATGCCAACAATTGTTGGCATTTTAACATTTATAAGCAGGATAAATTTCATGCTCAGTTGAGTTGAGCATAAAAAAGTCGGAAACCTCGAAGACAGGTTTTCTCGCGACCAGTACCACATTATGAAGTATTGAGTTATTATCTAGGGAAGTCTATCAATTTTGTTTGAAGTACTTAGGTTAATCCCTAATGTATGTTATATCACTAGTTATTTTGTCACCACGGATTAGTGTTTACAAAACCGTGCTTCTGTGTGTGAGGACCCACATTAAGAAAACAAACAGTTTATATTTACATTTAATTTGAGTCCCACCACGAACAATTGTAAATGGAATATGTGCAGTACCTTCCATAATCAGGGCGGTTATTGTTTGAATAGTCAATGGTGAACTATTGCACTGCGTACTTGTATGCCAACACTCGAGTGGAAACGTTCGGAGGAAGTACGCATAGCTCTGTCCTGCCAACCAAGAGTGATAGTGACGTAATATTTTGTTCACAATTGTTAAGTAAAACATTAACGTGTACACTCAGATAACTTGTGTATTAATATGTTCTTAAAAGGGTATCTACTGATAGGATTAATACACAAGTGATATATTGATTATAAGCCGCTGATAACGCTGTAAGCAAAACATGACGTCACTGTCACTCTTGGCTGGCAGGACAGTACTCTTTTATATCATTCCACAGAAGTATGCTACTCAGCAGACAAACATATAGACACATATGAGAGGTCTGACTCTAGCGAAAAACATGGCTTATAATCACTCCCCACGCCCAGTACTGGCCATTAATGAGGATTGTTATATGACTTTAGAGAATCCTGTCTCCTGATTGGCCAAATTAGTCTTCATAAATCTTCATGTCTACCTGAAAACTGGTTTAAACTGGCCCAGAAGGTGATATGTTCAAATGAGTTTCCAGAAATTAATATTTTTGACATTTCTGCAATATCACCCTCTAACGAGCTAAAGTAGCATGATGAGTACAAAACTAGCATGTGCTGCATGAAATTGACATGATTTGCTGTAAACTAAAGACTTTCATGAATTTTAATAACTGTTTTGTTTGTTCATTTATCTTTGTTGAATAAACAAAATGTAAAAAAGCAGTTTTATGATTAAATTTTACTTTCCACATTCAGAAAATTAACAAACATTTCAAAATGCATAATACTACATTAACATAATTTTATTAACAGTTGATAAAACTTGTAAGAAGGTCCTTATTATGAAGGTTGAATGAACATGACTTCAACAACAGAAGTGAAAGTAGAAAATTTTCATTCTTAGTTGAAAAGTCATATAACAAAACAGTTATTGACTTCAATTTCGGTATACATGAGGATTTATCTACCCTTAAAAATGATACTCACCTCGGCCTAGCGAACTCAGTGAATTATCACTTTTTCGGGTAGATAAATCCTCATGTCTACCTCTTGAAACATTATGAACTTTTGTTACCATCAGAAGTAAAATGACATTTTTAAATGTAGCACATCATATTATATGTTTTGAGGGGAAAGAAGACATAAAATTTGCATATGTTACAATTTAGCTCCAAATATGACCTTGTCCTTGGAGTAGAATGATTGAGATATTTGCTATGGCGTTTCTCACTGAAAAAAACATGTGTGGAATAATTTCAGAAGAGCAGGGGTTTATTAGATACAACATGGACATACATATTCTGTAGCTGTGACATTTTACTAGAATGGCTCCAGTCCTTTAAACATTTTCAACATTCGTTTCATATGCTTGTAGCTATTGTCTAATTCTGATGGCTCTCTGACTTGAAGAGGTGAGAATTTGTTGATAAAAGAAAGAAAATGATTACGACTGCAAATTTATAAATATTGATATTTTTTCGTCAAACTATGAATGTTTCAGACTGTAGCCAGTCTAACCTTTTACTGAAGCAACGTCAACTGGAATCTTAATTCAGCATGTTGCCTCACTGAAGTGGACACGTTTATGAAATATTAGAATCAGACCAGCGGCTAAGAAGATATCAATCAGACTTAAATTATGGACCTTCGCCTTTGGCCTTGACATTGGAAAGGGGTAAATGAAACCGTTCTTCTCTGCAAGATATTAGGATATGTTGATGGGGTCGGGTGGGGGGGGGTATAAACATGCTCAGAAGCCAGCATAAAAAGCCACGTATAATAAATAATCGTGAAAAAACCGGGAACATTTATGAAAGGTTCTTTTCGATATGAATGGATTAAACAATATGAAGTGATACCTCTGCATGCTGAAGGAATACTCGGGCGGTTCCAGAAAATAAAAATTCGTCAGAAAGGGGACGGGGCGGTCATGGCGACATTTGAGTCGCGAAATGAGAATTCCAACGATGTGGTATGTGCGACCAGCCAAGCCTCAGACCAGCCTGCGCATATGCGCAGTCTGATCAGAGCCTTTGCTAGTCGCTTGAATATTCTATGAATGTTACGCTACTGACCGAACATCATTTGGAGTTTCTGAGGTTAAAAGGAGACTGCATAGGCTCGTCTGAGTCTACACTTGACAAAATGCCACTTTGTTGGAAATCACGTGTCACGGCTCGAATTTCATGGATTAAACTATATGAAGTGATACCTCAGTAAATTTCGTCAGAAAGGGGGCGGGGGCGGGGGCGATCATGGCAACATGTATTTTTAGTCATCAGCGTATTTTACAGAAGGCCTTCTCGAGGAGGGTCTGTACCAGAATTTCTAAGGAAACCTATAGCCCGGTGATTTTCCAGGGGGTGTCCGGATCCCCTGTACCCACCCTGGATCCGCCCATGGAGCAATGCGCCTATGCATGGTTTGCTATTTATAGTCGTGCACGAAGGACCTGGCTAAAAAATCAAGCATCTGATCCCACTATATAGTTGTGTATGCATTCTTACAGGGTAATTTGGGCCTCGTCGCTAGAAAACCTGTCTTCGGGTTTTTGCGACAAAGCGAGACACAAACCAGTCTCCTCAGCTACAGAGACTAACTAGAACATTGGGATTTCGCTTGTAGTAAGCATAGATATGGTGCTGTAAAAAAGCGAATAACAAAGGCACTGATCAGACTACGCGGATGCGCTGGCTGGTCTGCGACTTTGTTGTTGGCAAACCTCAGAAGATAGGTTTTCTAGCGACGAGGCCCATTTTAGAGTAGATCCGTCCAGTCTTCATTTGTTCACATCGACTTAAATGACTCTTGCTTTGGTTTACTTTCAACTTGCACTGGAACTCCCACGTACTTTTACAGGAACTATGTCTACGATAAGAAGGTTATGGGATGAGTGAGGCACAAAAGGGAGATTATTATGATTCTATAACCATTGACATGCAAAAGAAGCGAAAATGAACTTATAACTCACTACTCACTCAGCTTACTGTCGTCGTAAGGTCCGTGCGATCGTTTTCCGAACGCATATTTGTTTATCCGGTGACATACGTCAGGGGGGGGGGGGTACTCTGAAGTTTTCATACATACGTAGGCTCGGGTCATTTTTTTGAGTATGAAAATTTTGAATTTCAGTATTTTTTGAGGTATAAATGATTTTTTGGATTTTTTTGGGAGGGGGGGGGGTCATCACAAAATTGGACTATATTTAGGGGCCCTTTCTATGCATTTTAGGGTCTTTTTTTAAGGTCAAGGTACAGAATGGGGATATTTTTGGAGGTTGATTAAATTTCAAATATTTTTAGGGGTGCTCGAAATTCCTGATATTTTTTTGGGGTGAACGGTAGATGCTGGGCCCGAGCCTACGTATGCAGAAAAAATGAGAGTACCCCCCCCCCCCCCATCCGGGGACATACGTCCCCCAAGGGAAATATTGAATTTGGTCAGCCTCATTATAATACAATAGCTACACTCATAGTAGTGGAAATCAAGCAGAGCTGCTAACGCTTCGTAAAGCAATTACAACGTCGTATCCACGTCGATGCGACGTCACGTCGCATCGACGTTGATACAACGTTGTGACGACGTCAAGTGCCTGCTTGGAACTTGCCAGCGTATGAAACGCGCGACATTACTATGAGATAATGACGTCGGCTTGCCATATCAACTGTCGCAAACGTCTGACGTTATTCAATCAGACATCGTGCGAGGTACATTAATTTTGCAACTTCATTAGAATGTTGTTTGATATCAAACATTCACTTGAACAACTTGACTGCAGATCCAGGAGTCGCGAATTCGATCCCAGCTCGGTCCAATTTTTTCTTGGAGATTGAACATGAAATAATTTCTACGGTCATTCTCCTCCCTTCCGCTGGTTCATTCAAGAAGGGTTGTTGTCAGCTATAAGTGAAAGTATGTATTCGAATTACTGGTTTACTGCTTGTTCAAGCTTGCCCAGGAAAAACTGTGGTTAGGTGAACTGACCGTTCCCCCATGACCATAACTGTTGACTGGGACGTAAATTGACTGGGACGTAAAGCTACAAAGCAAACCAACATATTGGAACAACTTGTATTTCTTTATTATTATATCCCGCAGGCACAATACGTCAAAATAACGTCGTCGTGACATCAGCATCGACGTTGATACTATGTTGTTTTACGTTTGTTTCTTGTTGGGTGCCACGAAGAAATTAAAAACAAAGTGTACCAATTGTTTTTTATATGTTCCAAAGTGATTGAAAGCAACAATTTTCTTGTTACATCATTACGTCACAAAAGCAGGACCATGTCATTGTTAATCGCCCCTTAAAGGGTTGAAATGTAGATTGTAAGTTACATGTAGCACTGGATGATGGGCTTCTCGGAGCCTTTAAAAGCATAAGCTATATAGTAAGTGAGCACAACCAGGAAATGAGCAGACTTCTGAACAACCCAAAATATAATTCGTGACCACGTGATGTTTTACATTATCTTTTAAACGATTGTTTATTAAGATTTGGCCCTCAATTGCATTGATGAATTGATGAATTGTGCTCCTCTTGTAGATTTGCATTTTCTAGATCTTACCGAAGATACTCAAAGTTGATCGTCAAATACAATGCTGGTTTCATAAGTCTTCTAGAACAGGGCATTTCAGAGTCGTTATTGTATGGCGATTTAGTTTATAAAACTTAAAAGAATCGTTGGAGAGCATGTTCTCCATGTTCAGTTTAAAAAGATATTAATCAAACATTATAAAAGAGTATATAAATAATAATATAAATATGTCGTTATTATAACTATAGTCAGGATATGCATTTGCATTTCCTGAGCATACTCACTTGCTTTTGGATAAAGGATGTATAATCATGGCTGGTTATGAACCCAATCACGGTTTATAGTTTCCTCTTTAATTGCACGACGGTTGGTCAGACCTACTGACGACACTGAAACTTTAATCAGTGGGTCAGCGCCTGATGTTTGCCTCTGGCTGGACCCACTGTAGCTCAACTGGGGATTCTCTTTAGCTCTGACAATCTGTGAGTTGCATGAGAGCCATTTTCTTTGTTTCATCATTTGATGCTAAATGATCTGGTTGTTTCGCTGTGATGATGCATTGCATAAGTTACTTGAGCTGAACTAAATTTGTGTTTTATAACAGCAGAATCAAGAGAAAAGATTAGGCCGCTGAAATTAATTTAAACCCCCTCCCGCCCAGTGCCTTTGGGTGCTATCCTGTTGTTTATTCAGTGTTTATTGTTTCCTCCAATGATAGTGTTTTTTGTGTGTTTTAGGTCCTTGTTTAGGCATACACGTACTTTGCGTCCCTTCTAGTTTTGCAATCATCTTGATGGGGAACAGAGAGCTGGTTGTTTTACTTTTATTGTCTTCTTGATGTCATATGACCAATCTTCCTCACGGTATCGTGGGTTGGTCTGCACAGCGTGATTGTGGCTATCCTGGTCCGTGCTGCAGTAAAACCTGTGTAAAACGGCCACTCAAAATAGACAAAACAAAGATCTTAATAACAAATGGTAGCTTAATGAAGGTCGAAAGTATTAGTATTGCAGAATGCTCTCCTTGGAGCATTCTGTAATACTTTTGACCTGCATTATACGATAATTGGTCTTGAAAACAAATTTTGGTCTTTTTGAGAATGGCCGTTTTACACAGGTTTTACTCTACCCACTAACATTTTACTTTTATGAGAGAGATTTCATGTGTCGAGTTCTGAAAATCATCAAGCTGATGTTCTTGAAACATTCAACATTACTTCAAGCTATCTAGTGACATATTACTCAAAATTGATAATATTTATCTGAAAAAAGTTAGGTACGATATATCCCACATAACTTCAGTTAATCAAAACAAATTCATTTGAAACTGAAGCTCCCTGTTTGAACGGATTTGTCCACAACAAATGGCAAAGTATCATCTAAAATTTACGATAAATGAGTTGATTCTGATCTTGTAATACAAAAACGGGTCAAAAAGTTAAGCCCCGGCTTAAATGTTCCCATAAACTTAATACAAAAACTTTCATGTTTGTTTTATCATAACATTTTACTGAATAAAGATTTTTGCATAAACTCTTCAGCAAAGTATCAGCATTGGTTCGTCTCAATATGTGCTAGATTTCCCTTATATTGATAAACTTTCCGTAGAGCTTCACACATTTCAGTAAATGTCAAGTTTCGTGTCCTATCATTCCTATAGTCAAATTGGCAAAAATATGAGTCCTCTTGGAAAATTTAGCACATATAAGAAAATGAGAACATTTCAATTAAAACATTGTGTTATTACACCTGAGATATTGTTGTTTAGCTTGAGTGAGACTTTTCAATTGTTTAGATAGTTTTGTAATAAACAATTAAACTTTGGGAATTTAACGTTGGTTTTCCGTTTCTTGGTGAAGCTGTTCCTCGCCCCCCTTCGTATGGTGAAAATATTTCGTAGCTTATTTGTTTTGCGGGAGTATATGTTAGTGATTTCAACAATAGAAACCAAATTATGACTGCTAAGTTACTAAAACAAGAATATCAATGTTATAAAGTTCGCAAGGTATTTTCATTTATTCTTACCACAGACACACATTAAATGCAATTTTGGTTTGAAACTTTGCAGCAACAGGGCATATCAAAGCCAGTATTTTATGGTGATTAAATTTATAAATTCAAAAAAATCCTTGGAAAGCCTTCTTTTCTTGATCAATTCAAAAAAATAATCAACCGTTATAAAAAGTTGGATATAACATTGATATAACACATATGCGTCAGTCGGCAAGCAACCACAATTCATAGTTATAGTTTCCTCTTTAACAACACGTTGGTGTGTCAAGCCGCAGACTCAATTACAAACTTGACCTAAAGCTTTCATCAGTGGGTTGGTGCCTGATGCTGGTCTTTGGTTGAGACCAACGGGACTCAACTAGGGGTTTTCTTTCGTTCTGCCTGTCTGTGCGGTAAGAGCTATTCTCTTTGTTTCTTCATAGTAATTTTGTTATTTTGATTTGATTGTTTCCTTGAGATGATGCATTGCATAGTTTGGAAATTATGCGATCTGAACTTGTTTTGTGGCTTAAAACAGCGGATTTTGAAGTTTGGCAACAAGATAGCACTTCAGACATTTATCTAGGGTACTGTCAATAGGTAGAAGCTTGGTGACAAGGTAGCACTTAAAGCCTGTATCTAGGTTATAGACAATCAGTAGAAGCACTTCAGACATTTATCTAGGGTACTGTCAATAGGTAGAAGCTTGGTGACAAGGTAGCACTTAAAGCCTGTATCTAGGTCATAGACAATCAGTAGAAGCTTGGTGACAATGTCGCACTTAAAGCCTGTATCTAGGTTATAGACAATCAGTAGAAGCTTGGTGACAAGGTCGCACTTAAAGCCTGTATCTAGGTTATAGACAATCAGTAGAAGCTTGGAGAAAGGGAAGCACTTCAGACATTTATCTAGGGTACTGTCAATAGGTAGAAGCTTGGTGACAAGGTAGCACTTAAAGCCTGTATCTAGGTTATAGACAATCAGTAGAAGCTTGGTGACAAGGTAGCACTTAAAGCCTGTATCTAGGTTATAGACAATCAGTAGAAGCTTGGTGACAAGGTAGCACTTCAAGCCTTCAACCAGGCTACATACAATAAGTAGAGGCTTTATGATAAGGTATCACTTAAAACATTTATCTAGGATACAGACAATAGGTAGAAGCTTGGCGACAATGTTGCATTTCAAGCATTTATCTAGGTTGCATACAATCTGCAGAATTTGGTGACAATAAAGAACTTCAAGCTCTTATCTAGGATACAGACAATAGGTAGACGCTTGGTGTCAAGGTTACACTTCAAGCATTTATCTAGGTTGCATACAATAGGTAGAAGCTTGGCGACAATGGTGTACTTCAAGCATTTATCTAGGGTACAGACAATATGTAGAAGCTTGGCGACAAGGTAACACTTCAAGCATTCAACCAGGCTACATACAATAGGTCGAATCATGGTGATAAGGCAGCACGTCAAGCATTCATTTAGGTTACAGACAACATGTAGAAGCTTGGCGACAACATTTATTTATCTATGTTACAGACATGAGGTAGAATCTTGGCGACATGGTAGCTCTTAAGAATACAACCAGGCTATAGACATAATGCAGAAGCATGGTGCTGGGTAGTACTTCAAGCATTCATTTAGGTTACAGACAATATGTAGAAGCTTGGTGACAAGGTTACACTTCAAGCATTTGCCCAGGCTACAGACAGTAGTTGGAAACTTTGTGACAATGTTACACTTTATGCATTTATCTTAGTTGCAGACAATAGCTAGCTAGGAGCTCGGTGACAAGGTGTTAATTTGAGCATGAAACCAGACTACATACCATACGTAGAACCTGGTGACAAGGTAACACCTTAAACATTCAACCAGACTACAGACGATAGGTAGAAGGTTGATGACAAGGTAGCACCTGAAATATTCAACCAGGCAACATACAATAGGTAGAAGCTTAGGGACAATGTAACACTTCCAGCATTTATCTAGGTTACAGGCAGTATGTAGAACCTTGGCGACAATGTAGCATTTAACTAGTTTACAGACAACAACAGCTAGATATTGGCGACAATGTGTCCCCTTTAATCACTCATCTATGCTATAGAAGCTTGACAATTTGTAAGTTGCAAGTTTTATGTTTTACTTCCTAGAGTGCGAACAAAGAGGTAGATCAGTCTTCGTAAATGCGCGTTCTTGTCTGCCTTTTCGTTATTCGCATATACCAAAATCAGAATTTGTCATATTTGCCTCGACGCGAGAAAACCCTTCTTCGGGGGGTTGCGAATAACAAAGGCGCAGACCAGCCTGCGCATCCGCACAGACTGATCAGTGCCTTTATTATTCGTTTACTGGAAAGTATCATATATCAATTTGCTTCAAGCGAAATTTCAATTTTCTAGCTAGTCTCTGTAGCTGAACAGGCTGGTTTGAATCTCACTTTGTCTGAAACCCCGACGACAGGTTTTGTCGCGACGAGGCCCATATTTCTTCAACTTGGCCTAACAGATAAGTCAGTTATCATGTCAGTTCGAACACACTTCAAATTCAATTTTTTAAACAAGATCATCTCAGCTATGCTAGAGCACACTTTGTATATTAAAACCTAAAATATGCTGCCATATTTCCTTTCAAAAGTGCAGGCCCTGATTGTCTACAAATATATGCGCACAAACTGTTTTAGATCTTCACGAGTGTATATACAATGTATGACATGCTGGTTTTTATGTACCAAGTCTAGAATTGAAAGTCTGGGACGGCCATATCCGGTGTCCTTTTATGACCTCGCTGATAAAAGATAAGACACCCACTAGCGGGGAGTGAATTAGAAGTATAAAAGACAGCAGCGTTTTGAGATGCAGTAGAGAATTCAACTTTTAGATCATACTTTAGAAAGATACTGGACACAGAACACAGATATTTACCGTAAGTTTAAGTTAAGATAATAGAGATTTTACATGTAACTAAGGTTCTTAATTTTAAAAGTGTTCATCCATTGGATATAAACAAACTATGAAGCATGTGCATATTGCACATGTTTCATTTTTTGTGCACTTGCTCAGATTGCATCAGCAAAGTACACTATCATATGAATTTTTGAATAAGTCAAATATGTTGTCAGACCAGGGCACAGCCAGAATCCCATAACAGTGGCGACTACTGCAATGAGAATTGATCCTCGTCGTTTGCGTCACTTTTCAAATTGGGTTCTTCTTTAAAGAGACTAGGTCTGTTTCTATGAACATTTTTCGAAAAAATATTTTCTTTTTAAATCATTTGTAAAAATAGAATTAAGTTATATTTTCACAATAAATATGGTCAGTACAGCTGAAAACTGCAAGGAAAAGTGAATTATCTTATTAAAAGAGGTGTTTTTTTCTCTTATTGATAATTATTTACGTCCCTCCAATAATTCTAGACAGTTGATTTTTAACATAAATGCTGTTGTTTGATAGTGTTATTTTGTTAAGTTTTACGAAAATGGTGAAATGTTTACCTCAATATGAGTATTAATACTGTATTCTTGAAAAATAGAATCTTTATTCAAAAATTAAAAGATCAAAAATTACAGACTATGTAGCTTTTATTTAGAAATAAAGGATATAACTTGCTCCAGGAGAGAGCAAACTTTTTCCTTTATAAAATCATTCCCCAAATTGTATAGGAAACAACAAGTCAAAGTAAGGCGATATTGCATGCTTCGTTATGATTGTGCGTACTGTGCATACTGGTCTCCATATTGATAGCAACTTATTAACAACTTCATCGTAGTGATATTTACTAAAGATATCTGAACATAGGGCATAGGTCCAGGTAACAAAACATGAGCGTAAAATATTATTAGTTGCTTATTTAGCAGTTTTATTGTGACGGTTCTTTTGAGTTTATGTTTTGGATGAGAAATAAGAAAACTATATTTTAACTAGCACGCAATTCAATCTGGAGGTCTGGCTATCAGTATGATTTAACGCATATTAACCCTTTAAGCGCCAATCACGACTGCAGCAGACGACACATTTTGAGACATCTTTCCCAATTATCGACAAAAATAATTTATGATATTACATGAGAATCGTCTGCCAGAAGACGATTCTCATGAAATATCATGCCTTATTTTTTATTTTTGAAAGAGCGGCAAAATTTTTAATTGTCGTCTGCTGCAAATTATAGGTGGTGCTATATGGGTTATGTGCAGATCAAGAAAATTCCGTCGATACCAGAATTTCTATGGAAACCTATTTACTTGTGATTTTCTAGGGGAGGTGGTGTCCGGACCCTCTCTCCCTCTCTATCCGCCCATGTACGTATATCCGATAAGTACAAAACATCTCACGAACTGGCCGACATATTGTTTTATCATGTGAGTAAATCTTTTTAAAAATCCGTATAATTTTTCTTTCTTAATATTTCAGGGAACATCAACTCAATTTCGACAAATGCTCCATTTGTTTCTGGCGGGCCTGTTGGCCATCACAGTTCAGGCACAATCGGAAAATGGGTAAGTTTATCACTTCACGGTCAACCACATCTTTGACCTGTTCCTGGGTTTCGTTAGTCGGTTTGTCTTTGCGGAGATGATCGTGTTCTGGCGGTAGTAGTGCTAGTTAATGTAATAGTTCAAGCAAAACACTACCTTAACTGAACACAATAACATTTGTTGGTATTTTAACATTTATTAGCATGATAATTACAATATTTGGGAGTTGAAAAGCAAGACTACTCTTTTTTCAGCATTAGTGTTGCTTTGAGCAGTTAGTTGACTTGAGCATAAAAATCGTCTTTATAACCTCAGGGCTTGGTCTCTAAAAGATTTAAGATAATGAGTATCGTTTATTTGAGCTGTGTAGCAGACATATGCCCACTCAGATGTGAACAAAGTGTTTATCAAGACAATGCCCTTTTGACATTCTTTGTCAAGGTCATCAGCTATCTTAGAACTGGAACAAATGGAATTGAAATAGATAAGTGCCGATTTAATGTTCTGATATGTTTTGATACGGAGAAAATCATCAAGAACCACAAGCGAAATTTACCAAGATTTGATTGGCAGCCAATTCTGGTCACATCATCATTGACTATGTATTCTCACATGAAAGCTCCACTCTTCCTCCCTCACTTAATCTGAAGGGGAGTTTTCACCATGTGAACAAGGATGAGATCCTGGGCCCAGTTGCATAAACTATTTGATTGGTTAATCGCCTGTTAAATTAATGGTCTGCTAAATTTTCAACCAATCAGGTTTGACGTTCAAGCCTGATTGGTGAAAAATTTAACAGGCCGTTAATTTAACAGGCGATTAACCAATCAAAACGTTTATACTATTAGGCCCTTGAGTGCATTGTTCTTGCTGATCTTGCTCATCACAGACCAGTGGTGACAGCCGCTGTGTTGGGTGGTGCTGTTCTCATTCAAATATTTCGTCCTGGAAGTGCTATGACCATCGCAGACTAGACGTCTTTGTGGCGGTTTACTTCAAAGAGACGGTGGCGCATGAAGGCGGGTTACATTCTGAACAAAAACTCCAATCATTTGAACTGCCTTCCTTAGTGTAGATTTGAACAAGCAGAAGTTTTTGTCGAGTTGGTCAAAAGGACAAAATGTTTCCATATGGCAAGCACCTATTCGTGACAATTCTAGTTGACTGAACAAGTTCATTATCTGATGCTGATGTTAGTACAGTCGCCCCCTGCACACAACAAGGAAACTGCCACCATCGCCAGTCATCGTCGAGTGATTGAAAGAAACAGTATAGACTTATATCAGTCGTAGATGTTGTAATTACGCCTTTGAATCCATACCAACCAATAACATTCCACATCTTATCTTTTGCCGTATTCCGGTCCAGAATTTTAATTTATGCTGGCTGAAACAGTATTTCACGATTCCCATTATTTCGATGAACTTACCTGAGCTAGTTATTTGCCACGGTGACTGTAAAAGAGACTGCACAGTTCTTTGCAAGTATTGTATACGTGGACAACCCTGAATGGTTTTCTTTACATCTACATGCTCCCACAATGGTAACATGAGTGAGGAACAGACAGATGGAGAACGACTTAAAGTTTTGTTTCACAAAAGAAAGATTTACAGGACTTCTTTTCGATAGCTGCGAACATTTTAACTCTTGTGTATTATTTTCATAATCAAAACACATCGCAAAAGCAGAAAATGATAACGGAAATGAATTAAGTGACCTCTTATTAGCTAGAAAACACGTATCATAATTGTTTCTAGGACAAAACGTTTTTGGGCCATGGGTTGGACAAGCTTTCCAAAATGGCCACTTATATGACCGACGGCGGCCTTCTTGAACTTTAAGATACAGCTTGTGTCTTTGCCCTGCTGAGCTTTTATACCAAAGGGAACCTTTGCATCATGATTTGAAGTCATAGCCATGATTTTGTACTTAGCTTCTCTACTATGAAACGTTCTACTGTCGCGCCAATAGTGGCCCGTTATTCATGCTTACTCGGACCTTTTTTAGGCTAAGCCTTTTTGAAATTTTCAGATCTCACTGGATTGTGATGCCTGAAACGATCGTTCCTGGAAGACCTTTACCATTGACCTTCAACTTCTATAACACCACGCAAGATGTTAAGGTGAAGGTCGACCTGATTCAAGATACCCATCATCTAGTTACTACAGTAACTCAGACGTTCGCCAATGGTATGTTCAATTTATCTTTTGATGACAAAATATGAGCATACATGATATTTTGGTACTTATCGCATAAGCGCAAAACTGGCCTCATTTAAAACTGACGTATCCAGTTGGGCTACATGCGCCTTCATGAGGCATTTTAAAGTGTACGCACTTTTGAGGGGGTCTGGGGGTACTCTCACTGTATGGGGCCAGTGGTGAAGCCCTGTGGCAGGAAATGGTTTTATGGCATTTCAAAGGGCTAAAATAAGCCCTCAAGACACGCAAATAAACACTATTAGCTGCATTTTTCATCGAAATATCAAACTAAATACAAAATTAAGCGGCCACTCCAAAAGAAGGCCAAAATATGGTTTTAATGATTATCGTATAATGCAGGTCAAAAGTTTTTTGTTTATTTTTGATTATGTTGAGTGGCCCTTTTTTAAAAGGTGGGGTTTACTGTAACTAAAAAACCTATACTTGCTGCGTATAGTTGTGCGCACTTGCGTATTTGCCTACAAGTAGGTATGTTCATGGAACATTATCTCGAAATAGGCTGTATAATGCTTCGCAATTAGTTCTGCATAGGCTAGATGCTTAGATTATTTGAAAAAACAGTGATGCAAGCAGGTCTGAGCATTTGGTTGCGCGGATAAGTCTTCTATTTGCGCACATGCCAGCTTGTACTTTCTACTGGACACCTGCTCAATTGAGTAGCTAGCTCATGTAGATATAAAACATTTTTTATCTACATTCAGTCTGCTTTTATTGATTCTGATGTTTTCCTTTCTTTCCATTTGCAGCTGAACCAGGAATTCTAAATATTCAGGTGAGTGGTATCTTCTTAATTGCTGCTGTATTAACGCAACAGAAACGCATACTTTACTTATTAGGTATTTCGTATCAAATTGACAGTAAAATACTGTTTTAATGATTTAAAAGGCATCAGTGATGTATGGGACATGTTTCAAACAACAAACCGCTCATTCGAAATTTCTAATAAAGGCGAATAACTAGGTGCACTATACAATTAAGGCGAACTTCGAGAGCTGGTTGTGTTATTTTTATTGTCTTCTGGATGTCATGTGGCTGTTATCATTGATTGCCTCTCCCGCGCGATGTTGTGCTCTGGTCTGCAGTGTGTGAATGTGGCCTTTCCTGGCCATACTCACTTACACTTACTTTTCGAGATGTTATATTCCTAAAGCAACAGAATTTATTTTCATGAAAATAAGCGTGCGTCTGAATCAGGGCCTATAGTCTACTTTTGAAGATGAAAAGTCAATAAATCTTCAAGGCAAACCAATTTTTACGAGTTACGTACATTGTCAAACAATCAACCCAAAGGGCTTTTGAATTCCGTGTCCAATTGTTCTGTTGGGTTGTTATGCATAACTGACCGGATCCCGTGCAACTCAGCGGTCCTGGAGCATAAACAATGAAATAAATGAAAACATTTTATCTGCAGCTATGATTTTAAGTCTTTATACCGTTTTTCCACTTTGTCGCATTGGTTTAAGTTCTAATACCCATGGTAACGTGGCAGCAAATTGATCAAGAAAATGTAAATAAAAGTAAAAGTAAGTAATGGTGCAAAGATCAGGAATCGATACAATCAAGTACCACACCTGACCCAGGATACCAATGGGAAAGTGACAAACTCACAGAAGACACCACAAACGAGAGCCAAGAGGTCAGCCCTTTCCCAGCAGGTGACCACAAAGCACATATAAACAGACGCGCACAAAACATAGCAAACACAAGACAGAACAAAAACATAAAATATCCACAAAAGAAGTACCGCCTTGGAACGGTCAGTAAAATATTTTACTGGAGGGCTTAAACCAGTTTTACGGCGCCAACCTCGCCCTTAATTCTAATAGAAGTAAAACCATCTTCAAGACACATTTCATTTTCAGGTTCCAAGCGATCTAGACTACCAGTATCGGTATATGCTGATAATTCATGGATTAAGTGGATTATATTTCGAACAGACAGCACGACTTCGATTCGACACTGGTTACAGAGCTGAGACGTTCGCCATTCTCATACAAACGGATAAGGCCATCTACAAGCCTGGACAAACAGGTATAAATACTTGTATGGATACAAAACACTCTAGTATTTCAATAGGTGAACCAACATAGCCAGTGTTATACCATTTATTTTTCATAGATGTGGAAACCTTTGCAAATTATTTTCTTGCTCCCGGATACGGATATCTGAGATTTTACCCTGAGATATAAAATCTTATCTAACCCATGTTATCTTACTCAGGCTGTCACGTGGGGCTACATACATTAGTTGTATTGGAACTCACGCACATGGTCGTCAAGTGACGTCATTGTTATGTTAAATGACGCCATCATGTGAAATTGTATATTAGCAAATTCAGTGACTTCTGGAAGCTTATTTTTAAATAAAAAAAAAAGTGGTGAGCAAGGAAAAGTATCCATTATTTGTGTGAGGGTATGATGAAAAATCTGTCCCCCAGGATCACCATTTGTCATCACTCGGCAAGCCTCGTGATGCCAAACGGTGATCCCCGGGACAGATTTTTTCTATCCTACCCTGACACTCATGATAGATTCTTATAAGCTGAGAGGCTTTGTATTTAGGTTGTGAGTACTTCAAAGAAACTGACATACATGTATCAGTCAAAGAAGAATTGCTTATCTAATCGAATATTTAAATGTAGCACGTAGAAAGACAATAGTTCCTAAGTGTTCTTGCAAATAGAAGCCGTCGAAATTCTTCACCAGACACTGAAATTGTTTGGAATCAGTATAATGTGATGGATTGCAAAGGAATTTGTAATGTAATAACTTGTATGATAGACAAGTTGTGTTTATAACAACATCGACATTTGAACCAATCACTGACAAAGTCCTGTATTTTTATATTTTTAGTAAGATTCAGGGCCTTTGGTATGTTTTCCAACATGACAGTATATACAGGAGAGCTCAATATTTCAATATCTGTAAGTAATATAAATACGTACTTGTGCGTTTAATTGATTTTTGATCGAGTTCTTGCTTAACTGAGGGCCAGTTAAGCATTTTTTGCGTAAAATTGTAATTGTAGTATGGCCGATGCTTTTTTCTTTGATCTTTGCTGATGTTTAAATCAGACACCCTAGAATAACGACGAAGGAGGAGCTAAAAAACCGTACTCTAACTTCCAATTTTAGTTAAACAGCAATGAAGGCGGGAACTTCCTGAATAGCGACATTGGTAACTATTATATAATTGACAGCTTAGGCCGGATGCTGGGAGGAGCGAATGTAAATTTCGTCAGGTGTCAGTAACACATGTTTACTTGCGCCTGCGCCATATTACAAGCTAAATAAAGGATTTGGCTACGCCCACCTCGCGGTTTAAACAAGAAAGCCTCGGAAAAGTATCCTTTATCTATTACTTATTTTCTTACCCATCAGTTTAAACATATGTTTTGGTGGCTCAAAAGAACCGTCTCATCGAGACGGTTCTTTTGAGAACCCACAACATATGTTTTGGTTGAGAAATAAGAAAAATAATTTTCTGTTATCTGGAGGCCTGATGCTGGGTAATTTAGAGTTGTCATTTTTCAAAATTAACTATACTAACGCAAGACTTAGAAATAGATAAAGGATACTTTTCCGGGGCTTTCTTGTTTAAACCGCGAGACGGGCGTAGCCGACCGAGTGGTTTAAACAGAAAGCCGAGGAAATATCCTTTATTTAGCTTGTAGTATGGCGCAGGCGCAAATAAACACGTGTTACTGACACCTGACGAAATTTACATTCGCTCCTCCCTGCATCCGGCCTAAGCTGTCAATTATAATACATTTACCTACAGGTTAATTTGTTGCTATTTAGAAAGTTACCGCCTACATCGTTGTTTGACTAAAATTTGAAGTTAGAGTACGGTTTTAAGCTCCTCCTTCGTCAAAGAAAAATGCAACGGCCATACTACAACTTACATTGACATCTTTCATGTAAACTTGTTCGATGCATAAATTAAAGCTGCTATCCAAGTGTTGCGCTTTTAAAGATTGTCAGTATATTTCTTGCCCTAAGCCCTAAGTCACGAATTTAAATGTCCACGAGCCTCTCAATTTCTTCCATTAAGGGTTCTTCAGCATAACTTAAGAGCCTTCCTTTGATTTGCGCATCAAAGGGAATTTATCACAACGGATGAATTGTCATTTACAAAAAGTATTTTTTAATCTCAAAAGAAAATTGAAATGATCTGATTTTCTATGAAAAGCAGGAAGTACCTTTGGCGTAATGATAAACAGATTTACAAAAGTCAATATACTTTCTTCTGAATCCCTTCTTTGTATTTCAAATGACCTGTATGGGAACTTCTGGTTTATATGTACACATGTTGTTATACAAAAATGGAATAAAAGTTAAACTAGACGCTTTAAGCCAGACCCTGACTTTGTTTAATACAATTCTGACGTTGTTCAATACACTTCTGATGCATAATGGTAGCCAGTACGAGGGTTTTCGTGTAAAGGATGTGTTTTATAACTTGGAATATGCAGAAAAAAAAACTGATAACTTAGCTCAGATTATTCTGTATTGACATATTATAATTGAGCCAAGACATGAGATTTCCAAAAATGTGGTATGTGCGACCAGCAAAGGCTCAGATCAGCCGGCGCATACGCGCAGTCTGATCAGAGCCTTGGCTAGTCGCTTGAATATTCTATGAGTGTTAAGCTACTGACTGAACATCATTTGGAGTTTCTAAGCTTAAAAAGAGTCTGCATAGGCTAGTTTGAGTATACACTTGTCAAAATGCCACATTGTTGCAAATCACATGTCGCAGCTCATATTATATGAGCATTTCCTCGGTATAGACTTTATGTTGTTAGTTTGTTAGACAAATTGTTTTTAATATTTAGGACCCAAAAGGTAACCAAATGAAATTGATGATAAATGCCTCGGAACCCAACTATGGTGTGGTTGAAGATTTCATGATAATGGACAGTGAACCAGTCATTGGAAAATGGTCAGTTTCTGCAAAGGCCCATAATATGGTGAGTATTGCAGGTCATGGGCGGATCCTGAAAGTCACTTTGTTGATTTTCTGATATTCCTGCTCATTAGTTAGACAATTACTAAGTCAGAAACATATACATTATTATGGAAAACATTTGGGAGACAAACGTATACACGTATATGTTAGAATGTATATGTTAGACGTGCAACTTTTTGTCAGTAATTAATTTAAAGCATTACACTTGAAATAGTGAGTTATATGGCATGTTATTTGTTAAATTCATTTATAAACACAACTATAATATCATTTAACCCATTTATGCCTAATGGAATTTCCCACCCTTATCAATTGGACGAATCCATTTCAAATTTTAGGGTGGTTGGGTGGTAATTTATATTTTCATTCATTTTTTATAGTAAATTCTATAAGCAAACAGTATCATGTGGCGTCTAGTCTGGTTCTGCACTGTTTGCTAATGTCCCATTAAATGGACACTATGCTTACATGGGTTAAACCAAATGTAAATCAATATAAAACTGAGGACCAGGCAGAAATTCATCACTTCATTTTATTCTGAATTCAACAAATATATAAAATCCTACACATACAGACATTTAAATTGTATTTATTTATTTATTCTTTAGTCGATGATAAGGATATGAGTGTTTAAGAAATTACTCCTGTTATTCCACATCTTTATTGCAATCGGTTTATACTTTATACTTTGCTTTTCTTTTCTTTTTAGGCATCAACGTCAAAACAATTTTCTGTTGATAAATATGGTAAGTAATGAGCATTTCAATCTATCACGTTTCTGTCGAATTTCCTTCAATGTCCACCAAACGTCTTAGGTGTTTAATAAGCCAAGCTGTTCTAGCTTGGCTTATTAAACACCTAAGAACAGGATGCAGAAAAAGCTGTACTAATAAGGAAAATTACAGTCTGTTATTCCATCTTTTCATTAAAAAAAATGTTGATATAAGAGGAGATTTGAATTTTAAAGAAAAAAAATTGTACAATGAAATGAGATGAGAATATTTCAATAAACACTGTCAAAGTCTATTTCATTTCATCATATAATCGATATTCATATAATTAATAAGTTATCTAATTACAGTTATAAAACGTCGCATAAATATATGGCAAAATCTGGACTTCTTTTTAATTGTATTTGCCCAGCCTTTTAGTGGTGCTTATGTTCATAATATTGCAGAAGCCAAAACAGTATCACATGTCTTATAAATGATATAGCATATGCGTCTTCATTCATAATTGAGACACCCATGTTTTTACTCGTTCTATCTTTCAGTTCTACCTAAATTTGATGTGAAGGTTGAGTTACCTTCTTATGTTCTGACAAGTGACAAAGAGATGCATGGTACAGTGAAAGCAACGTGAGTATACTTATGTGTTTTGTTACGTTAAACCTTCATATTTTCAAATGATTCTCTTCTTATTAAGAAAGACAGCAAAGATAGGTTGTTTACAAAATAAACTAACCATTTTGCTTCAAGATTTTAAATACTGTTTGCTATAAATGGCACAATATGTGGATACACATTAGAGACATATCAAGCATATCTGCTTGATTACTTCTGTCCATCTTCTGCAGAACGCTTATCAACGTTATTTAGGTTACATTTTAAATTCTCAAGAAACAGTTGGCTCTTACATCTGCGAGTATCATTTAGTATAAAGAGTAGCTCGCCAAGATAAAAATACATTCATATTAATTTCCTTGAGGGGGGGGGCAAAACAAATACAAATATATATATAGATATATTGAACACATATGTTAGTTTTACTCTAGAGTAAAATCAAATATATGTGTTTTATGTTGTTCTCTGTGGAATATAAATGATTGTTAAATCATTGGGTTGTGACCTTTAATTGGTGCATCATATATTCAATTAATGTGCTGGTATGCATAACAGGTGCTTGAATTTATGAAAATATGCTACCTTATCTGATGCTATGGGGCCTTTTTTTAAATTACATCCAAAAGTTTTGAGAAAATAACAGCTAACAAAATAAATGCAAATTTTGACCAAAGTGATTCATAGAAAAAGCATTTTTCTTATACTCGATTTGAAGATTTTTTTAAATCTTTAAATAGTCGAACGTCTGACATTTTAAAGCATATATAACGCTTACCGAGGCAAAAAATCACCCACAAATTATAACTTCAAGCCCCTGTGGTATGCATAAGAAGGTTAATGAATGATTTAACGTGGGACAACTGATTATACAATCCCGTAACACAGTTCATACACATATGTAATTGTTTGTTTCTATGCAGGTACACATATGGGAAGCCTGTGATAGGAAAGGTTTTGTTACAAGCTGATCTTGACTACTCATACAGTCCTTGGAAATACCATGGTGATGAAGTAATGGTGGAAACTACCTTTGACGTAAGTTTGTTCATGACAAATAAAATGCATTTTACCAGCATATTCTTTTAAATTTAGACAATGCAATGACCGAGCCGTGACATGTGATTTCCAACAATGTGGCATTTTGACATGAACAAACTCAGACGAGCCTGTGCAGCCTGCTTTTAAGCTAAAAAGCTTCAAATGATGCTCAGACAGTAGCTTAACAGTAAAAAAATATGCAAGTGACTAGCAAAAGCTCTGATCAGGCTGCGCTTATGCGCAGGCTGATCTGTGGCTTTGCTGGTCGCAAATACCACATTGTTGGAAATTTCATGTCGCAGCTCAATTGTAATTTTGTGATATAAATGAATAATCAATTGACTTTATGTTTTCTAAATCACCAACTTCTTCTAAATTGAACATATGATACATCAAAGTAAAACTCACCTTGAGAGACTTTGTTGTTGTTGACTTTTTGTTTATTGTTACGCCCATTGTGGATGTCTGTAGTTGCTCTATGTTTTGTTGTACGTTGCTTTGTGTCCATTCTAGTATTGCAATCATCTTGAAGGGGAAGAGAGAGCTGGTTGTTTTGCTTAATTTGTCTTCATGGTGTCTCGTGGTGGTTGAGTGGCTCTTCCTCGCTGTGCCACAGGGTTGTCTGCCGTTTGTGATTGTGGTATTTCCTGATCATACTCACTTACTATTCTCTAGAAATAGTATTCATTCTTTTTGCATTTCAGATTAATGGTGAGGCAAAATTTACCGTACCATTTAACCGCATATCTGAGGAGGTGGACCCATATTCATACGTTCCACTTGTACAGAAGCTTAATGGATATCATGTGACAGTAAAAGCAAGCGTCACAGAGAGTCTGAACAATCTCACAAGAAACGCCACCAGCTCTACCCAGTTCTATGATCAGCCATACAGAGTTAATTTTGTATCCAGCCGAAGTCCATCCTACTTTAAGCCTGGGCTTCCATATAAAGCTTTTGTAAGTACATGCATTTGTAGGTATTGTAGAATTTAACCAGTAGCAATAAATTGTCAGTTTTGTATCCAGCAGAAGTTCATCCTTCTTTAAACCTGAGCTTTCATATAACGCTTTTATAGCTACATGTACATATATGTATTGTAGAGTTCTATCAGCAGCCATAAATAGTTAGTTTTGTATCTGGCCTAAGTCTATCCTACTTTAAACTTGAGCTTCCATATAAAGGTTTTGTAGAGTTCTACCAGCAGCCATAAATAGTTAGTTTTGTATCCAGGCAACGTCTATTCTATTTTAAACCTGGGCCATCAAATAAATTGTTTGTATTCTAGAGTTCTGTTGGCAGCCATGATAGCTGGTTAGATTTGTATCCAGCCAAAGTCTATTCTTCTTCAAACCAGGGCTTCCATATGAAGCTTTTGAAGTCTATGTTTGTATTGTAGAGTTTTATGAGCAGCCATAGAGAGCTGATTTTATATCGAGCCAGCTAGTGGCAAACACAATGTAAACTTGGATAAATAAGGTACACACTATGCAATAAACTACGTTTAAGATTACTTTAATATATGCTATAAATACCATTACCTCACGAGCTGACCAATTTTATACTTTAGCACAACTAAGTTCCCTAATAAGTTCATATGATTAAGGGGATATATCTTTCAAAAGCTCTTACTTGCATGAAAATTTTCCTGTATAAACAAGGATTGCTTTTTTGTCAAGGAGACAGATACTTTTGGCACATTGTTGTATGAACAACTTATACACCTCACATTGATCACTTTACACCCCAACATACAGCTTTTGAGCATCGGCAGCAAGCATATCAGTCACTTTAGAGTTACTTCCTGGTTTGATACCGTTAACAATGCTGTGGCTCGCTGGATGAACTTTAGCGAAAACCATTTGCATGAACATGACCTACACTTATTCGACTACAATGTTTAGAAGTATATTCGACCAAAATGTACAAATTTCTGGTAGAAAAATATAAATTTTCAATTTTTGCTTATGAATTTTTCAAGGTCAAATTGAAAATTGTAAAAAAAAAACAGAAATACATAATATTTGGGCCAAAATACTTCTAAATATTGGAATCAAATAATTGTAGGTCATGTTCATGCAAATGGATTTCTCTAAAGGTCATCCAGCGTGTCACAGCATTGTTAACGGTATCAAACAAGGAAGTAACTCTAAAAAGACCGAAAAGCAAGCTGCCGATTGCTCAAAAGCTGTATGTTGGGGCGTAAGGTGATCTATGTGAGATGTATAAGTTGTTCATACAACAATGTGGCCAAAGGTATCCGTCTCCTTGACAAAAAAAGCAATTCTTGTTCATACAGGAAAATATTCATGCAAGTAACAGCTTTTGAAGGATATATCCCCTTAAGACCTACTCAAAACAAACTTTAGTATACTTGATAAAGTGATTTTGACCAGGCAATATCACAATAACAGATTACAGACCAATCAACAGCAAGGGTAGGGTCTCAATATTTTCAAAAAGGTAACGAGCACAGTAGCCTAACAGTAGAGTACTAGACTTTGAATCATAGGCTCACTGGGGGAGATTCACTGAAGGTTGAGATTGGCGCCGTAAAACCGGTTTAAGCCATCCAGTAAACTATTTTTACTGACCGCTCCAAGGCGGTGCTTGTATTGTGGATCATTTGTGTTATTTATGTCTTGTGTTTGTCATGCATTTGCGTCTGTTCATTGCTGCCTTGTTGTGACCTTTTGGAAAAGGGCTGACCTCTTGGCTCTTATGTGTGATGTTATTGTGAATTTGTCACTTTCCCATGTGGTATCCTGGGTCAGGTGTGGTACTTGATTATATTGATTCCTGATCTTTGCTGTCTTTCTTATTTTGTCTATTTTGGAATTATCCATTCTTCCAGATTATTTAATCATGTAATATAATAATGTTCTAAGACGATATTGTTGCCAAACTTATCTAGTTTACATTGTATTTTATCATTTTCAATTTCAAAATTAATTTAACACGTCTTTCATTTGTTTTAAAGAAATTCAGATTATGCATTAGAGAGAGGGTGCAAAGATTATCAAACACATTTGCGTTATATAATGTTTTTTTATGTTTTCCTGGTCATATCTCTAGTTATATTTTAGCCTGGTTAAAATTAATTTAATAGAATAGATGAATAAAGCATTGATTTGTTTTACAGGCTACGATCACTCAAGCTGATGGTCGACCAGTGATTTCATCAGACAAGGATGTACGTGTAGTTACCTACATTAAATTCTATGACCATAATGTTCATAAAGACAGAGCACACTCGTTACCTGATATGATGTATGCACCACCACCTACAGGGATGCTTGAAATAGATGTTGATCCACCATCCAACGCCAAATCTTTACACCTAGAAGTAAGTCAGTTCTTTACCTGAGAGTTAAATACAACCAGATGATATAAAGGTCACCATGGGCTCTAAGATAAAGGGGCATAATAAAGAATAATTTACTTATTTCTCAACCAAATTAAATGTTGTAGGAATTCAAACAAACCATCTCAGCATAGTAAGTGAGAATGGTCATAAACTATCACATTCACACACTCTAAACCACCATCACCATGAGAAAGATCCACAGAACCAGCTCTCTCTCTTCCCCATCAAGATGATAGAAATATTAGAAAGGGCACTTACTACTGCATAACAAATTAAAGACCAACTACAGAATCCCCACAAACAAAGGGAGATGTGTTACAAAACATAGATAAGAAAAAATGTACAAATTACGCTCACATTTTTGGTTATGGGTCATCTATGATCAAGGATATGCAGGTACTCCTAACTAATATATATGTTTATTTTGACAAAACAACAAACGAGACCCCAAATTTCAGAACCTAGCATATGAATGGGACTTAAGTGCAGATATTGTATATGCAAAAAAACCAAACACAAACTAGTAATAACCGTGCATTAACACTGCTTCTAGAGGCGAAGGTCCAACATCAGGGTTATCAATATCATAAACTTCGTAAAGCATTTTCTAATTACTATCAAGACACTCAGAACTGATCTTTAAATGCAATTTTGGCTTGCAAAAATAGTAAGTGAGTATGATCAGGAAATACCACAATCACAAACCGCAGACAACCCTGTGGCATCACGAGGAAGAGCCGCTCAACCATCACGGGACACCAGGAAGACAAATTAAGCAAAGCAACCAGCTCTCTCTTCCCCATCAAGATGATTGCACTACTAGAACGGACACAAAGCAACGTGCAACAAAACCTAGAACAATTACAGACTCCCACAATGGGAGTAACAATAAACAAAAAGTCAACAACAACAGAACCACCGCCTTAGAACGGACAGCAGCCTAAGCCACCGGGGGGCTTAAATGCATTTAATCTTCGCCCTAGATTCTGCTGTTGTTGAAGTACAAGAAATGTTCAGCTCGCATGAAGGCCATCTAACTAATGCAATGTTTCATCATGGAGAAACATGCTAATCAAATTTACACATGATGAAACAAAGAAAAGGGCTCATGACTCACAGATAGTCAGAGCTAAAGAAAACCTCAAGTTGAGCCACGGTGGGTCCAGCTACAGATAAGCATTAGGCACCAAAGTTTTCTGCAACGAACCATATGAGAGCCAGTACTTTATGGAGCCTTAGTTTATACATTTAAAGATTTGTTGGAAAGCCTCAATGTGTTGATAAATTCAAAGAAATCATCAAACATTTTAAAAAGAGTTGGTTACAGGACTTTTTGCGACAGTCTGTATGCATGTATCCTTTTTAATTGCATGATGGTTGATCAGGCTTCAGAATCAATGGCAATCCTAACCTCAAACTTTTATCAGTGGGTCAGTGCCTGATGATTGTCTTTAGGGGCCCACTGTGGCACATCTAGATTTTTTCTTTAGCTCTGACTGTCTGTTAGTCAGGCGCCATTTTCTTTTTTTCATCACAGTATGCTACATTGATTTAATTGTTTCTCTGTAATGATGCGTTGCATAAGTATAATAAAGTATCCACACGAGCTAACCAATATTTGTATTTTATCAACTTAAGAATCTAGGCCAACGATTTGGCCAGTACTTCCTAAAAATGAACATATCAGTTTTATCAGTTAAAATCCTGGCTGGAAACTTATTATCTATAGCAAGTTGGGCTGTTAGATAGGCATGCAATATATTCCAAAAACACTGCTTACTTTAAGTTGTTTATTTACAGATCCATTACCAGGGATATACAGCCACTCTAAATATAAACAAGCCGTACTGGATGCTAGATACCTCAATGCAGTTATCAATGAATTCAACAGTGGCAGCTGTAAGTTATGACGAAACTAAATGTATATACTTACAATTACTTTGACGACATATTTAACTCTTTAAAGATGCTTAGAATGCACTCTACAATAATACAGGGATGCTTCTGTCTAGCAATTCATCCATTATGATTTGGCAGCCAAGAGGATAATCTTATCTTAAATTACTAATAGGGAACATAATAAAACTGTTTCATTGATTTCTTGACTTACTTGTTACCAATATTTTAGATAAATACTAGCACATACCGTCACTTGTTATTATTACACTTGTGCTTAGCATTAACAGTAGTGCATATCAAAGTGATTAAAACCATTGGCAAAATGATCAGTCGGGTCTGCAAGCCTTTCCGTATATAACATGTGCAAATAACACAGATTAAGTATTTACAAGTTTGAACTCATGTTCAAACATCACGTTTATCTCCTTGTTTGAACATGGATTTCGTGTATTTTACAATGGGTTAAAACAGCCATACGCATAGATATTTATGCAAGAATATACATTTTTATTATCACCTGTAAATATGTGAAGTCAGTGTTAAGTTTCTGCTTATCATGCAATTTCTTTTGCATCTACTCCTTAAAACAATCTATGTCTTCCATCACAAAAAAATGAGCCGTGACATGTGATTTCCAACAATGTGTTTTTTGACAAGTGTAGATTAAGACGAACCTGTGCAGCCCCCTTTTAAGCTTAGAAACCTCAAATGAGGTTGGTCAGTAGTTTAACTGGTCTGAGCCTTTGCTGGTTGCACATACCAAATTGTTGGAAATCTTATGCCATAGCTTAAATGCTTTCAAATACTTTAGAGCTAGGGACAGTCCAAATTATGATGTTTTGTCCCTAAACAATAGAGCAATGATAAATTTATACAGCAATCCCACATGTTGCAAATATACTGAACGAAACTTCTAAACCGCCACTCAATATTTTCTCAAATATCTTAACATATATGATACATAAATGGCTACAATTTACACTCAATATGAAAATCAATTAAACTGAACCTGTCAAAATTTCATTTTCATAAATTGAAATTAACATGCTTAATTGATAGACTGTATAAAGGCACCATCGCATTTCATTTTCACACAAACGCTAAAATTTGAACTCATCGCTTAAAATCAAGTATTCCAGGGACCTAAAGCGAAAAACACCAACTTTATGGTGTTATAAATGGACATTATTGAACATTTTTGGGTTTCGCTTTTATTAAATATGAATTTTCAGGTAATCCAAAATGTTTCTATGGAAGCCCATATGACAAAAAACAACACAAGAATGCTTTAAGGAGATGACATGTTTTTGTCCACAATATTATTGGAACTTTCTGGTGCTGTAAATGGACATTATTGAACACTATCGTGTTGATTTAGTAATATAAAGTTGCAATTTTCATGCAATTCAGTGCTCCTATGGAGGCCCATATGGCCTTAAAGAACACAGAAATGTGTTAATGGTGATGAAATGTTTTTGTCGACAAAACTATTGAAACATCCGTCACCCATTAAGCGTGTACTGCACATTAATCTCGACACTTCCGACGTTCCAATGAAGCATTTGTGCATCACCGCACCAAAGTATGGTGGACTATATAGGACATTTTATGACATACGCAATACTCAGTTTTTGTCGATTTTTCCCGTCATATGAGTGCAAAAATGAAAAATGACCGACAGTTTTTGGTGTAAACCGTCGGCTCTATCAAAACATGCCAAACCTTGTGATAAATTATGAATCTGTCTCAGCGAGGCCCCTATTTCGATTGAACCCACAGCCCGACCCCTCTACTTTATACTCATACAAACCAAACGTTTTTATTTTTGTGATAAAATAAAGTTGTTCGATAGTTGTCGATAAAAATGCGAGTATACACAAGGCGAAAAAACATTTAGCATCGTGTGCCACGTGCAAAACAGGTATTAGTACTCTATCGTTACACATAAATGAACATCCTCATTGAATCAAACTTTGTTATGTACAATCGACGGATACATGTGCCCAAATATACTGTGTTAAATATCATGTCAAACAGTTTAATAATAAATGAGCTATATTGAAAAAATGTGTTGTGTTAACTGGCGGTTTAGAAGTTTCGTTCAGTATATATAAAAATTAACTGCAAGTTAATAACAGCAAACGAAATAAAATATATGATATGTCATAAATAATTAAAAATATCCTTCTATTTTTAGATTGGTAGAACTGCTGTATTCCACTTACAGTCACTGGAAGCTATAGATAATCTATTTTACCTGGTAAGATATTTACATTAAGCCTTTGTATACTGGAAATTATATAAACGGATATTTGGGCAGACAGTGAAAGCCAGATGAAGTGTAATGTGATGCTGTAGTTCACCATGCTAAGATTAAAATAATATTTTCATAATCCAACATCGAGCTAACATAAGGATCACTCGATCTTGTATGCATTGGTATGTGAGAAAGAATTATCTCACATTGAAAAAAACAGCTGAAATCCTGATCTGGTGTCCAAGACTTTTTTGTTTAAACCGTTCATCTACTGTGCTAATGTGAGAAACCAAACCTTTGCCGAGACTATGGATGGGAATGCTTATCAAAGTCTAAACTGGTCACATATACACTCAAAGTGAAGAGTATCATTGAATTGGCAAGAACCTGACAATGTGTTTAGACACTGTAGAATTATAACAAGCACTGCACTAAAGCAAAAAAACATTATTGAATTTATTTGAAAGTATGTCATTTGAAACATTTAAGGCATTTATCTTTATATTTTCGCATTGAATTGAATGAGTTACGTTGACCAGAAACAAGAAGACATGACCCTAAATTGTCACTCTCACTTATCACATACCGACTTATGCCACTTAAAGGGTGCAATACAAGGTTAACTGGGCCTCGTCGCGACAAAACCTGTCTTGGTGGTTTCCGACAAAGTGAGATTCAAACCAATCTGCTCAGCTACAGGGACTAGCTAGAAAATTGAAATTTCGCTTGTAGCAAGCTTTGAAAAGGTACTTTTCAAAAAGCGAATAAAAAGGCGCTGATCAGACTGCGCGGATGCGCAGGCTGGTCTGCGTCTTTGTTGTTCGCAAACTCCTGAAGACAGGTTTTCTCATGTCAAGGCCCAACTAATAAGACACATAAACAAGCAAAACACAATATACACGTATGGATCAAAATTGATTGTAAAATAAGAAAGTTATGGCAATCAGAAAATGAAGTCACCGTTTTGGATATATGATTTACTTCTTGTTTAACTTTAAAAGCCAATAAAATCCCCAATTTCATTGCAAATTGTACTGATTTTGTTTTATAATTCAACTATGGTAAATGCGACCAGCAAAGCCTCAGATCTGCGCAGCCTGATCAGAGCCTTTGCTATTCTCTTGAATGTTCTGAGTGTTAAGCTGCTACTGAACACCATATGGAGTTTCAAAGCTTAAAAGGTGACTACACAGGCTCGCCTGAGTCTACACTTATAAGAATACCACATTGTTGGAAATCACATGTCACGGCTCATTTCAGATTTAGTTACTAATCATGCTGATATCCCCTTTAAACAAGAAGTAATTTAAATGACTTTAGGGTAAAGTCATGTGACTTCGGACATCAGGTTTATTCAGGCAGTGACGGTCGACCTTCTTTGTTTTATATTTTAATAATTGGAACAAAAGAAATTAGTTAGCAAACAGTGAATATCCTGATGAGACGGCTCATTAGGAGTCGTCTCATATGGATTTTCACTGTTTGCAAATGCATTTCCACTTTACCTGATAAGACTCACTCATCCTGCCTCCTCACTCTACCCAACACCATGTGAGCAGCAAACATAAAAACATCTTCAAAATATTTACTTGACCAAATCTGCAGACTAGATTCTGTTGTTTGTAAAGCATATACTGGTAAATACTGGTTAATTACTAAGGTCGCATAGGAATGAGTGTAAGAGTGCAATGATACAAACATGTTTATTTATATCCATCTGATGTATCTTCAATCGTTTATAATTTGCATTGGAGCATAGCCTACCCACTGTGTCAAGTAAAAACATATTTATTGACTATAACTGCTGATGTTTCAAAGATGCACATTAATGAAGCGATTCTATATTTCTTATAAACATGTAAAGATGGCGTATTCACTACCACGTGCATACGCAGTATTCTGTGTTAGGTTCATTATAACTGTAAACTGAGACTACCTGTACGCCCAAAAACAAGGTAAATTCGCCAATGTTCGTTTACAACAATTCTCATTTATCTTTGAAAAATCAGTATAGTGCTTAATTACTTTACATACTGTATAGGTACTATCCAACAACTTGGTTGTCCATACAGGCTCTATGGATGGTAATGGACAGAAGTCTGTGTATATATCTGTTCCTGTCACAACTCTGATGGAACCCTATGGACAACTCATTGTTTACTATTTCACCAGCGTTGGTGAGTGGAATGCTGACTCAACATATTTTTCTGTTAATGATGGATCAGCCATTTTCAAGAATAAGGTAAGTTAAATATAGAGGATCTTACATGAGTGCTCATGTTTTATTGAATTTATTAAACGAGTTGATGAAAAGAGATAAAATGCGAGGCTTGCCAAGCAGTTTATCTATTTTTGCAACGAGTTTAATGAATTCAATAAAACATGAGCACGAATGTTAGATTCTATTTATCATATGACATTAAGATTACTTTGAAATCTCATTTCTGGCGTAAAAACGTTATATTTTTGTCATTATGTACGCAAAGTTGTTATGGACCCGAACATCTGTAAACCACTAGTGGTTTATCGATTTTTTTGCATGGCATAATATCACTCCAAGATGCTATGCCATGTGATAAATACTAGTAGTCAACTGTGTAATTCACCTGATAGAACAGGTGGTGCTTCTTTTGTGGATCATTTATGTAATATCTGTCTTGTTTTGTTATGCTTTCATGCACTTCTGTTTGTTGATGCCTTTTGGTGACCTGCTTGGAAAGGGCTGACCTCTTGGCTCTCGTTTGTAATGTTTAATTGTGACTTTGTCACTTTCCTATTTGGTATCCTGGGTCAGGTGTGGTGCTTGATTGTACCAATTCCTGATCTTTGCCCTCTTTCTTACTTAGTAGAAGCATTATAAGTAGGATTTGGTATATGAATACTTTGACTCACATTATTAAAATACACTCATTGAATCAATGCTGCAGTGAGAGTTTTCTCTATAAAAGTATGTGGTTGGACCAGTGTTCAAATTCTTCACCACTCCTTTATTACAGCATATAGAAGGCAGCGTTTTAATCATAATGCAATCACACTATTATTAGGTATTGAAAAACTGCATAGAGGATCTAACATGAGTGCTCATGATTTATTGAATTTATTAAACGAGTTGGTGAACAAGAGCATGAATGTTAGCTTCTACTTATCATATGGCATTAAGATTACTTTGAAGTCTCAATTCTTACGTAAAAATGTTATAATTTTGTCATCATGTACGTCATAACATGTTCCAAAATTGTGTAAACCATAAAAGAAGAAACTTGTGAAGAGCAACTTTTTTGACCTCATAGGGGGGCCAAAATAGCCTCTTAATGCACGAACCTCTTTCGTAAGTCGTAGTAACTATATATCAAATACTAACATTAGAAGTATTTAATGTTTATTATTGACTTTCAATATCTTTTCTGTTAGGTGGCTATCGATTATAGCGACAAAAGTGTAGAACCAGGAAACAACATAACTCTACACATTACAACTGATCCACAGTCAATGGTACATCTTCTCGCCGTCGATCAGAGTGTCCTTTTAATGGAGACAGGAAATGACATCACACAAGGAGATGTGAGTTGTATTTTATGCCAGCCACTGATGTGTGACAAGGTCTTAGGACCTCGTCGCTAGAAAACCTAACTTATGGTCAACTAACATCAAACAGATAAACAATAAAACTGGTGTAGAACGGCCACTCTCAAAAAGACCACAAATTGGTTTGCAAGACCAATCTTCACTTAATGCAGATCAAAAGTATTCTAAAAAAATTTGATCTTCATTAAGCTACCATTGGGCATTAAGATTTTTATTTTGTCTATTTTTGAGTGGCTGTTTTGCATAGGTTTTACTGTTTAATAAGTTTAATCTAAAGTGAGTATGACCAGGAAATACCACAATCACAAACTCCAGACCAGCTCATGGCACTGTAAAGAAGAGCCACAGAACACTAACAGTCACAAGGCACCAAGAAGACAATTCAAGTAATGGGAGGATCTAGAAAACTCCATCAGGGGGTTCTGACAACATTTTTAGTCATCAACATATTTAATAGAATGTCGTTTGAACCCCTTAGGTCCAATTGCTTCTCGATGGGAGCCTATACCAGTATTTCTAAGGAAAAATATAACCACTTGTGATTATCCACTCGCCCCCCTCTGGATCCGCCAGTGAAAAATCCAGTTAAGGATCCGTTTTTCCAGATTATTTAGAGGTCGCAACAGTTGTCGTTGTTACTGTGTGGATTTGGTAAAACTTCTCCTGAAATAGTGTTTAATAGTGTTTATTTTTTTAATATTCTGGTCCATCGGGACTAAAAGCAAAATACGGCTTAAGCTGGTGCTAGTGGGCATGAGAATTGTTGCACTTTCCAATAGTTCTCATGAACAGACTCAATAAAATTGAGCCTGCTGTTTCTAATATTGTAGTTTCTCTCTATTTCTGAGGGATCTGTTTTTCCAGATAATTTAGAGGTCGCAACAGCTGTCGTTGTCTCTGTGTAGAGTTGGTAAAAGCTCTCCCCGTGCATCAATAAAGTGTTGATATTTTTTCATATTGTGGCCCTTCAGGAATATTGGGTTCTTATGGAAAGCAGAATACCACTTAAGCTGGTGTTAGGCGGCCTGGGATTGTTGCACTTACCATTAGTTCTCATTAATAGAATCAATAAAACTGAGTCTGCTGTTTTCTAATAGTGTAGGTTCTCTCTGTTTTTGAACATTCCGTTATTTCCAGTTTATAATGTAGTGTCAGCGATGCTTTGATATCTGATCCTATCCTCTGCTTAGTACTGGTTCAGCCCAGGATGACCCATCCTGACATGGCTGTAGAATTCTTGACCAGGAAGTAAAGAATCAAAACAATCAGACAGAATATCTAATCTGTAATTCTGTTATTTGTATTAGATATACCCAAATAATTGCTAGCTATACATAAGCTCATTAAATATTATGTTTTTCCTTCGGTTGAATCTACTGCAACAAATACAAACACATTTCAAATAACCAATTAATATATGGATAAGCCTAAGCATATATGATGAGTGTGAGGGTGGATTAGAAAAGTCCATCCCGAGGATAGCTGTTTGGCACCATGAGGCTTGTCGAGTGATGACAGACCTTGGTTGATTTCAAGAGACTAGTTTTTCTTTCACATCTTTACACAAGTTATGGATTTTTTCATGCTCACCAATCAATACCCCATTTTTTATATTAAAAAGGGCTCCAAAAAGTCCCTGAATATGCTGAGATGAGACATAGTATGATGATCTTACTTAAACATATCAGTGACGTCCCATCGCATGGGATGGTACGGATTATGTGAGATTATAAGAATCTATCATGAGTGAGAGGGTAGGATAGAAAAATCTGTCCTGATGATCGCCGTCTGGCATCACAAGGCTTGCCAAGTGATGACAAACGGTGATCCTGAGGTATGGAGTTTTCTATCCTACTCTCACACGATTAATGGATCCTTTTTCTTTATCAACACTCTTTTTATTTATTAGTTTATTTATTTTAAAATAAGCTTCCAGAAGTCCCTGAATACGCTTAGATGCAATTGACATGATGACATTACTTGACGTTCTGGGTAAGATAGCATGGGTTAGATAAGATTTTCTATCTCAGGGATAAAACTCAGATATGCTTATCCAGTGTGCAAGAATAAATTTTCCCACACAGTAAAAACAGCAGAAACCACACTCCTATATAAAAAAAATTTCAATATCTAAAATGTAAAACTAATACAGGGTTAAGATGCATACCATATATACAGTCAGACATAAGTTAAGCATCGCCTCAATAGTTTCCTAGAAAGCAAAAGAAGCTTTCCAGTCATGAATATTTTCTTGTTTTATTTATAAAAATAGAAAAAGTGGTGACAATTTACAGCAAATTTCGATTCAAATATCACAAAGGAAAACAGCCAGGCAGGTAAATGCACACTTACCCCTAAAAATATCCCTATTCTCTATAGGGGTTGGTGCATACAAGACACCGTAGAAATTCAGTAAAATGACCAAATGGCATTCTGATATGTTCAGAAGACCAAAGGAATACTAGAGTAACATAAAAATACAAACCGGTTGTTCTTCTGAAGAAAAATGTACACGACAAATGTCTCTGAAATAATGTTTGGGTGATGCTTAACTTATGTCTGACTGTACATGTTACGTTGTAAAGACGGTCAAGACGGAAGAGGAAAAACATTATTGGAAGACCCCTGTTAGGCGTTGACAATACCACCAGGGAAAAATAACGCACACAACTAAAAAAACATCGACAACACATGCATAATACAATGACAATAACTACGCTGTTATTTTTGACTAGTTGGCCATCCCTTTCTAAAACAAGTTTCCACTCTTAGATGGTTTCCAGAAGAAGCAATCTTAGAGTGTCCCGTTTTAGTCGTAACTAGACAAAAATAAGTAACGTAAAATTTACACACAAATCAACCAATTAATTCACGTGAGCACTTTGTCGCGAGTTCTGATGATATCACTGAAGCTTCTACAGATGTTTGGGTCTTTATCTTGGGGTGACTGCACCTTATGACACTTGGGTCAGTCCATTTTTTATAGATATACGCGTTATCCTGACACTTGGGTCAGTCCATATTTATAGGTATACCCGTTATCCTGACACTTGGGTCAGTCCGTTTTTCGTATAGGTATATACGTTATCCTGACACTTGTGTCAGTCCATTTATATATCTGCACTATGATATTCTAACATGGCACTGGACTTGGGCCTAAGACTCTTGGTCTGGCAAGGAGAACTGTTCCCCAATCTGTTAGTGGTCCAAGGGGGACAAACTATTAATGCGCCCTTGGATTATCAGAGCTTCTGGCTCCTACAGCCTATCTCTCCCCAGTGTAAGAGGGGACACACATAGAGACAATTTTGTAAAAAATAATCTACTGATAGAATATTGGTTAACCAGAATCTCTCTACCATATGTAGTGGAGTTGTTCGTTTTAATATACAGAAATAGAAAGTCCTTAGTGATCTTATCTAAGCCTGCCCAACTCCATAAGCGCGTGAATAGCCCTCACCCCTTGGGTGTATGGCTAATAACACCTATGTGGTTAGGATGGATCCATCTTTGGATGCACTGCCAATAAACTTGTACTCAGGGAAAAGTATTTGTAGTGACCAACCTGTGTTGGCACTAAACAAATACCTCCATTGCAGCAAAAGAACACACCCACACACTATCAATAGATACAATGCGCTTATATAACGTCACCCTGATTTGCGATGTTAACGTAGCCAAAACGTCGAGAATCGTGGCCCCTTTCCCTTTGTGGTCACGCAATCTAGATCGTTTCATAGTTTACTTATACTGATACTTATTCCATTCGAAAATTCCAGGTAAACATAGAATAACACTGTATCAGTATTAAACACATAAATATGACCTTTTGTCAAAATATAATATTTACTTAAAATATGTTCTTAAAAGGGTATATTCCATATTCTCTTTCTACTGTTTTATGCGTGAAAAATGCACAATATTTATTATGTGTTTTGGCGTAAGCACCTAACATTTATACATACATGCGTCAGCTATAATCATAATTACATATGTTTGTTGGTATATGTACCGTACCAAATCTTTATACGTACATGCGTCAGCTATAACCTTATTTAAGTATTTCTAAGTGTTTAAGTATATGCACCTAACCCTAATACGTACATGCGTCAGCTTTAACTCATTGTGACACACAAGGATTGCCACTGAAAGTCGATTCTCTCTTCAAAAGTCCAACTGCCTTTCCAAACACGAGTCACAACAATTAAAAAACCATATGCTAATACACATAGTACACTATTGGTCCCCGAAAAATCCACAAGCATGCTTTTTTGGTGTTCGCACAGGCCCAACTAGTCTGCGACCACTCTAAGCTAAAATGGTCCTCCAAGTCTAACACTACAGCAGCAAGAACGGTCCTAAATATTTTTAGACACTATGCAAGTGCCTAGATTGATATGCAAGTGGGTTAAATTCCCTATTTTCTCCGAAAAAACGGGACGTGATTTGTGACGTTCTAGAAAACCCATACAAGAAATGCTAGATGACTCAAGGAACAAAACGATAGTAAAATGATGACTTACTTTTTAGCAAGCATACCACGCTAGAATTATAACAATCTAATGCGAGTGCATTCGACGGCTAAAGCTCGAACATGTATCTTATAACCTTGTTATTTATAAATAAAATTCACTTACCTGCCTCCTGTAACGAACAATTTCTTTACTAACGTACCTCTCTATCGGTGTTTGCTAATGTCCCCTGACACATATTAAAATCTTAGCTATATGTAGGCAAATGCCCACATGAAATGCGTTAAACTCAAGAACCTTCAACTTTTGAGAATAATCAAGTTTCCAAATAATGGTGCGCAGAGTTCAATCTCAGACAAACCGCCCTTATATTAGGAAAGGTACCATATACAACTACATATAGGTGAAAAGGTGCACAGCCAAAACTTTGCGTATCTATATGTCTACGTAAATACCACTGTTTCTGTCGTTCTCTCTTTTCTGCATCGAACAATAATGCAAAGTGTCTACTCTCCTTATTGACAGCAACTCTTAATTAGTTTACAGTCTTTTTTTACCAAATTTAGCTGTTCTGTGAAACACTATACAATTACTTTGTTTATATTTAATGCTTAGTTGAGGATCTATTGCAAGCTGTAAGGCAAAACTAGACTTCCCCATTTTACATTTTTCAGGTGGTGTCCAAACTTAAGTCTGCTTCTCCACCTTCCCAGTACAGCAGCTACGTTCATGATCCAAAGAGAGTAATGCAGGTAACGTAATCCATTTTTATGAGAAAATCTCAATCTGTTAAGAAAGTGCATGCTAGAAAAGGATATATATATTTCAGCATAAGACCATGCACGGTTCAAGTAACTTGAGTATAATCCTATTGACAAACAACTTAAACTGCATGCATAAGTATGCTAGTAAAATATATTTACGCCCCCTAGTGCCTTAATATGGCATTAATTCATACATCAGTGACAACACTTATGCTAATATGAGCCATGAAATGAGATTTCAAACAATGTGGTATGTGCGACCAGCAAATGCTCAGACCAGTCTGTTCATACACGCAGACTGATGAAAGCCTTTGCTACAATGACTGTTAAGCTACTGACCGAACATCATTTGGTGTTTCTAAGCTTTAAGAGAGTCTGCACATGCTCGTCTGAGTCTATACTTTTCAAAATACCACGTTGTTGGAAATCTCATGAAGTGGCTCAAATATTGTTTGTAAAAATAGTATTTTACAAAGAAAGAAGTTTTACACAATGGTATTGCCTAATATGTGCACTAGCGTGTAACTATAAGGAATAAACTTATTTTATGTTTACCAAAATACAATGATATTATAGGGTGACTGGTAAAATTGGCATGCACCGTTATAACATTACCCACAACTCAGTGTTCGCTGAAATCATGGCAAAATGAGATTCATTCTTTAGATAAATAAGCCTTTTTTCAGATTATGCTACTTTTTACCCCCCAACCCCATTACTTTAGAAAATTATGGGTATTATGTTATAACATACATGCAAAATTGGAGCGTCTATCCATCTGTCATTTTCTTTATCCACCCTTAATGTACTTCTGTTAATTAATCCATTCATCTATCCATTCATCCAATTGCATCAATTAATCCATTCCTTTATCCATTCATCCAGCTGTCTGTTTATCCATACATCTGTACCATCAGTGCTTTGTTTTCACACTCTATCATCAACATTCATTTAAATTCTTCTCTTTTGCATCAGAACACACTGGTAAATGTATACGTCGATTTGGTGGTATTTACGCGTATTGCCGGTACTTTATAGACTGGATGCGGTAGTTATTGGTGTTAATAGTATATAGAAAAACAAGCCATATACCTAAAGGACTATAGAATTAGATCATTTTTAAGTATTCGGCATGCACATGGCGATTTATGTAAGCATTTAGAAATAGATTCAAGTACCAATCTCGATGATCGGTACTCGAATCTATTCCTAAATGCTTACATAAATCGCCATGCACATACCGAATACTTAAAAATGATTGAAGTCTATAGTCCTTTAGGCATATGGCATGTTTTTCTATATAGTATTAACACCAATATATCTACCACTTACAGTCTATGAAGTACCGGCAATACGCGTAAATACCACCAAATCGACGTATACATTTACCAGTGTGATATTGGGACGAAATGGTTTTTCTATTGCAGATATAGAGGATCTTACATTAGTGCTCATGTTTTAGTGAATTTATTAAACAAGTTGGGGAAAAGAGATAAAATGCGAGGCTTGCTGAGCATTTTATCTCTTTTTCGCAATGAATTTAATAAATTCAATAATACAAGAGCACGAGATTTTAGATTCTATTTATCATATGACATTAAGATTACTTTCTCATTCCTGTGGTAAAAACATAATAATTTTGTCACTATGTACGCAACGTTGTTATGGACGTCATAACGTTTCCCGTAAATCTATAAACCACAAGTGGTTTATCGACTTTATTGCATGGCGTTATTTCACTCCCAGACGCGACGTCATATGATAAAGATAAGTCTTGTCCAAAAAAACCCTGATTTGATTGCTATGCGAAATATTCTGCCTGATATTATTTGAATAAATAGATCAATTCGATACATTTTATTGTGCTATCCACGGTTTGGATGATATTTGTTTCTGTCTATGTGTATATGTCTTTTTCTGTGAATCTATTGACAAGGGCATAGTTCTCAACAGAGCTGAAACTGATCAGAATCAACACACAAGCATTACATTATATCTGTAATATTATTAGAATGCTCAATACAACAATAACACAATGGCGGGTTATCTTGCATTCCTTTCGTTTGTTTATAGACCAATGGCGTTCAAGTATTAACAGATGTAAAAGGATTCTCTTGGGTGCAGCCATATTACAGAAGACAAGTTGATTGTCGTAAGTGTTTCCCACAATTAATTTAACCACCTTTTAAAAATGAAACTATTTTTCTAACATTCATGCAGACTTGTCTATCAGAACCAGGTGTCTAAGGCCTTAATCTTATTTTGTTTTCTTTAGGAAAAATAATATGAAATAAATAGGTGATACCTATCAAACGAGCTAGCCTCTTCAGCTTCTTGCGTGGTTGACTTTGGAGCAGTGGTTTAGAAGGAGATGTCATTTAAAGACGTTTCTTGTCTATAACTCTTGCAGCTCTTTTGTTTGGCAGAGCAAACCATTTGTACAATTTTGGTAGATGACATTATGTGGAACAATTCTGTGAAATCATTTTTAAATTGGATGGTCGGTTCAAGATGAGATGTTGTTAAAGATATTTCTAGTCTGGAACTCTGGCAGGCCTTTTGTTTAGTAGAGCAAAAGCATTTGTGCAATTTTAGTAAAGGAAATCATGAGGAACAATTATGAGAAATTATTTTGAATTTAGACCATCGGTTCAGAATGAGATATTGTTAATTTTAAAAGATATTTCTAATCTAGAGCTCTGGCACCCCTTTTGTTCAGCGGAGCAAAACCATTTGCGCAATTTTAGAAGATGAAATCATTTGGAACAATTATGTGAAACTGTTTGAATTGGAACAGTGGTTCTGGTGGAAATGTCATTTAAAGACATGTCTTAACTAGTGCTCTGGTGGCCTCTATATTTGGCCGAGTGGTACTATTTGTGCAATTTTGGTAGAAGCTGTGTATGTGAAATTATTGATTATTCTATTAAATTATTTTGAACTTGGACAAGTGGTTGAGGAGAAGATCTCATATCTAACGCTCTGGAGTCCTTGTTATTCAGTAGAGTGAAAGCATTAGTATAATTTTGGTTAGGGGCATTATGAGGAACAATTCTATGAAATTATTTTTGATTCAGACCAGTGGTTCATGGTGAGATGACGTTTAAAGATATTTCTTATCCGAAGCTCTGGTGGCCCTTTTGTTCTATGCATCCAAATAATTTGTGCAATTTTTGTACAGTACATCATTAGGAACAATTCTGTGAAATTGATTTGACATTTGACCGGTAGTTCAGAAAGAGATTTTGTTTAAAAAATTTCTTATCAAGAGCTCTGGCACCCCTTGTCTTCAGCGATGTAGAACTATTAATGCAACTCCCCTCTTATTCAGTCAATAAATTCACCAAATCAGTCCTGATCACCGGATTGAACCGAATTTGACCAGATTTGGCCCTAAATTAGTTATTTAGCTCACTTTTTTTATTATTATGTTTGTAAAGTATGTACAGGATTATATAAATGAAGTCTGGAACATCAGGTTGGGCATTTTAGGTCACAATGATCATTGATACAAGAAGCTTCTGTCTTGATTCGCGTCTAGTGTAACTGAACCTGGCTGAATCAGGTCTAAAATGGTCAAAAAGCTTACTTTTTATTATTATGTTTTTATTATCTTATCTCAACTATGTATAGAATCATATAAATGAAGTCTGGACCCTAGGGTTTGACATTTTAGATCACAGTGACCTTGAAAAAAGAAGCATACGTCTTGTTTTGCATCTACTACCTGACCAAATCGTGCCCCAAAATAGTCAAATAACTCTATGATATTATTATCTTATTTTTGTCAGGTATGTTTTGAATTATATTTATTTTTTTTTAAAAAAAGTCAGTTAAACAAAGGAATAGGCCAATTTCGGGTCCGGTCAGGTCAGATTTGGTCGGATCAGGTGATCAGGCCCAATTAAGTGAGCTTACCAACCAGTCTTATTTATTTTGATTGTCACAAATTCCCCACAGTCAGTATCAAATCCCCCATTTTTGTTCTAATTCCCTTGTGTCTTGATATTTGAATATTATCAATTGAAGATCAATTTGTTTAAAAAAGCAGAAATATAACTCACCATTGGAAGTATACTTGGTGAATGCAACAGGGCTACTGAACAGGAAGATCAACTCGGCTAAGCCTTAGAGCAATATAAGTCGCAACGCTTTAATGAAGCCTGTGCTCACTATTCAGCCAACCTGAGTAAAAGTCTTTGATAATGGTCCATTTACATATGGAACTATTAATACAGCAGATGTCTCCTTGCATCTAGACAATGAATAGCGGATAAACTTGAATTTTGAAAAGACGAAAATTGTCATGGTAAATCTAACTAAACAATGACTGGCAAATAGCCATGTAACACATTGAGCCTCAGCTAAAAGAAACCATGAAACACGTTCATGGACTTAACAAGAAGCATCACCAGCAAACCGCAAATAATTTCTATATTTTAGATATTTATAATAAAGTGTAAATAAAACTCATTACATTCAATGTTTGGTCTGTTTATGGAATCATAAATACATTAGGTCTCTTTCAAAGTTAACATGAAGCCTACTGGGCAGCTTAGCACAGTCGATAACGTGTCTGGCAACAGATGCGAGTCTGACTGCAGATCCAGGGTTTTCGAGTTCAATCCCACCCCGGTCCCATACTTTCCTGGAGATTGATTATGAAATAATTTCTACCATCATTCTCCTCCCTTCCGCTGAATCCTTCAAGAAGGGTTGTTGTCAGCTACAAGCGAAAGTATGTGCACGAAGTATTGGTTAGCTACTTGTCAAACTTGCCCAGGAAAAAGTGTGGTTAGGTGAACTGACCGTCCAGCCATGACCATAGCTGTTGACATGGGACGTAGAGCAACAAAACAAACAAAAAAAACGTGAAGCCACTTACTTTGCAAGAGACCCAAAGTATTCATGATTCCATGAACATTCCTAAAATTGAATTTATTTCTTAAATATCCACTAAAGCTTCAGTTTAAGTTTGCATACAGGTCCATTAAAAAAGTTATTTCACTACGCAATATTTCAAAAGTTTTTTCACATTTTTTCAAAATACATAAATGGTCAAAGTTTTACCATACATGATATTAAATTATCATGCAATTTTGTTTCTATAAATCATATCAACGTATAATCAGACAACATTTGTATATGGATATTAAATACATTTCAATGAAAACACAATAACATGCTTAAAAAAATTCCATTGAAAACACAATTATATACCTGTACGCCAACATCATAAAGTCAGTATTCGTTGCACCTCCATTTGCTTAGTAAGATCTGCAATTTCCCTTGGCATTGAATTGTTAAGTTCTTCCAGGACGTTTGGTGCTACACTTTACCACGCTTCACATACTCGCTTCTACATCTCTGCTTTTAAACACGGCAGTTGGTCACAAATATCTTTCTTCATTAACTTCCAAACGTTCTATATGGAATTCATTTCCGGCGAATATCCTGGTCATTTCAGAACGATTATTTCGTTACAATCTATGCATGTTCTAGTTCTTTTAGAGTTATATCATGAGGTCATAAAGATATCATGCATAAAGATATATCCATTCTGTGGGCACATGACGCATTCACATTAATCTGTATTTCACAGTCATAACAATAGACGCCATTGTCGTTTTTGGCGCAAACAGAACGTTAATATCAAGCTAAGTCAATTCAGACTACTGTAAAATTGCCATCAAGTGTGCACATCTGGGGAGCCATTAGCAACAGAGACCAGTCTCTTCAGAGAAATGTGAATGGTAACATGGATAGTAGAAAATAACAAAGTGATATTATTCATGATAATGAAATGATATGTGAATGCGTTGTGTTCCTACAGAAGGGATATATTTTTATGCATGATATCGCGCCATGCCATAACTCTAAAAGTTCGAGAATATTCCTAGACTGTAAAGGAATACGCCTTCTGGAATGACCAGGGAATTTGCCGGACATGAATCTCATAGAAAACGTTTGGAATATAATGAAGATAGAGATTGGTAAACAAATGCCATGTAAACTAGAAGAGATGTGGAAGTGAGTATGTTAAGCGTGGTATAGTGTAACACTAAACGTTCTGGAAGAACTTTACTATTCATTGACGAAGAGAATTGCAGATCTTATTGAAGCAAACGGAGATGCAACGAAATACTGACTTTATGATGAGGGGTACAATGTTGTTGTGTTTTCATTGGAATGTATTTAAAGTAATGTTGTTGTGTTTTTCATTGAAATGTATCTGATATTTATATACAACTATTGTCTGATTATACGTTGATATGATTTATAGAAACAAAAAGGCATGAGAATTTAATAACATGCATGGTAAAACATAGACCATTAATGTTAGATAAAAATGTGAAAAAACTTTTTAAATATCGCGCAGTGAAATAACTTTTGTAATAGACCTGTATATGTAGTAGCTGTCCACGATGTATCAATAGCTCTCCAGTGACCTTACTATGAACTGCATTGCTACAAATGTATTATGTTAGCCCATCTAGTGTAGGCAGAAGAACATTTGTTGTAAAAGGTAGTGCAACATTATCGTTCCACTAATCAAGACAAAGTTTGCATATCTATAGATGAACTGCCACAATCATCATAATGTTGGGGATACACAGGTAACACTTAGATCCTCAGCAGCGATTTTTGGTATAACTTAGATGCTCTTACACAGGTATTGCAGCTGTAGACATGTGACATTATATTAAGAAAAAGTAATTGATAATGATCAGGACATACCACAATCACACACTGCAGCCGACCTCTGGCAACGTGAGGATGAGCCACAGAATAAATGAAATATCAAGCCCTATTTAACTTGTTTTACTACAGGGTAATTTGTATAATGTTTTTTCATTAGCTCATTTGATAATTTCCAATTATAGATATCTCTGTTTACCAAATTGGAATGGTACATGTACCAGACCAAAGTCATACTATCCAGCCATTCTCTTGTAACAGACTTCATTATTGACGACTCTCTCTCCATATGCATTAAAATGGCTTCTTTTACGTGCATTTACTTTCTGAAAGAAAACGAAATCATTTTAAATACTATCTGTTACAGAGGGTTAATTATTTTGCTCATTTTCTAGCACCAGGTTATTATAGACCAGGTCAATTCTCAACGGCTATGCCTGGCTTTGTACCAGGCCAAACTCCTACAGCCCAGCCAGGCTTAGTATCTGGCCAAACTCCTACAGCCCAGCCAGGCTTTGTATCAGGAAACTTACAGCAAGCTAAGCGAACACGTGCCTTTTTCCCAGAGACTTGGGTCTGGGACAGTGTTTTGTCAGGGTAAGAAATGTGTATCACGACGTAGAGAAGACAGCATGGTTAACTTTTTATCCAATGATATTTGATAATAGGAGTATAGAACACATGTGCTAAAATAATACCTAGTCTCCCAAAAGCATGCCTTGACAAGTAGTATTGTGCATCCTAATTCGATTGTAGTTGTAAATTAATCATACAGCTCCTATTATTGAGTAACAGATCAATCCAGATCACCAGATGGCATGGATATATAATATGATGTGTATAAAAATTGACATAGGGAATCTCAACAGATGAACATGCAACATAACACTTGACTTCCAAAAAGGCATATCTCGGGTTTTATTGTTCTTGTCACAAGAAATCCTGGTGTTGTTGCAGGTGAACAACAAAGTCACAGGCCAGCCTGCGCATCTGTAGAGTCTGACCCACCAGGCTTGGTGTGGGTGGTGGGCTCTGATATTGCATATATACGCAGGCTTGATCATACTCACTTACTATTTGGAACATTTTATTGGGGTTCAAATTTTTATTTTCAATAATTTTTGGAGTTTACAGAAAAAAATGAATACCTTTTTGAGTATGAAGATTTTGTGATCATTTTTTTTTTTTATTTGGGGGGGGGTCATAACTGGACTGGGTTCAGGGGTCATTTCTATGCGTTTTAGGTATTTCTTAAGGTCAACGTACAGAATAAGGATATATCAGGGAATCATAAACTTTTCAAATATTTTTTTCTAAAAGTTATCGCCAATATTTGATTTAAATTCTAAAATCCATACAGTAATTAAATCTCTCTTGCAACAGAGACTTTTGGAACCAGATTTATGGCAACTTAGTGTATTAGTTATAGAAAATTGTTGACACTCATAATTTCTTAGCACAGTTATTAAAATTATTTCTCATTATACAATAAGAGAGTTTAACAATAATGTATTGTGGCAAACTGCTAGTTTTGTGGTCTTACCCGTCATGTTTGGCAACTTTTCTCTCCTCTTAATTGCATGCTGGCCGGTCAGACCTCAAACTCTATGACAGCTCCAACTTAAATACTTATCTATAGATCAGATGGTTGGGGCCTGATGCTGCGGCTGTTGTCAGACCCACCTGGGTCTAACTGTTGGATTTCCTTTGCTCTGGTATTGAGTTGTATGTACCGTTGAGTCCTTATCTTTGATTTATCTCTTTTTTTATCCTGACTTCTATGTACTAGGAAATGATTAATGAATAAGTTAGAAATTTTTCATGCAAACCAAACATCTATATGTCTTGATCTACATCAGAATTAAGTGTGAGGTTGGTACAGTGAAACTGGAAAACACTGTCAATCTTGGCTGGCAGGACAGTAAGCTGGTTTCAAATCCCAAAGACATTTTTCTTTCAGTCTTTATCATCCAGCTTTTTAGCTTGTATTGTTATGTATTTTCATGTGGTTGTCCTTTTAGCGTTATTTTGCCTGTTTTTCTGGATCATTATATATAGGAGGGTCTGGATGGGGTATAATGATTAGTGAATAATGGCCCTTTTTTATAATAAATAGTGAATAATGAGCCAAAAAATAATAAATAGTGAATAATGGGTGCCTTAAAATTAATGGATTATTCCATTTTTTAATGAATTGAAGATGAAAATAATGAATAGTGAATACTCAGATCCCCTTTCTTACTTTTAATGAATAATTGGTCTTATTTTAATTAATGACCCAAAATTTTAATGAGATGAATAATGGGCTAAATTTCAAAAGAATAGTGAATACCAGACCCCCATCCAGACCCTCATATAGCAAATCTAAGGTGGAGGTTTAATTGTTACTATTGTGTCTTTCTAGTTGTTACACCGAAAATTTGAGTCATGTTCCAAACTGTAAATTCAGACATTTTCGTGAGTGTTTCATTTTCCAGAAACTTCGCATATACCAAGTATCCTCGTGAAGTGGCAAAATCACTCTGTTGTTTACTGATATATGTAAATCATGATCTCTTAGCGTTTTTTTTGTACCAAATAAGTCTTTAAACATTATTCGCGAAGGTAACATTTTGCCAAAATTTCCAATTTTTTTAGTATTTACTTATCTTTAATATGTATGAAGTGGACACTATCTTTATGTATCTATGTTCTTACTCTTCAAGCATATTGACTTTTTATGAAATAATTCAGTGCTTGAAAAGTCAATAAAGAAACATATGAGCCCATCAAACATTCAGATTAAACCAACAGTTAGTCATATCAGATTCAGCCCTCTGTTGTGGCCTAAACTCAAAGTGAAGATAGCTTTTCTATTTTTGTAGGTTATAAAATGTAGCGCAAGTGATCATATTTATCATAATATAAAACAGATCACCAACACTATGTTAACCCTGATAAGCCCAGCGTCCTTTTTGTGGGACATATGCAAACAGTGCATACCCAGAATGCGGCGTCTCATCAGGGTCTCTACTGTTTGCTCACAGATTATCTATTAAAAAGTGAATAAAATGAAAATTACAACCTAAAACCCCTTAAAATGGCAATGGACTGGTCCAATTGATAAGAGCAGGAAATTCCATTTGGCATAAATAGGTTAAGATAAATCTTTACCATTTAATGAAGAGATATACATGATCACATATTAGTCTGTTTTGATAAATTGTAGCACCAGGATATTATAGACCTGGATCTGGCATGTCTGGTGGCTTTCTACCTATGACATCGACTAGAATGCCCATGACAACTGTTCTGCCAGGATTTGTTCATGGGCAAACTCCAACTGCCCAACCACGCTTACAACCAGGTCCAACGCCACCCTCTAATCTACAGAAAGCTAAGAGAACGCGTGATTTTTTCCCTGAAACATAGGTCTGGGACAAAGTTATGTCAGGGTAAGATGCATGCAGTGAATCTTCTCTCTAATGCTCTTGTTTTTTTTTTTTAAAAAGGGGGTTAGGGGTAGTAGAGTCACATAAAAGATAGTCTGTCAAACCATCAGGCACTTCGAAATCATTTCGTTACATGGCGGTCTGAAAAATATAAATATCTACAAGTATTTAAACGTTTCTTTCCATTTAAACACGAGTGTTGGTTAGATTTTAATTAAAGAAAATTGTTGGCTCTAATATTTTTTCAGCGCAGTTTATTAAATATTTTTATTATAAAAAGATTGGCTATAACATTAATGTATTACAACATATTGCATGCTTGGTGCTCAGCCCAATCACCATAGCCACTTTTGCTTTCCTCTTTAATTGCACGTCGGTGGGTCGGACCTCAGACTTTATGACGGTTCTGACTTAAAAACTTACCTATAGATGAGAGGGCTAGAATCTGATTTTTTTGTCCGGCCAATGGGGGTTTAACTGTTGGATTAATTTTTACTCTGGTATCCAGTTGTATATATATACCGTTGAGTCTTTATCTTACTTTCATCTCCTTTTCATATCTCAATTTGTATGTACTATAATATGATACAATGATAAATAAGGCATCTTTTATGCAAACCAAGCATCTATTTTTCATGATCCACGGCAGAAATAATGGAGAGGATGGTACCATCAACCATGCATAAACCCTCAATTCATTTTCGTGCTGACCTTTCCAAGGCGATGCTTCTTTTGCGGATCCTTTTTGTTATTGTGTTTTTGTGTGTCTGTCATATTTTTTGCCTGTCCTTTCAGCCTGGCGGTTGACTGCTAGCAAAAGAGCTGACCTTTTGGCTGTCTTGTATGTGATGTTTTTGTTTTCTTGTGTTTTGTTACTTTCCCCATATGATGTCCTGGGTCAGGTGTGGTATTTGATTGTACCAATTCCTGATCTTTGCCTCCTTTCTAACTTTAAAGTAACATTATTATACAATTTGTTATTTTTGTCACTTTTTTTCACAAGTTGAACTTTTTTCCAGGCATTATTACATCCAAAGTGAATAGATAGTTACTACCTTGTACGTGCAACACCTACAATTTTGTGCCAATTCTTTTGAAACTTAACAGGTGCTTTTGTTATGGTAGGAATATGTTAATGTGGTTTTATATACATGTACTCCTCAGATTAGTTATGTTACTTTTTCCAAAATGTGCGATTAGTCATTGTTCAGCTTTCAATGCTATCAATGTATTATCAATGTCTATATATAAGTAGTACCTTGTGAGAGCTAATACTCCTGCAGTTTTATACAATTCTTTGCATTTGCATGTGCTTATGTCATGGCCTGAAGGTATGAATGTGCATAGTATTTTTTCTGTCCTGTAAACATAAGTCAAATTAACTTATTTGTTTCATGTTAGCTCATAAATTCAAAAATAATCATTAGTGGCGGGGGACATAAAATTCTCTGCATTTGCATGTTGCAATTGTCATTGGATCCTTATATTAATAATGGCAATTGTAGTGCAGAAATTTGAACAGGTCCTTCCCTTTTACCAACTCGACCCAGCACAACAACATGCAATAATTGATATTCCCATAGCGCAGGCCTAGTCTGCTTTTCACCAGAACCCAGTACTCTGGTTTCAGTTCTTTGGTGCAGTCTTTGCTTCCAAAGGATACCTTTTTAAGAACATATTTGACTTCACTACAGTTTGTGACTGGGACTGTGTGGCGGCGGTAGAACGTCTCACTGCCCTTCACTATAGTGTAGATTTTATTTTCTTGTCATTTGGGATCATGGGTTTCATTGTGGGACTTTGAAACTATTAGAGGGTCACTGATGACGCCTAAATGGCAGAAACTAGCTAGTCTGGCCCAGGAAATATGCACACTCTGGTTTCAGTTCTTTGGTGCAGTCTTTGCTTCCAAAGGATACCTTTTTCAGAACATATTCGGAAAGGACCAGCGTATGATGAAATCTCAACATCTTATCCAAATTGAATAGGATTCAGTCCAACTCAATGTCACATCATCACATCTGACGCCTTCTTAAAACCTTGAAAAACTTAAAAACTAGTATAACTCCTAAATAATTTTATTATTACAGTTAGAATTCCAACTCCAGGTGCAGGAATGACGTATGCTCCCGGAATGTACCCAACCTGGGTTCCTGGAATGGTACCGACTCCAGCCCCAGGTGGTGGTAATGGGACAAATACTAATAGTGATAAATTACAACAAGCATCAAAGACAAGAGAGAACTTTCCTGAGACATGGGTCTGGGAAACTATTATATCTGGGTATGAAACTGGGAAGACATACCTTGTGCTTACCTTTGCTTTTTCCCACTTGTCATGTGTTCCCACTTGTCATGTGTTCTCTTAATTATTTAAAGGCATCAGGCATACGTAAATATAAAAGCAAAGCAATACACCTTTCCTGCACGCTACCTTCTATTAAATACTTGTATCCTTATAGTGCCATCACAGACCTGGGTTCCCGGAATAGTACCCACTCCAGCCCCAGGTGCGACCTATGCTCCAAATCATGTCCCAACTCCAGGCCCAGGTAGTACACATGCTCCTGAACAACTACAACAAACGTCAAGGACTAGAGCAAACTTTCCTGAAACGTGGATCTGGGAGGCTATTAAAACTGGGTACCATCTAGACAGTCATTTGCAGAGCTGCTCTTTGCTTTGTGTGTTGTGCGTTTCCTAAATTACTATCATCTTGCATAAATACTGAGTAAACGTGAAAACGCTACACTTCAAAATTTTATTTTCTTGACAAAGTATTGGACAAACAGTTAATTATGTTTCCCAGACATCCAGCAAATGATTAGTCAAAACTCTATCAACGTGTCTCTTTTGGTGTCCGAATTATGTTCCAGCTTTTGGTTTTAAGCTTTATTTATCAGATTTTGCAAATGGGCAGAAAAGGATCGTTTTGCTTATCGAAAATTGTCACACCAATGTTGAACACAAGAAAACTGACTTATCACTTGAAACAAGCTTATAAATCAATTTTTAATTTATCAGTTTAGTAAATTGTATCTCTTTGACAGAAACAAAAGGGGAATATTTAAAATGTTTGGTGTTAATTGCTTTTTTTTGTTTACTGTCGTGAGTTGGCGCTCCAGGTACTATTAGTTTAACAGGTAACCAGGCCCAGGGTGACTGCAGTAAACAATACACTTACAGTACTCTTCGATTTATCAATATAGTTGATAATGTTCTTTTGCAAACTCGGTCAGGTCTGTCAGCTCATTCTTACTAATTTTCGACTAGGAATTTCTTCACACTAAGATGCAACAACACAATAATATCATAAGGAAGAAGCTTGTCGATTTGATGAAAATATAGAGGATCTTACATGAGTGCTCATGTTTTATTGAATTTATTAAACGAGTTGGGGAAAAGAGATAAAATGCGAGGCTTGCCGAGCATTTTATCTCTTTTTCGCAACGAGTTTAATAAATTCAATAATACAAGAGCACGAATGTTAGATTCTATTTATCATATGACAAATACTTTGAAATCTCATTTCTGGCGTAAAAACGTTATAATTTTGTCATTATGTACGCAACGTTGTTATGGACGTCATAACGTTTCCCGTAAATCTATAAACCACTAGTGGTTTATCGATTTTATTGCATGGCGTTATTTCACTCCCGGACGCGACGTCATATGATAACACGCTTTTCAAAGTTGATTTTCTAAACGATCAAACTATATTTGTGATAAGTCATTGACATTATTTGGTTCTCGCATGTCCAGCAGTCGGACAAGGTTGGCATTCGATTTCTGAAGGCCAAATTATGTGAGATTTCTGTTCAAATTGCACATATAAAAATTGGACCCATGTCACATGTTAACGGCGTTCTTGTCTCCCATTGTGACAATGGCTGTAAAAAGTATACAGTTATGCACAACGGAGTCTTTATACATTCTGAAACACTTTTATTTGCTTGACTGACTCGTTTAGTATTGTAGATAAATGGCAAACAATCCAGATGTAGCTTTGCACTTCTGTTCTGTAAATTTTAGTATACCTATCAACCATTGTGTTTTCATATACTTGTCTTTGTATTTATCACTCCCATCTGCACTCCTGTTATGATCTATGCTTTTGGAGCTCTAATTAGAGGTGGCTTCCCTGATAGTGGTATCATACTAACTTACTTTTTCATGACTACCTCTGAAAACGAAAAGGTTACACCACAACTACAGCAAGCTATAGAGTAAAAAAAGTTAATTACCCTAAGCCATGGACATGGGGTTAGAGACGGTAATGTCTTTCTGTAACGTCTTAGTAAATACTTACGATGTGTTTGTTATGTGCACTGTTATTGATGATATTGAGACTGTATAGGATTATCCTGTAATTCGGATTTAGAAACCAAAGATCTGATATCCCTTTCTACAGTGTTCCCGCGAGCTCTGGAAATCATGGAAAACCTGTCAAATCACAAACAATTTCCATGCATGGAAAACTCGTGGAAATGGAACAAAAACTGAATAATCATGGAAAAATTATAAAATTGTGTTAAATAATTTGACAAAACTATCGGTAGCCAGAAAGCTAGCTGTCAGACACACAAAACGTGTTTGTTTGTCAGCTAGTTTTCTGGCTACTTGTGGTTACAAGTTTTAATCATTTCAAAATGCATGCATAGTCTACAAGCATGCTTATTTAAATACATTATTGTTTCTGCACTTATGCTCTGCATGGTGAAGATGCCGCTTAAGGGAGTGGTTGGAGGCCATGCATGAACGGGTCAAGGATATTATGTTGTTGATGATGGATAATCATGGAAAAATTATGGAATTGTGTTTTTGAATTTCTGTGGAAACCCTGTATCTAAAACGAGTTTTACAGTGCAAGGTTTAACCCTTAGTGTACCTTAAAGCCCTAAATGGGTACTTTGGCAAAACCAGCAAAGATCAGAAAAAAATGCAGCATTATAATGCATTTCATCAGGGTCTGCACTGTTTGCTAAGATTAAAACATTTTTCAGGGGCAGAAATGCAGCATAATTGACAAACGTCTATCTATGACCCCTTTAAATACAAAATGGGCAATGCCATACTTATTGTATCAATATGTATTGGAAAAGCTATCAGAATACAACCGGTTTGATTCTAACATCAGCTCCAGGTATAACCTAAGCCCCTCACAAGATCCTAGCTCCACCCAAGGTATTATTTATGCCCCAACACATTTACCTGATGGAAGTTTGACTGGAAGTGAGCACAACTACAACAATCGTCAACGAAACCAGAACGCTTCTCTGATCCTTGAGCTTGGGAGACTATAGTTACTCCCAGTGGATATGACTAGTAGGAGTCATTTGACACCTTTCATTTGCTTTGCATGAGTTCTGTTGTCACTTAATTAAAGCATCTAGAGTAAGTTTTAACTAAAACAACGCAGCATACCTTTCTCTTCCACCAGCACTCATCCCCTATCAACTGCTTGTATTTTACAGTGCCAGTCCCGACTCCAGCCCCTGGTATGACATATGCTCCCGGTGCTATCGGTGGAGGAGGTTTTGCAGGAACGGGTACTGGGACAAATACTGATAGTGGAAAGGTTACACCTCAGCAACTACAGCAAGCTTCTAGAACACGAACAAATTTCCCTGAAACATGGGTCTGGGAGACTTTATTATCTGGGTATACCATTTCAAGACTTGCTTCCTAAGTATTGAACCCATAATTGACTGTTAGCACTACCTGTATTTTGGAATAACCAGCTCTTGAGGGTATTTGCCCGATAATATAACCCTTCACTTCATAAATATCTATGCTAGGTTTCATCCACTATGAATGATTATATATTAAATGAACTTTCATGTTGGTGCGTAGAACAAAGAAATTACCTGTCCAGTCCACTTGTGTAGGGTCAGCTACTTGTGTGGGTTCAGATATATTATATTTTAAAAAGCAAACAGAGTAGACCCTGATCAGGCAGCTCTTGCAAAATCTACATTATCTGGAATATCAAAAGCGTTTAAAGGCGCTTCTATGAAGTCAAGGGTTAACCTTGTATTCTCCATCAAAATAATATTTAAAATATAGCTGTGTAGGACATTTATCAAGCTCTGCATGTAGTGGCGGACTTATTTTGAGATACACTACTTGCTCAAGTACCATATCAGAATATTCACTTATATAAGGATAACTATTAGCATAACCTACCACATGAAGCCACTATTACAACAGACAACAATTACATATTTTGTTGTTTTGTGGACACAAGCCTTATCATTTCAAGTATATCGTCTTCTAATAATTCCCCATTGCATATTAATATATATTTGGATCCCTCAACTGTAAAAAAATGCAAATGTGATCTAGTACAAACCGTATTGGGTGCTTAACGTTTTGAGCTTACCATATTCCCTTCCTGCTTTATTGTTGCATGTGAGCTATAACCTTAGAAAAGTAGTTAGATCCTTGTGAGCGTTAAATCATTGTCCATGGTAATTGCATTGCTGTTTGTTAATTCTTAGATTATCAGATGAAGAGAAGAAAAATGCACTGTGAACTTGTTGACAAACATGTACATGTGTACCTCGCAGCTCCTGAAAGGGCTTTTTTATATCTTGTGACTCATGGTTTATTACAACGCCTACCCTTAGCACCACACCTGACCCGCGATACCAATGGGAAAGTGACAACTTCACAATTAGACATCACAAACGAGAGCAAAGCGGTCAGCCCTTTCCCAGCAGGTGACCACAATGCATCAAAAAGCAGATGTGAATGAAAGCATAACAAAACAAGACAGAAATAACATAAATGATCCACAAAAGAAGCCGCTTTGGAACGCTCAGTTAAATACTGTACTGGAGGACTTAAACCAGTTTAACGGTGCACCAACCTCACCCTTGGTTCAGATGTGGATCAAGACACATAGATGTTTGGTTTGCATGAAAGACCCCAAACTGATCGAAGCATCATCTCCTAGAACATATAAATCTATTACTTTTCCTATTACCGGCTCGAACATTGATCCTGCAATAACCCCTGTCCCAGGAACGTCGTTGCCTGGCGGTGGTAGTAATAGTGAGAAATTTTATTTACCGTTACAGCAAACCCTTTTAAGAACATATTACCTCTAAAGCAATCGCTAATTGATTGGAGACATGTGTCTTGGAAACTATACAAACTGGGTTTGAAGTGTACTATTCATCGCACGGTGATTTCGCTTGTTTAAAGAGACTAAGTTTGCAACTATGAACATTTTTCGAAAAATTTTCTTTTCTTTATAAATCATTTGTAAAAGCATTATTAAGGTAAGTTTTCACTATAAATCTGTTCACTATAGCTGAAAACTGCATGGAAAGATGAATTATCTTGTTAAAACAGGTGTGTTTTCTCTTGTCGGTAATTATATGCGTCCCTCCAATAATTATAGACAGTCAATTTTAATATAAATGCTGTTGTTTTGATACTGATAATCTGTTAAGATTTACGAAATTTGTAAAATGTTTACCTGAATTTTAGTTTTTTTTACTGTGTTCTTGAAAAATAGAAACATTATTTCAAAAATTGAAAGATCTAAAGTTACAGACTATGCAGCTTTAAAATTCTAATCATTGTAAACATTGCTATGTTATATCTCCTAACCATTGTATAGGTCAGTTTCTGATTCTGTTACTTGGGGGACCTGTACCTGGACTCATCCAATATTTGGAATTTTGTGTGTTCTGTTTATCTCTTGAGATCAGAGATGAGCAAAAAATATCTTGGTCTCCTTTCTAGTCCATAGCATTCAGTCATTTACGCATTTCCAAGTTTTTTTCTCTTAAAACGGGTTGCTATTGTGTGGCTGACACAATAATTATTGTAATTTAAAACATTTCTTCATATCTTACAATCGCTCTGGATTGATAAAAAAATCTTCTTAACTAACATTAATTCTTGATAACATTCAAAAATTCTGAATAATTTACAATAACTCTTAATAGCTGTAATTCTGATTGAATTTTGATATACCTTGATCAATTATATTTGGAATGTCCCTTTTTCTAAGGTTTGTAGGGTAAGGGGGGGACTTAAGCATATTTTACTGGCTAAATATTTGTCCTGGAATCATATATAATGCTTAGCTTATATGAATGCTTCCTGACTTATGCATCAGAAGGAAGCAAACACATCAAATTAGCTTACTGTGACAAAACAAATAAACAGGATTTAAACTCATATTATCATGCTCATACTTGTTATAAAGCTAACATTTGTAGGTAGAGTTACATTTATTAGCCTGATAAATTCAACATCCCAGAATTTGAAAGCAAGAATAGTTTTATCATTTATCATTTCAATTATTACAAGCACTTGAAATATCATGTTCAGTTGAGATAAGCATGAAAAAGAGTTTTATCTGGGCCAGGTTGGTAATTTAATCTAAGGCAATTAAAGAGGAAACAATAGCTATAAACCTTGATTTGAGTTATTAACCAGGCATGCATACTGTCATATAATATCCATGTTATATCCCATTCTTTTCATATAGGATCTTACATGAGTACTCATGTTTTATTTAAATTATTAAAGGAGTTTGGGAAAAGCAATAAAATACGAGCCTTGCCCAGCATTTTATCGCTTTTCGCAACGAGTTTGGTGAATTCAATAATACAGAAGCACGGATGTGGGATTCTATTTATCACATGACATTAAAATCATTTGAATTCGTACTTTTGGCGAGAAAAACGTTAGGGTTTTACCATATGCGTGCCGTGAAAAGCCTCATTTCAACAAACCACTAGTGGTTTATCGATTTTATTGCTTGGCGTTATTTCACTCCAAGACGCGACGTGTCTTATTTGATAAATGTCATATGTAACTTATGTTATATTTAATAAAATTTGTCTTTTTAAAACTTACAAAGAAAAGAAGGTTTTACAATGATTCTTTTTAATTCATAATTAAAGTTAACCATGCTGATGCTTTAAACTACGCTTAGCCAACTGAGTAATGAATACACCGTCAAGGTATATGATAGGAAAATATGTGACTGTACAATGTGATATTTATTTTTATCATTCAAAGAAATGATAATGGTACTTTAAAGAGGTACCTACAAAATAGTATTTGATTGGAAGATTGAATGTACTTAGAAAAACCAATCAATACACAGAGGGTTAATGTTGTTACTCAATACCAGGCCTCCAGATAAGAGTGCGTTTTGGAAAATTAGTTTTTTCATTTCTCATCCAAAACATATGTTGTGGGTACTCAAAAGAACCGTCTCAATGAGACGGTTCTTTTGAGCACACAAAACACATGTTTGAATAAATGGGTAAGAAAATAATTCAAATTTTACGCAAATAAAATTTCCTTATCTGGACCTATGCTGAATACGTCTTCTTGTTTTCTATTTTTACAGAATTATAATTATTCTCGTATCCATAATTCAGTCGCCATATACGCTTACATGATTAACATGTTTAGTTTTATTTTTACAGCCAGGCCTGGATGGAAACAATCCAGGACAACACTTCAAAAAAGACTATTATTTCACTAAGAAAAATCCTGTTCCATAATATTCTTACCGCCACCCCCTCATAAGCATCGAACGGTCGCTCCCTTATTAATAATGGCATGACATCCCACTAGACCACTATTCCTATTGAAATAAAGGCTTAGTATAAAACTGAGGTTCCAAAATTAGCTACGTTTAAAAAATGAGTTCTTTTTCTGCATGCAATCAGCAAAGCAACAAATCAGACTGTGCAGAATCAAATAAGAAAAATGCTGCCAAAATGGATCACAAATGAGTGTCAATACATTATTGAATTGATTAAATGAGTTGAGGAAGAAAGATAAAATATGAGGTTCTGTGGGGCATTTTATCACATTTTCGCAACAAATACAATCAATTCAATAAAAATAGCACACATGTTGGTTTTTATTAATTGTACGACACTAAAACTACTTTAAAAGAGCTACATGCATTAAGAGGCTAGTTTGGCCCCCCTATGAGGCCAAAAATGAAATTCGCTTTTCACCACATTCTTCTTGTTCGTTTATTAGAACAATGACCAAAGTGTATAAGTCTGATATTAGTTTGACTTTTGCCGTTGCTATGGTAACAAAAATAACCGCCAAGATAGACTGAATCTAGGAAACTGACCATTTTGGAGCAGATTTGAAACGTTTGACAGAGCAATTGACAGAGAGCACAAGCAAGTACCAAAAAGATATTTTAACAGATGTTTAGAATTATCATGACACACAACATATTAAAATGATTTTTGGTATTTAGCTGTGCTGATATCTAATTCTTAAAGATTCGGTCTCTAAAAGCCTAAAATTTGGTCAAAAATGGCAATTTCACTATTTTATACCTATTTTGTCGGCCATATTTGTCACCATAGCAACGGTAAAATTGAAATAAATGCTGAAATTTTACACTTCAGTCATTCTTATAATAAACAAATCTAAAGAAATTTGTGAAAAGCAAATTTCAGTTTTTTGCTCCAGAGGGGGCAAAATTAGCCCCTAAATGCACGTACACCTTTCGTTTTGGGCGTTTATAGTAAATGTGAATGCATATCGCTATTACACTTTAGAGCGCAACGTTATATGATAAATACATAAATGTGAGACATTTTATTAAGAAAGGATAGCTGAGCAGCAAATTTGAATTTAACTTTGCTGCAAACACGCACAAAAGCCCCATGTGCTGTGACTCATATGGAAAAACCAACTATTATTTGAACTGTAATGCTCACAGATTTACCAATTACAAAAGAAAATAATACCAGAAAATAACGCAATCATTGATCCCAGACGAAGCTTTGGCACCAAGAGTAAGGTGTACACAAATATAAATAGACTTATAAGACATTTATGCAAACAAAATGTTAACATTAAAGCAATAAACTTACTCTTTCTTCGCAAGATTCTAGTCAAAAGTATTTTTATTGTTGGACATGCGTAATATATTTAGATATTTGTTGGCCAAAGAGCACATCTTTAATTCACTACTATACAATTTTTGACTTTTGCTGAGGTAGACATGGAGTGTTATTGAATAGTAAATGTAATATTGACCGGCGCAGAGCGGAAGTAAATATGATTAAACTTACTGTTCATCAACGCTCCATGTCTATGGAAACATAAGTCAACAATTGTTTTATTATCTTATATATGAATGTTATGCATTTACTGCTATTTTGGACCATTAACGCCATTGAGATTATGAATGGATCATGCAAAATTGCTTGACGTTCTGATGATATTTCCCATAAGCCATGCAACATTACCTTGTGCCCTTTGCTTTGCAACGTCACGTCGGGCAAATATGTAGCATATAGTTATATCAGCGCCAGTGGATATGCATCTGAGCCAATCAGAAGATGTTTATTTATAGATTATATAGTATTGAATATATGTAGCGCCATGAACAGAAACACAGTAAAATTATAGATTTTGGTGTTTTATTTACATCTGGTTTTAAGTAAGCAAATTGAAAGCCATAGTAATGGCTATTAAACATATATATGTTTTATTAAAAGAAACAGGATTTTGTGTGTAATAATTGTTTATGGATTGGCAAAATTGGTGTTATTTTACTGTCTCTAAATTGCACCTGAGAAACTTTATGTTGACATCTCTGACTCCATTTGTGTGCCTGAACAAAATATAATTAATCCAATTTCAGTCTAAATCAAAATTTGAATTGAATGGCACAGTAATACAATATAAACATTGCAAAATGAAACATAAAAAGAGACTGAGCCACTAGTTTGAAACTACAAATGATTATTTGAATATAACAAAAAGCTTTTCATGATTCATATATTGTTGATTTGCTAAATAAATAAATGTGATGTTTGATATGAGTCCCATCCGTGTGATATGTGTGACTTGTTTATGTATTTCTACCCACACTTAATTGTCATTACGATATTGTAGGGCTGATGGATCAGCTGCATTTACTGCAGAGGCTCCAGACACTATAACATCATGGGTAGCTACCGCATTTTCTGTTAATCCATCTTCTGGTCTGGGTATAGCTGACTCACCTGCCACGGTATGTATTACATGATCAACTGTTTATTGTGAGTAGAACTTCTTTGAAGTAATAGTTGTATCATCTCATTTAATGCCTGATTTGGTAAAATTATGATTAATTTTAGTTGAATGATACGTATTTTACAAAAGTAAATAGCATGAACAATCACAAGACTCAATAGAGTCTACTGCTACAAAGGTAGGTCTTGATTATTTGCTGACTGGAATGTTTTGAAGATAGAATACTATTTCATTTCATAGTTTGAAAATTCAGAAAAGGTTTGAATGATAAGGTGTGCACTGAAGAGTATTTAGCCTCCCTTTTAATAAAGACAAAAGAGATTAATTCAGCAAAATTTCATCTTTTCTGATTTTAATTAAAATGCATTTACATCAATTGTGGCAGATATATATAGTTTTATGTTTTTATTATCAGAATTTCATGATAACAAAACATACACTATTTTGCTTTTTTCGTTTCAGTTTAAGACATTTAGACCATTCTTTGTTAGTCTAAATCTACCTTACTCAGTTATACGTGGTGAGGAGGTCGTCCTACAAGGAAATATATTCAACTATATGGGTCAAGACGTAGATGTGAGTTATTGATTTGTTTTTGCGAAATATGTAGCTGTAAATGGGAACATGTATAAAGTTTTATATCTTTTGAAAAAATATTTTTTATGAGATACATTGTAGCAAAAATACTATGAGGATTAGCAGAAATGTGTGCTACCTTGTAAGTTTGTCTCTCAGATATTCTGACTTTATTTCTTGTTGTGCAATTATCAATTAATGACAAAATATATTAACAAAGTATTTATTATTATTGCATTGATATGAACATTTGCTGTTAAAATATGGTTAATTAACTTTCAAAAAGATAGGAGCAGTTCACTGGAATCATCAATGATATATCAAAAACAAACCAAAAGCATTGTCTAGTACATGAGATCACATACTTATCACATGGGCAAGCAGCGAAGGCTAAGACAAAACTGTATATCAGATGAGGCTCAGCTGAGTATTCACTGGTCATAAACACAATCCTGTTGAAGTAGTTAAAGGCTAAGACTAAAGTCACACTCCCACCAGATAGCCTTTAAAGACTAACAATATACATGTAAGATAAGCACCATCGTGCGCAGATCCAGAAAGTTTCATCAGTTGGGGTCCATCTCTGACAATGCTTTACTTACTCATCATTTCTTATACAGGGGGTCCAATTACATCTCTAGGAGGTGTGTGCTAAAAAGAAACAACAAAAAAACCACTAAAAACGGACCATCATTGACCCGCCAGTGAACCACTATTTAAATGGTGTTTAGCTGGGGTAGATGATGACCCAACATTGAAATCTGGCTCCATAACTTTGTAATTTTTCAAGAGCCCAGACTAGTATTTTTAAGGAGACCTATGGCTTTGAAATTTTCCAATGAGGGGGCATGGACCCCAAGTCCCTCCCCCCTCTGGATCCATGCTTAAGCTATCACATATATTTTATATAACAGGTTGTTGTTACTCTGGAGAGATCAAATGATTTCAGAGTCATACAAGTGGATCAAACAGGCAACCACAATTATGTCAGCCAAGATATAGTGAAAAGACTGAAGGTAAATATTGTCAACATATTGAGTTTAAGATATTGTTGAATTATGGAAGGTAAAATATTTTAGATAGGATGTAAGATACTAAAACATGTCAAAGTGAAGTACTGTTAAAAGATTGAAAGTTAAATCTTGATTGTAAGGTATAGTTTAAAGATTAAATGTAAACACAACTTATTTTTACTCCTGTTCCTAACAATCCTATAATGCAAGAACACGACAATCAAAGCAGCCATCTCTCTTTTACTTAATGATATGATTAATACACTAGAAAGGACAATTAGAGCTACATGACTTAACCAGCACTAATCATGAAACCCATACATGTAATAGTACCAACAACAAACAAAGAACCAGCTACAGCTGAATCACATCCCCAAAATAGACAGCAGTCACAATTACTTTGGCAATTGTTCAGATTTTTTAATCCATTTATGCCTTGTGGAATTTCCAATTTTTATCAATTTGACGAATAACTTTCAGATTTAAGGGTTGTTATGTCATGATTTACAAGTGCACTCAAATTTGCAGGTGGGTATCACTATAATGTGTGCCACACCAAGAGAGATTCCTAAAATGATTTCAACAAAGAAATTGTTTTCCAGTCACCACCATGACTTTATAGATTGCCTATGAACTTGATAATAGTACATGTCTTTTTAAGCTGTAACTATGTTAACATTGTATTTCAGATTAGCGCTGGGAAAGCTGAGTCCATCTTTATTCCAATCGTTGCCTCTATTGTTGGGACTATGGATATAATTGTGAAGGCCCAAAGCACACTTGCGGCAGATAGAGTCAAACGTCAGCTCATTGTTGAGGTAGTTATTATTTTGTAATTCTGTCATTTGACAAACAAGGCCCAACGTGTGATTTCCAACAATGTGACATTTTGACACATGTAGACTCAGACGAGCCTGTACAGCATCCTTTTAAGCTTAGAAGCCCCAAATGATGTTTGGTCAGTAGCTAAATATTCTTAAAATATTCATGGGACTAACAAACGCTTTGATTAGACTGGGTGTATGCAAAGGCTTGTTTGAGCCTTGGCTGGTCGCACATACCACATTGTTGGAAATGTTATGTCGCGGATCAGATGCTTTCCGTTTTGCTGCTTTTAGAAGACAATATAAATAAAGCAACACGGAAAAGGCAAAGGTCATAAATCGATACAAACAAGTACTATACCTGACACAGAACACAATTGAAACAGTGACACAACCATACAAGAGAACCAAGAGGTTACCCTTTCCCAGCAGGCGATCACAAGGCTGCAAGGAACAGACAAGACAGCATAACAAAGACAATTTGAAACATGAATAACAAAAAGGATCCACAAAAAGCACTGCCTTGGAACGGTCAGACGAAATAAATCACTGGAGGGCTTAAACTTAACTGTAACAACCTCATCCTTAGTTCTGATGTGAAACTCTCTCTTTCCCAGCAGGATAGTTTGAAAATGACAAAAAGTACTGCATAATAAAGCAAGGTCCAAACACATAAAACATAAACAATGGGAGAAAGTTAACAGTTAATAAACAACAACAGAAGTCATGAAAAATAGAAAATGAGACATATGAGTTAAAGGTATATGGTATTAAAATTTTAGTTGCCAGAGCTCAGTAGTCACAAATAGCTAAAACAACAAAATGATCACACTGTATTGACTTCATGTAGCAAAATGCTGGATAAAAAGACAAGGCTACTGCAAATATTACACAGGCATCTGTAGAGTATTATAACAATGTATATAGTAAAGCTTATCATAAAAAAGCTCATATTTATTTGTCTAGGCTGAAGGCTCACCTATGCACTTCAATTTCCCAATGATTCTTACTGCCAATTCCCATGCAGACGTTGATCTCGCCTTCCCAGATAATGTTGTAGCTGACTCCCAGAAGATTCATGTCTCAGCTATTGGTATGTATTAGCACTATTTCTTTAGTTTGGTACTGAGGAGAGAAATCAAGAGCTACATGTTTTCATTTGTGCACAGAGAAGATTGTAATCAGTCTGTGCAGTCTAATCAGTGTCATATTTTCCCCATGAAGAAACATTGGACCCTTGGCTACCCGTAGAGCGCCCACTGAAGACTCTGATCAGACTATTGGAAAGGGCAGGCTGGTATGGGTCTTTGACAAGTGCACATGTTAGCTTGTTTCTTTTGCAGACCCTGGTTTATATCATTTATTGCCACTATATCTTGCATAGTGTGTGTTATATTATAATATTAAACGATAGATATTTATTCTGGTTTCCGACATAAAATACCAGTCATCCATACCCTCCAACATTAGATCGTTTCTTTAAGACTAAAGTATCAATTCTGTTTTTATTTTATGTGGTTCATTGTTTGTTCAGGAACAAAATTTTATGCTTCATTCAGCTTTAAATGTTGTTGTCATAGCTACTTAAATTGTGCATTGATTTATATTGGAGACCACATTTTGTATTTTGATATACTCTTATGAAATAAAAACACATTTTTTGCAAGATCACGAAAAGCAGATAACTCTAGCGCTTCCTTCTCTCTTAAGTAGTGAAACGTATTTTAAATAGACTGACAATGGGTGAATGTTGTCAAAAAATACCTCATCATCTGAAAGAGTTTTTTTTTCTAAAACTCATATCATATAGCAAAATGATAAACTTCTGTGGCATTTTGCGTCTAGGTAAGCTCATTTTATCTGCTTAGAACTTGCAAGTAAATTTATGAAAAAACTATTCGTCCAGAGAAAAGGTTAGAATATAATATCTTGCAGCAGTCAGTAGAAATTATCTTAAAAACTTGTCAATTATATTCAGTATATAACATATTTATTTTGACATCAGCATTATTATTTCATTACCAGGGGTTAAGTATTGTGAAAATGTTTACGTATGTTATTTATTCCTTCAGAACACAGATGTTAATCTTAACCCATTTAAGCAAAGTCCTTTTTATGGGGTAACAGCAAACAGTGTAGAAACAGATCAGATGCCACTGAACCTGGCGTAAGATTAGTTTCTGCACCCTTTGCTTACAGAGTGTACTTTTAAAATTTAAATGAAATTGAAACTTACTACCCAACAATTCTTAAATTAGAAAGGGATTTGTCCAATTGACAAGGGCGGTAAATTTCTTTAGGCATAAATGGGTTAAATAATTGTACCTACAGGTGACTTAATGGGTCCTGTTGCGAAGAATCTTGACAACCTACTGCGACTTCCTACTGGCTGTGGTGAACAAACAATGACCAGTTTTGCTCCCGATGTTTTCGTGTATAATTATCTTGAGAATACCAACCAACTCACAACAGAAGTCAAAGAAAAGGCTCTTATGTATATGCAGAAAGGTATCCCTTTTATTAACATATATGCGTACAGATATACTTTTTATTTGTGTTGACGCCTTACATTCCAGTCAATAATTGTTCAGTCAGGTCATGAAATTTCCGATGCTGAATCAGTACTAAGCATACATATAGGATCAAGGTTCCTCTTCAAGAACACAACACAGTGCCACCAGTAAGGCTTTTATTAGAAACCCCTTGTACTCAAGTCTAACCCTGTACAACTGAGCAATTGTGGTCCTCTATGTATATACTTTGTGACACACAACCCTGCTATAATGGGATCAAACATGATTGTACATGCTTTAACGTTTGCCAGGTTCTGAGGGAGATGTCGAGACCTGGCACAAATTAATAATTGAATTAAAAATAATGTTTGTTTGCTATTTTGGCATGAGAATGTGTAATATTTGGTAAGGATACCTGTGACCTTCATTTGTAAATGAAGGTCTTGGATCTGTACCAGCTATTTAATAACTAACAGACCAAACAACTTAAGCAATATAGCGTGTTACTGTAGAACCACCATCACCTTATATCATGTATTTGATGTTGCATCCTCTTGGGCATTTCTTCAATAGCGCACAATTTACAAACATGTTTTAAAAGGCAACTTTAGGATAGTCATGAACTACAAAACAGCACCATAAAACGTAGGGGTGTCAAACAGTGTGGATACAGATCAGGGCCGACGCTCTGTCAGACCAGGTGTGAATCCGGACTGCTTGTATGTTAATTCACTAAACATATCAGAAGAAATGCTAGATGCTCCTCAGGAAAATTGTTGTTGTTTTCACTACATTAATATATATGTTAATAAGTAGGTTATAATCATTGTTATATGTTTACTGCTAAATAAATATATTGTATTGTATATAATAATTGAGACATGACGTGAGATTTCCAACAATGTGGTATGTGCAACCAGCAAAGGATCAGACCAGCCGGCGCATATGCGCAATATGATCAGAGACTGTGCTAATCGCTTGAATATTCTATGACTGTTAAGCTACTGACTGCACAGCATTTGAAGTTTCAAAGCATAACAGGAGGCTGCACAGGCTCGTCTGAGTCTATTCATGTTAAAATGCCACATTGTCAGAAACCATATGTTGCAGCTCAATTCTATTTGAACAAAATAAAACACTTTATTTTTAAGGCTTCACAGTCACATTGTAGGACTTTTTCTTTAATATCATGTTTCAATGACTGTGCCATATGTAAGATTGATTAGCGTGTAAGTGTATGTACAAAGTGGCCTTGAGTGGCTCTCTTGACCGCCCTGAAGTTGTTTTATAACAGCATGTGACGTTTTGTAACAACATGTGACGTTTCGTAACAGCATGTGAATAATTTCTACTCATTGAAACAAACCTGCTATAAAGTGTGTAAAAGTTATATTTACCTAAAGATCTTTATTCAATTATAACGTTTACACACTTGTAAAATACTTGCATATGCATTACATGATACGATACAGCTATGCCTGATGTCATTGAAAACATATTGAGATATTTTGTGTTCTCCTGAGTCAAAATAGGTTATTCTAATTTGTAAATCTATCACAAATGTTTAACGCTTATGTGATGTGTAGATTTACCACATTGGCTTACAACATAATTGAGCCGTGACATGGGATTTCCAACAATGTGGTATGTGCGACCAGTATAGGCTCAGACCAGCCTGCACTTACATGCAGTCTGATCAAAGCCTTTACTAGTCGCTTGAATATTCTATGAATATTAAGCTACTGTTGGAACAGCATTTTAGTAGTTTCTAAGCTTAAAAGGAGGCTGCACAGGCTCGTCTGAGTCTTAACTTGTAAAAATACCACATTGTTGGAAATCTCATGTCGTGACTTATATGATTCGGAATAGTTTCTGCCAGTCAAAACAAGAGTAAGATATAAAATAAAATATGTTTTCTTGACATGCCTATATCTTCCAGGGTACCAGAGAGAGCTTGGTTTCCAGCATTATGATGGATCTTTTAGCATCTGGGGATCCAGCGACAGGCAGGGAAGCATGTGGTAAGAATATGCATAATGATGAAAAATGATTCTCATAACATATTGGACATGTAATAAAATTCAGTCTTCTTGAAATGCTATCACTTAAGGTTTAATACAGTATTTTCTTTTACAGATACTAGCATAATCCTCGAAAATCAAGTAGCAGTAAATATAGTTATTAAACATGCAAAAACATATTGCATAACGTACTGTTGTAACATTTCACAAATCTATTTTTTATACAGGTGACTCGTTTTATGTTTTTTATGATCACTTAGTTCAAGGTACTTAAAAAGCTTATTTCTAAGCAAAACAAAGATGTCTGTTAGCAGCAAGCCTCCAGATAATCACAAATAATTGGTGTACTTTTTCTAAGCCATCAGTTTAACCATTGAGGTACTTTTGGAGTACCTACAACATAGGATTTGATTCAGAGTTAAGACAATAAATGTATGATTACACACTTTTTTACATAGGTAATTCATATAAGTATTTACTCATCAAAACTGAATGTAAAAGTAACATAAATTATACTACCCTTACCAACTTTAGCACGATATAACTGGTAATGTGCAAGGTCTACACTAATGTAGGTGGTATAAAATAGTTATACCATGTTTGTCCACATGTACGTAAGATAATCCACTCGCTAAAGCTCGTGGATTATCTCCACGTACAGGCGGACAACCCATGTTATAACTATTACAAAGTTAGTACTTGAATATACTGTGAAATTGAATGTAAACGTTTGTCAAAGAACAATCAAATATTTGAATATACTGTGATACTGTAGGATACCAGTCTAAATATATCACATCTATTTAAATGAATTTTATATAGAGAGTGCTAGCTTTTAATTGAATTTATAAAATGAGTTGGAGAAAAGCGATAAAATGCGAGCCTTGACGAGCATTTTATCGCTTTTTCGCAACGAGTTCAATAAATTCAATAATACAGGAGCACGAATGATAGATTCTATTTAGCACATGACATTAAATTACGTTAAAAAGCATTTTAAGCGTGAAAACGCAAGATTTTGTCATCTTTTACGCAACATTAAAACGGACGTAAATACGTAACGTTACAAAATCAGTAAACCACTAGTGGTTTATCGATTTTATTGTATAGCGTTATATCAGTCTCAGACGCGACGTCATGTGATAATTGGAGTATAGATAGCTAGATATACAATCATGCACAACATACATCTTATTTAAATGCAGGCTGACGGCATTTGTGGTGAAGTCATTCCACCAGGCAAAGAGACATATCTATATTGCACAAGGTGTCTTGGACAGGGCTATATCTTTCATCACTAATAACCAGAACTATGACGGGTCTTTCAAGAGAATAGGAAGTGTACACGACACAATGTTGAAGGTAAGATGGCATGTTAATGTAATTTTTGCTACGTTAAAGTCATGAAAAAATCAAAGTCACAGCGTACATTTTAACCCTTGTGTAATAGAAACCTCTTACAGCGTACTTGACAAACAATAAATTTCCAGGTGAATGCCACAAAACATTTAGAATAAAAATGCATATTGCAGCATGCCCTGCTCTATTTGCCAAAATATAATCTAAAGGGAATCTATAATCAAATATTTGTTCTTCAAGATTCAAACATGTTAAATTTATTTCATTTTTTTCATGAACCTAACTGTGTAAAAGACAATTTTCAAGCACCAAGTTTATTTTGATATTTTCTAGTGTTCCCTTATGAAATGATATATGGCATTTATAATAAAAACACTTCAAGAGTGTCTATACCAGGCTGAATTGTTTCCACTTTTTATTTGTTGATTGGCATGATGTAATCTACCTATAATTGAAGATTCATGCATGCCATATGTAAACAAACAATGGTCAGTAAAGAGTGGCTCTGTGTGGTATAAATATACATAATGCAGTCACTCAAATGTTACATATAACATATATCGATTTCAAGAGAATATTTTAACAAATCAGAAAATCAAACTTATGTTGTAAAATTGATTATTTGTGATGGATGAAAAAGAGGTATTTAGTAATTAGCAAGAAATATAGTCCTTTATTAGTGTGAGGATGGAATAGAAATATATTTATATCTTGATCATCAGTTATTATTACTCCTCAAGCGTCCTGATGCCAATGGGTAATCCACAGGGTGAATGTTTTACTCTCATGATGGATTCTTATATTATTTCTGATGGATTGAAAAATAAGTGAGTATGACCAGAAACTACCACAGTCATAGATCACATACTAACTCAAGGCATCAGGAGGAAGAGACACAGTACCAAGACATCCACAAGACAGCAAGACTATAATTGAAGTAAAGCAACCATTTCTTTCACAGAGAAACTGCTAATTCACCATTTACTTTCAGGGTGGATCATCTCGTGGTTATGGATTAACAGCCTTTGTTCTCATTGCTCTAATAGAAAATGCAGACTCAAAGGTATAATTTGAAATTATTTTTAGGCTAACACACAATAGTTTTATACTTAACACAAATGTGCAAAGTAATTTTTAAATATGCATGCGCAGCTCTCAAGTACAGTTTAAAGCCTTGTACACGTATTTAGTATGAGCCTTCTTCTCTTTTCATAATTAAAGTAAGTAAGAAGGCAAAGATCAGGAAAGTGATATATCATGTACCACACCTGATTCAGGCCACCACATGGGAAAATGACAAAGACACAAAAACATCACACACAAGAGAGCCTAGCTGCCAGCCCTTTCCCAGCATGTGACCACAAGGCTGCAATGAACATACAAGAAAGTATGAGAAACACGAAATATAAAGGATCCACAAAAAAGAGCGCCGAAAGAAACTGTGTTTGCAGGCAGAAAATGCTCTTGCAAGAATTCACAGCTTTCTGCTGCGACAAGTACCAAAAGTGGTGTACTGGATCTTAATTGAATTATTCACATGAAATTCAGAATATCAACTCTGGTAAATTCAAGGTTACTTAACAAATATTTTGACTGAGTTATCACTACCATATATCAGAAAGTTTTTTTGAATAATTTACGCGAGGTCATAAAATCTTGGTGCCTTATACGCCTTTCTTAAATCACTTTAAAACCACCCAGAGTTGTCTAGTAGGGTTAAGGAATTACATGTACGTGTGTCAAAAGCCTTAATATATCTCTATCTCAGGTTTTTCCGAGCAGTGAAACTCTGGTAAGACTGCAGATGTGCAGTTTTTAGTTAATTATTTTGGTGAAAGTATCACGTATTACATTACCCATAACACTTTGTTACAGTTAGTCAGTATTCTAATTGTGTATTAATTTTATTCTGGTTTCATTTAAAGATTAGAAATGTAAATGCATACATTGCATTGAAGTAAATAACACATTCAACATAAACCTGGGGATTTCTTATTTCATAGATAAGAGTTATGAAGCATATATATACAGTCAGTCAACCCACTTTATAGCGACCATGTTTGTTCCTAGTTATATTTGACGTTAAAGTGAATTTGCTGTTATAACGAAATGCAGACCAGTACCAGGTTTCCACATCATAATCATTTGATAAAAAATATTGTACATATGAATTTAAATGCTATTATTCTTAGTGTATACATCAGTTGAGTTTCATATTGCATGAAAATTCCAAAAGTTTCCCTGCTATCAAATGTGACAGAAACTCTTTCATGCAAAAGATCATATCCTGATCACCAAATTGACTGACACATCGTAAAAATTCGTTATAATTAATATATTTTTAAAAGAATATCTGTACCCAGAACTTACTGTCAGTGTCATCAAGTGAATATTCTGTCATAAAGAGGGAATATTAATGGAAATAGATCCGTTCCCTGCAAATTTATGTCGGATAGTAAATATTCTGTTATGAAGAATGACGTTATATAGAGGTTTGATGTTCTTGACAGCAAAAGGGGGCATTTCATAATTTGTTCAACTTAAGAAACCGTACCAAAACTTTACCCTGAATTGAATACATATGTTGGAACAGACACATAAGGTTCATTCAATGCCATTTTATCCACAATTTAACGTTAAATATTTCTTTTGAAAGATAATTGCTTATAACGCATAACAGCACTTAACATTTGAAGATCTATGTTTTGATTCCGATTCTTCCCCATGATACTACCGCATAGAAACCGTACCAAAAAATTTACCCTGAATTTAATACATATGTTAGAACAGACACATAATGTTCATTCAATGCCATTTTATTTCACAATTTAACGTTAAATATTTCTTTTGAAATAAAATTGCTTAAAACGCATAACAGCACTTAACATTTGAAGATCCATGTTTCGATTCCGATTCCACCCCATGATACCACAGCAAAGTGTAAATCATTTGAAATCGTTTCTATGCAAAATATACTGCTGATCCAACTATTATACATTTTAATATGTTGTACTCTTATCTTAAAGAGACTAAGTCTGCAACTATGAACATTTTTTTAGTTTTTTATTTTGTTTTTAAATCATTTGTAAAAGTAGAATTAAGTTATGTTTTCACAATAAATCTGTTCATAATAGCTGAAAACTGCACGGAAAAGTAAATAATCTTACAAAACAGGTGTGTTTCTCTTGTTGGTAATTATTTGCGTCCCTCCAATAATTATAGACAGTTAATTTTAAGATGAATGCTGTTGTTTTGATACTGATAATTTGTTAAGATTTACGAAATTGGTAAAATGTTTACCCGAATTTTAGGTTTTTTTTTTTAATGTGTTCTTAAAAAATAGAAACATTAGTTCTTAAATTAAAAGATCAAAAGTTACAGACTATGCAGCTTTAAAAAACGGCAAGAATCTCTTGGTTGAGAGGTAAACTGGTACATATTGCATGATAACGTGTCATGTAAAATAATGTCCAATACAATTGTTTCAAACAAATGACTGGACACGAATTCGCCTGCGATGTGAGCTACAAATTTTCCATGGTTTATTTGAAATGTTCTTGTCGTGAGGCAAACAACCTTAATGTACCTCAGGACAAAAGAATTCAGACAAAATGTAGAAAATTTGCAGCTCGTAACAGCTTAGATAAGAAGTTAAAAGACCAGTGCAGAGCACTATATACCTCTTTCTCTCTCTTTTTTTCATCATAAAAGCACCAACTGGAAAACTAAGGGGTTTTAGGCGATTTTCTCAGCCTCAATATACAAAACTAGACGGACCCTTATATGTTTTCCTTTTCAGAGTTGGCAGCTCTGTTTATTAAGTTTCCTACCCACGTAAATACATGGTCGTTATGTCATTATTGCTTTCATATTGTTAAATCTAATGTGTGAAATATGAATTTCATATCAGAATTAAGGGTAATGTTGGCGCCATGAAACGTGTTTAGGCCCTCCAGTGATTTTTATTGATCATTCCAAGATGGAGCTTCTTTAATGGAGCATATATGTTGCACGTTTGTCTTTATTATACTGTCTCGTCTGCTCCTTGCAGTTTTGTAATCATTTGCTGGGAAAGGGCTGACCTCTTGGCTCTCTTGTGTGTGATGTTTCCATGTATTTTTGTCACTTTCTCATTATGGTTTCTAAAGCTAGGTGTGGTACTTGATTGTATCAATTCCTGATTTTTGCCTTCTTCTTAACTTCTTCTGTTGAATATATATGATAGATCTAAATAAAAAAATAATACCCAATATGCAAAGAGGTAAATGCATTGCCTATCAGTGTTTGCATACATGCTAATAACAATTTTCTTATGAGTTTACTCATGTCAACAACTTCTTTAAATATTTCAGAACCAAAGAGTTAACCACGAAGCTGCACGTGCACGTGCATACCTAGAAGCGCATGTTAATGAAATGACAGCATTGTATGACCTTGCTATCACAAGTTACGCCTTGGCAAAGGCAGGCAGCAGTCTAGGAGTAGTAGCATTTAGTAAATTGGACAAGTTTGCTCATTTAGAAAGTAAGTATATTTCAGTATAGATTCAAATTGACATATAACGCAGTGGCAACGGTTAAAAAAGATTTCATGCTAGAACTGATTGTTGACAGCTGTTATGAGTAGTTATTAACTGCATATATCTTATGGAACAAATGTGTGCGAACGTTAACAGCGCAATAGTGTTGATGATAGTTATATTCAGATAGTTCATTCTGTAATATATTATATATCAATGTATCTATTTGGTTTCTTTGTATGCTAATAGTGCTTTTCAGCAGAAATTGCAATCACAGCAATGTTAAGCAATTATTTTAAAAATGTGTCTTGCTATAAAATACAATTTCATTGACTTTGTAAAAAGTGTATTTGACATGACCACAAACATATACATAACAAGGCTGGATAAGATGGCAGTTTCAAAGCATACAAACAACCAACAAAAAGAAGTTTCTGAATTAGAAGGAAACTTTACATTGTCCACTGCACGCGATTGTAGATCTTATATGAAATAATTAACAATGTTTATCACAATAGCTCATATTTATACCATTGTTAAATGAATACGTACAAATATTGATTCAAGTAATTGCTGCAATTGAACTAAAATGCATGCTAAAACCTTAAACAACAGTCTGTTTGGTAACTGATGCAATAACTTTAAGTGAAAAAAGATATATTTCACATCAATATAATGTTGATATTTTTCATGTTCTGTTTTTTTTAGAAATGTTGTGTTTCTACAGAAAGCATGATGCCACTCTTAAGCTGGTGCTAGGGGGCGTGGGAGTTGTTGCGACTTCCATTAAATCTGTTATTCGCTTAATTTGTAGGTTCTCTGTTTTTCTGAGGGAACCGTTTTTCCAGAATATTTTTGGATTAAGATATATGCAAAATGATTAAAAACTCTGTTTTGTGTATAAATTACATCTAATATTTATTCAACCTTCATTAGATACTTCAAGCGAACGGAAGTTAGCTTATAAACCTTTGTAGATCAATGGAATTTTCTTTAAGAAAGCAAGTGAGTAAGACCACAATCACACACTGCAGACAAAGACATTGCACTGTGAGTGAGTGAGGAAGACACACACACCATAACATCTGATATACTTAAGCCATGGTTGTCCATTTTATATATTAAGGGTAAAAAGTTGGAACTATATTTTCAAATGATATTGTTTTCTTTCTCTGCATATGGATTTAGTCTTAGTAAAAAGTGCATGGGCTATTTAAATTTACCTATTTCATTTTTCCCATCTGCAAAGGACTAAGAGTCGATTGTATGTATATAAAATGATTTGTTATAATTCAGATGGCAAAAAGTACTGGTCAGCTTCAGTTGTCCCACCTAATACAGTGAACAGACCTTGGTATGATACCTACTATCAGAGCCCACCTCTTGACATAGAAATTGCCTCTTATGCTTTACTGTACTATGTCCATACCCATCAACTCACAGAGGGCGCACCTGTACTGAGGTGGTTGACAACACAGAGAAACTCGATGGGTGGATTCAGATCGACGCAGGTAAACATTTATGAATTTTATTTGCTTATTTCTTAGCTAAGCATTTTCTCTTTTTTTTGGCAATGCATCCATCAATTTGTATATCACTTTTTGGCTCTATTTTGAACACATCATTTGATGCCATATTGATTTGAAAATGGTTTTAAATTATACTTTGAGCAAACACTCTAGAACTTGTCACAAAATTTGCCCAAACTAGTAACTTTCATTAAAACAATATGGTTTAATTTCAATCCGGTCAAAATGTGGCTGGAACGTGATAAACAGAATTACCAAATCAAAGAGAAAAAATTCTATTGTTACAATAATAAAGTTTACCATTGGTTTGTGCAGTGTATTAAATCAAAAAAGGCATTCCCACATTAGTTAAAACTTAAGCTTAATCCAAACTGCCGAATTTACTATCTGTGGTGTGTACAAAGCAATATCTTTTTGGATTTCCCTCAAAATTCTAAGACAAACATAAAAGATAGTTTCTGGTCCCATTGATATTTTTCCACTTTACATCTCCAATAAGTTATTGTCATATGCGTGTCTATCAAACTAACAGCTACTTTAAGGAAGGGAAATTGTTTTTTAAGAAAAATATGAGTTTCAGCACTTGTATCTGCTTCATCTAGGCTAAGCAGTCATTTTGATTTGGCTGTTAAAGTTATAAGTTTTTGTCAGATAGTGTCACATGAGTCCTCAATAGAGGTGAAGAAAAGGAATAAAGAAAGAAGAAGAAAGTATGTTATTGCTCCAAGTGTAAATGGTGTTTTAATATCTAATAATGGTTTTGTTTATAATATTCTGGTAGAAAGATTATTTCGCTCAGCTCAGTGAGATTTTTTCACATAAATCAGGAGCCAACAAACAGACTGACAAATTAGAATATGCCCAATATGAGAAGTCAAGTCACATTTGTCTAATTAGAGTCTGCAAAATCCTTTCTATGTCTAGCTAGCCAGCCGGAGCATTTTCAGACCAAACACTAAATTCTGAAACATAGAGGATGTAACATGATTGATTATATAGTATATAATTACTAAAAACGTTTGGGAATATGTGAGGTTTTCATGACCAAGTATTTTATCTCTTTCCCCAGCAAGTTTGATAAATCAGATAACACAGAAGCACCAATATTAGATTCTATTTCTCATATTACATTAAAAGAACTATGAAATCATAATTTTGGCGTGAAAACGTTGCAACTTTGAAATTATGCATGTGGTGTTATTATTTATGATATTTCATAACATTGCCAAAGTCGTCTGGCTACTGGGGTTTACCTGTTGGATTTCTTTTGCTCCAGTATTCAGTTTTATGTACTGTTGAATCCTTATCTTTGCTTTATCTCCTTTACATATCTTGATTTACATGTTCTAAGAGATGATGCATGGATCAGTTAGGGGTCTTTCGTGCAAACCAAATATCAAAACACAAATATGTTTGGTTTGCATGAAAGACCATGCATCATCTCCTAGAACATATAAATCAAGATATAAAAATGAGATAAAGCAAAGATAAGCCCCCATTAAAATATTTTAATAATCGTTCCAAGGTGGTACTTCTTTTAGGAATTATTTGTGTTATTTATGTCTTGTGTTAGTCATGCTTTTGCTTTGTTGGTCACCTGCTAGGAAAGGGCTGACCTCTTGGCTTAAGTTTTTTATGTTTGATTGTGTTTTTGTCACTTACCCTTGTGGTAACATGGGTCAGGTGTTGTACTTGATTGTATCGATGCCTGATTTTTCCACCTTTATTACTTTTGCTAAGTTTTGATCCATTTTGATATATGACATTTTTTCATTCTCAGAGTTTTTGTTCAATGGACATGTTTTAAGAATTGAAAGTTATTTTTCTGCGTTTTACTGAGGTATGAAATGTCGTTTAAATTAAATCTAATTTTAGCATGAAAACCTCTGGTTTTCATGCAAATTAAATGTAATTTTCCCGTTATTTCGTACCTCAGTGAAATGCAGAAAAATAATTTCCAATTCTTATAATAACTACTTCTTTCGTTATTCTTTCTTATTCAGTATTTATAATAATTATGTTTTCCTAAAAATAATGTTTCAAGCTAATAACGTTTTGCGCATTTAGACTATGTCGTGCGTACGTAGATGTTAGGGCGTTCAAAACAACAAAAGGCAGGCCTTCTCTAATTGAACAAAAACAACTACATTACAGCGACTATAATCCCGTTTTTTCAAAGTGACAACCATGGGTGTTCATTAAAATATGTACGATAGTTACGTCATTGGATATGACTTTATTTGTTTACATTGGTAACGAAAAGCGTCATCTGTCAAAATGGCTTAGAAAGGAAATGAAATGACCCCCAGCAAAAAGAAATTGTGCTATCTTTATTGAGTGATTGAAGAAAGCAAAGACGAATTGCAAACAAAATGTTGGATAAACCAGGCAACAAGAAACAATTTTATTGCGGGGCTCGACTGAAAACATTCAACGAAGTTGCAGGAAAACAAGCAAGGTGGGAGAGGTAGTTGCATCATTTTGGGGACTGGTAGCTGAATAGATCGCAGCAGACAGTTAATCGACATGACTACTGTTAATTTAGTAATTTAGTATGTAAGTTATTCTTTGCTTTTCCACCTGAAAATATATGTGTTGAGCTAAGTGTAAGGTAAAGTGTCGGTAGTTGCAGGCTGTCCATTTCTCTTCATAGAAGAATTGCACAGTATCACAAAAGTACATCTGTCTTGAATGGTCCCGTCCCTCATGAAAACGGACCTCATGAAAATGGACCGGGTTCATCGAAAAATGAAATACAGGTAAATGCGATCAGATGACCGTTCTTAACCAATCAGATTAACAGAGTTCAATAAATGTAAAGAGAGTTGTAATTATATTTGTTTTGAATATTACAATTTGGAGGTTTATATGCTTATTGTACTGACATGATCTTTTTATATTTCCAGGACACTGTTCTAGGTCTACAGGCAATGTCAGAATATGGTGCCATCTTTGGTGGAAATCTAAAGATGGATATAACTGTTACTTCTGGAAACTTCACCCAGGATATTCATGTTGGAAAATCAGATGCCATGGTCCTGAAGCTCATTGAGGTATACACATCAATGTGGGAAAATCTACCTATTCATACAATAAAATAAATGTAGAATTGAATACTGATTCAATTGTCATTCTGCACATTACAATACATATACTAGATATACATAATTATTATATTATATGCAATCATTCAAAACGAGTCCATAATTGTGAATTCTTCTTGATTCACTCTTATATATCAAATGTGTTCAGTTAATGTAGATATCAAAACTGCTGTTGTTTGGGCATGCATGTTCCTTAAAATTTCTCCCCATAAAGTGTTATGACTTGGGCCTATATTTTCATATTCTCCTCTTTTGTTAAAATGACATCAAACATTGGAGGTGTGTCTTCCATTTTCTCTTGTAAACACAGAGAAAAAACAACTTAAGCTGTTTTAAAACTGGATAATATCTCAATCAGAAGAGTACAATGATGGCGCAAAGGCAATGAAATGGACATGTGTGCTTACTGATGACCCAACAACAAAAACACAGTGATAATGTACTAAAAAATATTACAACGTGCCTATGTGTGCAAAGTGATGACTCAAAAGCAACAAAATAGATTGTGTGCACAATTTTACTCAAAAGAAACATCACATTCTGAACACAGTGACTCAAAATGCACAAAGTGACATGTGTGCAAATTGGTGACTTGGACCAGCCTGACTATATGACCAGTTTGATCAGAGAGTTTCCTTTCTATGTTGAGAAAGTGTGATCAATTAGAACACACAGGCTGTTTAAGATTGATTGAGAATGATGCATGTGTTATGATATTGATTTCATCCAAAGGCAGAAACTTATGGACACGTAACATAGGCTGTTCTCGTTTGATATTTGAGAAATGTAAATATTTGGTTTGTAATATACTTTATCAAAACAGTTAAAAGCAATAGCAATATTTAAAAGACGTTTATACAATACTATTTTTCGAGTAATTGCACAAATATTGGTGAATGTTATCTTAACTGAGGATAACGAAGAACACAATATTTTAATCATTTGTTTGATATCCCTTTAAGGCTAATATCCATTAATTTCAGTGTAATAATACTAGTTCCGTCATTTACAGCTGTTTGTAAACACAAATATGAATATCTATGTTTCACTTTTGAGTAAGATTCTGTTACAAAAGTATCACAGAATGTTTTTTCACGACCATATTGAAACATGACATTAGTGTAGCAACAAATGGCAACATTCAAAACGTCCAATAATAGTAAAAACATCTACATCAAAACAGCGTGCTCTTTCCGGGTAATATGCACGTGATTGTATAATACATTTGTTATTAACAGTTATTTATTAAAACACTTCACAGGTACCAGGTTCATCTGTAGGAACAAGCCTCACCACAAATAAGACACATAAGATCAACCTCAGTAGTCGTGGATATGGTTCAGCACTTGCTCAGGTTTGTTGCATATTGAATTATCCATCATCAACATTGATCTTTTTACTTCTCACAGTCCCTGTATTCCAGTTTTTTGAGTTCTCTCTATTTCTGAGGGATCTGATTGCTTTGTATTCGAACTCTACAGTGTTTCATTTTTATTTATGTTGATTCTTATTTAGTCTTATTTGCTGGTTGTACCAGTTTTCACGGTATTAACGTTTCAAAGTAAATCTTGTTATGACTTATGATTATTATTTTAATAAAAATATTTGGATATAGATATCTATATATCTCCGCTACATTTGATTATCATGACTTACCATCAATGTGCTGACAGGTTAAATCCAGACTGATTCGGGCGGGCTGGGTCACTGTCCTAACAAGCGCCAGTATTTGTGGTAACCGTCACAAATCCAGGTTTATATTAACAATTGTCAATCTTTTTGTCAATAAAATGACACCAAATTTTAGCTTTACTCTAACCTAATTGGTTGTCAGTCATTTTTTACCAAAACAACCTTTCCATTTATGCATATGACAATCAATTTAAGCTGCCTGTTGTCATCGTTAGCTTTCTGACATTCGTTAAATGGGGGCTGTCAAGTTCAAAGATAATTCTTTCATAATGACGTCATTTGTGACGTAATGTGGCGGATAGATATTAGATGACAAGCAAAAATTTTAATATAATTGATTTGGTAACTGATGAAATGTCATTGCTCAATTTCTAGAAGTGGAAAAGTGGAGTTGTCTTTTCTCTCAAACCACGATTTCTTGAGCTACCGCGAATACTGGTACATCTACCATATATAATCATTTGTCACTCTTTCCCACCAATAGCAGATATAATTAAATAAAGGAGTTGACATATGCACTCATATTATATTGAATATGTTAAACAAGATGGGAAAAAGAGATAAAATGCGAGGCTTGCCAACATGTTAAATAAATTCAATAATACAGGAGCACAAAATTTAGATTCTATTTATCACATGCCATTGAAATTACTTGAAATCACACTTAAGGGAAGAAAACATCAATATTCTTCCATATTTTACGCAACGTTATAATTAACGTCACTATGTTACGTTACGTTACTAAATCTGTAAAGCACTAATGGTTCATTAATTTTATTGCATGGCGTTATAACACACCCAGACGCAACTTCATGTGATAAATCATTATTACTTTTGACAGGGATCAATAATAATAAACAGTAAGTTTGATAAGTTCCAATAACTTTATAGCTGTGTAGTATAGCTATGATTTCAAGGCCTTTATACATTTTTGTTGTTGCCAAAACCTATATGCTGGATTAAATTTTCAATAAATGGCCAAGATGTGCTAGTTTGGTGCCAAATATTGTATTGTATTTATAAAAACAGTTTGAACTATTTTTGTAAAAGCATTTGACTAATTTTATATAATCCAACCATTAGATAATGGTATTAATCACATAAGTCATGGGGCTAAAATCTTTTTTTATTTAAAGTCATACTTTCTTAGCTCTGATTGTTTTCATGTAATGTACTGGCTTTAATATATGTTAAACGTTTCAAAATCAATCCTTATATATATATTTTCACAGTAAACTGGATTACTATTGATTAAAGTAAGTAAGGTTGCAAAGATCAGGAAACGATACAATCAAGTACCACACCTGACCCAGGATACCAATGGGAAAGTGACAAACTCACAGAAGACAGCACAAACGAGAGCCAAGAGGTTAAAACCCATTTAGGTATGTTACGATTAGCATTTGTGTCATCAAAATGTGTGTAGTGTATGTAAACACTGACCAATTAATTAGCCACTATGATGTGTTACACGAATATTAATGGAATTGAAACCCTGTATTGGTGACAGTCTTTGGAGATTTTAGAAATTATTTCTTAGACAAGCATTTCAACATTAAAGTATGACAATATCAAAATGTTCAGTATACACTGAACTGTAGTTCTGAGTAGCCACTTTTCAATTTCTTATTTTCTGACTAAGCCCTAGTGATATTGAAATGACTTTTTTGCCAAAGTATGTGCATTGTAATGGACTAAAGTTAAGCGGTTGTTGGAAGAGTTTTCTATCACTTCACGATTTTTTGGTTTAAAAATGCAAAAATCAACTTTGTGAAGAAAATAAGCGTTTTGAGTGCAGTTTTTATCGAATTCAAGTACAGGTGATTGCAAACCTGCCTTGTCGACTTGAAAAAATATCAAACACTAGCCTTTTGCTTATGATAGACTTTTTATGAATTTTTAAAAATTGATAATTTTCTGAATTTTCCGAAATTTTCAGAAATCATCAGCTGCACATACTAAAATCATTGTATGTGTTTCAAATTATGTTAATATGTTTGACAAAACACCATGCAACTTGATGAGCCCATTTTCTAACGACAGTTTTACTAATCTGGTATCCACTTCCGATTTTAACGTGAAACTTTAAAGTTCATTTAAATGGCATATGGTAAAGATTTCTTTCAATTTTGAAGCAGAACAGTGACACCGATTCATAATGAAGAACCCCTGAAAATTGCACTGCTGTGCAGCGGATAATAAAGCGTACAGAGCAATGCAAAGTGAGTATGGATATTGCATGGTTAAGCTAAAAAATATTTTGATTAAGTTGTTGACCATGGATGTCTTCATGTTAACGTAGAAGAGATTGAGTGTTCAATTGTCGAATAATTTTGATTCTTTTCATCTTATATCACAGCTGTTATAAACATCTTCAAACTAATTAAATATGTATCTGATGAATAGTTTATATCACACTAAAAAGTGTGACTATTTGAAATGATGGTACCTTTACTCGGACCTCGTCTGTGCAAGGTCTACCAGTCATATTAAAATGACAAATTTGCAGAGTCTCGACAAAGCCTTGGACCTTTTTATAGAATTTAAATTTTGTGAAAGCGATTTTTACTTTCTGAATGGGAGCAAAAATTGTATGATGGCTACTTATAACTTCTATTCATTGTATATATGTCTTAACCTCACATGATTCATTGACATGCATGTTCAAATATTGGAGTAATGTGTCTGTCATAATAGCAAAACTACACAAATTGTCCAATTATAAATGTAAGCATGTGTTTATCTCAAGCTACGTATTTCAGGTGTCAGTAACGTTCAATGTAGAGACTGAAGTCATGGATCCTGCATTTAATCTTACCACAAACATTATTCAAGAAACACTCAGATCTATAGTTGTCCAGTTATGTGCCAGGTAAGATAATAATTATCCCTAAAATGCTTATAAAGAAACCTTTTTTTCTGTTTGAGTACTACAATAGGATTGTTCTGCAAAGATAATATACAGGAGCTTTCATAATGAAATTTATAATATACATGTTTTGTGGTTCATGAAAATCTTGCACTTCTGTTAATTCTACTAGCCTTTCGTATTTTAATATTTTTTTCTATACATATTGATGCAATTAGTATCAGACTGCCCATTGTGTATTTTAAGGGGACACAGGTAGAAATTTCAAAATTATAATGTTTTTGTCCTGATGGTGTATTTAATTAAAGCAAACAGTGTAGACCTTAATGAAAAGCAGCATTTCATCTGGGTCTTCACTGTTTGCCAAGGTAACCATTTAGGATTCAGTATACATAGGGTTTATACAATATCATTTATATTAAGCCCGCTAGTACCAAATGTTATAGATTAACTTTGCTAAAAACTTTTTTTTCATTTTTTAAACTTTTCATAAGCTAGGTAGATTATCATTTTATTTTTGTCTTCTAATTTTAAGAATAAAAACATAACTCGTATTTCAACAAATGTTTCAGAAGAACTATTGATGTTTCAACAATTTTGATCCATATCAGGATTAATATTCTGATTGTCCTGATATCTGTTCAAACTGTTTACAAAGATTATAAGCAGACAAATATTTGCTGATAGCAAGAGAAGAGTCAACTTCCTGATCATACTCACTTACTATTTTCGATTTATTGCTCCTAACTATATTAAGTCCTTTAAAGTTCAAAGTTGCACGTATACGTGTACATGCTCAAGCATATAATTACATGATTAACTACTTTCTATCCTCTGCCAAATGCCCTTGACGCCCTCATTGGAATTGTTGAAGCCGGTTTATACCAAGTATATATACCAGGCAGCATAGCGCAGTCAGTAACTTGTATGTCTACAGATGCGTGTCTGACTGCAGATTGAGGGGTCACAAGTTTGATCGAGGCATGGTCCCATACTTTCATATAGATTGTTATTGAAATAATTTCTATGGTCATCCGCCTCCCTTCCGCTGAATCATTAAAGAAGGCCTGTTGTCAGTTACAAGCGAAAGTATGTGCACAAAGTACTGGTTAACTGCTTGTTCAAGCTTGCCCAGGAAAAAGTGTGGTAAGGTGAACTAACTGTCCCACCATGACCATAGCTGTTGGCAACAAAACAAAACAAACTAAGTACATACCGAAAATAAGCACATTGCAAACTAATAAGTCTACCAGTATACTCTTACGTCTGATTTACCAAGATACTGGGTTGAGACTTACATTATCACAGATATCATAAAAGAATATAGGCCAGTTCACAAGATTTTATACTCATCGCACCTGTTGGCAGTGAAGGCATATGTACAGTCTTTCTATATCTTTTGCTCGTGGCATGCACAAAATAAGAAAGTTAAGACAAAACATGTGTCATTTAGCTTTTTAGGTTATATCAGCATCGTCAGTTAACACTTTACCTCAAAGAAATGCCTTTGAACTTTTTTTGCCAACAGAACAAAACCAGATCAGACAGCACTGTTGGATCAGAGTCTACTCTGTTTGCTTATAGAAATATGATATATCTGATTCAACACTAGTGGACCTGACAAGTAATTTATTTTATTCTATGTACCAACATGTACATTTATTTATATAATTATTAATAGTGGGTGGAGCATAGCATGAATATTCATGAAAGAAAGAAAATGAGATTTTGTGCATATTCGATGATCACCAACATATACTGTGCTTTGCCATATGTTCTAATGTCATATTGAACACTCTTATGGCATATTTATTATACCAAGATTTACTGGTAACAATATGTGATTTCAGATATAACGCCAACAAATTCACTACTGGTGGTATGGCTGTTGTTGAATTTGGAGTTCCTACTGGTTTTATGGCAGAACTTGAAAGTGATGTTACCAAATTAGTTGGCGTACAGAAAACAGAAATCATAGACCAAAAGGTCATGCTGTACTTTGACGAAGTAAGTTACACATCTCCATTCAAACCACATACAGACAAGCCAATCTAAAAGCAAAAGCGCTAAGTCTTGTCTTAAATGCTTATCATCAGTTATCTAGCGTGGATATGCTTCAGTTTTATTGCCATTCCATTTACCAATCAGAGACTGGGAGGAGTACATCCATATGGTAAACCACTTAAATATCTACAGCATCAAAATTTGGCGATTTTAAACGACCAACATATTAGTGTGGTTTAAGTTTGGCGGTTTCTTGATTAAATGCCCTTTATAAAGTTATTTTCTATTCTCATAGGGGCTACTTTTAAAGGAAAGAATATGATCCCCATCCCTATGGGAAGCATATTTAAGTCTCCCAAATGAAGTGGGGAGTCTTATCGTTTTTGCTCTGTTTCTTCTTCTTATCAATTTTTTTTTCTTCTTCTTCCAATTCTTTTTCTTTCTGCCAACATTTTGTCCAGACGAGTTCTCAGTAACCACTGGATGAAACGTTCTGAAATTTTGGGATATGGTAGATATAGATGTAAAGTTGTGCAACAGGGTTTCAAATTTCAAAATGTCAGACTCTAAGACTGATCCATGGATGTGCCCAAAATTGGCGAAATTTTGTCAGGAATTTTCTCACTAACCACTTAATGGATTGTTCTGATTTTTTTATATAATAGATATTGATATATAGTTTGCAAGAAAGTTTGAAATTTGAAATCGGGGACCTAAGGGCTGACCCGCATGTATGCCCAGGCTAAAACAATTCTTAAACTCCTAAATACCTAAGAAACTATTCAGATCCCCACCCTTAAACCATATATATTCATGTTTCTTATAATAAGAAGCATTCAGTAACACTGTTTGTGAAGTTACCAGTGGCATACAGGACATGCCTCACCGCCTTCACTTTATAAAATTCTTCATATCTTGGAAACAGTTCATATATCCACCCCTAAGCTGCCATATATAATTGTGTTTCTGATGATAAGATGCATTCAATAGTACTGATAGGGAAGTCCCGCCATGGCTTGCCCCACCCTGTTCATTTTATAAAAGGATTTCTATCTTGCAAACAGTTGAGATACCCACCCATAAACCGTATATAATGTTAGTCCTTATGTTAAAAAACACTCAATAACACTGACCAGGATGTCCCCAGGGGTGTGCAAGGGCATGCCCCACCCCAATGGCATCCCTCATTCACTTGAATGCTTTTTATCTGGGAAACTGTTCAGATCCCCACCCCTAAACCATACTTAAAAAATGTATGATAGACAAATTCAAAAACACTGATCAATATGTCCCCCTATAAAAGACTGGTTTGGGAGACTTTATAGTCGGTTGATTATAATCATATGTTGTCTCTCCTATCATAGTAGCCCCTTTAAGTACGCAGTTTCCTCTAGGTTGAACACATTTTACCATTGAAAAGATTTTTAGTGGTACAGATGCCAACATACTAAGGGTGTGTGTCTTTTTATTGCTTGTTGTGTTACTGAATTTAAAACTTTATTCGGCAGTCTTTTATTTAGGCGATTTTCGTTTTTACAGCCAAAACCGCCAAATAAAAATACCAAGGTCAGGGATGATCATAAAGGACAGTTAAACTATATGTGTATATGTGCTGATGCATGAAATTTTGGTACTTATTGCATATTCAAATAGGTGAGAAACAGGGCAAAGATCAGTAATCAATACAATCTAGTACCACACCTGACCCAGGATACCATTGGGAAAGTGACTACTTCATAATAAGACATCCCAGCAGGTGACCACTAGGCATCAATAAACAGACGCACACAAAAGCATAATAAAAACAATGCACAAATAACATAAATGATCCACAAAAGAAGCACCGCCTGGTATATTTTACTGACGGGCTTGAACCAGTTTCATGGTGCACCAACCTCACCCTTAGCTCAGATGTGGATCAAGACACATAAGGACTCAACAGTAAATAAAACTGAATATCTGAGCAAAAGAGATCCAACAGGTAATCCCTGGTGGGCCTGCCAACAGCCAAAGCATCAGGTCCTTACCATCTCATCAATATGTAAGTCTTTAAGGCGAAAAAATCCAAGAGTCTGAAGTCCGACCCACTGGCATGCAATTAAAGAGGAAAACAAAGTTGCCAAACGTGATTGGGTTGACCATCAAGCATGCAGTCTGTGCAATACAATAATGTTATAGTCAATCATTTTACAAGCCTCCTATGAACTCCTATTCTGACATTTACAGCAGGGCTAAAGGTATACCTTTGTCTACATCCATACTTTGTTCAAGTGAGCAGATTCGTCTGAGCGTTCCCTGCTCGCTGATGTGATAATACCAAAATTGTGCTGACCTATATACACCTTTACAACTGAAAAATGGTGTATGTTATAAACAATACATTATCATTAAATATTTAATATGATTTATATGATTGAACAATATAACTTCTTTACCATCTACATATATACAGCTTTACTACTGAGAAAAAATCATGGTGTAAACATTACATTTTCATTAATTCTTGGAAAAGTTTCATTGTCATTCAAACAATAAGTATGATCAGACAACATAACGTCTTTAAAATTTAGGCCAAGTAATGTTTTATACTTTTTATTACAAAAGTAATCTGATCTGGTGGATTGTGTCACGTTGAGTACATAAGCTCATATCATAGAATTTCACAAGTGCCTTGAGTGTGATTCATGGAAATGATGTTATCCACGAGACGTAATGCAAACGCATGTTTTGGCTTATCTAATATACTTTTTGGGTCCTTGTACTGATAAATATTGTACTATGCAAGGATATTTAGCGTGTAATTATGCCACTATAAACTTCGGTAACCAATGTGAACTAAGATGTGTCTCATTTGAGAAATTGTGTCACAACTCACGTTTTATATGGTGGCCTGTATTTGCTACCAGGATAGCGACAATTCCTAGAGTTATTCTACTAATGGACATTTAATAAATTAATTTTAGAGCATACGCATAAACTTATTCAATTGAACAAATTCCAGGCTATCCTGTCCGCTTTTAAGTTTTAATATTTTTCTCATACCCAAAATTAGGGGATAACTTTATTGAAAAATTTTATTGGAGAGGTATATCGTCGGATATACAGTCGGAAATTTAGTTATATGGCGGCGCACAAGCAGAGCCATAAAACTTGATTTTCGCACGTATATCCGACGGTAAACTTCCCTAAATGAACATTTTAACATGGTTATCCCCATTTTAATTAATTTCAGTATGAAAGGTGATAAGTTATTTATAAACAGCTCTTGTAATCTGTGTTTCTTAAGGAGGCTTTTAATTTACAACAAACCTAAAACAAACTCAATGTTTTCTTTGCTCAGATTCAATACTACACGGATACATGTGTAACTATTGAGATGATCAGGACTGATCTTGTTGCCAAGACCAAACCAGCAGCTATCAAAGTCTACGATTACTATGATCCAGGTAGGTTTAATCAACACACTTTAACAGGTAAATAGACTGGGTTATGTCTCATCAACAAATCTTCGACTATCTATTCTACAAAATTTGGTCCGCTTACATGGTACTAACATACATTAATTCAACTAGCTTTTGCTGCTTTCCTAAACAAATGGTAAAGGATATAAAACTTTACACTATACAAAGGTAACACAAATATAAAAGGGGAGTACCAAATGAAGCGCCACAGTCATATAATGGACAGCAGCATATACTCTAAAGACATTGTTCGCTTTAAGTCTGATTCAAGCAGGTTTGTTTCTAGTTATTGGTCAGATATTACTTACACCAATGACAGTTCGCCTTGTTCAGAAATAGTGTAGTACTTAATAAGACAGTCATGAAAGGACTGCACAAAATGAAAAAAGTGATGCTTTATGACACAACACAATTAGAGTAATACTTTCAGGCTGAGGACTGACCCACTTTTGTGCAATACAAGAGAAAACATAGTAATAACGCCTGATAAGGTTTATAACCATGCGAGCATACTGTTCTATTACACTCATATTTATGCCACTCTTTTATAACACCTTTTTACTGTTAACTTTGTATACGAACACAGATGCGATAGATGAATATTGTTTTGTAATGTTGTTTTTGCTAATTTGTACAGGTAAGGCAAAGTATGAGTTGCTAATTGAATGCAGATAAGTAATTATCTTAGTAAATGGTGAAAGCCACAATAAATTGCAGAGAGTGGACAAAACACTTGAGATTCAGTTATCATGATTAAAAAACATGTGAGCTTTTGTTATTTACATGATAAACCATTTTAAACAAGACTGAATCAATATACGAGACATGTTTCATGTTTATTTGAACAGATTTGAATTTCATTTTTTGCGGTTGCATATAATTAAAACAAACGAATTTTGCTTTTTCATGCATAACAGACGTGTCTCTGGTAATGCCAAACAGACCAGATGGCATTTTATAGCATAGCCATAACACGGCGGCCCTAAATACATCCCCACCCCCTTTTTACTGATTTTTAGAGCTAAAACGGGAATATCTTCTAAGAAAATACGTATTTAAGTGTGATGTTTTCTTTTAAGTTTGAGGCACACTCAGTCTATTATTAAGATGAGAAACAGCCTATGTGTGCCTGTTTTGCTTGGTAACTGGGCTTACTAAGTTCTTCCATAAAAGTGCCCAAATGGGTGTCTCATGTATAAAATGTGCCTTGGAAGAAGTTTGAAAAGCAAGTTCTCAAAACTCACAGCCGTCTTAATTTCTTAGATATTTTAAGTATCTATTACCAATAAAACTGATCACCAAATATTGCATTTGAGTATTTTGCATACAATTTTGTGTTGCTATGGAAACTGTAAACCCTAAAATTTGATGTAAAAGTCGCTTCCAAAAAGTAAATATCAAACTGGAATGCTTTATTTTCTAACAGAACATACTTTAATTATCTATGCACAATATATAAAAGGTTCCAAGAGAAAAGCGGCATATCTTTTAGAGAAATTGTTCGAGAAAGATTTAGTACATTTCGTTTCAGACAGCATTTTAAACACTTAAATTTTGACTACTCATCTTCAGAGACTGTTTCAAACCAGAAAATAAAGATTGCGAACTATTTTCTAGATTACTTTGTATTTCTGGAGATCAGACTAACCCATGGAAATCAATTATTACCCAATATAATGAGAAATAAATGAGTAACGGCATTTTCAAATTTGTTCAAATAAACATGAAACACCTCTTGTATAAACTGGGTTGGTACTCTGTAGTTTATACTATTGTGGTATAATAGTATACTAGAACATGGTCTCACTATTTAATTTTCTTGTTTCTATTTCAGATAAGAGAGCGCTAGCCTTTTACGAGTCACAACTGCTTAAAGATTCCTCATTTTGTGATATCTGCGCTACATGTGGCTGCTGAATGTAAGCTTCCTTATTTTGTTTTTATTGTTTTAATCATGAGAAAAATTGTATTTTGTAACACAAAGCAGGCTGCAGTTTAATATAACAGAATCAACTTTTTTATCATTCAGCCTATAGCCTGATATCAATTTACTTGGCGTTTACCTGGTAGCAAACCACATAGGAAGTTTTTAACATGACATGGATCATATAATTTTCTGTTTAGCTTAAACATTTATCCACTACCGGCTAAAGATGATGCACAGAGTACCCAGGTAAGCCCCAAGGTTTTAAAACATTTTTCATGCTCAACTCAACTGAACATGAGCTTTCAACTGCTTATAAAAACTTAATTAATTTCCTTGCTTTCAAACTCACAGATGATGAATTTATCATGCTAATACATGATAAATGCCAACAATTGTTGGAATTTTAACATTTATGCAGGGTTCGAAAATTGTACACGTCCGCTCGTATTTACGAGTGGAAGCTTGGTAAGGGCAAGTGGAAATTGCCATTTGCTAGCCCGACAGGACAAGTAGATTTATTTAGTTTTGTTATTATTTTTGAGGAAATAAAAAGATCTAACCTAGCATGTTTTACAGCCTGCAAAAGCAACGCAAACACAGTGAAGAAAGATCGTTCGGTATGTTTAAAATGTCACTAAAATGTGACCGGATGTTTACACTAGTTAGCAGTAACTGCAACCCAGTTAAATCTGGTTGATCTTTGAACTAAATACCAGGACACATTGGAAAATCGAGTCCCTAAGGGTTTTGAAAGTATAAAGCCGACGTTCAGGATTCTATCTCTGTATACGAAAACGGCTTACATCGATATGTTACTGAATTATGTGTTTTGTCTCTTTTAAAATACCAGACTTAAGGACGAGTTCAACTGGAGTAAAAACGAGTGAAAAATTTAGACCACTTGCCCCACAGGACGAGTAGGTCCAAAAAAAAAATCGAGCCCTGTTATGAGCATTATAATTTCATGCTCAGTTGACTTAAGCATGAAATAAAAGTTATAAAACCTCACCTTGAGGCCAGGATCTGCCTGCCAACAAAATGTCAAAATAATGGTGTTATGCTATTGCAGCAGGCTAATTATGGCCAGCCTTCATAAGAAAACTTGATGCTGGATAAACACGTTTTACATGCGAGCACTGGCAAATAGTTTTAAGGTTCATCAATATACTTTAAATATACACAGACCAAAGCTACATAGCTCACTCGCATATAGGTTTAGCTCTTTATTTTCAGAGTCAATATTATAACGTTCAATGAATATGTATTCTAACAGGGAAAACATATTTATTTCTAAAAAAGAGTTTCAACTAAACAATATATATAAATAGGGATCAAACATGGTTATCCATGCATTAACGTTTGCCAGGTCCCAGAAAGTGTTTGAAACTGAAAACTTTTTCATCTGTTTTCAACACCTTCCATGGTACCTGGCAAACGTTTATCAATTGAAATAAATGTTTGATTGCTATTATTATATAAATTGAATGAAATATTTACTAAAAATTGGCAAAACGTCGTTTTCAATTGCACTGTTTGGTTTAGATGGGATTGTTAACTATAAACATGCATACTGTTATAGTTGTTCTTGTCTAACTCCTTTTAAACTAGACCCTCTTAAACAGGTACTACAGTCAACAGTGATTACGAGTGTAGTATTTGGTCATGGTTTCGGCTGTTTGCTTATATAGAAACAATCTCCAAAGCTAAGCTACGATTTATTTGGAAGATTGTAAAGAGTGACGATTTGATGCACGACAAATAATCCTTAGTTCAATTCCCGTTGAAACATGATGAAATACTTTTATATCACAGAAAGGTGTTATAGACAGAACCCAAGAAGTACTGCAGGTATTTTAGAGCTAATTATGGTATATTTTCACTTTGCAGCTGATGAAAATTTCTCTTTGATCTCTTGACTATATCTCTTGAATATATTCTTTGTAATATCTGTGTTCTCAGTCAAAAATAAACGTTAATAATTAAAAATGAAATGTTTGTTTTTTTCTGTTTGATTGGCTAGAATGTACTACTCATTTTTGTTCAATATTCATATTTTCCTTCATGGTTAAGTATGATACTAACTTTAAGCCTCAATAAAAATGGAAGGAGTATCATTTCACTTGCCCCATTAAATGCAAGTTATAGAAAGGCCCAGTTAAGTTGAAGTGTCCAGAATGATTTTTAAGATTTCTCCCAATGAACATGTTATGTTGATTCAATGACGTAATGTAGAACTTCACACTTTTTACAAACTAAGCTTTACAAATTTTAACCCTTTGTATACTAATGGATTTTTTTTATTCTTATTTAATACAATAAACTTTGAGATAGTCCAGTGTACATATCTAGGGGTGAAATTTTCAAAATCTATTGTATTTTTGTCTGAAAATCTTCTTTACTTTAACAAACGATTTGGACCCTTACGCAATGCCTCATAATGTGGCATTTAATCTGGGTTGTCACTGTTTGTAAAAGTACCCTTGTAGGGTTTTCCCCATATACAAAGGGTTAATGTACGTATATACCATCTGTGTGAGGTGCTTAAACATGCATGTTTAAAATGTGCTTTGTAAATATGCAAAAGCTAATGATATTGTATATCAGTTTGTGAATTTACCAAATGGCATGCTAGGCCTGTTACAAATACCAGGTGACGATCAATAACATTTGGGCTTCAACGGGAGAAAGTATGAATTGTGGGGTTTCAAACAACAAAGGCGCATACCAGCCTGTGCATCCGCGCATACTGTTCAGCCCCTTTGTTATTCGCCTTTTGAATGTATTATATCAAAAATAGTAAATGAGTATGATCAGGAAATACCACAATCACAAACTGCAGACAACCCTGTGGCACCGCGAGGAAGAGCCGCTCAACCATCACGAGACACCATGAAGATAAATTAAGCAAAGCAATCAGCTCTCTCTTCCCCATCAAGATGATTGCAATACTAGAATGGACATAAAGTAACGTACAACAAAACATAGAACAATTACAGACTTCCACAATGGGAGTAACAATAAACAAAAAGTCAACAACAACAGAACCACTGCCTTAGAATGGACAGCAGCCAAAGCCACCGGGGGGGGCTTAATTCCATTTTACTGGCACCAAATCCTCGCCCCAGACTCCGCTGCTGTTGAAGTACAAGAAATGTTCAGCTCGCATGGAGGCCATCTAACTAATGCAATGTATCATCATGGAAAAACACTCTAATCAAATTACTACACCATGATGAAACAAAGAAAAGGGCTCATGACTCACAGATAGTCAGAGCTATAGAAAACCTCAAGTTGAGCCACGGTGGGTCCAGCTACAGATAAGCATCAGGCACCAACCCACCGATTAAAGCTTTACGTCAGAGCCGTCATAGAGTCTGAGGCCTGACCCACCGTCGTGCAATTAAAGAGGAAACCATAGCTATAAACCGTGATTGGGTTTAAAACTAGGCATGCAGATTGTCGCATGATATCTAAGTTAAATCCAATCCTTATATAACGTTAACTATCTTTTTGAATTGATCACTAAAATTAGAAATTGATCGCTGAAACAAAACTGTTTATCAATGAAATTTCAATTTTCTAGCTGGTCTCTGTAGCTGAGGAGACTGATTTTAGTCTCATTTTGTTGGAAACCCCCAAAACAGGTTTTGGAACGTCGATGCCCATTTATAGAACTGTTATATCCATAACCTTAATAGCCAGCTAGGAGAGATGTGCTCTATGTAAAGATCTGGACATCGTTGCAACAAAAAACTGTCTTCAAGTTTCCTGATAAAATGAGATTTAAGCTGGTTTGACCAGCTACAGACACTACCTAGAAAATTAAAATTTCACTTGTAACATGTTAAGATATTATACTTTCCAAAAACCAAATAACAAAGCAGCTGGTGAGACTGCGCAGAAGCGCAGGCTGGTCTGTTTGCAAACTCTAAAGAACAGGAATTTTTGCGTCAAGGCCCAATTCTAATTGTTACTCCCATTGTGGGAGTCTGTAATTGTTCTATGTTTTGTTGTACGTTACTTTATGTCCATTCTAGTATTGCAATCATCTTGATGGGGAAGAGAGAGCTGATTGCTTTGCTTAATTTGTCTTCCTGGTGTCTTGTGATGGTTGAGCGGCTCTTCCTCGCGGTGCCACGGGGTTGTCTGCAGTTTGTAATTGTGGTATTTCCTGATCATACTCACTTACTATTTTTTAAGTCAGTAGATAAAGGTAAACAGTAAAATATGACACATGATAATTTTGCAAAATAATAATAATAATAATAATAATAATAACTATCATAATAATAGTACGAGCGCTGTTCAAATATGAATGCAAATAGCTTCATAACTTTCTTTACATATATGCTACGACAAAATGTCATACCTTTCTGGAAAGAACTATTTGTCGCCTTTAAAATGGCGCCAAACACAATGAAACACTCACTATATTTCTCCAGTTACAGACCCTTATATAAAGGTCATTCCTGTATACTGATTTTTTTCTGAAGCAAATTGCAATGCACATTTTGGTACATGTGCGGATATAGTGTCATATTTTTGTAAGTTTTAGACAAAATGGCACCACATTTTAGATGCAAGTTTAAGTTACAATCCAAAAATTGCTTGCAGGATAAAGTTTATATAATCCTGTTTCAATCTCAAGTAAACAGGCACGTTTGTGACGTCATTATTTTTATGAGAAACGTCATTTTGAGTTATCTACTGGTGATGTAATAATGAACATCGCTGTGTATTTTTCTTTGCGTTTTGCTGAACACATGCTTAATATGCAATAGGGGAGTTTTCAAAATGCGCCATCCTCTATTTACAGAGCCATCACGTTTTATATAATTTTTTCAAGCATGTTTCTGCCTCTTAATGACGTGTTAACATTAATAAAAAGATGATCAATCTGTCTAGTCCTCAAGACCAGGTGAATAATTTATTGTAAATAATGCCCACAGTGGTCAAACTTAATGTTTACGTTCAAATTTAGAATTAAGCCGCAATGTTATGACACAAAAATAAGCATAGATTCTATAACTCCATCACTTAAGGAATTTGTGACTTGATAAAAAATGCTTTTCAGCGTTTAAAAATTACCCACTATCCATAAAAAATTTGTAGCAACAGCTCAGTATGAGCGATCAACATATTGTCTTTAAGTTAAAACTAGTTTAAATGTTGCTTCTTGCATTTGTAAGAGATAAGTTTAACTGAAAACTGAAAGATGTTTTTTTATTTACTATTTATTTTACTATTTATTTGCAAACATAAGGAGACTTTTGTGAAAACTATTCGTTGTTATTTAACAAAAGCATGTAAGATTTTCGTAACTTTCACAGAATCATAATGTAAGAATATGGGGATACTTCCTTATCAATTTCAAGAAATTTCACTTGTTTATCGAAAAATTATACGCTCGTCTATATCACTGGTTTATGATCGAAGAATAGAGTTTGTTAGTATACTAACGTGACCCTCATTCAAAGGGCTATAGCCCGAAAAGTATACTGTACTTTTCTTCAGGTCTGGTTCCAATTTAAAGGTTACATATAGTCCTTTATAGAAACGTATACCATTTTGTTGTTGCATATATGTGAAGAAAGTTATTAAGCTACTTGCATTCATATTTGAACAGCCCTCGTAATAGAGATATTGGAAAAAATCTTATCTGATTAATGATTAATAAAAGATGATTTGATCCTACAAGTAAAAAGATATATATCTACGAAAATGAAATCTCAAGACAAATACGTGACATTGGATTTACAAGACGTTTTGTTTGATTTTATTCTTTACATCCCGGTCAACAATTTTTCAGTTATATTGGGAGGGGTCTTACTGTGTTGAATAAGTACTTAGCAAGAATTTATGTGTCTTGCTTAAGGACACAATGCAATGACGCTGGTGAGGCTGGAACCAGCAACTTCTTTTTTGTTACCCATTATGTACAAAGAACATATCAAATTTCGTTGAACTTAATATAGTCACGAAAATATCAGAAAAGAAGTACAGGCATTTGGTGAAGAAAAGGGTTTAAGATCACTATTAGGGGTATTTGGGTATGGTAAATTCAAAATCTAATATTGGCAAGCTGAAAAATGGTGTCTTTACTATCTATTTTGCATATTCATCAACATTGATAAAAAAATTCAGAGCAGGCGTACAAAGTAAGAAAGACAGCAAAAATCAGGAATCAATACAATCAAGTATCACACTTTATAATGGGAGTGATGTAGTGGCCACTCTAGTGCCTTCATTTTTGGATGGATCTTCTTTATCACATTACAAACAATAGCCAAGAGGTCAGCCCTTTCCCTTCAGGTGACAACAAGGCAGCAATGAACATACGCAAAAGCATGACAGACACAAGGCAAATGCTCCACAAAAGAAATACTGCCTTGGAACGGTCAGTGATAATATTTTACTGGCGGGTTTAAGCAGGTTTCACGGCGCCCCAACCTCACCCTAAAGTTCAGATGTGGATCAAGATGCGTAGATGTTTGGTTTGCATGAAAGACCCCTAACTTATCCATGCATCATCTCCAAGAACATATAAATCAAGATATGTATTAATATTAGCAGCTATTAAATCTACAGCTTGCTTTGAATTACGGCCACCCTTTGATTCAAAACTTATATTTTCTCTGGGTGAATACGGCTAGTTTGACGTTTCAAATAATTCCATTTACTACCTCTAACTAAAATACCTGTCTGTTTTTGTGGACTTTTAGGGTAATAACAAGGTTCTCCCTTAAATGTTTCTCTAACTGAGAAAGACTCATATGCACAAAATGACTGAAATATTTAAACTATCGATTATCAGAAAATTCACCAAAAGGGGAAATGAGGGAAAAGATTGAATGAAAAACAAATGAGGGGGGAAATTAAACTTCCTACCTTATCTCATCTTCTACCTGTATCTTAAGGTATCTGTCATTACACCAGTAAGGTCTTTTAAATTTCTCACCTCATTAATTTCCTAAAAACAAAATGAAAAATTAGAAACTGGCCCCGTTGCTACATACAAAATTAAAAGAAACACATAATATTCATCTGCACCCATTCTGGAACCTCTAAACAAGTATAAGTGGTTAGTTCTAGTGCACATGATTCACAAAACTATCACAGATGATAACATATAACCACTTTACATATCAGTAAAAATGTTTTCACTCTTGCTATAGCATTGTCAATATTATTCTGGCAAAGTTCATTGATATTGCCATCAAATAGACAATAAATACACAAAATTAATGTGGAAAAATTCACAAATCAAGCCAAATAAATTGCAAATATTAATAAATATGTATTTTAATCACAGAAGCAAGAATGACAACATTTACTAATCACTTAATATGAAATATCACAGACTGTTCTCAAATAAGAGTTTATATACAGGTCCATTAAAAAAGTTATTTCACTACGCAATATTTCAAAAGTTTTTTCACATTTTTATTATACATTAATGGTCTATGTTTTACCATACATGTAAATAAATTATCATGCCATTTTGTTTTTATAAATCATATCAACGTATAATCAGACAGCAGTTGTATATACATATCAAATACATTTCAATGAAAAAGACAACAACATAACTTTAAATACTTTACAACAACATTATACGCCTACATCATAAAGTCAGTATTTCGTTGCATCTCCATTTGCTCCAATAAGATCTGCAATTCTCCCTGGCATTGAATTGAAAAGTTCTCCAGGACGCTCAGTGCTACACTATACCACGCTTTACATACTGGCTTCCACATCTCTACTTTGGTTACCAATCTCTTTTTTCATTATATTCCAAACATTTTCTATGGGATTCATGTCCGGCAAATTCCCTGGTTATTCCAGAACAGGTATTCCTTTACAGTCTAGGAATATTCTAGTACTTTTAGAGTTATGAAATTGCGCGAGATCATGTATAAAAATATATCCCTTCTGTAGGAACACAACGCATTCACATGCCATTTCAATATCATGAATAACATCATTCTGGTATTTTTGCACTACGTATCCATGTTACCTTTCACATTTTTCTGAAGAGACAGGCCTCTGTTGCTAATATCTCCCCAGACTTGCTCTACTTGCTGGCAATTTTACAGTTGTCTGAAAACACTTAGCATGATTTTTTATATTCTGTTCGCGCCAAATACGACAATGGCGTCGATTGTTATGACTATGAAATACAGACTAATGTGAATGTGTTGTGTTCCCACAGAAAGGATATATCTTGATGTATGATCTTGCGCCATGCCATAACTTTTAAAAAATTAGAACATGCCTAGAATGTAACGAAAGACCCATCCTGAAATGGCCATGGAATTCGCCAGAGATGAATTTCATAGAGAACATTTGGAATATAATGAAGAAAGATATTGGTAACCATCTGGCGTGTTCAAAAGAAGAGATGTGAAAGCGAGTATGTGAAGCGTGGTATAGTGGAGCACCAAACGTCATGGAAGAACTTAACAATTCGATGCCAAGGAGTATTGCAGATCTTATTAAGCAAATGTAGGTGCAAAGAATACTGATTTTATGATGTAGGCGTACAGGTATGTAGTTATAGTTTCAAGTTTTCAATGGAATATATTTAAATATGTTATTGTGATTTCATTGGAATGAATTTAATATTCATATACAAATGTTGTCTGATTATACGTTGATATGATTTATAGAGCCAGAATGGCATGAGAATCTAACTACATGTATGGTATAACGTAAAACATAGACCACTAATGTATTTTTAAAAAAATGTGAAATTTTTTTTGAAATATTGCATATTGAAATAACTTTTTAATGGACCTGTATATGCAAATATATGAAACGAAATGGTCCAAAAATCAAATATATCTTTTCAAATCAAACAATATTCACATGTTAAATTTACTCTGGCCTGCTCTAAGAAATAACTCAATTTTTCGTAGCGTGCAGAGTACAGGTGCACCTTGCAATTAAATACAGGAACCACACAATGTAAAATACACGGAAAAAATATCAAAGTAAATTCACTGCAAGACCAGTGTCACATGTATGGTACCAAAGCTGATGAGATTCTGGATGAGCTGGAGGCTATCCGATGATTCCTGTAATTGTGATTTACTTCATCATTGAATTTTTATGTGTAAATATTTATAGACATAATTATTACTGATCAGATTTTTAAAACAATGATTATGCAAGCTTACAACACAAATTATGGCCATTTTATATATGCATTTATAAAATCACAAACACAACACTTGATATGGAGATGGATACATATTTGAAGACATACAACGAAACATGGCTGGAGGTTTGATGATCTATAAATTATGAAGCATGGTTGAAGATGAAAGTCAGTCAGCAGAACACTCTTGTCAGTGAGATGGTAAAACCACGTTGGGCGCCAGTTTGTTGCAGGGTATGGATTCTGGGATGCCAGTGATCTCAACGACATATGATGGTATTATATTTAATTTACAGCAGTAAATAAAAAGGGTGTCCTGCTACAACAATAAGTTTCCATATTATCTCTATGAAGGAATAATACAAATCTATAACTTTGCAAACGATCTACAGCCTTTAGATCGATGGAGTAGGTCCGACGGCAGACAAAATGAGAATCACGTTTTCCCAATCCCATGGCATATGTAATTGCGAGGTTATACGCATGCGCTTATTAAGTTCATGAAGGTGTGTTTGTAAAATCCAATCATCTATTGTCTGACATTCATATGTCTAACTAAAACGGTACTGATTGGTCGATAAAATAAAATCACTCAGTGTCAAGGTACCCCATGACAAAACAGGTCGAACTAGTTTCCCAATGCTTGGTATGATTACTTAAATATCAACATAGCTCAATGTGACTCACTAGAAGAAAATGTGATTTATGGGTTAAGCAAAATATTCATAAAGTTCACCTATCAGTCTTCTTCAATTTATACACCAAGTCACCATAGAATTCAGGTTCTGAAAGTCCTTGGCGCAAGAGGGATTTAAGACCAACCTGCAATTTAGATATGAAATCAAATATTCATCTATAAAATTTAGAAACTGATTTGCGAAAATTATGATATACTGATAGCCTTGTTTAAGAATTTTCTGAGTTTACAATTTATTGAAAATGTTGAAGTCTGCAACATGGTTAGATGCTCTAGCAAAATGAATGAGTTGAGAGATATAGACTCCATAGTATGTAGAGCGAGGAACATCACCATCTAAAAATGGAAAATTGACAATTTCAAATTCAAATCTTCACGTTTATCATGAATTTTGTTAGAAACAATATCCTTAGAAATGGACAAATGCATGGTTAAAAACGCCGTATTGGTATCAGAGGTATTAGCTTTATTAAGTTGGAGCTCTGAAGGGTTTATTTGACTTACCATTTTGTCAAAATAAACGTTATTAATGTTAAAAATATCATCCCAATATTTTGATGTAGTGTTACAACCATCAATATCATCTGCCTGCTTATTGTCAGAAAGAGATATCATAAAGTCTCTCTCATAACAAAACAGAAATAGGAATAAAGCGGCAACCAGGGGAGCACAATTTGTGCCCATAAGAATATCAACTACTTTTCTATACAGCTTGGTGCCAAATTGAATTAAAATGTTGTACAACAAAAAGGTCAGCTTATCACATACATTTTGACAAGACCATGCATGATATTTTTTAGAGTTTTCCAAAGTAAAAAAATGCGTATCTATCACTACATGCAAGGTCAGGAGAGCCTTTTTTATTGAAGGTTCTTTCAATAAGATCAATAAATTTATCTTTTATCAAATTATGATGTAAAGTCGTGTAAAGAATAAAAAAAATCATAAGTAGACAAATTGGTCACATTGATATCTCTAGCTTTAGATTTATCAAAAATTTCACCTGAATTTTTAATAGACTAAAATAGATTTTATGGATCTCTCATTTTCCTTTTCACAGTACTTAATTACATGTTTAAACAGCTGTAACACATGAGGTTAATAATTTAGAAAGTTCTGTTGTCATACAAGAACTAGAATTAGCAATACATATTGCATTATAGGGTTTTTATGGAGTTAAGGTAGCCAGTACAATGTAGGAACTTTGTCTTGGTTTTCTTTAGCTTTGGCACCAAAACGTAGGGCTGTATGACAACCATGCATATCCACAACTACCCTATTACTCAAAGAAGGCTGCAGTTTATAGGCCTTAGTGTCATCAAGCTCACGTTTAAGAGTATCATTATAATACAATCATCAAACAACTACAACATTATTAGCAGATTTATCTGCTGGAACCAAAACATAGTTCATATGAAAATCCTGGATACCTCATTTGAGATTAAGAAAAGAAAATTTAGGTTTTGGGGGTAAAAGATGTGAATTACAAGAGTAAAATGAAATATGAGTGTCAATAATTTTAAAAATGTTAATCTATCATTCCTTCAAGGCATCAGGTTCAACATTTTTAGTTTACACCAACGATTACTGAAGTCATTTACAGAAGTAGCCATCTCTCTAAGATATTTAGGGAAATCAATATTCAAGGGAAATTTATATCTAGGGCCCATTCAAATAACATTGCAAACTCTAGCATCAGGGTGTGTTAATTTGATTAGAGTGTTTCTGCATGATGATACATTGCATTAGTTAGATGGCCTCCATGCGAGCTGAATATTTCTTGTACTTCAACAACGGCAGAATCTAGGGCGAAGATTTGGTACCAGTAAAATGCATTTAAGCCCCCCGGTGGCTTAGGCTGCTGTCCGTTCAAAGGCGGTGGTTCTGTTGTTGTTGACTTTTTGTTATTGTAACTCCCATTGTGGGAGTCTGTAACTGTTCTATGTTTTGTTGTACGTTACTTTATGCCCATTGTAGTATTGCAATCATGTTGATGGGGAAGAGAGAGCTGGTTGCTTTGCTTAATTTGTCTCGTTGGTGTCTCGTGATGGTTGAGCGGCTCTTCCTCGCGGTGTCATGGGGTTGTCTGCAGTTTGTGATCGTGGTATTTCCTGATCATACTCACTTACTATTTATGACATTTGAGCCATTGCATGTGATTTATTACAATGTGGTATTTTGACATGTTTAGACTCAGGCGAGCCTCTGCAGCCTATTTTAAGCTTAGAAACCCCAAATGCTGTTCGGTCAGCAGCTAACAATCATATACTTAACGCCAGTAAAAACGCAACTTTTACAGTATAACCTTACTCGAGATTTAATGCTATTTTATCATTCTAATAAAATAAAAGCATAAACCTATGGTCGCGATATCAAGCCAATACACTTTTGGTGCAGATAAAGCAGTCCAGATAAGCCAGGCTATATATTTTGATAAAGGGACACAACCCGAACTTCCGACAAAAACACTGCAAAATCACCTTATTAATCTGGATATCAGATCTTTATTATGAATTGCTCTTTTGGATTCAAACTTTCGGAAAATTTCAACATTGCTCTACTTTCTATGCACACGCAACAAATTTCTTTAGTCTTCAAGTTTTGACCTTCAAAATGGTCATCAAAATTTCAGCATGAAACCAAAGTAAACGAAAATGCGACACTTTCGACGGTAAATATTGCGATAAATGATAACCATAGGTTATGACCTCGTAACTTACTCTACCTCCAGATATTTAGATGACTTACTTAATATTGATAATCCTTATTTTGAACAAATGGTAGGTCAGATATATCCCACTGAACTTCAGTTAAATAAGGCGAATCTTCTGATACTGAAGCTCCGTTTTTGGACTTGAACTTGTCAATAACAAATGGCAAAGTTTCTTCTAAAATTTATGATAAACGGGATGATTTTAATTTTGAATTAGAAAATTTCCCATTTCTTGATGGAAATGTTCCTCATTCTCCTTCCTATGGTGTATATATTTCTCAGCTTATTCGTTCTGCTAGAGTGTGCTCCAATGTTGATGACTTCAACAACAGAAACTTATTTTTTAACTGCTAAATTATTAAAACAAGGTTATAGATATAAAAAAAAATTCGAAAAGCATTTTCTAAATCTACCACAGACACTCAGAGTTAATTGTTAAATACAACATTGGGTTAAAAACTCTTCTGCAACAAGGCATATCAGAACCTATATTTTATGGTGATTTAGTCTTTAAATTCAAACGAATTGTTGGAAAACCTATTTTTAGTGATCAATTCAAAAAGATAGTAAAACGTTATATAAGGGTTGGATATAATTTGGATATAATTTGGATATCATGCGACAGTCTGCATGCTTATTTTAAACCCAATCGCGGTTTATAGCTATGGTTTCCTCTTTAATTGCACGACGGTGGGTCAGGCCTCAGACTCTATGACGGCTCTGACGTAAAGCTTTAATCGGTAGGTTGGTGCCTGATGCTTATCTGTAGCTGCACCCACCGTAGCTCAACTTGAGATTTTCTTTAGCTCTGAATATCTGTGAGTCATGAGCTCTTTTCTTTGTTCATCATAAAGTAGTAATTTGATTAGAGTGTTTTTCATGACGATACATTGCATTAGTTAGATGGCCTTCATGCGAGCTGAACATTTCTTGTACTTCAACAACAGCAGAATCTAGGGCGAAGATTTGGTATCAGTAAAATGCATTTAAGCCCCCCATGGCTTAGGCTGCTGTCCGTTCTAAGGCGGTGGTTCTGTTGTTGTTGACTTTTTGTTTATTGTTACTCCAATTGTGGGAGTCTGTAACTGTTCTATGGTTTGTTGTACGTTACTTTATGTCCATTCTAGTATTGCAATCATCTTGATGGGGAAGAGAGAGCTGAAAGCTTTGCTTAATTTGTCTTCCTGGTGTCTCGTGATAGTTGAGCAGCTCTTCCTCGCGGTGCCACGGGGTTGTCTGCAGTTTGTGATTGTGGTATTTCCTGATCATACTCACTTACTATTTTTAATTTATTCAGTTTAATTGAAGTTTTAGTGATTTTTCAAATTTTGGGGAAATTTCACGAAAAATGAAATTTAAAACATAAATTTTAGGTCCTTCCAGCAAAGTGAATTTTGTGTTGTAAACCGTTGTTTGGTTTGTGTGAGTGATAGGCAGTACTTGCGCGCTGAAATTGAATAAAATTTCAAGATATAATATGGTTACCAAAAAATTTGATAAATTTGTCATTTTTCACCAAATTTTTGGCAGAAGCGTACAATTGAGCTCAAGTTTTGGTGAAATGTTCTCCTACGTTAGGGACGTTTGTTAGTACAAAGACAAATTGTATCAAGCTGATATTTATAGGAAAAATACCACTTGTACCAGTTGCGTTTTTAATGGCTTTAAGAATAGAATACTCAAGCGACAAGCAAAGGCTCTGATCAGACTGCGCGTATGCACAAACGACATTATTGGTAATCTCATGCACTGGCTCATTTATATTACCTGTAATCAAATGCCCTTCAGTGAGGATATAAATAATTAGAATTTTGACTATGTCAGGAGTCAGGAGTATTGGAATTTATGTATATATCAGTTACAATTTTATTAAAGTTAAATATAGTAGACCTAATTGGTTTGTTATATTTAAAGGAAATGATGGAGTTCTGAATTATTAAAGTAATTTGGAATATATGAAATCATTTTATTATCTTAAAAGATACTATGTTAGTGTAAGAAAGACAGCAAGGATCACTAATCGATACAATCAAATACTACACCTGTCCCAGGATGCAAAATGGGAAAGTAGCAAAATCCAAATAAACATCGCAACCACAAGCCAAGAGGTCAGCACTTTCCCTCCAGGTGACCACAACGCAGCAATGAACAGATGCGAAAGCATGGCAATCACAAGACAAAAATAACACTAACGATCCACAAAAGAAGTACCGCCATGGAGCATTGTAAATCAATAAACTCCATATCATTGTTAATGTATGGAACTTTGATAAAATTTTGTATATGGTTGACCTCTGAATCGATACAAGGACTAAGATGATAAAGGAATAACACCTTGTATGAAGTGCTGCTTTATATAGTTTGTTAGATCTATCGTAAAGTTTATTGGCCTCTAACTCTAATTTACGCAAAACTGTGATATGCAAGGAACTTGAAAAAGAAAGTAAGCCATGTCGACCATGATTGTTAAAAGCTATAAAAAGATCTTTTAGAGAAGTATTATTGCGTTTTTCAGTACCATTTTTCCACTAAATGTTTCCATTTTTACGTTAACTATGAGATCTACTTATACGTTTTTTTACATTCCAAAAGAGGAAAAACATCGAAATTGGGCATTTTAGAAATATTACCTTCATGGTATATATTATCATTAGAAATAGTAAGTGAGTATGATCAGGAAATACCACAATCACAAACCGCAAACAACCCCATGAAACCGCGAGGAAGAGCCACTCAACCATCACGAGACACCAAAAAGACAAATTAAGCAACGCAACCAGCTCTCTCTTCCCCATCAAGATGATTGCAATACTAGAATGGACATAAAGTAACGTGCACCAAAACATGGAACAATTACAGACTCCCACAATGGGAGTAACCATAAACAAAAAATCAACAACGACGGAACCACCGCCTTAGAACGGACAGCAGCCTAAGCCACCGGAGGGCTTAAATGCATTTTACTGGTACCAAATCTTCGCCCTAGATTCTGCTGTTCTTGAAGTACAAGAAATGTTCAGCTCGCATGGAAGCCTTCTAACTAATGTAATGTTTCATCATGGAGAAACGCTCTAATCAAGTTAACACACCATGATGAAAAAAAAGAAGAAAAGGGCTCACGTGAGCTAAAGAAAACCTCAAGTTGAGCCACGGTGGGTCCAGCTAAAGATAAGCATCATGCACCAACCCACCGATTTAATCTTTACATCGGAGCTGTCATAGAGTCTGAGGCCTGACCAACCGTCGTGCAATTAAATAGAAAACCATAGCTATAAACCGTGATTGATTTTAAAACCAGGCATGCTGACTGTCGCATGACATCCAAGTTATATCCAACCCTTATATAACGTTTTACAATCTTTTTGATTTGATCACCAAAATTAGGTTTTCCAACAATTCGTCTGAGTTTATTACCTGAAGGAAAAGGTGATTGCAAAAATTAAATCCATTTTAGCTAAGTTTCATGTCTCTTTATATTTTTTAATCTAGATGATCTGTTTGGATCAAATATAATTTTTTGACTGGATGACTTAAAATTTTACTAGGTGTATGGCCATTATTTTTGAAATGGCGATAAAGAAATGTGTCAAATCATTTAGGCTTTTTCATTTTACGAACGTGCGCACAAAACCTAGTCTTTAGGGATAAGCCAGTTTGTCCAACATATCGCATGCAACAATAAATTTCATTTCAAGTTATAACATAAATCAGATCAGATGAAGTTCAGTCCATATCATTATAATTGATAATGGAAAACTGTCTACCATTTACAGATGATGTAATGGTAGTTTTAGTACATAAATATGTGCAGCAGACACACCTCTTGACATTTCTGTTAGAAACATTAGGACACATTCCGTAACTTTTGAATGCATTAGATGGTTTAGTATACTTCCTGATAATAGGAGATTACTGATGGTGGGACGCATGTTACAAAATGTTTTAACAGAACTAGGAATACGAATAGAAGACACGTAATGTAACCTTATGGGAGAAATGTTCAATTTTGCTAATTTAGTTCTTATCATAAAAGTTGTGTGGGTAAGTACCATCCCAAAACAAGCAATCAACACACCAGCTATTACGATGATGCAACCAGTATAATTATATGTCCTTCAAAAATGAAGGTATAACAAATGCACCCAATAATCCAAATGGCTAATACAAGTCCATAGAGATAAAGAAAGCAGAAGTTATACAAAGGGGTATTAAATCGGTCATCTAGTGATCTTTAATGCAATACAGGACATAGAGGATGTCCAGGGAAAGGAATAATGGAAGATTAGTGTACACACAATCCCTAGAACTGAAATAATATTATCATTAAATGAAATAGTGCAGAAGTGCAACTCACATGCTTCAAGCCCAACATGTAGTATAAAACTGAGCAAACCATCGCCCCTACCTACTAATCAGGCTCTTTTTTCTGCAGTATAAATGAATTTTGTTTTAAAAAGGTGGACGTTTTGAAAGCTGAAGTCATTATAGGGCTGAGATACCCCTGTTGCCACCATGTTTTACCTCTTTTTGGCCACTGAAGTCGGGAACCCTACATGAGAGGAAAATTTCATTGAAAAAAATACCGAAATGCAAGGTACTTTTTCTTAGTCTACCCAATAAACTTAATCAACAAAAGCAGAGAGATGTTATTCAACAAGTACAGTAAAGATATATCCGTCTAATAAATATCATTTATTTCCCATAGTTTTATGATTGATCAATCACGAAACACCTTACAATTTGAATATTGTGCCGAGCTTCCACCAACCTTTTGAGCCAATATCTTCCCTTTTTACAATCGCAGGTCTATGATCTATTGTCTATAATCTTAAATGGTATATTTGCCAAACCAAATAGACCCATATGAGACGTCTGTTGAACCGTTAATTTCACAATTCGTAAATTTTACGACGTGAAGAATTGGTTTCAATTTCTCACAGCGCATGAACAATTGGTACCAATATGTCTTACATGTAAGGTAAATGCGCACGTAGTAAAATCATGTAGCAATCACATTAATAGCTGCTGCATCTTGCAGACGATTCCAAGTCTTCACACGCATACCATAATTGTATAAGTCCTAACTTATATTATTTTAAGACAAGGTCAAACTTTGATAACTATTAGCCTGTTCTATGGGAAAGGTGAAAACACTTTTTTCAGAAACTATTGCAGCCAGTGACCTTAAAGTTGGTAGATACAGACAATTAATTGAGATTATTCACATGTGCGAGCATTTGGCACAATTGCTCAAATTTGTGAAGTATTGGTACCAACTCTTCCCATATGTGAAGAATTGGTACCAATTCTTCTCATGTACACATTTTCACATGTAAGAGGAATTGGTACCAATTCTTCACATCCCATAAATAACATGCCACAGGTAACGAATACTTACCATTTTTTTACATGTTACTAATTATAATCGAATCCTTCACATATATGAGGAATCGGTACCAATTCTTTATATGTGTGAGGAATTGGTACCAATTCTTTGACAGCCGAGAAAGAGTCGCACGAGTTTTTCACAGGTGTGATGAATACATACCAATTCTTCACACGCCAGAAATTAACGACATAAGAAATTTGAGCACAAATGTTAGATCCCAAAATGTACTGAAATTGACCATGCGTAAATTTCAAATTTGGCAAATATTACGTATTGGTACAAATTATTCTTATTGTTGTGAAGTTTTCGAAATGAGAAATATACGGTTCAACATAGGTCAAATAAAAGCGGATAATAAACACCCCCTCTGCCTAAAAGAGAAGCACTATCCAGATTCAAAGGTCTTAGTACTAAAGGAGTACTTAAGTCTCTTAAAACTTTCTAGACAATTGTTACCACTAGAAGTAAAAGGACATTTAAGTAGCACATCAAAATATATGTTTTGAGGTGAAAAAATGCGAGCCGTGACATAGGATTTCCAACAATGTGGCATTTTGACATGAATAGACTCGGATGAGCCTGTGCGGTCTCCTTATGAGCCTAGCGAATCCGGTCTGAGTTCCGTCAGCGGAGTATTCAAGCGAAAAGCAGAGGCTCTGACCAGACTGCACATATGTGCAGGCTGGTCGGAGGCTTTGCTGGTAGCACATATCACATTGTTGGAAATCTTGTTACCCCCATTATGTCTGTATATGTTACAATTTACCTCCAACTATAACATTGACCTTAGAGAAGGGCACCTGAAGCCATTGCTTTGCATGTCATCGCATGGGGTGCACATGTGTAAAATGTTTTCTGATTTGGACCAATGGCACAAGATATTTTTTGTTGACAATAATTATGTACATGTGACCTTTGATCTCATACTTTGACCTTGACATTGAGTTGGATGAATAAAATATTTGCTCTTGTGTTGTATTAAGTGTATACAAACTCAAACAATTACAGTTGGCTTTCCATTGCATGAAAAAAAACTTCTGACGGTAAAATGGGGTAGAAGCTGGCATCCATGCTAATTATGTTACTATATGTGTTGTAAAACATATAGGGGCGGATGCAAAAAAACAAGTGAGTATGAATAGTATATACCACAATCACTAACTGCAGAAAGGCCCCTGGTATCGTAAAGAAGAGCCACATAACAACCACGAGACTTCTGGAAGGCAAACAAAGCAAGGCAACCCGCTCTCTCTTCCCCATCAAGATGATTACAAATCCAGAATGGACAAAACGTAACACACAACAAAACTTAGAACAATTGCAAAATCCCACAATGGGAGTTACAATCAACAACGAATCAACAACAACAGAACCACAGAAAAAATAGTTAGTGAGTATGATCAGGAAATACCAGAATCACAAACTGCAGACAAACCCATGGCACCGCGAGGAAGAGCCACACAACAATCACGAGACACCAGGACGATTAACCAAGCAAAGCAACCAGCTCTCTCTTCCCCGTCAAGATGATTGCAAAACTAGAATGTTCATAACATAACGTACAACAACACATAGTATAATTACAGACTCCCACAATTGAAGTAACAATAAACAACAAGTCAACAGTAACAGAACCACCGCCTTAGAACGGACAGCAACCTAAGCCACCGGGGTGTCTTAAATGCACTTTACTGGTACCGAATCTTCGCCCTAGATTCTACTGCTGTTAAAGTACAAGAAATATTCACGTTGCACGGAAGCCTTCATACTATTGCAATGTATCACCAAGTCTCGAATTGTCACTGGGTCTCAGACTTAGTCTACAGGTCACAATAACATAAGACAACCCCTTTAGCAGCGTAACCTTAGAAATTCAGCTTCAAGCTTTCAAATAACATTCGAAATTGCGCTGCTCTGTACACTTTTTATCAGGGACACGGCATTGAAATTTTCTGCAATTATTCATTATCACCAGACGTCACCATTCTTTTTTGAAAATTGAAAAAAAATAATGCATTCAAATTGAATTTTAAACTTTCACATTGAAACCGGAAGTGTACAGTAGTGCAAAAAAACTGTCATCGTCAAAAATAAACTAATAAAGTTCTACTGTTTGGCCTACAGTGTCCAGATAACAAAAGTGCATTTAACAATTTTAGAACGAGCTATTGATGAATTTCGAAAATCTCGAATTTTTTGAAAAATGCAATACTTTTAAAAATGCGTAAAAATATACCATTAAGCTAAATTTCAACTGTTCAGTGTTTTTCAAGTCGAGTAGACCAGTTAGTAACCACATACACAGTGACTTCATTTTTTAAAACCACGCTCAAATTCATATTTTTTGTCTTTAAAAAAGTCCATTTTTGCATTTTCTAACCCCAAAAAATTGGAGTAAAAGAAATTATTCCAAAGCAACGCTAAACTTTTGTCCGTTAAAATGCACATATTTAGACAAAAATACATTTATCTTTTATTAGCGTTTTGGTCAGAAATAATAAGTTTGAAAAGTGACAGATTAGAACTTTGTTTCAGTTTAAATGCTAGTTATGTTTTGTTTTCTACAGCTGCATTTAAAACTGATGTAGACCCATTCTTTGCTTATAGCCCTGGTTTCCGCATTTATTGCATGATGGTGGATCAGGCTTAAGACTCAATGAAAAACCCTGGCCTAAAAATTTCATTGGCGACATGGTGCCTGATGCTGGGCCCACCGTGGCCGAACTTGGGGTTTACTTTAGCTCTGACTATCTGTGAATCGTATGTCCTTTTCTTTGTTCTATCATGGCAAGTGCGGATCCAGAGGGGGGGGGCAGGGGTCGGGGCCCCCCCCCCCCCCTGGAAAATCACAAGTTATATGGGTTTCTATAGGGAATAAGCAATTGGACCCCCCCCCTGGAAAAAGTTGGACCCCCCTGGAAAATGTTGGACCCCCTCTGGAACCTTGAAAAATGATAGATTTCTTAAAATAATCCGAGTACTAAAAAAAAAAAAAAAAGTACTTAGTGTCCTTTCTATTTTTGCAATCATGTATTCTTGCTGAGGAAACGAGAGCTCGTTGTTTTTCTTTAATTGTCTTCCTGCTGTCTTGTGGCTGTAAGTGTTATGTGTATCTTTCTCATGGTGCCGTGGGTCTGTTTGCAGTGTGTAATTGTGTTACGTGTTGGTCATTTCCTCTATATTACAATCAAATATATCAGCTCTTTAGTGTAAGTTTCTTTGATACTTCACGTTTGGCAGTGAACTCACAGAATTATTGCACAATTATTATTGCTATAGCGGATCTTTTTTAAGAAACATGTGTAGGATTTGCACAGTCAATGGCATCACATTCACAATGTGGTGTGCATTTCAGATAAGCTGTCGAACATTTGCGTTACATCTTGCACCCACTGCTTATTAGCTACATGCGTCTGGGATTGTTGGCAAGCGCTCCCAAACAGTTTCTAGTCCATCTGTACCTTCTTGCCAGCCAATATAGTTTCAGTTGGTTCGTTTTCTAGATTTGATATCGCCTTGTAGCTTGAAGCCCAAAAAAATAGTAAGTGAGTATGATCAGGAAATACCACTATCACACACCGCATATCTTAGTTTGATAGTTTGGCCTTCTGATATGTAACTCTAATGCGTATTGGGTTGGACGCAATATCTCTAGGTCACGCACCGCTTCCACCAAAATGCAAAGCTTGGCATTATCAATACCCTTGACACCCTTATCTTCAAGTCCATACAACTAACATACAAACTAGTAGACAGCGACAGCGTCGTCATTATTATCCCTTCCTACTCTAGTTTGTTTGTTTGATTCTTTACGTCACATCAATAATCTTTCAGTTATAAAGGGACGGGTCTTCCGGGGTTGAAACAAAACAAGGTTATAGATATCATAAAATTCGAAAGCATTTTCTAAATTCTACTACAGACACTCAGAGTTAATTGTTAAATACAACATTGGGTTAAAAACTCTTCTGCAACAAGGCATATCAGAACCTATATTTTATGGTGATTAAGTCTATAAATTCAAACGAATTGTTGGAAAGCCTAATTTTAATAATCAATTCAAAAAGATAGTAAAACGTTATATAAGGGTTGGATATAACTTGGATATCATGCGACAGTCTGCATGCCTAGTTTTAAACCCAATCATGGTTTATAGCTATGGTTTCCTCTTTAATTGCACGACGGTGGGTCAGGCCTCAGACTCTATGACGGCTCTGACGTAAAGCTTTAATCGGTGGGTTGGTGCCTGATGCTTATCTGTAGCTGGACCCACCGTGGCTCAACTTGAGGTTTTCTTTAGCTCTAACTATCTGTGAGTCATGAGCCCTTTTCTTTGTTTCATCATGGAGTGTTAATTTGATTAGAGTGTTTTCCATGTTGATACATTGCATTAGTTAGATGGCCTCCATGCGAGCTGAACATTTCTTGTACTTCAACAACAGCAGAATCTAGGGCGAAGATTTGGTACCAGTAAAATGCATTTAAGCCCCCCGGTGGCTTAGGCTGCTGTCCATTCTAAGGCGGTGGTTCTGTTGTTGTTGACTAATTGTTTATTGTTACTCCCATTGTGGGAGTCTATATTTGTTCTATGTTTTGTTGTGCGTTACTTTATGTCCATTCTAGTATTGCAATCATCTTGATGGGGAAGAGAGAGCTGATTGCTTTGCTTAATTTGTCTTCCTGGTGTCTCGTGATGGTTGAGCGGCTCTTCCTCGCGGTGCCTAGGGGTTGTCTGCAGTTTGTGATTGTGGTATTTCCTGATCATACTCACTTACTATTTTTGAGCCCGTACTAAGCTAGGATTAATGTTCTTGCTCAAGGACACAACGCAGTGACGCCGGTTAGGCTCGAACCCGCGGCCCTTCGGTCTTGAGTCAAGCACTCTACCACTGAGTCACTGCACTCCCATCCTACTCTAGTAAGAAGATGAGGATATTTAATGAACGTTTTCTAGCATGTTCCTTGCCTTTGCCAGTAAAAGATTGTATCGCATCCTATTAGACCTTCTGTATGCAACATTTTGGTTTGGTTAAAATGTCGGACAATACTGACTAGGGTAGCTGTTCAGCAACTAGATGGGCAGGTTAGCAGTTCATTACTCTTAGACTAGCTATTCCTGTGAGCATCCAAATTTCAGTATTGCAGTCTCTAAGGTGATACGAGTGATGTTCGAAAAGAATTGCTTATTTCTATCTGGAGACTTCAAATTTCAAGTAAGCCCAAAAGTGCTCATTCCATGCCATCAAAGAACTCGCCATGGCTAGAAATGCAAAGCTTCAACCGATGTATCCACTTCCTGAAGGCGTCACGGTACGCTGATTTGGGCACAGTAATAAGGTACTGATGAATAGCAGATCCAAGAGCCTGTTAGGACTAGTATTTCCGCCCAGCAAGGAATTATTTCAAGTTCGGAAACATAAAGAAATCACATTGGGCAAGATCTAGGGAATACGGGAGGTGAGCCACTTTAACGCGTTGTCTGTTTTGTTCATCCGTCAACAGATGTGGAACCCATCTAGCAAAAAATCTTCCGGACTTTCAAATGCTTCTTCAAAATAAGGTGAACCGTTGATAGTGATATGCCTACTTTTCGTGTAGTATCACGAACTGTAAATCTGGTATCTGCTTCAATGATTTCCTTTATTTTTGAAAAACAATTTCTTTACGAGATGCAAATTTTGGCCTACCTGATTTTGGTGCATTTTTGATGGACTCTACACCAGATTCACATTTCTTTTTTCAGCTCCTAACTGTGTCATATGACACACAAGAAGGTCCTTAAGTAGTAGAAAGTTCAGTCACCAGCTGCTTCAAAGAACAACCAAGTTTTGGGCGGGCTTTGATGTAAGCCCATATTTCATATTTCTGGTCGACGCTTCTACCAACCATTTTTACTACAGTGGTCAATGACTGCGTGTATTAATATGGCAAATTTTATGTCTTACATTTAATCTAACATGTACATTTATACACCGTTGTGTAGACCTTGAATAAACCTAGATAAGTATATATTGGTTTTTAACGTGCCCCACGTGGATATCGAGATATAGGACAACAAGCAATTCATTTCGAACATCCCTCGTTCAGTATAAATATAAACACGATTGTGTCGCGACATTTAACAATTATTTTTATATCCTACACACATATAACATCACCCTAGTGCCCAGTTCTTCATTATATGATGATAAGTGGGGCGCTTCACGCCTGTTAGATGTACATCTGAGGGAATTTTCTATTCAGGTAATCAAGAGTTTTGGCCATCAGAAGTACAGACACGATATTAGCCAAGTCAGACTTGTTCTCATCTAGTACTATAAACTGATCCCAAGCTTGTTTGATTTGATTTGATTCTTTACATCCCATCAACAATCTTTCAGTTATAAAGGGACGGCTTTTCCTGGGCTAAACCAGTACTAAGCTAGGATTAATGTTCTTGCTCAAGGACAGAACGCAGTGACGCCGGTGAGACTCTAACCCGCGACCTCTCGGTCTCGAGTCAGGCACTCTACCACTGAGTCACTGCGCTCCCTAAATAATCCCAAGCTTCTGACAAAATTCAAAACTTCCAGCGTGTAAAGTGCCCGATTTGACATCCGACCAGCACGAGGCAAACACTAGGATGGGGTAACGAATCACAACGGCAAACTATCAAGCTATGGTATGCCTTCAAGCAGACCATAAAATAATGAATTTCGAAAATAAACAGAAGCTATTGGCAGGTGTGAAAGTACAGGTAGACTAGGAGCTGTTTGTAAGAGCTTGCCAGCAATCCAAGACACATGCATGCAGCTAATTAGCTGTGGGTGCAAGTAGAAATGTGTGTCAGTGAGATGCAAATGTTCTACAGCATCTCTGTAATACACACCAGCTTATGGATCTGATGCTATTGACTGCGCTAATCCTACATAGGTGACTTAAAATAGATCTGCTATAGAAATACTTTTTGCGAGCTAATTCATTGTTTGAGTTCTGTGACACAGACTGACAAACGGGTGAGTTATCATTCCGCAACTTACACAAAAGGCTATTTCAATTATAATAAGAAATGTCCAACATGCAGCTGTAGAAGACTCAACAAAACATCAATTATAAGTAGTGCTTATTTGACTATTATTGAGCACTACCAGGAGAAAAATTATTTTCAATCAGACATGCCTTAAACGGACTTTCTAAGAGACGAAGCCTGGCTATAGTCTGGAAGATTAGCACCTAAATTGGAGAAAAACACACGTGCTAGTCAGACAGCACTGATGTGAAGGCTGATCTGCACCTTTGCTCTTCTTATATGCTTAAAGCATATTTTCTCTTAAAGTGGCCCCATATGAGGCCTATGAGCTTCTTTACTGCTAGTTTACAACTGGATAGCGTAGCGCAGTCGGTAACGTGTCTGGCAACAGATGCGAGTCTGACTGCAGATCCAGGGGTCGCGAGTTCGATCCCGGCCCGGTCCCATACTTTCGTGGAGATTGATCATGAAATAATTTCTACGGTCATTCTCCTTCCTTCCGCTGAATTATTCAAGAAGGGTTGTTGTCAGTTACAAGCGAAAGTATGTGCACGAAGTACTGGTTAACTGCTTGTTCAAGCTTGCCCAGGAAAAAGTGTGGTTAGGTGAACTGACCGTCCCGCAATGACCATAGCTGTTGACTTGGGACGTAAAGCAACAAAACAAAAAAAAACTGGATAGCTATAGTTCCTTCAGTGAAAACCTATATTTCCTTTATTATGCTGCGCTCATATGTCCTTTTCACATATACTTTGTTTATAGGGTGTGTTAGGTATGCTGATCACAAGAATAAACTTTTTTTTATGTATTTTCCTTTTTGCAAACTGTGCACTTAAGTGACCTTAAATCCTAGTCTGGCCTGTAGTGACACTATTAATATAACAATGCATAGCTGCTAAACAATTCAAATGCCGTTATATTATAATTTTGTCCTGTTGGATTGGTATGATACTTAAAAAAATGCAGCATTAACAATTAACATTACATATAATGTAATTTGGTTTTGCGAAATTTGCACTTAAATGATATTTAACCTTGCCCAGGCATATGCTCAGTTCTTGTCTAAGTTATGTATTAAATGCAACATGTATCTTAAGTTCACCCTGGATAGTTTCAGTGACTTTAATGGGTATCATATGTTCAGAAGATGACATAGAAAGGAATGTTTTTTTTTGTATTTTGGCACCTAGTTGACCTTTGACCTAATTCTAAGACTCGTGGACATTTTCAGACATGGCATCCACACCAAATGGCTTTACTACACATTTAGGGACATAATTAGCATGGATGCCAGCTTCTACTCAATTTTGCCATCAAAAGTAAAAGCAAGCCTCCTTTGTTTAAATGGACAGTCAACTATTATGTGACTTGTATAAAGACGGGTGTCAAGTTCAGGTCTGACTGGGAAATCCCAAATTTACGCAAAAAACATTTAAGTTAAATGTTGCTAGCTGCAATTATTGCTTAGGGTAAAAATAACTGGTTAAAAGCTCAATATTACCCGCTGGCATCACGCGATGTTGTTACATTCGCCATTTTGAAACTTACCCTAATCATATTTCCTTTTGAGGCATACATTACATAGAACATTCGGGGGCGCTAGACAACAGTGAATTTACCAGTTGCTAAAGGAAGAGATAAACAAACAATTTGAGTCAGCATGGGCGGATACAGAGTGGGTGTGGCAAGGGCTACGGACCCACCGCCACTAAGATGTAATTGGACCCCTTGCTTGTCAGGGGGAGGTTCTGTGAATCTGTGAAATACGAGTACGTTGGTGACTAAAACAAATACGTTGTCTGGACACCCTGACAGAATTTCCTGGATCCGTCCATGGCCAGTACAAGTTTTGCTACTTAGAGTTATGTCCACGAAGGACCTGGCTAAAATTCAAGCATCTAATCCCACTAGATAGTTGTGTATGCATGCTTAAAGGGTAAATTTAGAGTAGATGAGTCCAAACTAGATCTTCATAGCTCGCATCAACAAAATGACTCGTACTTTAGTTTATTTTCAGCTTGCACTGGAATTCCCACGCACTGTTACAGGAACTATGTCTACGCAAAAAGGTTATGCTCGCCACATTAAGTCAGATGAGCAAAATTTATCAACGTAAAATTGCGACTATTGTCTTATCCATTGGTTTTAACATGTGTTTTAGTGCTCAAAAGAACCGTCTCATTGAGACGGCTCTTTTGGTTACCCACAACATATGTTCTGGTTGAGAGATAAGAAAAATAATTTTCAGCTATGCTCTCTTATCTGGAGGCCTGTTATGGGATGAGTAAGGCAGACAAGGAAGATTAGTATGTGAAACGATAACCATTGACCCATTATAATACACTAGTTACACTTTCAAACAGAGCTGCTGGCGTTTCATAGCGACATTATAATTGAGTAACGACGTCAGGTTTCCGAATCAACTGGCGCAAGTTTCTAGTGTTATCCAATCAGACATCGCGAACTTCAGTAGAATGGTGTTTAACACCAAGCAGTCACTGAACAACTTGTAATTATTTTATTGTTATATATGCCACGAAGAATTATAAAACGTGTACCAATTGTCCTTATGTGTCCCAAAATGATTAAAAGCAAAGAGATTTGTTACATGCCACAAAAACAGGACCTTTTGGTTGTTAATCGCCGCTTAAGGATCGAGTGCAGATTCTTTGCTCACACTTGATGATGGGCTTCTCGGAGACATTAAAAAGCTTCAGTATGTGTATCACTTCAAGCATTTATCTAGGTTACAGACAATAAGCAGAAGCTTACCACCAGGGTAGCATTTCAAGTATTCAACCATGCTATATACAAGAGGTAGACGCTAGACAAGAGATAGAAGCTTGGTAACACTTCAAACATTCAACCAGGCCACAAACAACAGCTAAAACCTTGGATAAGAAGGTAGCCTTTCAAGCATTCAATCAGACTACATACAAAAGCTAGAAGGTTGATGACAAGGTAGCACTTCAGACATTCAGCCAGGCTACAGACAACAGCTATAACCTTGGTAACAAGGTAGCCTTTCAAGCATTCACTCATGCTACATACAAAAGCTAGAAGCTTTGTAACAAGGTAGCATTTCAGACAATCAACTAGGCTACATACAACAGCTTAAAGCCTTGCGACAAGATAGAACTTAAGGCATTCAAACATGCTACGGAAAATAAGTAGAAGATTGGTGACAAGGTAAAACTTAAAACATTTATTTAGATTAGAGGTAGTATGCAGAAGCTTGGCGACTAGGAGGCACTTAAAGTATTCAACTAGACAACAAACAATATAGTTCGAAACCAGATGACAAGGTAGCTCTGCAGTCATTCAGCCCAGCTACAAGCAATATACAGAAGCTTGGTGACAAGGTAACACTTCAAACATGCAACCAGCAACAGAAAGAAACTTTGTGTCGACGTAACACTTCAAACATTGAGCTAGGCTACAGCCAATAGTAACCGTTTGATGACAAGGTAGGACTTCAATCATTTGTCTTTGTTACAATCAATAGGTAGAAGCTTGGCGACACAGTATCACTTTAAGCATTAAACGATGCAACATACAATAGCTCGAAGCTAGGTCGCAATGTAGCAATTCAGTCATTGGGTGTAGACCATAGCTAGAAGCTCAGTGACAAGGTAGCACTTTAAACATTCAACCAGGCTACAGACAGTAAGTGGAAGTTTGGTGACAGGGAAGCAATTCAGACATGTATCTAAGTTAAAGTCAATACGTAGAATCTTGGTGACAAGGTAGAACTTTAAGCATTTTGCTAGGCAACATACAGCAGCTCGAAGCTTGGTCACAAGGTAGCACTACAGTCATTAAGCCAGGCTACAGACCATATCTAGAAGCTCAGAGACAATGTAGCACTTTAAACAATTAACCAGGCTACTGACAATAGGTGGAAGCTTGGTGACAGGGTAGCATTTCAAAGATTTATCTAGATTACAGTCAATAGGTAGACGCTTTGTGACAAGGTAGCACTTTAACTATTCTACGCGGCAGCATACAACAGCTTGAAGCTAGATCATAAGGTAGCACTTCAGTCATTCAATCACGCTACAGACAATAGCTCCAAGCTCAGTAACAAAGTGTCACTTCAAGCATTCCTCTTGGCTACAGAAAATAGACAGAAGCTTGGCGACAACAAAGTACTTCAATCATTCAACCAGGCTACTGAAAATAGGTAGAAGTTTGGTGAGAATTAAAAACGTCAAGCATGTATCTAGGTTGCAGACAATAGCTGGAAGCTAGGTGGCAAGGCAGTACTTAAAGCATTTTACAAGGCTACAGACAATAGGTAGAAGTGTGGTGACAGGGTTTCACTTTAGACATATATCTAGGTTACAGTCAATAAGTAGAAGTGGTGACAGGGTAGCACTTCAGACATTTATCTATGTTACAAACAACAGGTAAGTCTTTGCAAAAAGGTAGCACTTTAAGTATTCACCAGGCTACAGACAATAAGCGGAAGCATGGTAACAATGTAACACTTCAAACATTCAACCAATAACCAAGCAACAGTAAACAGCTAAAACCTTGGCGACAATGTAGCACTGCAAGTATTCAACCAGGTTACATACAATAGCTAGAAAATTGGTGATAAGGTAGCACTTCAAGCATATGTCAACTTCAAGCATTTATTTAGGTTACATTCAAATATTCAACCAGGCTACAGAGAATAGCTAGAAGCTTGGTGACAAGGTAGCAACGTAATTACTTATCTAGATTACAGACACAAGGCAGAAGCTTGGTGACAAAGAGGCATTTTAAGTATTCATTTAGGTTACAGACTATAACAAGGCTATAGATATAATAAAGTTTGAAAAGCATTTTCTAAATTTTACAACAGATTGTTAAATACAACATTGGGTTAAAAACTCTTCTGCAGCAAGGCATACCAGAACCTATGTTTTATGGTGATTAAGTTTATAAATTCAAACAAATTGTTGGAAAAGTAAAGTAAAGTAAGTAAGGGTGCAAAGATCAGGAATCGATACAATCAAGTACCACATAGTTGGAAAACCTCATTTTAGTGATAAACTCAAAAAGATTGTAAACGTTATGTAAAGGTTGGATCTAGCTTGGATGTCATGCGACAGTCTGCATGCTTGGTTTTAAACCACATCACGGTTTATAGCTATGTTTCCTCTTTAATTGCACGACGGTGGGTCAGGCCTCAGACTCTATGACGGCTCTGACGAAAAGCTTTAATCGGTGAGTTGGTGCCTGACGCTTATCTGTAGCTGGACCCCCGGAGCTTCACTTGTGGTTTTCTTTAGTTCTTACTATCTGTGAATCATGAGCCCTTTTCATTGTTTCATCATGGTGTGTTAATTTGATTAGACCATGATGATACATTGCATTAGTTAGAACGCCTCCATGCAAGCTGAACATTTCTTTTATTTCAACAACAGCAGAATCTAGGGCGAAGATATGGTTCCATTTAAACGCATTTAAGCCCCCCTCCCTGTGGCTTAGGCTTCTGTCCATTCTAAGGCGGTGGTTCTGTTGTTGTTGACTTTTTGTTTATTGTTAATCCCGTTGTGGGAGTCTTTAATTGTTCCATGTTTTGTTGTACGTTACTTTATGTCCATTCTAGTATTGCAATCATCTTGATAGGGAAAAAGAGTGCTGGTTGCTTTGCTTAATTTGTCTTCCTGGTGTCTCATGATGGTTGAGTGGCTATTCCTTGCGGTGCCATGGGTTGTCTGCGGTTAGTGATTGTGGTTTTCCTGATCATACTTAGTTACTATTTTTATAGGTAGAAGCTTTATGACAAGGCAGCACTTCAAGCATTCAACCATATAACCATATAAGTAGCAAAGTGAAGGCCCCGATTAGTTTATAAATATATGCTCGCACGCTGTTTTGGACCTTTACGCATGTATATTTGACATATTGTTTTTTATGTACCAAGTCTAGAATTGAAAGTCTGGGACGGGCGTATCCGGTGTCCTATTATGACCTCGCTGATAAAAGATAAGACACCCACTAGCGGGGAGTGAATTAGAAGTATAAAAGACAGCAGAGTTTTAAGATGCAGTAGAAAATACAACTTTTAGATCATACTTTAGAAAGATACTAGACACAGAACACAGATATTTACCGTAAGTTTAAGTTAAAATAATAGAGAATATAATGTAACTAAGGTTCTTACTTTTAAAGGTGTTCATCCCTATGAAGCATGTGCGATATTGCACAGGATTCATTTTTGTGCACTTCTTTTGATTGCATCAGCAAAATAAACCATCACAGTGGCGGATTAAGAGGAAGTACAGGGGGTTTGCTTTAATCCCCCTCCCTACCCACCGTTTTTAAATATCCTATGAAAATGAAATAATATGGTCTCAGTGAGACCAAATTATTTCATTTGCATTGGAATGTAGGAAAAATGAGATTAAATCAGCAAAGCGAACCCCACACCTTTATGTATATGAAAACCCTTTCCAGAAACCCTGAACCCGCCCCTGCATCATATGAATTTGAATGATTCAATTATGTTGTCAGACCAGGGTACTATCAAAATGCTACAATAGTTACGCTAAATGGTATAGGGAACAACAAGTCAAAGTTGCCAAAGTTAGGCGATCTCCCTTGAATTACTGCATGTTTCGTTACGCATGTGCGTACTGTGCGTATTGGTCTCCATCTTGATAGCAACTTATTAACAACTTCATTGTAGTGATATCTCCTAAGGATATCTGTCTTGTGGGGTTTTGCGAACAACAAATGCACAGACCAGCCTGCGCATCCGCAGTGATTTAGAAATAACACAGCTTCACCAAACAAGACCGTCGGCGGCGGTTTGGTCGCTCCAGCCATGACCACTTTTTAGGCCAATAAAGTTTTAACAGTGCCACTTTTTTGGTCAGATGTGCTTAATTGGTCTGGTCTGGTCATTTTTTTCAGTTTCCTCTAGACTTTCTAATGCGGTGTTTTTTCATGTTTACCCGTATCAGTATTGTAGATGCGCAGCTTGATTTGGGTCTTCTCTCGGTATAGGTCTTGATAAGACAAAATCCAGCATGATATTGTTCTAACATTTTAGCATTTGCTTTGAGCGCTCAAAAGAACCGTCTCATTGAGACCATTCTTTGAGTACACGTACCCACAAAATTTGCATGTTCAGGTTGAAAAACTGAGAGTGGGTAAATGGATAATTACTCAGGCTTAAAGGGGACGGCAACCCTGCTGATTACTGTATTTCATATGAAAAATCTTAATAAACCATGAATTTTGATACCAATTTTATCTAAATCGGTTAAAAAATGTAGAAGTTGTAGGGGTTTGAATATTTGCACATGGATTGTAATGGAAGCGGTCATATTGTAGGCTTAGTGACGTCACACAGCCTAATTAAATATGCGTGATCGAAATAAAAGACAAACCAATGGATACTTGCTATTCACTTTAATAAAACATTTTCCATATGTATAAAGCTGCATACATGCCAAAACACAGATTGTGTGATAGTATTGATAACTAAAAATTAAGCAGTTGAACAAATTCTAAAAACTAATTAAAATTCAAAATGGCGGCTAAATGTTGACCATATTGAAATCTCTACATGTCCATAACTTCCCCATTTTTCAACCGATTTTGATGATACTTGTATCAAAATTCATGGTTCATAGAGCTCTTTCTGATAAAACATACTCATAATAAGGGTTACTGTCCCCTTTAATTTATCAAAACTAATCAGATAACGAATTATCAGAAATGTGGCGAGCTCGATCCTTATCTGGATCCGCACTGTACACTTATTTCGAAAATAAAATCAGCCGACATCTGTAAAGACTCGGACTGGGTCCGAGGTAAAGAACGTTGAGTTTGACAAAAGAGGTCTGATCAGCGTCTTCGCTTCAAGTTAAAAAAACATAATACAAGATTATAACGCAGTCAAAATTAATGAGAACTGTCGCTTTAGGCCAAATCCTTATCAGCTATTTTCACACTTTAAACGCAGATGAGCGAACTCCCACTGAGTTCCCGCTGTGTCAATAAGATGACGGGTGTGACTAAAACGCTGACTTTCATTGCAGAACAGCTGACTGTTGACCAAACCAAATGCTGACTTAAAGCTGACCAAAGTGACTAAAATGCTGACCAGAAACAGTGCTGACCAGACAAAACATCTGGTCTCTAATCAAGTTTAATTGGTGATAATTGAGGATAATATGTGATAATTACTAGTAATGTACAGATATCATAAGTCATTATACACTTGTTCAGATTTCCTGGTAACCTTCACAGGGTGGGGAGGTCTCATTCATAGCACAATGCGCCCAAGTTTTAGTTTTTTATACTTGTGCCGGTTTGTCCTCGCATTTTAGTAGGTGAATCTGATACACAATTGCCTTACTAGCTTAATGATTAGGTATGCGATCAGTTTTTAACGTCTAATCAACGTTGATATAACGTCATGTCGCTTACATAACTCAACATGTTCTTTTCATAGTTATACACGACATGTATGTTAAAGTTTCAAGTCAATTAGAAGTACTTTCAACATTATAAACACCATCGCTTGGAGGGGAAAAATATATATTCCTACATTTATTTCAGAAACAATATCTGAAGCGCGTTACAATGCCTATTTATCAGACGATATAAAGATATTTTACGTTTGTAGAAACGATGCACGTTGTGCCGTGTATATGCAAAGTGGTTCTTTTCGTGTTTGAACATATTTTATTGTAAGCTTTGTTTTGCTTTTTACTAACGCTACATTTGGAGTAAAGAGACACACTGTCTACCATACTTTTATACTGGAGAAGATAACGCATGGACTTCCTTGACGATACATTTGACTTTTTTTGAGCAGATGTTACTTTTAATCATTTTCTCATATTTCTTGAATGTGTAAATTAGCTTGCGAATGCGCAAGCTTATCAAGCATATATAGTAATTATACGTGCGTATAAACGCATATGCGTGCGTATAAACGCATATACTGATTGGTAATATAAAGAATGACGTAAATAAATGAACTAAATAGGCCCAACAAACGCCATATTGGCTTAAATAGGTGCATATTATGAGCATGCACTGCATTTTGGCATAGTGCAGCTGATTTTGGCAGAAAAAATGCGAATCATGTAAATTCTGAGCAGTCTGTACATCTGTGCGAATATAGAGATTTTCAAGTACATAATACATTAATGTTGCTTTGTACGTGCGAATAGCAAACGCTCATCTAGTTATACACATGTGCATTATCTTTATTGGGTGCAGCTAAATACAATACAATATAAATGCAGCTAAATGTATGTTTTACTTTTTTATGCTTCTGTTTTTATGCATTATGAAGAATAATATGCGTATTTAAAACGGTAAAATGTTTCCATATATAAAAGTAGAAAGCAAAATTTGATAAGCTTGTGCAAACATACTGCTATATGGAAGTATAGCACAAATTACTGCTGTCAGATTTTATTTATTGATGTGGTTGTACTTCGGGTTATGTTTAGAAATATCCGCACAACTGATCAAGAGTTGGTCATATTTAGTGGCATGGGTGCGCTAGTAAAGCATGCTGGCTATAGTGGCTCTTAATCGTTTTATTATGCGTGTGAATAGGAAAAACAGTGCCCATTGATTCAGTAAGACCTTTTTAGCTCACCTGAGCCGAAGGCTCATGGGTGAGCTAGTAGTATACCAGTCACTCCGTCGTCCGTCCGTCGTCCGTCCGTCCGTCCGTCTAACCGTCCGTCCGTCCGTCAACATTTTCAAACATCTTCTCCTCTGAAACCACTGGGCCAATTAAACTGAAATTTCATATAGAGACTCCTTAGGATGCGGGAACGAAAGTTTGTTCAAATGGTTATGGTCACATGACCAAGTTGGCCGCCACGCCCATATATGGTAAAAACCCTTTAAAAATCTTCTTCTCTAGAACCAGAAGGCCGATGACCATGGGACTTGGTATGTAGCATTTGGGATGTGGGCCCTACCAAGTTTGTTCAAATAATGATCCTAGGTTGACCTTGACCTACTTAACGTCAAGGTCAAATTTGCTGCCTAATGCATTAAATGGGAATTTTTTTGAAAAGTTTATTTTTTGAATACTGTTGAAGCCAAAGTCATTATACCCACTTGATATGTTAAACCTAATGAGACAATGGCTATAGATAATTTCCAAAGGTCAAAGTTGACCTTTGACCTTTCAGCTAAGTCGCTCATATTGGAGTTCCATCTATATATTAAATCATAGTTTTCTCACAAACCATTGGCCCAATTTAACTCAAATTTCATGTGAGGACTCCTTATGCTAAGTTAGCTAAAATTTATACAAAATATATTGGTCACAGGACCAAGATGGCTGCCATGCTCATATATGGTAAAAACCCTTTAAAACTCTTCTTCTCCAGAACCAGAAGACCGATGACCTTTGGACTTGGTATGTAGCATTGGGGATGTGGGGCCTACTAAGTTTGTTCAAATGATGATCCTAGGTTGACCTTGACTTACTATACGTCAAGGTCAAATTTGATTCCGAATGCTTTTAAATGGGATTTTTTTTTGAAAAGTTGATTTTTGAATACTTTTGAAGCCAAAGTCATTATTCTCACTTGATATGTTAAAACTAATGAGACAATGGCTATAAATAAGTTTCAAAGGTCAAGGTTGACCTTTTAAATTCAGCCAAGGTCGCTGATAATGGAGTCCCATCAACGCATTAAAACATAGTTTCCTCAGAGGCCACTAGGCCAATTGAACTCAAACTTCATATGAAGACTCCTCATGATAGGTTAGCCAAAATTTATACCAATTGCACTGGTCACATGGCCAAGATGGCCATCATTTCCATATATGGTAAAAACCATTTAAATATCTTCTACTCTGGAACCAAAAGGCCAATGGCCTTGGGACTTGGTATGTAGCATTGCCGATGTAGGCCCTATCCAATTTGCACAAATGATGAATCTGGGTTGACCTTGACCTACTTTATAGCAATGTCAAATTTGATTCCTTATGCATTTATATGGGAAAAATCTTGAAGTGTTCATTTTTCTATAACTGTTTAGGCCGAAATCATAATACTTGTAAGAAATGTTTAACCTAATGAGACATTGGTTTTATATAAGTACCAAATGTCAAGCTGACCTGTGACCTTTTATCCAAGGCCACTCAATTGGACTGCCACATACCTATCTAAACATATTTTCCTCAGAAATCACTGGGCTGTTTGATGGAGTATTCATTGGATTTTTTAGGTCACTTGACCAAAATGGCTGCAACCCCAATATGTGGTAAAACAAAATTTTTTTCATTATAAGCTGTAGTTGACCTTGGCCTATTTTAACATTATTAAGGAGATCCGGTGAGCGCCTCAGGACCTTCAGGTCCTCTAGTTCTAATAGGTTTTGAACGGACATATACCAGATAAAGAGCTAAATAATTTAGAAAAACGGATCCTTCAGAAATAGAGAGACCCTACAAAATTAGAAAACAGCAGACTCGGTTTTTTAGTCTGTTCATGGGAACTAATGGAAAGTGCAACAATTCTCACGACCCCTAGCACCGGCTTAAGCCATATTCGCCTTTCTGCCAGAACCCAATATTCCCGAAGGACTGGAATATGAAAAACTATCAACACTAAATCGATTCACGGGGAGACGACACAGAAACAATGACAGCTGTTGTGACCTCTAAATAATCTTGAAAAACGGATCTAGTTTTATTTATATCCCTGTGCGCGCCTATATAGGTGTAATTGTGACGAGTTTAATATTGTTTCAGTGTCAGGGTTTATACCAGACTGTAGTGCTTCTGAAACACGCATGGTTGATACCTGACTAGAAGTGTATATTTTAAATATTTTGAAGCATGCAGGGTTCATATCCGACTTTAGTGCTTCTGAAACACGCAGGGCTCATAGAGTGCTTCTTTGCATTTTAAATCTGGGCCCGGAATTACAATGCCTCCTTAAAGTTAAGGAAGACTTAAGTTAAGTATTGATTTTTCAGGATGCGAAAAATAACGTTTCAAACCGATTAAAATCAAAATAGTTTCATTTTTTCTGTAGATCACAATGGTATCCTTGGCCACAAGTACTGCATCGATTCATGCAATTTGGCATAACATGTAGAAATATCAATACATGTATTTAACTTAAGTCTTCCTTAACTTTAAGGAGGCATTGTAATTCCGGGCCCTGGTTGTTACGGTTGTGAGCGTAATTCTACCATAGAACAAAGTTTGAGTATTTGTTTTTATACCCCGCCACACTTTAGTGGCGAGGTATTATGTTATACCCTTCGGTGTCTGTCCGTCTGTCCGTCTGTCCATCCGTCCGTCCGTCCGTCCGTGCTCACCATTTCCGATCGATAACTTGAGTATTTATTCACGGATTTTTTTCAAATTTTGCATACATATTGTTATCGGCGATGAGTGGTATGGGATTGTTAATGAGCAAAATCCGTCCATTTTTAACGGAGTTACTGCCCTTTTTCGTATTGGAAAAATGGTTTCTGGCCTGTTATTCCTTTACTGTTCATGATATCTGAATGAAACTTCACAGATATGTTGCACATCAAAGGTTACATATTGTGACTAAGGACCGTCACTCTGACCTTCCCAGTTTGTGAGTTATCCGCCCTTGATAGGTCTGAAAAAAGGTTTTTGACCTATTGTTCCTTTACTATATGGAATATCTGAATATTACTTCACAGATATGTTTCACATCAAAGGTAACATATTGTGACTAAGAACCGTCACTCTTACCTTTCCCGTTTGTGAGTTATCCACCCTTGATTGAATTAAAAAAAATGTTTTTTACCCGTAGTTCCTTTACTATGTGGAATATTTAAATGAAACTTTACAGATATGTTTCACATCAAAGGTTACATACTGTGACAAAGAATCATCACTCTTACCTTTCCAGTTCATGAGTTATCTGCCCTTGATTGATCTGAAAAAAAGGTTTTAGACCTGTAGTTCATTTACTATATGGAATATCTGAATGAAACTTCACAGATATGTTGACCATCAAAGGTTACATATTGTGGGTAAGGATCGTCACTCTTACCTTTCCAGATTGTGAGTTGTCCACCCTTGATTGATCTGAGAATTGGTTTTTGACCTGTAGTTCATTTCATCTGTCCGTGCTCATGACCATCAAAGGTTACATATTGTGGGTAAGGATCGTCACTCTTACCTTTCCAGATTGTGAGTTATCCACCCTTGATTGATCTGAGAATTCGTTTTTGACCTGTAGTTCATTTCATCCGTCCGTGCTCACTGTTTCCGATCGATAACTTGAGTATTTATGCACAAAAATTTTTCAAATTTTGCATACATATTGTTATTGGGGATGAGTGGTATGGTATTGTTAATGGGCAAAATCCGACCATTTTGGATGGAGTTACTGCCCTTTCTCCCTTTAAAAAATGGTTTCTGGCCTGTTATTCTTTTACTGTTTATGATATCGGAATAAACTTCACAGATATGTTGAACAGCAAAGGTTACATATTACAACGAAGGACCGTTACTCTTACCTTTCCAGTTCATGAGTTATCTGCCCTTGATTAATCTTGTCTATCTCAGTTCTGTTGCTATTTAGGCATTATATATCGCACAAAATAACTTTTGGTGCCCCCAGCAGTGGCGGGGTATTATGCAGTGCTTGCGGTGCTTTTATTTGTCCTGAAAAGGACAGTTATAAATGATAATTTCAGTATGTAAGAATACAAGGTAGAACCACTAATGGCGGATTGTGGAGAACCACATTGACCGCTGTGTACAGGTGGCGATATCAGATTAGCCAATTACCAATCAAAGGTCTCATTTTTTTCAAGTGTACATCACTAATTAATACCAACTGAGACCAATTTAGACTACTGAGAACTGCACTCTGTGCTATATTAGCACTCTTTGAGCTTAAAATTGTGGACAGACTGCGACATTCGTGTTGTAATTTCAAAGATATTGTGTTAAATATTTGAAAAGGTGTTTTAAAATAAATAAATACCCTTACTAAGGTGATCACAATGTGTGCAAATTAAATGTGGCTTCCAGTTTTGCAGTGCAATGCTAAATTGTCACTGATAATTCTCTGAACATATCATTTCGAGACTCAAATTCCGCATTCTTTCGTTTTTTGTAAGGAACTGACATCGAAACGTCTGGTAGCACATTATCTTGATGGGTCAATCCATTCGAAATCGACACTGGTGCCTGTTTATATGACCCGAATGAGTTTTTTGGTTTGTTTATGCGCATGCTTATCAAGATTGAGCCTTCAAAGAAAGTTTATAAATGCTTTATTAACTAGTTTATTTTAAGTTCGATATACGATATTCAATTTTAGAAGTTAGTGCGATTTTCCTTTTTCAATTTTCGATATTCAATTTCAGAAGTTAGTTCGATTTTCGGTTTTCGATATTCATTTTCAGAATTTAGTTTTATTTTCGATATTCTATTTCGATATTCGGAAATAAATGTTTTTCATATTTTTATAGTCAAAAACCTACTATGGCATTCGGAATGTTACCGAATATCATGTTTTCAATATCAAAACTCACTTTGAACAGGTTCTTTCTACAGACCCTGTTTTCGGAGTGCACAATTTCAAATGTCAAAATATCATTTCGATATTCGCATTTCGACCTTCGATATTCTGATTGTCACTTTGTTTTTATTTTATCATGGACAAAACCTTCTTTGGCATTTGGAACGGTACTGAATATCAGGTTCTCAATATCAAAACTCACTTTTAATGCACGATTTTGAATATCAAAATGCTATTTCGATATATACTATGCACAATAAGTTAGCAATTGTTTTGTATGGGTGAGCCTATCCACATCAGATCTCAAGTTTCATTTGCTGTCATGAAGATACAAGCGGCCAACATCTGACAAGAATTCCCATTTGAAAAAATACGGAAGAACCAAACGCAGCGGCCGCGCTAATGTGACGTTAAATTTTAAGACTAGCGGTTAACGTGGGCATTTCTGATCATTCGGGGGGGGGGGGGGGGGGGAGCCAAAAACTTTTTCAAGCGATTGTTTGGTCACTGAAAAACAAAAAAGGAATAGTAAATACTCCAATTTTCTGAGGTTTATAACTGTTTGATGCCTTCCAACACATTCAGAAAAATAGTGTTGAATGAAACATCTTCATGGCTATAGAGCACGAGCCGAAAGATAAAATCTAACGTCACCGTTATCTCGCAAATACGTCGCACCATTTTCCAGCAACTTTAGGTTTTAATCAACCATAAGATAAACCTATGACATCTTTGTAAACTGAGTCTCTGCTGAATTGAAATACCAATTAGCATTAGAAGTTTAATCAAATGATGACTACGTTTTGACGTCATTGATGACAGCTGATTCTTTTTCAGCATGAAATCTCTATCACATCTGTCACATAACCAATAGTTTTTATTGGCGTATGATGCACGAAGAAGATGTAAGACCACCAAACGACACATGCTGATCATTTTAGCATTACTTACAACGGATGTGAATTTTGCTAACTGTCCTCTCCTGCATTTCTTGCTCTCCCAAAATGCCTACTTAAAGGATGACGTCTGTAAATTCGTGGTTTCACTTGCCTAAGATCCTGTCCTCGTCATTGCAATTAAAATGGTTCAATATTGCACAAAGATTAGCACATACAGATGCGAAACATAAGAAATTGCTAAACTTATTGTGCATAGTATATATTCGTATTTCAATTTTCAATATTCGGATTGTCACTGTTTTTCATGTTATTATGATCAAAAACCTTCTTTGGCATTCCGAACATCACCGAATATCAGAATTCCAATTTAAAAACTCACGTTTGATACACGAGTTTGAATATCAAAACGCCATTTTGATATCGTATTTCGATTTTCTATACTCAGACTGTCCCTGTTTTTCACGTTAAATATGGCCAAAATCCTACTTTGGCATTCGTAACAAGCTTAATATCAAAACTCACTTTAATGAACAATTTCTATTATTAAAATGCTATTACAAAATGAAATAAAAAATGAAATAGAAATAGCAAGCTCTATACACAGTGTCAATACAAGCAATCATGTGCACAAACTGTAATAAAACAGAATACATGATTCCACAATAATCTTTCAACAACATGCAAACAACGGCACCGAAAAGCTGTATTCAAGCTGATCTAGAGGTCGTTCGGTTCCTTGTACCTTCTGCAATATCATATTTTATTACCCATCTGAGTGTTTCCACAATCACAAATCAAATGAACCAGAAAACGCAAGATGCCAACATGCATAAAATGTGGTCGAAATTCTGTATTCATGTTGATTTGAAGTTGTTCGGTGCCTACCTTCTATTTCAACACATAGCCATCTGAGTTTGGCTACAAACAACTGCAATCAACCAGAAACTGTCAAATTATCTGATTATTATCTGAAAGAGATGTTTGGCCTGCTTGTGTTTACATGTATTATGACATTTATAACATAATATTCCACGTTACTGAAGTAATGTGTTTTATGTTTTATATATAATATATTATAAAAACATATCAAATTTGTTTTCTGCTTAAACATAACAAGATCCATCAAGTTTACCCATGGAATAAACTTTCAATCACATACATGGTATTAAATCTTTTAAAACCCATTATATAAATATCTGATCTCAGTTCTATAATGAAAAATCAGGAAGTCCATCATTGATAATTAAGAGGCAAATAAAACAGCAGGCTGGATTTCTATTTCATGTTAATTGACTCCCTCCTTATTTTGATGCACACGATTTACTATTACTATTGGCTTCTAAGATGTTTGGGTAGTTTCACTTTTAACCGTGCCTCAGACAAGTATGCGCATATGCACCAGCTCGCCAGAGCCTTTGATGTTCGCATACACGAAGTGTTGGTGTTGGTGAAGATGCAGGCCAAAAGTCATACCTCAAGCTTTACCATATATATATATACGTTTATAAGAGGCATTGGCGCATATGATTGTGGGATAAGTATCCAAATCTCGTTTGCTGTATTATATACTTAAGGAATAAAGAAACGCAACAGACAAAAATATAATTTTTGAGTGTTTAAATGACGGTTTGGTGAAATCTCTTTTGAAAATTTCTTATTGAGTATTTATAGCATGTAATGAAATACCAAAACGTCATTTTAATGCTACATTTTACGCTACAAGATAAAAACATATGAAAACGTAAAATGTGACGTTAACGTCAGAATAAAGATCAAGAAACCCCGTCTTTTCCATGTTTGGTTATTTGGCGTCGACTTGACTATGTGCAAATTAAACAAACGTCAAATCATATTCGTAATGCAGTCAAATATTGCGTCAAAACACGCTACTTGAATGGCAAGATACACAATATGGTAGTGAATAAGCGATAAACGTCACTTAGAGCCGTCGGGTTTGGGTCGCTGGTGAATATACGGGATAAGATAAACCTAGAGACATCAGAACATGCTTTCTTGAGAATAATTGACTTTTCAGGTACCATAGAAATACGCTGGTAAGGTGTTTAAATTGACGTTAGCCAAACAAAACACGGCATAATGCAAGAGAAAACATCTGACCACATGCCAAGAGTGAACACCAAACTTGTTAACAGTGACCTAAACTTTGTCACTGGACCATTTTATCATTAGAAAAACACATTGACATCATGGAAACCATTAAAACGTAGGATATCGAATTTTGACTTCAGAATTGATTTTTTTGACGTCTGAAGAGCTCAAGTCATAATTCTTGAACAAAGCGTCCTTGTAATCTACATCTACATCTATGTTGTACACGCTGTCCGTCACACTTGACGATTAAAGCGCGGGTGGTTGCGTCTTTGAAAGAGTGAAAAGAAATGATAGGAAAGGTAGAAGTGAAAACAAAAAATAAGAGTTGATAGGAAAGCCAGAAGAATGTAGAAAGATTTGGCCAATGCATTTAATTCTTCACTCCCGTCCAATCTAGCTTCCGTGGCGGTACCAGGGCACACAAAGTCCCCGCTAGCATAGCACAAGGAGATCATTAGAACCTACTGCATTGACCGGCCCTGGACAGATTTTTAGAATGATAGGGTGCTAAGCTCCCGTTTGAAAAGTACCAAACTGGGAGCATCAGCCACTGTGGCTGGTAGGGAGTTCCAAAGTCTTACAGTCTTTGGAAAGAAGCTGTTCAGGTAGTAGTCACTGGATGCTGGGATTTGTCGAAATTTGTGAAAGTGCCGAGTCTGTGTCCTTTTAGAGGCTGGTATTAGGTACTCCTCCTGGGGAATGTCCACCAAGTCATGAATAATTTTGAACATCATGGTTAGCTGGCACTTGGTACGTCTAGCTTCCAGGGATTCCCATTCAAGGTGGTCCAACATTGAGATGACACTGCTGGTGTTGTGATAACGATTGGTTACATATCTTGCTGCCCTACTTTGAACCATCTCTAGTTTGTTGATATATTCCTGGGTGTGTGGACTCCAGACTGTGCAGCAGTACTCTAGTATTGGCCTAATTAGTGAGGAATATGCAGCTGTCTTGGTCGATTCGTTGCTGACCTTGAGATTTCTCCTCAGGAAGCCTAACATACTGTTTCCTTTTTTGATTGTCTGGTCCATATGCTTGTTCCAGGCCATGTTGGATTGAAGCTCTACACCCAAGTATCCTGTGGAATCTTCTGTGGTCAAGACATGTCCCTTTAAGGAGTAGTTCCTAGTGAATGGCTTTCTAGACCTTGAGATTCTGATGGTGCTGCATTTATCCGGGTGGAAGGCCATACCCCACTTTTTCTCCCGTACAGCTAGTTGGTTCAGGTCATCCTGTAGTAGGTCACAGTCTTGTTGGCTTTTAATCCTTCTATACAGGATACAGTCATCAGCGAACAACCGTGTTTTTGATTGGACACAGTCAGGCAGGTCGTTGATGAAGAGTAAAAACAGCAACGGGCCTAGTACTGTTCCCTGAGGCACTCCGCTGACAACGGGAATACTATCTGAGGTGGCACCTTCCACTAGCACTTGCTGGGTTCTGTCTGTTAGGAAAGCTTGGATCCATCTTTGGGTTGCTCCTCTTATGCCGTAATGCCCTAGTTTCACCATCAGTCGCTCATGGGGCACGCGATCAAAGGCTTTTGAAAAGTCAAGAATGATCATGTCATGCTGGTGTCTCTTATCCAACCCTGCGATCAGTTCCTGCGCTAAGGTGAGCAGCTGTGTTTCACAGCTACGTCTGGCTCTGAACCCATGCTGGCAATCGGTGAGGATATGATGTTCATCCAGGTGATTGAGAACATTGCTGGTGACTATATGCTCCTGGATCTTGCAACAGAGGCTGGTGAGAGAGACTGGTCGATAGTTCGCAGGCTTGTATTTCTCCCCTTTTTTAAAGATTGCCGTGACGTTTGCGGTCCTCCAGTCCCTTGGTACAATTCCAGTATCGAAACTCCGTTGGAAAATTGCGGTCAATATCGGTGCGATCTCATTAGCCATATCTTTCAAGATTCTAGCAGGAAGTAGGTCTGGTCCTGTTGCCTTGTTGGGGTTGAGTTTAAGTAGCAGTTTGAAGACCCCTTCTTTGGTTACCGATATTTCTGGCATGGCAGGGAAAGGTTGGCCCTCTGGGGTAGGTATGCTGCTCCTGTCCTCCTTGGTCCATGTAGACTCATACTGCCTGTTGAGGATATCTGCTTCGTCCTTAGGTTCAGCGTGCAGTCTTCCATTTTCCTTCAGAGGCGCAATCCCACTTGTATCCTTCCGCATAGATTTTATGAATGACCAGAAACGCTTTTGCTTAGGATGATGTTCTTGTCCGGGTTCACCTTCATCAATTATGTGATCCACAAAATTCCAATAGGACTGGCGTTCGGCCTTCTGTAGTCTGGCTTTAGTTTCCTTGTAATTACGGATATCCTTTGAGTTCTTTGTCCTCCGCTGCTTCTTGAAGAATTTGTCCCTTTTCGGTATCAAAGTCTTGACCTCCCGTGATACCCATGGTTTTTGTTTCTTATTTCCACGCAGTTGTTTGGACGGGATGTATTTCTTCATTAGAGAATGTATCTTGTTTTTAAAGAGGGTCCACAATTGTTCCACATCGATGGTATCTGCTTGGCTTTCAAACTCTGTTTGGAATGATGAGATTTCCGCTCTCATGCCCTCATAGTCCCCTTTTCTATATTGGTAGACTTTTCTAGCAGGGATCTTGACATTCAGTGGCTTCAGACTTATTAGTCATTCAGTAATGAATAAATGGCAAACAGAAAAGAAAGTTTACGCGTTTCACGCAGTATTCAGAGTTGACGTTAATGACGTTAAGCCGTTTCAGAATCTTACCTAAACGTCGCCATTTGATCATTTCCTTGATCTGCAATCTTTGCTAAGACTTTTTAAAACAATAAACCGATGGTTGATTCAAATTTTGCTTTTATTGAGCCTGTTTCAGCAGTTTACTACGGGGGGTCAGGCTGGTTACGCGCATACCAAAATGATTACGTAATCGATAATTACGCTGGACCTGCTGTAATTTGACGGACACATACTGCTCCTATTGATAAATATCATTTGCCCTAAAAACTTGCATCATATTGTATGCTTACAATGACTCGAAGTGTTTGTTGCGTTTCTTTATTCCTTAAGTATATATACTGACCCACACTTCTAACGCAAACTTAAGTGAACCATAGATATTTCACATAAATGATTTTTATGAAAAGCAGAACACTCATTAGTGAAAATAAAAGCAGTACACGGCCAGTCCTTTTTAACCAACCTTCCTGATTGATTGACGTCTGCCATAGCATTAACGGTACAATAACATCGCCAATATCTGTTTTCTTCTTATAATTGTACTTATTAAACATTTTGCCTTGGAAGTGTGGGTCAGTATTATTAAGAGTATATGAGCCAAGATCTGACAATAGGGACCTTCTGGCAATAAATTCAAAAGTGAGATATTTACAAGGAAAAAAAGACCTAGCTGTTGTAAACAATTACAGAAAATTTGAAGAGATTATCTTTACAAATAACAGAGATATGAGCGTTTAAACTTGTATAGATGATGCGTTTTAAACATGACGTCACTTAACGTTGTTAATGACGATCTGACATCAACACTATTGGGTTAACATCAGGTGCTAATACAAAGACGCTAGGAGCAATATTTCAAGAATGCTCCATGTTTCTGTATATTAGATGTGTATGCAATTGCATAAACTGCACAAATAGCCCTTATACGTACATCCCGTGTTTACAAAAGCATTTGAAATGAGGTACCCTGTTTTAAAGGAAGTGTGTAGTCCATATGTACAGCTGTTGCCATGGAAACATACATTATACGTATCACTTTATTTTATCAGAACTGTTTGCGCCTTTGATTGTATTACATGTTAGAAGCAATTCGACTCTACTGTAAGAACATGCAAAATCTTGAAAACATAGGCGTTTTTGAAATTTTGATTACACAAAAACTGCTAATATGCAGGAAAGACCCTTTTGTCAGATCGGCGCTCATATACATGTGAGTATCTCCTACCAAACAGTATTACATATATACATATAAACATGATATAAGTATTACCCATCAAGAACTGGACATGAACTGCTCTTAAAGTATTCAAGAACAGCTCAAGTACATTTTATGAACGTAAAATAGGACAGATTTTTCAAGAAAAATTGTTCTTAAAAATTATTCTTGAAAAGGTCAAGAAAGTACTGTTCTTGAAAAGTTCAAAAATGTACTGTTCTTATACACGTAAAATTGGACAAATTTTTAAGAACAACTGTTCTTGAAAATTTCAAAAATGTACTGTTCTTGTACTGTTCTTGAAAGCGTAAAATTGGACAATTTTAAGATCAATTGTTCTTAAAAACTGTTCTGGATTGGAAACACAAAAACTTGGAACCAGATTCTTGAGAATCACCAGAAGTAAATTCTGTTTTAAGAAAAAGCAAAGAAAAAAAAAAAATCAGATCGTTTATTGACCCATGTGCCTCACACACCCACTTATCATTCAGGGTCACCTATCCAGCTACTAACTATGATCTTGTTGCTTAACTTCACAAATTTTCCATCAGCAAGATCCACTTTCTTATCTTTCTTTCCCTAAATTATTGCTCAAAATTTGTAAACAAGTGCCTATATCATTGTCAGAGTGAATGATGTCTATTGATCAGGTCAAATGTTTAGATATCACAACTTAGGTGCAAAAAATTTACTAGACACATTAATGTTCAATAAAAGCCTTTGAAATAACCAAGAACAAATCTAGGAACAGTTCAAGAACACATTATGTTTATGAAATGCCTCTGAAATAATCAAGAACAAATGTAAGAACAGTTCAAGAACACATTATGTTAAAGAAAGTCTTTGAATTAATCAAGAACACATTAAGCATAGTTCAAGAACAATCTTCGAAAAGCCAAGAACAAATTAAAGAACAGTTCAAGAACACAATGTCATCATGTTCACAAAAAGTCTTTGAAATATACATGAACACATTTAAACACAGTTCAAGAACATATTAAGTTCAAGAACAATCCCAGTGAACCATACGTTTTGGTGACGAAGGCGTCTTTTGTAAGTTTTGGTGACGAAGACGTCTGAGACACGTGTTTCAGACGTTTATCAGCAAAACTGACGTATGCAGGACATCTCAAAAACGTTTTGAAAACTAAATGCAAACGTGTTTGACGTCTTTAATTTGTAATGCGTTTGTAGTGACTCACACCTCTTGTGTTCAGGAATCACTGGCACACGTTTTTAAAACGAGTTCACTGCAGATTATATTTTTTGATATAGTTTTAAACACAGTTTGAACACCAAACAAAGACGTCATTGTTTTGGGATTACCATCACGTCTTAAACACGAATTAAAACGTTATAAATTAAACACAGTTTGAACACCAAACAAAGACGTCATTGTTTTGGGATAACCATCACGTCTTAAACACGAATTAAAACGTTATAAAAACATCACCATGCAAGGGTTTCGTTAGGTTTTCATCACGATTTGAAAACTAGATGCAAACGTGTTTGCCGTCCGCTTTTGGAGTGACGCACACGTCTTGGATAATAAAACGTCTCAGTCAAATTAGGAATCACTAGCACACGTTTTAAAAACGAGTTTACTGCAAATTTATAATGTTTTGATGCAATTGTGAACACAGTTAGAACACCAAACAAAGACGTCATTGTTTTGGGATTACCATCACGTCTTAAACAATAATCAAAACAGTATAAAAGCGTCCTCGTCCTCGTGCAAGAGTTTCGCTAGGTCTTCAACACGTTTTAAAAACTTACTGCGAACGTATTTGACGTCTTCAATTTGTAACGTTTTGTGAGTGACGAACACGTGTCAGTTGAAACGTCTCCATCGGTTCAGGGTACGTTTTGAAAATAAAAAAAATAAAGGTTCTGGACGTTTTCAAAATGTAACGCTTTTGGGGTGGATCACGTATTAAACACGTTTGACCTAGGAACGTCATCGTCACGTTCAGATGACGTCGAATGGTTCACTTGGATCTTTGAAATAGTCAAGAACACATTTAAGAACAGTTCAAGAACACATGATGTTCATGGAAAGTCTGAAATAATCAAGAACACATTTAAGAACAGTTCAAGAACACCAGAGTCAACAAATAATTCAAGAAAAGTCATTAAAATATTCAAAAAAAGTTTATGAAAAATTCAAGAACATCACAAATTCTTAAAAAGTTCTTAAACTGTTCCTATTTTTTGTTCTTGAACAGTTCATGTATAATTGCTCTTGAACTGTTCAAGAATTCTTGATGAATTTCAAGAACTGTTCTCGAACTGCCCTTGAGTTAAGAACTCTCTTTCGCAGGGGTAATTAAATAAAGCCTTAGGAATCAAATTTGACCGTGTCATAGTAGAGGTCAATGTCACCTAGGACCAGTCAGTCGAAATATTGAGATAGAAAGTAAACATTAAATTGAAATGGTCGCGAAAACAATTCAGAAATGTATGCCTTTAGATGCCGATTCTTTGTACTGAGAGGATGAAATACAAGGTAAAACTCGTCTGAATTTCAAGTTCAGAAGTCATGGAGATAACGCTAGATCCTAAACATGACGCAACCCTTAACTTTAAGTTCAACTTCTGTATCTTTCTGAATCGTCTCTTTACTCAGAAGTCAGACAGTTGAACTCGATGTAAATTTTCATTATGTTATGCATTGCCATTTAAATGTTGGAGCCACAAGCTAACTTATGTTTTGTGGCCCTAATACAACATTTCACATTTCAACATAAATGAGCCAGAGCTTTGGGTATACATCGCATATGCGAACAGCGCTTGCACTTCTACGTAGTCTCGCAAATATTTCTGCTGCCCATACACCAAAAGCAGGGCTGTCGATGAGAACAAAATCTAGCCTCACTAGATGCCGTGCATTTACGTTTCAAGAGTTTTCTTGCAAACAGTTTGGACCCAGATAAGACCCTATATTTCGTCGAGCCTGATCTGGATCCAAACTGGTTGACACTTAGATAGTGGTACTGAATAATTTTAGTAAACTTTAATGACATTTGGAAACATTTTGGACCCTCTATTTACAATATTGGTATGTTGTTCTAGAGTCCGTGCTGGATAAGAGTAGAGTTACGTAGTTGGTCACGTGATGGTAGTTTATTCACCTGATTTGACAAATATAGGGATTTCATTCATACTTCTAACTGTAAATCTGTTTCGTCACCATACTCTTATCGAGCACGAACTATAGAAGAAAGGGTTTCGTGCGTTTATTTACATTAACTATAAAAGCATTGACATACGCATATGTTCCAGCCGGGCTGGCTCATTTTACGCATTCTGCATCAGTCGTTTGAAATAGAAAGACCCAAAGGGCATTGGTCAGTGGACGTGGTACATCTTTAGATGCTAGAAGACGACAAAAGCAGTGATAGGCGAGAAATGGATTAAATTTGTTTTTCTAGCATGTCCTGTAAATCCGGGCAAAGGCCTTGCGCTGAGTACTCACAATACTGTAGGTATTTTGCGAGAACATTTGTCGTCAGGTATGACTCAAATCAGTCTAAAACAACATGTACAGAACCGGAAGCTTGAAAGGCAGCGCCGATGCATAGACTAAGCATTGTGAATCTTCGTTACATGTATAAGCATATAAATTCAAAAAGCTTTTTCTCATGAGGTCGCTCTTGATTCTTAAAATTGTCAAAATTGGATAGATGAAACAAGCCTTTTTAAGGCATAGGCAAATTATAAAAACGTGTTTTCATACATGTACGTGCGGGAACGATACTTTGACTGAATACTTTTATTCTGCACTAAAGCAAAACTAACCCACCGATTGACAACAGGGCCATACAAGGATCATTTCCTGCCAAGTTTGGTCAAAATCCAACCAGTAGTTTAGGAGATGTCTTTTTAGTCAATTGTAAACGGACGACGGACGAAGACCGATCATAAAAGCTCACCTTGTCACTATGTGACAGGTGAGCTTAAAAAGGCTTGAGCTCAAAATGATCTGTGAATCAGTCCAACAGTCTGATCAATTTTCACTCTATAAATCACAATCGCAGACCCTTGTAACATTATTTTATAGTGTTCATTTTTTTCATAGCCAAAATGGAACAGTTGTCAGTCATCAGTGAAAATGCAATAAGATTTACTAATCATCACCAAATGCTCCTGCTTCATATGGATTCCTGTGGATAGCATATCTGTTTATGCATTTGGTAATTCCAACACAGCTCTGTACGTGTACATGTTGGTCTAATCTTATCACCATCAGATGGTATCAATGGGAAGGTAATGGTATAAAAATTATAACTGATAGGTGCTAAAAAGCTATCGTGTTGGCCTTTAACAAGACGGATAATTGTTCATAAAATTGTTATTACACTATTAATTATCATCAATTATCACAAATTAAACCTGATTAAGAACCAGCTGATTTGTCTGGTCAGCACTGCCTCTGGTCAGCATTTTAGTCACTTTGGTCAGTTTTTGGTCAGCTTGGTCAACGGTCAGCAGTTCTGCAGTGAAAGTCAGCGTTTTAGCTAGACCCTAAGATGACCAAATCATAAAACGACTGCATGATTTTATGTTTCAGCTCTCCAACAGCGAACATTAATCAGGCCAGTCTGTGCTTATATTACATGCTCATCGCAGTTTCTTGTGTTCACTGCCCAGATGCTACTGTTAAGCATAAATTCTCAGGACAACATATGCGCATAGTAAATTATCTGCGCAGTCTGATCAGTCCCATTGCTGTTTACTGTTGAAATAGCTTTGCCTTTTATAAATTGTTTTATGTGAGTTCTGGTTCTTACTGGTCCCGATCAGCTCGGTGTGAAGAGATTTGTTTAAATCTGTGTATTTTGGGGATTTTTAACTGGGAGATATGGACCGCAAAAAGCAATGACCGCGCTGTGCCATCTCACCCGAACCTTTGCTGTTCGTTCAAATTTAACCTTCTCCGGAAGAATTAAATGGCATCACTTAAAACTTAATTATCATTTAAATGTTCAATTATTACAAAAATACAGGCCCGGAGAGACGTCTTGTTATGAAGTATCTGGATATACACTGTAGATTTTGCTTCATTTTTAGTACTCTTCGGCATATTATATGCATGTCTTTTACTGTAATTGCAAAACCTAAACAATAGTAGAATTTCAAACGACACCATTTGCGCAGTCTGAGCATCTACCCATGAAGGGACAGTTTTGGTAGTATGTCCGAAAAAGGTTGATATACTGAACAGTAAAGACCCTGACGAGACGCCGCATGACAATCCTAATAAGGTTTACAGAGCACGAACACTGCGATCAGCCTGGGTATCTGATACACCCCATTTTATTTTACATAAGTTTTTGGTAGAATGCCAAGGCTTCCACACAGGACACTTTATACAGAGTCGTTTATTAGATCAAAACCGTAAAATCAGTATTTTATGACCGAGATAAGACCTTAGCCCTAGGGATTATCTGACACTTAGGATTATCGCATATCCCGTTATGAACTCTCACCAGAGGCACACTGGATAGATGGCAATCGAAAACGCTCTAAACAATCGACAGACGCGGATCAAAAACGGATAGAAACAGTGTTTTCAATTGCCATTTGTCACCATTCGGGCCACGAATAGCAATCGGAAACTCTGGTTCTAAATATTTTGATCTTCGTTCGCCGATAATATAAGTGTATTCGATTGCCGCCAATCCGGTGTGAGAATGAAGTACGAATATACTGCAAGATGAAAGTCTTCGAATAAAATTTAGGCATTAATAATAATAATAAAACTAATAATAATAATAATAATTGTTATATTTGAAATAAAAAATAAATTGAAGCAACTTGTAATAAAATGATTTTTATTTCAGTGTGATAAGTTATGGTAATGTTATTTTCTAACAATTTACTTTAAGACATCTTTTCATTTTCTTGTCTCCTAATCAGCTAAATTTTCCCCTTAAATTTCTATTTAAAAATGATGTTAGGTTTCTTTAAAAATGATGTTAGGTTTCTCGACATTATCGGCATATTGAATAGTGCGGAAACATAATAGACACAAAATATGAGAACTTAGACATTTTCTCCGCCCTTTCAAGAAGGCGCTTAAACTCAATTTTTAACCTAAAATTGACAGAACAAAAACTTATTTTATTTCTGTGAAACTTATATGGTTGACATCGTTGGGTGATCGAGATACCATTTATAACTTATAAAACATTGAGAAAATATCAGAACATAATTATTTTGGGGTCATAAAAGGCTCACCCACGGCTTTTTCAGTCAGTTTACATAGAAATGAATGGGATTTTACCAGTCAAAAAGATGAACAATTTGACAAAACTAAATATTAAGTTATTTCATATTTGTTTATATCATTATAAAGATAAAACATTAAATTTTCTTTTGATAACTTATAAAACAATGGCAGCTTAATGATAAGTTTGTTATTAATAATTTATTTAAAGGTTTGCATACTTTTCTGTGTAATTGATGCCACAGATTTCAACAGGTAAGTTGCGGGAGTGGTCAATATTCGAGGGAGATAATCGGGCAGATAAAACCGATAACAGCTAATATTGTCCCATATGCGGAACATAGGGCATAGGTCTAGGTAACAAAACATGAGCGTAAAATGTTATTAGTTGCTTATAAAGTAGTTTTATTGTGACGGTTCTTTTGAGTATATGTTTTGGATGGGAAAAAAGAAAACTATATATTTCAACTACGCAATTTAATCTGGAGGCCTGGGCCCGGAATTACAATGCCTCCTTAAAGTTAAGCAAGACTTAAGTTAAGTATTGATATTTCAACATGCTATATTAAATGCTAATTAAATTGCCTGGATCGATGTTGTATTTGTGGTCCAAGATATCATTGTGATCTTCAGAAAAATTAAAATTATTTTGATTTTAATCAGTTTTAAACGTTATTTTTCGCATCCTGAAAAATCAATACTTAACGTTAGTCTTCCTTGACTCTAAGGAGGCATTGTAATTCTGGGCCTGGCTATCAGTATGATTTAACGCATATTAACCCTTTAAGTGCCAATCACGACTGCAGCAGACGACAAATTTCGAGACATCTTTCCCAATTCTCGAAAAAATAAGGTATTATATTACATGAGAATCGTCTGCCAGAAGACGATTCTCATGAAATATCATGCCTTATTTGTTATTTTTGAAAGAGCGGCAAAATTTTTAATTGTCGTCGGCTGCAAATTATAGGTGGTGCTATATGGGTTATGTGCAGATCAAGAAAATTCCGTCGATACCAGAATTTCTATGGAAACCTATTTACTTGTGATTTTCTAGGGGAGGTGGGGTCCGGACCCTCTCTCCCTCTCTTTCCGCCCATGTACGTATATCCGATAAGTACAAAACATCTCACGAACTGGCCGACATATTGTTTTATCATGTGAGTAAATCTTTTTAAAAATCCGTATAATTTGTCTTTCTTAATATTTCAGGGAACATCAACTCAATTTCGACAAATGCTCCATTTGTTTCTGGCGGGCCTGTTGGCCATCACAGTTCAGGCACAATCGGAAAATGGGTAAGTTTATCATCACGGTCAGCCACGTCTTTGACCTGTTCCTGGGTTTCGTTAGTCGGTTTGTCTTTGTATGAGGACTATCTTGTGTAGCGGAGATGATCGTGTTCTGGCGGTAGTAGTGCTAGTTAAGGTAATAGTTCAAGCAAGACACTACCTTAACTGAACACAATAACATTTGTTGGTATTTTAACATTTATTAGCATGATAAATACAATATATGGGAGTTGAAAAGCAATACTACTCTTTTTTCAGCATTATTGTTGCTATGAGCGGTTAGTTGACTTGAGCATAAAAAACGTCTTTATAACCTCAGGGCTTGGTCTCTAAAAGATTCAAGATAATGAATATCGTTTATTTGAGCTGTATAGCAGACATATGCCCACTCAGAAGTGAACAAATTGTTTATCAAGACAATGCCCTTTTGACATTCTATGTCAAGGTCATCAGCTATCTTAGAACAGGAACAAATGGAATTGAAATAGATAAGTGCCGATTTAATGTTCTGATATGTTTTGATACGGAGAAAATCATCAAGAACCACAAGCGAAATTTACCAAGATTTGATTGACAGCCAATTCTGGTCACATCATCATTGACTATGTATTCTCACATGAAAGCTCCACTCTTCCTCCCTCACTTTATCTGAAGGGGAGTTTTCACCATGTGAACAAGGATGAGATCCTGGGCCCAGTTGCATAAACTATTTGATTGGTTAATCGCCTGTTATATTAATGGTCTGTTAAATTTTCAACCAATCAGGTTTGACGTTCAAACCTGATTGGTGAAAAATTTAACAGGCCGTTAATTTAACAGGCGATTAACCAATCAAAACGTTTATACAATTGGGCCCTTGAGTGCATTGTTCTTGCTGATCTTGCTCATCACAGACCAGTGGTGACAGCCGCTGTGTTGGGTGGTGCTGTTCTCATTCAAATATTTCGTCCTGGAAGTGCTATGACCATCGCAGACTAGACGCCTTTGTGGCGGTTTACTTCAAAGAGACGGTGGCGCATGAAGGCGGGTTACATTCTGAACAAAAACTCCAATCATTTGAACTGCCTTCCTTAGTGTAGATTTGAACAAGCAGAAGTTTTTGTCGAGTTGGTCAAAAGTTTGAAGGACAAAACGTTTCCATATGGCAAGCACCTATTCGTGACAATTCTAGTTGACTGAACAAGTTCATTATCTGATGCTGATGTTAGTACAGTCGCCCCCTGCACACACAAGGAAACTGCCACCATCGCCAGTCATCGTCGAGTGATTGCAAGAAACAGTATAGACTTATATCAGTCGTAGATGTTGTAATTACGCCTTTGAATCCATACCAACCAATAACATTCCACATCTTATCTTTTGCCGTATTCCAGTCCAGAATTTTAATTTATGCTGGCTCAAACAGTATTTCACGATTCCCATTATTTCGATGAACTTACCTGAGCTAGTTATTTGCCACGGTGACTGTAAAAGAGACTGCACAGTTCTTTGCAAGTATTGTATACGTGGACAACCCTGAATGGTTCTCTTTACATCTACATGCTCCCACAATGGTAACATGAGTGAGGAACAGACAGATGGAGAACGACTTAAAGTTTTGTTTCACAAAAGAAAGATTTACAGGACTTTTTTTCGATAGCTGCGAACATTTTAACTCTTGTGTATTATTTTCATTATCAAAACACATCCCAAAAGCAGAAAATGATACCGGAAATGAATTAAGTGACCTCTTATTAGCTAGAAAACACGTATCATAATTGTTTCTAGGACAAAACGTTTTTGGGCCATGGGTTGGACAAGCTTTCCAAAATGGCCACTAATATGACCGACGGCGGCTTTCTTGAACTTTAAGATACAGCTTGTGTCTTTGCCCTGCTGAGCTTTTATACCAAAGGGAACCTTTGCATCATGATTTGAAGTCATAGCCTGTGATTTTGTACTTAGCTTCTCTACTATGAAACGTTCTACTGTCGCGCCAATAGTGGCCCGTTATTCACGCTTACTCGGACCTTTTTTTGGCTAAGCCTTTTGGAAATTTTCAGATCTCACTGGATTGTGATGCCTGAAACGATCGTTCCTGGAAGACCTTTACCATTGACCTTCAACTTCTATAACACCACGCAAGATGTTAAGGTGAAGGTCGACCTGATTCAAGATACCCATCATCTAGTTACTACAGTAACTCAGACGTTCGCCAATGGTATGTTCAATTTATCTTTTGATGACAAAATATGAGCATACATGATATTTTGGTACTTATCGCATAAGCGCAAAACTGGCCTCATTTAAAACTGACGTATCCAGTTGGGCTACATGCGCCTTCATGAGGCATTTTATAGAGTACGCACTTTTGAGGGGGTCTGGGGGTACTCTCACTGTATGGGGCCAGTGGTGAAGCCCTGTGGCAGGAAATGGTTTATGGCATTTCAAAGGGCTAAAATGAGCCCTCAAGACACGCAAATAAACACTATTAGCTGCATTTTTCATCGAAATATCAAACTAAATACAAAATTAAGCGGCCACTCCAAAAGAAGGCCAAAATATGGTTTAAATGATTATCGTATAATGCAGGTCAAAAGTATTTTGTTTATTTTTGATTATGTTGAGTGGCCTTTTTAAAAGGTGGGGTTTACTGTAAATAAAAAACCTATACTTGCTGCGTATAGTTGTACGCACTTGCGTATTTGCCTACAAGTAGGTATGTTCATGGAACAATATCTCGAAATAGGCTGTATAATGCTTCGCAATTAGTTCTGCATAGGCTAGATGCTTAGATTATTTGAAAAACAGTGATGCAAGCAGGTCTGAGCATTTGATTGCGCGGATAAGTCTTCTTTTTGCGCACATGCCAGCTTGTACTTTCTACTGGACACCTGCTCAATTGAGTAGCTAGCTCATGTAGATATAAGACATTTTTTATCTACATTCAGTCTGCTTTTATTGATTCTGATGTTTTCCTTTCTTTCCATTTGCAGCTGAACCAGGAATTCTAAATATTCAGGTGAGTGGTATCTTCTTAATTGCTGCTGTATTAACGCAACAGAAACGCATACTTTACTTATTAAGTATTTCGTATCAAATTGACAGTAAAATACTGTTTTAATGATTTAAAAGGCATCAGTGATGTATGGGACATGTTTCAAACAACAAACCGCTCATTCGAAATTTCTAATAAAGGCGAATAACTAGGTGCACTATACAATTAAGGCGAACTTCGAGAGCTGGTTGTGTTATTTTTATTGTCTTCTGGATGTCATGTGGCTGTTATCATTGATAACCTCTCACGCGCGATGTTGTGCTCTGGTCTGCAGTGTGTGAATGTGGCCTTTCCTGGCCATACTCACTTACACTTACTTTTCGAGATGTTATATTCCTAAAGCAACATAATTTATTTTCATGAAAATAAGCATGCGTCTGAATCAGGGCCTATAGTCTACTTTTGAAGATGAAAAGTAAATAAATCTTCAAGGCAAACCAATTTTTACGAGTTACGTACATTGTCAAACAATCAACCCAAAGGGAATTTGAATTCCGTGTCCAATTGTTAGTTTAGTTTAAACATATTTTATTGCCAAAATATTTACAGCAATGGGGTTGGGTCACAAGTTCTCACAACATTAGTTTCGACCCTTCCCCTACATTCTATATATACACAATAGCTTATAAACATGGCTATATATACAAACGCATATGTTAACTTAACAAGTTGTAAACAAAGCAAAACAGATAGTAACATAAACAAGACTATATCAGGATTATTGTTCTGTTGGGTTGTTATGCATAACTGACCGGATCCCGTGCAACTCAGCGGTCCTGGAGCATAAACAATGAAATAAATGAAAACATTTTATCTGCAGCTATGATTCTAAGTCTTTATACCGTTTTTCCACTTTGTCGCATTGGTTTAAGTTCTAATACCCATGGTAACGTGGCAGCAAATTGATCAAGAAAATGTAAATAAAAGTAAAACCATCTTCAAGACACATTTCATTTTCAGGTTCCAAGCGATCTAGACTACCAGTATCGGTATATGCTGATAATTCATGGATTAAGTGGATTATATTTCGAACAGACAGCACGACTTCGATTCGACACTGGTTACAGAGCTGAGACGTTCGCCATTCTCATACAAACGGATAAGGCCATCTACAAGCCCGGACAAACAGGTATAAATATTTGTATGGATACAAAACACTCTAGTATTTCAATAGGTGAACCAACATAGCCAGTGTTATACCATTTATTTTTCATAGATGTGGAAACCTTTGCAAATTATTTTCTTGCTCCCGGATACAGATATCTGAGATTTTACCCTGAGATATAAAATCTTATCTAACCCATGTTATCTTACTCAGGCTGTCACGTGGGGCTACATACATTAGTTGTATTGGAACTCACGCACATGGTCGTCAAGTGACGTCATTGTTATGTTAAATGACGCCATCATGTGAAATTGTATATTAGCAAATTCAGTGACTTCTGGAAGCTTATTTTTAAATAAAAAAAAAAAGTGGTGAGCAAGGAAAAGTATCCATTATTTGTGTGAGGGTATGATGAAAAATCTGTCCCCCAGGATCACCATTTGTCATCACTCGGCAAGCCTCGTGATGCCAAACGGTGATCCCCGGGACAGATTTTTTCTATCCTACCCTCACACTCATGATAGATTCTTATAAGCTGAGAGGCTTTGTATTTAGGTTGTGAGTACTTCAAAGAAACTGACATATATGTATCAGTCAAAGAAGAATTGCTTATCTAATCGAATATTTAAATGTAGCACGTAGAAAGACAATAGTTCCAAAGTGTTCTTGCAAATAGAAGCCGTCGAAATTCTTCACCAGACACTGAAATTGTTTGGAATCAGTATAATGTGATGGATTGCAAAGGAATTGGAATTTGTAATGTAATAACTTGTATGATAGACAAGTTGTGTTTATAACAACATCGACATTTGAACCAATCACTGACAAAGTCCTGTATTTTTATATTTTCAGTAAGATTCAGGGCCTTTGGTATGTTTTCCAACATGACAGTATATACAGGAGAGCTCAATATTTCAATATCTGTAAGTAATATAAATACGTACTTGTGCGTTTAATGGATTTTTGATCGAGTTCTTGCTTAACTGAGGGCCAGTTAAGCATTTTTGCGTAAAATTGTAATTGTAGTACGGCCGATGCTTTTTTCTTTGATCTTTGCTGATGTTTAAATCAGACACCCTAGAATAACGACGAAGGAGGAGCTAAAAACCGTACTCTAACTTCCAATTTCAGTTAAACAGCAATGTAGGCGGGAACTTCCTAAATAGCGACATAGGTAACTGTTATATAATTGACAGCTTAGGCCGGATGCTGGGAGGAGCGAATGTAAATTTCGTCAGGTGTCAGTAACACATGTTTACTTGCGCCTGCGCCATATTACAAGCTTAATAAAGGATTTTTCCTCGGCTTTCTGTTTAAACCGCTCGGTGGGCTACGCCCACCTCGCGGTTTAAACAAGAAAGCCTCGGAAAAGTATCCTTTATCTATTACTTATTTTCTTACCCATCAGTTTAAACATATGTTTTGGTGGCTCAAAAGAACCGTCTCATCGAGACGGTTCTTTTGAGAACCCACAACATATGTTTTGGTTGAGAAATAAGAAAAATAATTTTCTGTTATCTGGAGGCCTGATGCTGGGTAATTTAGAGTTGTCATTTTTCAAAATTAACTATACTAACGCAAGACTTAGAAATAGATAAAGGATACTTTTCCGGGGCTTTCTTGTTTAAACCACGAGACGGGCGTAGCCAACCGAGTGGTTTAAACAGAAAGCCGAGGAAATATCCTTTATTTAGCTTGTAGTATGGCGCAGGCGCAAATAAACACGTGTTACTGACACCTGACAAAATTTACATTCGCTCCTCCCTGCATCCGGCCTAAGCTGTCAATTATAATTCATTTACCTACAGGTTAATTTGTTGCTATTTAGAAAGTTACCGCCTACATCGTTGTTTGACTAAAATTTGAAGTTAGAGTACGGTTTTAAGCTCCTCCTTCGTCAAAGAAAAATGCAACGGCCATACTACAACTTACATTGACATCTTTCATGTAAACTTGTTCGATGCATAAATTAAAGCTGCTATCCAAGTGTTGCGCTTTTAAAGATTGTCAGTATATTTCTTGCCCTAAGCCCTAAGTCACGAATTTAAATGTCCACGAGCCTCTCAATTTCTTCCATTAAGGGTTCTTCAGCACAACTTAAGAGCCTTCCTTTGATTTGCTGCGCATCAAAGGGAATTTATCACAACGGATGAATTGTCATTTGCAAAAAGTAATTTTTAATCTCAAAAGAAAATTGAAATGATCTGATTTTCTATGAAAAACAGGAAGTACCTTTGGCGTAATGATAAACAGATTTACAAAAGTCAATATACTTTCTTCTGAATCCCTTCTTTGTATTTCAAATGACCTGTATGGGAACTTCTGGTTTATATGTACACATGTTGTTATACAAAAATGGAATAAAAGTTAAACTAAACGCTTTAAGCCAGACCCTGACTTTGTTTAATACAATTCTGACTTTGTTCAATACACTTCTGATGCATAATGGTAGCCAGTACGAGGGTTTTCGTGTAAAGGATGTGTTTTATAACTTGGAATATGCAGAAAAAAAAACTGATAACTTAGCTCAGATTATTCTGTATTGACATATTATAATTGAGCCACGACATGAGATTTCCAAAAATGTGGTATGTGCGACCAGCAAAGGCTCAGATCAGCCGGCGCATACGCGCAGTCTGATCAGAGCCTTGGCTAGTCGCTTGAATATTTTATGAGTGTTAAGCTACTGACTGAACATCATTTGGAGTTTCTAAGCTTAAAAAGAGTCTGCATAGGCTAGTTTGAGTATACACTTGTCAAAATGCCACATTGTTGGAAATCACATGTCGCAGCTCATATTATATGAGCATTTCCTCGGTATAGACTTTATGTTGTTAGTTTGTTAGACAAATTGTTTTTAATATTTAGGACCCAAAAGGTAACCAAATGAAATTGATGATAAATGCCTCGGAACCCAACTATGGTGTGGTTGAAGATTTCATGATAATGGACAGTGAACCAGTCATTGGAAAATGGTCAGTTTCTGCAAAGGCCCATAATATGGTGAGTATTGCAGGTCATGGGCGGATCCTGAAAGTCACTTTGTTGATTTTCTGATATTCCTGCTCATTAGTTAGACAATTACTAAGTCAGAAACATATACATTATTATGGCAAACATTTGGGAGACAAACGTATACACGTATATGTTAGAATGTATATGTTAGACGTGCAACTTTTTGTCAGTAATAAATTTAAAGCATTACACTTGAAATAGTGAGTTATATGGCATGTTATTTGTTAAATTCATTTATAAACACAACTATAATATCATTTAACCCATTTATGCCTAATGGAATTTCCCACCCTTATCAATTGGACGAATCCATTTCAAATTTTAGGGTGGTTGGGAGGTAATTTATATTTTCATTCATTTTTTATAGTAAATTCTATAAGCAAACAGTATAGAACATCAGACGCCGAATCATGTGGCGTCTAGTCTGGTTCTGCACTGTTTGCTAATGTCCCATTAAATGGACACTATGCTTACATGGGTTAAACCAAATGTAAATCAATATAAAACTGAGGACCAGGCAGAAATTCATCACTTCATTTAGTTAATTCTGAATTCAACAAATATATAAAATCCTACACATACAGACATTTAAATTGTATTTATTTATTTATTCTTTAGTCGATGATAAGGATATGAGTGTTTAAGAAATTACTTGTGTTATTCCACATCTTTATCTGCAATCGGTTTTTACTTTATACTTTACTTTTCTTTTCTTTTTAGGCATCAACGTCAAAACAATTTTCTGTTGATAAATATGGTAAGTAATGAGCATTTCGATCTATCACGTTTCTGCCAAATTACCTTTAATGTCCACCAAACGTTTTAGATGTTTAATAAGCCAAGCTAGAACGAGCAGGGTTCAGAAAAAGCTGTACTAATTAGGAAAATTACAGTATGTTGTTGTATCTTTTCTTTAAAACAACTGTTGATATAAGAGGAGGTTTGAATTTTAAAGAAAAAATTTGTACACTGAAATGAGATGAGAATATTTCAATAAACACTGTCAAAGTCTATTTCATTTCATCATATAATCGATATTTGTATAATTAATAAGTTATCTAATTACAGTTATAAAACGTCGCATAAATATATGGCAAAATCTGGACTTATTTTTAATTATATTTGCCCAGCCTTTTAGTGGTGCTTATGTTCATAATATTGCAGAAGCCAAAACAGTATCACATGTCTTATAAATGATATAGCATATGCGTCTTCATTCATAATTGAGACACCCATGTTTTTACTCGTTCTATCTTTCAGTTCTACCTAAATTTGATGTGAAGGTTGAGTTACCTTCTTATGTTCTGACAAGTGACAAAGAGATGCATGGTACAGTGAAAGCAACGTGAGTATACTTATGTGTTTTGTTACGTTAAACCTTCATATTTTCAAATGATTCTCTTCTTATTAAGAAAGACAGCAAAGATAGGTTGTTTACAAAATAAACTAACCATTTTGCTTCAAGATTTTAAATACTGTTTGCTATAAATGGCACAATATGTGGATACACATTAGAGACATATCAAGCATATCTGCTTGATTACTTCTGTCCATCTTCTGCAGAACGCTTATCAACGTTATTTAGGTTACATTTTAAATTCTCAAGAAACAGTTGGCTCTTACATCTGCGAGTATCATTTAGTATAAAGAGTAGCTCGCCAAGATAAAAAGACATTCATATTAATTTCCTCGAGGAGGGGGGAGGGGGGGGCAAAACAAATACAAATATATATAGTTGAACACATATGTTAGTTTTACTCTAGAGTAAAAACCAATATATGTGTTTTATGTTGTTCCCTGTGGAATATAAATGATTGTTAAATCATTGGGTTGTGACCTTTAATTGGTGCATCATATATTCAATTAATGTGCTGGTATGCATAACAGGTGCTTGAATTTATGAAAATATGCTACCTTATTTGATGCTATGGGGCCTTTTTTAAATTACATCCAAAAGTTCTGAGAAAATAACAGCTAATAAAATAAATGCAAATTTTGACCAAAGTGATTCATAGAAAAAGCATTTTTCTTATACTCGATTTGAAGATTTTTTCAAATCTTTAAATAGTCGAACGTCTGACATTTTAAAGCATATATAACGCTTACCGAGGCAAAAAATCACCCACAAATTATAACTTCAAGCCCCTGTGGTATGCATAAGAAGGTTAATGAATGATTTAACGTGGGACAACTGATTATACAATCCCGTAACACAGTTCATACACATATGTAATTGTTTGTTTCTATGCAGGTACACATATGGGAAGCCTGTGATAGGAAAGGTTTTGTTACAAGCTGATCTTGACTACTCATACAGTCCTTGGAAATACCATGGTGATGAAGTAATGGTGGAAACTACCTTTGACGTAAGTTTGTTCATGACAAATAAAATGCATTTTACCAGCATATTATTTTAAATTTAGACAATGCAATGACTGAGCTGTGACATGTGATTTCCAACAATGTGGCATTTTGACATGAACAAACTCAGACGAGCCTGTGCAGCCTGCTTTTAAGCTAAAAAGCTTCAAATGATGCTCAGACAGTAGCTTAACAGTCAAAAAATATGCAAGTGACTAGCAAAAGCTCTGATCAGGCTGCGCTTATGCGCAGGCTGATCTGTGGCTTTGCTGGTCGCAAATACCACATTGTTGGAAATTTCATGTCGCAGCTCAATTGTGATTTTGTGATATAAATGAATAATCAATTGACTTTATGTTTTCTAAATCACCAACTTCTTCTAAATTGAACATATGATACATCAAAGTAAAACTCACCTTGAGAGACTTTGTTGTTGTTGACTTTTTGTTTATTGTAACGCCCATTGTGGATGTCTGTAGTTGCTCTATGTTTTGTTGTACGTTGCTTTGTGTCCGTTCTAGTATTGCAATCATCTTGAAGGGGAAGAGAGAGCTGGTTGTTTTGCTTAATTTGTCTTCATGGTGTCTCGTGGTGGTTGAGTGGCTCTTCCTCGCTGTGCCACAGGGTTGTCTGCCGTTTGTGATTGTGGTATTTCCTGATCATACTCACTTACTATTCTCTAGAAATAGTATTCATTCTTTTTGCATTTCAGATTAATGGTGAGGCAAAATTTACCGTACCATTTAACCGCATATCTGAGGAGGTGGACCCATATTCATACGTTCCACTTGTACAGAAGCTTAATGGATATCATGTGACAGTAAAAGCAAGCGTCACAGAGAGTCTGAACAATCTCACAAGAAACGCCACCAGCTCTACCCAGTTCTATGAGCAGCCATACAGAGTTAATTTTGTATCCAGCCGAAGTCGATCCTACTTTAAGCCTGGGCTTCCATATAAAGCTTTTGTAAGTACATGCATTTGTAGGTATTGTAGAATTTAACCAGTAGCAATAAATTGTCAGTTTTGTATCCAGCAGAAGTTCATCCTTCTTTAAACCTGAGCTTTCATATATCGCTTTTATAGCTACATGTACATATATGTATTGTAGAGTTCTATCAGCAGCCATAAATAGTTAGTTTTGTATCTGGCCTAAGTCTATCCTACTTTAAACTTGAGCTTCCATAAAAAGGTTTTGTAGAGTTCTACCAGCAGCCATACAGAGTTAGTTTTGTATCCACGCAACGTCTTTTCTATTTTAAACCTGGGCCATCAAATAAATTGTTTGTATTCTAGAGTTCTGTTGGCAGCCATGATAGCTGGTTAGATTTGTATCCAGCCAAAGTCTATTCTTCTTCAAACCAGGGCTTCCATATGAAGCTTTTGAAGTCTATGTTTGTATTGTAGAGTTTTATGAGCAGCCATAGAGAGCTGATTTTATATTGAGCCAGCTAGTGGCAAACACAATGTAAACTTGGATAAATAAGGTACACAATATGCAATAAACTACGTTTAAGATTACTTTAATATATGCTATAAATACCATTACCTCACGAGCTGACCAATTTTATACTTTAGCACAACTAAGTTCCCTAATAAGTTCATATGATTAAGGGGATATATCTTTCAAAAGCTCTTACTTGCATGAAAATTTTCCTGTATAAACAAGAATTGCTTTTTTGTCAAGGAGACAGATACTTTTGGCCACATTGTTGTATGAACAACTTATACACCTCACATTGATCACTTTACACCCCAACATACAGCTTTTGAGCAATCGGCAGCAAGCTTATCAGTCACTTTAGAGTTACTTCCTGGTTTGATACCGTTAACAATGCTGTGACTCGCTGGATGAACTTTAGCGAAAACCATTTGCATAAACATGACCTACACTTATTCGACTACAATGTTTAGAAGTATATTCGACCAAAATGTACAAATTTCTGGTAGAAAAATATAAATTTTCAATTTTTGCTTATGAATTTTTCAAGGTAAAATTGAAAATTGTAAAAAAAAAAACAGAAATACATAATATTTGGGCCAAAATACTTCTAAATATTGGAATCGAATAATTGTAGGTCATGTTCATGCAAATGGATTTTTCTAAAGGTCATCCAGCGTGTCACAGCATTGTTAACGGTATCAAACAAGGAAGTAACTCTAAAAAGACCGATAAGCAAGCTGCCGATTGCTCAAAAGCTGTATGTTGGGGCGTAAGGTGATCTATGTGAGATGTATAAGTTGTTCATACAACAATGTGGCCAAAGGTATCCGTCTCCTTGACAAAAAAGCAATTCTTGTTCATACAGGAAAATATTCATGCAAGTAACAGCTTTTGAAGGATATATCCCCTTAAGACCTACTCAAAACAAAATTTAGTATAGTTGATAAAGTGATTTTGACCAGGCAATATCACAATAACAGATTACAGACCAATCAACAGCAAGGGTAGGGTCTCAATATTTTCAAAAAGGTAACGAGCACAGTAGCCTAACAGTAGAGTACTAGACTTTGAATCAAAGGCTCACTGGGGGAGATTCACTGAAGGTTGAGATTGGCGCCATAAAACCGGTTTAAGCCATCCAGTAAACTATTTTTACAGACCGCTCCAAGGCGGTGCTTGTATTGTGGATCATTTGTGTTATTTATGTCTTGTGTTTGTCATGCATTTGCGTCTGTTTATTGCTGCCTTGTTGTGACCTTTTGGAAAAGGGCTGACCTCTTGGCTCTTATGTGTGATGTCTTATTGTGAATTTGTCACTTTCCCATGTGGTATCCTGGGTCAGGTGTGGTACTTGATTATATTGATTCCTGATCTTTGCTGTCTTTCTTATTTTGTCTATTTTGGAATTATCCATTCTTCCAGATTATTTAATCATGTATTATAATAATGTTCTAAGACGATATTGTTGCCAAACTTATCTAGTTTACATTGTATTTTATCATTTTCAATTTCAAAATTAATTTAACAGGTCTTTCATTTGTTTTGAAGAAATTCAGATTATGCATTAGAGAGAGGGTGCAAAGATTATCAAACACATTTGCGTTATATAATGCTTTTTTATGTTTTCCTGGTCATATCTCTAGTTATATTTTAGCCTGGTTAAAATTAATTTAATAGAATAGATGAATAAAGCATTGGTTTGTTTTACAGGCTACGATCACTCAAGCTGATGGTCGACCAGTGATTTCATCAGACAAGGATGTACGTGTAGTTACCTACATTAAATTCTATGACCATAATGTTCATAAAGACAGAGCACACTCGTTACCTGATATGATGTATGCACCACCACCTACAGGGATGCTTGAAATAGATGTTGATCCACCATCCAACGCCAAATCTTTACACCTAGAAGTAAGTCAGTTCTTTACCTAAGAGTTAAATACAACCAGATGATATAAAGGTCACCATGGGCTCTAAGATAAAGGGGCATAATAAAGAATAATTTACTTATTTCTCAACCAAATTAAATGTTGTAGGAATTCAAACAAACCATCTCAGCATAGTAAGTGAGAATGGTCACATTCACACACTCTAAACCACCATCACCATGAGACAGATCCACAGAACCAGCTCTCTCTCTTCCCCATCAAGATGATAGAAATATTAGAAAGGGCACTGACTACTGCATAACAAATTAAAGACCAACTACAGAATCCCCACAAACAAAGGGAGATGTGTTACAAAACATAGATAAGAAAAAATGTACAAATTACGCTCACATTTTTGGTTATGGGTCATCTATGATCAAGGATATGCAGGTACTCCTAACTAATATATATGTTTATTTTGACAAAACAACAAACGAGACCCCAAATTTCAGAACCTAGCATATGAATGGGACTTAAGTGCAGATATTGTATATGCAAAAAAAGCAAACACAAACTAGTAATAACCGTGCATTAACACTGCTTCTAGAGGCGAAGGTCCAACATCAGGGTTATCAATATCATAAACTTCGTAAAGCATTTTCTAATTACTATCAAGACACTCAGAATTGATCTTTAAATGCAATTTTGGCTTGCAAAAATAGTAAGTGAGTATGATCAGGAAATACCACAATCACAAACCGCAGACAACCCTGTGGCATCACGAGGAAGAGCCGCTCAATCATCACGGGACACCAGGAAGACAAATTAAGCAAAGCAACCAGCTCTCTCTTCCCCATCAAGATAATTGCACTACTAGAACGGACACAAAGCAACGTGCAACAAAACCTAGAACAATTACAGACTCCCTCAATGGGAGTAACAATAAACAAAAAGTCAACAACAACAGAACCACCGCCTTAGAACGGACAGCAGCCTAAGCCACCGGGGGGCTTAAATGCATTTAATCTTCGCCCTAGATTCTGCTGTTGTTGAAGTACAAGAAATGTTCAGCTCGCATGAAGGCCATCTAACTAATGCAATGTTTCATCATGGAGAAACATGCTAATCAAATTTACACATGATGAAACAAAGAAAAGGGCTCATGACTCACAGATAGTCAGAGCTAAAGAAAACCTCAAGTTGAGCCACGGTGGGTCCAGCTACAGATAAGCATCAGGCACCAAAGTTTTCTGCAACAAACCATATGAGAGCCAGTACTTTATGGAGCCTTAGTTTATACATTCAAAGATTTGTTGGAAAGCCTCAATGTGTTGATCAATTCAAAGAGATCATCAAACATTTTAAAAAGAGTTGGTTACAGGACTTTTTGCGACAGTCTGTATGCATGTATCCTCTTAAATTGTATGATGGTTGATCAGGCTTCAGAATCAATGGCAATCCTAACCTCAAACTTTTATCACTGGGTCAGTGCCTGATGATTGTCTTTGGGGGCCCACTGTGGCACATCTAGATTTTTTCTTTAGCTCTGACTGTCTGCTAGTCAGGCGCCATTTTCTTTTTTTCATCACAGTATGCTACATTGATTTAATTGTTTCTCTGTAATGATGCGTTGCATAAGTATAATAAAGTATCCACACGAGCTAACCAATATTTGTATTTTATCAACTTAAGAATCTAGGCCAACGATTTGGCCAGTACTTCCTAAAAATGAACATATCAGTTTTATCAGTTAAAATCCTGGCTGGTAACTTATTATCTATAGCAAGTTGGGCTGTTAGATAGGCATGCATTATATTCCAAAAACACTGCTTACTTTAAGTTGTTTATTTACAGATCCATTACCAGGGATATACAGCCACTCTAAATATAAACAAGCCGTACTGGATGCTAGACACTTCAATGCAGTTATCAATGAATTCAACAGTGGCAGCTGTAAGTTATGACGAAACTAAATGTATATACTTACAATTACTTTGACGACATATTTAACTCTTTAAAGATGCTTAGAATGCACTCTACAATAATACAGGGATGCTTCTGTCTAGCAATTCATCCATTATTATTTTGCAGCCAAGAGGATAATCTTATCTTAAATTACTAATAGGGAACATAATAAAACTGTTTCATTGATTTCTTGACTTACTTGTTACCAATATTTTAGATAAATACTAGCACATACCGTCACTTGTTATTATTACACTTGTGCTTAGCATTAACGGTAGTGCATATCAAAGTGATCAAAACCATTGGCAAAATGATCAGTCGGGTCTGCAAGCCTTTCCGTATATAACATGTGCAAATAACACAGTTTAAGTATTTACAAGTTTGAACTCATGTTCAAACATCACGTTTATCTCCTTGTTTGAACATGGATTTCGTGTATTTTACAATGGGTTAAACAGCCATACGCATAGATATTTATGCAAGAACATACATTTTTATTATCACCTGTGAATATGAGAAGTCAGTGTTAAGTCTCTGCTTATCATGCAATTTCTTTTGCATCTACTCCTTAAAACAATCTATGTCTTCCATCACAAAAAAATGAGCCGTGACATGTGATTTCCAACAATGTGTTTTTTGACAAGTGTAGATTAAGACGAACCTGTGCAGCCCCCTTTTAAGCTTAGAAACCTCAAATGAGGTTGGTCAGTGGTTTAACTGGTCTGAGCCTTTGCTGGTTGCACATACCAAATTGTTGGAAATCTTATGCCACAGCTTAAATGCTTTCAAATACTGTAGAGCTAGGGACAGTCCAAATTATGATGTTTTGTCGCTAAACAATAGAGCAATGATAAATTTATACAGCAATCCCACATGTCGCTAATATATAAAAATTAACTGCAAGTTAATAACAGCAAACGAAATAAAATATATGATATGTCATAAATAATTAAAAATATCCTTCTATTTTTAGATTGGTAGAACTGCTGTATTCCACTTACAGTCACTGGAAGCTATAGATAATCTATTTTACCTGGTAAGATATTTACATTAAGCCTTTGTATACTGGAAATTATATAAACGGATATTTGGGCAGACAGTGAAAGCCAGATGAAGTGTAACGTGATGCTGTAGTTCACCATGCTAAGATTAAAATAATATTTTCATAATCCAACATCGAGCTAACATAGGGATCACTCGATCTTGTATGCATTGGTATGTGAGAAAGAATTATCTCACATTGAAAAAAAACAGCTGAAATCCTGATCTGGTGTCCAAGACTTTTTTGTTTAAACCGTTCATCTACTGTGCTAATGTGAGAAACCAAACCTTTGCCGAGACTATGGATGGGAATGCTTATCAAAGTCTAAACTGGTCACATATACACTCAAAGTGAAGAGTATCATTGAATTGGCAAGAACCTAACAATGTGTTTAGACACTGTAGAATTATAACAAGCACTGCACTAAAGCAAAAAAACATTATTGAATTTATTTGAAAGTATGTCATTTGAAACATTTAAGGCATTTATCTTTATATTTTCGCATTGAATTGAATGAATTACGTTGACCAGAAACAAGAAGACATGACCCTAAATTGTCACTCTCACTTATTGCATACTGACTTATGCCACTTAAAGGGTGCAATACAAGGTTAACTGGGCCTCGTCGCGACAAAACCTGTCTTGGTGGTTTCCGACAAAGTGAGATTAAAACCAATCTGCTCAGCTACAGGGACTAGCTAGAAAATTGAAATTTCGCTTGTAGCAAGCTTTGAAAAAGTACTTTTCAAAAAGCGAATTAAAAGGTGCTGATCAGACTGCGCGGATGCGCAGGCTGGTCTGCGTCTTTGTTGTTTGCAAATTCCTGAAGACAGGTTTTCTCACGTCGAGGCCCAACTAATAAGACACATAAACAAGGAAAACACAATATACACGTATGGATCAAAATTGATTGTAAAATAAGAAAGTTATGGCAATCAGAAAATGAAGTCACCGTTTTGGATATATGATTTACTTCTTGTTTAACTTTAAAAGCCAATAAAATCCCCAATTTCATTGCAAATTGTACTGATTTTGTTTTATAATTCAACTATGGTAAATGCGACCAGCAAAGCCTCAGATCTGCGCAGCCTGATCAGAGCCTTTGCTATTCTCTTGAATGTTCTGAGTGTTAAGCTGCTACTGAACACCATATGGAGTTTCAAAGCTTAAAAGGAGGCTACACAGGCTCGCCAGAGTCTACACTTATAAGAATGCCACATTGTTGGAAATCACATGTCACGGCTCATTTCAGATTTAGTTACTAATCATGCTGATATCCCCTTTAAACAAGAAGTAATTTAAATGACTTTAGGGTAAAGTCATGTGACTTCGGACATCAGGTTAATTCAGGCAGTGATGGTCGACCTTCTTTGTTTTATATTTTAATCATTGGAACAAAAAAAAATTAGTTGGCAAACAGTGAACATCCTGATGAGACGGCTCATTAGGTGTCGTCTCATATGGATTTTCACTGTTTGCAAATGCATTTCCACTTTACCTGATAAGACTCACTCATCCTGCCTCCTCACTCTACCCAACACCATGTGAGCAGCAAACATAAAAACATCTTCAAAATATTGACTTGACCAAATCTGCAGACTAGATTCTGTTGTTTTTAAAGCATATACTTGTAAATACTGGTTAATTACTAAGGTCGCATAGGAATGAGTGTAAGAGTGCAATGATACAAACATGTTTATTTATATCCATCTGATATATCTTCAATCGTTAATAATTTGCATTGGAGCATAGCCTACCCACTGTGTCAAGTAAAAACATTTTTATTGACTATGACTGCTGATGTTTCAAAGATGCATATTAATGAAGCGATTCTATATTTCTTATAAACATGTAAAGATGACGTATTCACTACCACGTGCATACGCAGTATTCTGTGTTAGGTTCATTATAACTGTAAACTGAGACTACCTGTACGCCCAAAAACAAGGTAAATTCGCCAATGTTCGTTTACAACAATTCTCATCTATCTTTGAAAAATCAGTATAGTGCTTAATTACTTTACATACTGTATAGGTACTATCCAACAACTTGGTTGTCCATACAGGCTCTATGGATGGTAATGGACAGAAGTCTGTGTATATATCTGTTCCTGTCACAACTCTGATGGAACCCTATGGACAACTCATTGTTTACTATTTCACCAGCGTTGGAGAGTGGAATGCTGACTCAACATATTTTTCTGTTAATGATGGATCAGCCATTTTCAAGAATAAGGTAAGTTAAATATAGAGGATCTTACATGAGTGCTCATGTTTTATTAGATTTATTAAACGAGTTGATGAAAAGAGATAAAATGCGAGGCTTGCCGAGCAGTTTATCTATTTTTGCAACGAGTTTAATGAATTCAATAAAACATGAGCACGAATGTTAGATTATATTTATCATATGACATTAAGATTACTTTGAAATCTCATTTCTGGCGTAAAAACGTTATATTTTTGTCATTATGTACGCAACGTTGTTATGGACGTCATAACGTTTCCCGAACATCTGTAAACCACTAGTGGTTTATCAATTTTTTTGCATGGCATTATATCACTCCAAGATGCTATGCCATGTGATAAATACTAGTAGTCAACTGTGTAATTCACCTGATAGAACAGGTGGTGCTTCTTTTGTGGATCATTTATGTAATATCTGTCTTGTTTTGTTATGCTTTCATGCACTTCTGTTTGTTGATGCCTTTTGGTGACCTGCTTGGAAAGTGCTGACCTCTTGGCTCTCGTTTGTAATGTTTAATTGTGACTTTGTCACTTTCCTATTTGGTATCCTGGGTCAGGTAAGGTGCTTGATTGTACCAATTCCTGATCTTTGCCCTCTTTCTTACTTAGTAGAAGCATAATAAGTAGGATTTGGTATATGAATACTTTGACTCACATTATTAAAATACACTCATTGAATCAATGCTGCAGTGAGAGTTTTCTCTATAAAAGTATGTGGTTGGACCAGTGTTCAAATTCTTCACCACTCCTTTATTACAGCATATAGAAGGCAGCGTTTTAGTCATAATGCAATCACACTATTATTAGGTATTGAAAAACTGCATAGAGGATCTAACATGAGTGTTCATGATTTATTGAATTTATTAAACGAGTTGGTGAACAAGAGCATGAATGTTAGCTTCTACTTATCATATGGCATTAAGATTACTTTGAAGTCTCAATTCTTACGTAAAAATGTTATAATTTTGTCATCATGTACGTCATAACATGTTCCAAAATTGTGTAAACCATAAAAGAAGAAACTTGTGAAGAGCAACTATTTTGACTTCATAGGGGGGCCAAAATAGCCTCTTAATGCACGAACCTCTTTCGTAAGTCGTAGTAACTATATATCAAATACTAACATTAGAAATATTTAATGTTTGTTATTGACTTTCAATATCTTTTCTGTTAGGTGGCTATCGATTATAGCGACAAAAGTGTAGAACCAGGAAACAACATAACTCTACACATTACAACTGATCCACAGTCAATGGTACATCTTCTCGCCGTCGATCAGAGTGTCCTTTTAATGGAGACAGGAAATGACATCACACAAGGAGATGTGAGTTGTATTTTATGCCAGCCACTGATGTGTGACAAGGTCTTAGGACCTCGTCGCCAGAAAACCTAACTTATGGTCAACTAACATCAAAAAGATAAACAATAAAACTGGTGTAGAACGGCCACTCTCAAAAAGACCACAAATTGGTTTGCAAGACCAATTTTCACTTAATGCAGGTCAAAAGTATTCTACAAAAATTTCGACCTTCATTAAGCTACCATTGGGCATTAAGATTTTTATTATGTCTATTTTTGAGTGGCTGTTTTGCATAGGTTTTACTGTTTAATAAGTTTAATCTAAAGTGAGTATGATCAGGAAATACCACAATCACAAACTCCAGACCAGCTCATGGCACTGTAAAGAAGAGCCACAGAACACTAACAGTCACAAGGCACCAAGAAGACAATTCAAGTAATGGGAGGATCTAGAAAACTCCATCAGGGAGTTCTGACAACATTTTTAGTCATCAACATATTTAATAGAATGTCGTTTGAACCCCTTGTGTCCAATTGCTTCTCGCTGGGAGCCTATACCAGTATTTCTAAGGAAAAATATAACCACTTGTGATTATCCACTCGCCCCCTCTGGATCCGCCAGTGAAAAATCCAGTTAAGGATCCGTTTTTCCAGATTATTTAGAGGTCGCAACAGTTGTCGTTGTTACTGTGTGGATTAGGTAAAACCTCCTGAAATAGTGTTTAATAGTGTTTATTTTTTTAATATTCTGGTCCATCGGGACTAAAAGCAAAATACCGCTTAAGCTGGTGCTAGTGGGCATGAGAATGGTTGCACTTTCCAATAGTTCTCATGAACAGACTCAATAAAATTGAGCCTGCTGTTTCTAATATTGTAGTTTCTCTCTATTTCTGAGGGATCTGTTTTTCCAGATAATTTAGAAGTCGCAACAGCTGTCGTTGTCTCTGTGTAGAGTTGGTAAAAGCTCTCCCCGTGCATCAATAAAGTGTTGATATCTTTTCATATTGTGGCCCTTCAGGAATATTGGGTTCTTATGGAAAGCAGAATACCGCTTAAGCTGGTGTTAGGCAACCTGGGATTGTTGCACTTACCATTAGTTCTCATTAATAGAATCAATAAAACTGAGTCAGCTGTTTTCTAATAGTGTAGGTTCTCTCTGTTTTTGAACATTCCGTTATTTCCAGTTTATAATGTAGTGTCAGCGATGCTTTGATATCTGATCCTATCCTCTGCTTAGTACTGGTTCCGCCCAGGATGACCCATCCTGACATGGCTGTAGAATTCTTGACCAGGAAGTAAAGAATCAAAACAATCAGACAGAATATCTAATCTGTAATTCTGTTATTTGTATTAGATATACCCAAATAATTGCTAGCTATACATAAGCTCATTAAATATTATGTTTTTCCTTCGGTTGAATCTACTGCAACAAATACAAACACATTTCAAATAACCAATTAATATATGGATAAGCCTAAGCATATATGATGAGTGTGAGGGTGGATTAGAAAAGTCCATCCCGAGGATAGCTGTTTGGCACCATGAGGCCTGTCGAGTGATGACAGACCTTGGTTGATTTCAAGAGACTAGTTTTTCTTTCACATCTTTACACAAGTAATGGATTTTTTCATGCTCACCAATCAATTCCCCACTTTTTATATTAAAAAGGGCTCCAAAAAGTCCCTGAATATGCTGAGATGAGACATAGTATGATGATCTTACTTAAACATATCAGTGACGTCCCTTCGCATGGGATGGTACGGATTATCTGAGATTATAAGAATCTATCATGAGTGAGAGGGTAGGATAGAAAAATCTGTCCTGATGATCGCCGTCTGGCATCAAGAGGCTTGCCAAGTGATGACAAATGGTGATCCTGAGGTATGGAGTTTTCTATCCTACTCTCACACGATTAATGGATCCTTTTTCTTTATCAACACTCTTTTTATTTATTAGTTTATTTATTTTAAAATAAGCTTCCAGAAGTCCCTGAATACGCTTAGATGCAATTGACATGATGACATTACTTGACGTTCTGGGTAAGATAGCATGGGTTAGATAAGATTTTCTATCTCAGGGATAAAACTCAGATATGCTTATCCAGTGTGCAAGAATAAATTTTCCCACACAGTAAAAACAGCAGAAACCACACTCCTATATAAAAAAAATTTCAATATCTAAAAGGTAAAACTAATACAGGGTTAAGATGCATACCATATATACAGTCAGACATAAGTTAAGCATCGCCTCAATAGTTTCCTAGAAAGCAAAAGAAGCTTTCCAGTCATGAATATTTTCTTGTTTTATTCATAAAAATAGAAAAAGTGGTGACAATTTACAGCACATTTCGATTCAAATATCACAAAGGAAAACAGCCAGGCATGGTAAATGCACACTTACCCCTAAAAATATCCCTATTCTCTATAGGGGTTGGTGCATACAAGACACCGTAGAAATTCAGTAAAATGACCAAATGGCATTCTGATATGTTCAGAAGACCAAAGGAATACTAGAGTAACATAAAAATACAAACCGGTTGTTCTTCTGAAGAAAAATGTACACGACAAATGTCTCTGAAATAATGTTTGGGTGGTGCTTAACTTATGTCTGACTGTACATGTTACGTTGTAAAGACGGTCAAGACGGAAGAGGAAAAACATTATTGGAAGACCCCTGTTAGGCGTTGACAATACCACCAGGGAAAAATAACGCACACAACTAAAAAAACATCGACAACACATGCATAATACAATGACAATAACTACACTGTTATTTTTGACTAGTTGGCCATCCCTTTCTAAAACAAGTTTCCACTCTTAGATGGTTTCCAGAAGAAGCAATCTTAGAGTGTCCCGTTTTAGTCGTAACTAGACAAAAATAAGTAACGTAAAATTTACACACAAATCAACCAATTAATTCACGTGAGCACTTTGTCGCGAGTTCTGATGATATCACTGAAGCTTCTACAGATGTTTGGGTCTTTATCTTGGGGTGACTGCACCTTATGACACTTGGGTCAGTCCATTTTTTATAGATATACGCGTTATCCTGACACTTGGGTCAGTCCATATTTATAGGTATACCCGTTATCCTGACACTTGGGTCAGTCCGTTTTTCGTATAGGTATATACGTTATCCTGACACTTGTGTCAGTCCATTTATATATCTGCACTATGATATTCTAACAGGGCACTGGACTTGGGCCTAAGACTCTTGGTCTGGCAAGGAGAACTGTTCCCCAATCTGTTAGTGGTCCAAGGGGGACAAACTATTAATGCGCCCTTGGATTATCAGAGCTTCTGGCTCCTACAGCCTATCTCTCCCCAGTGTCAGAGGGGACACACATAGAGACAATTTTGTAAAAAATAATCTACTGATAGAATATTGGTTAACCAGAATCTCTCTACCGTATGTAGTGGAGTTGTTCGTTTTAATATACAGAAATAGAAAGTCCTTAGTGATCTTATCTAAGCCTGCCCAACTCCATAAGCGCGTGAATAGCCCTCACCCCTTGGGTGTATGGCTAATAACACCTATGCGGTTAGGTTGGATCCATCTTTGGATGCACTGCCAATAAACTTGTACTCAGGGAAAAGTATTTGTAGTGACCAACCTGTGTTGGCACTAAACAAATACCTCCATTGCAGCAAAAGAACACACCCACACACTATCAATAGATACAATGCGCTTATATAACGTCACCCTGATTTGCGATGTTAACGTAGCCAAAACGTCGAGAATCGTGGCCCCTTTCCCTTTGTGGTCACGCAATCTAGATCGTTTCATAGTTTACATATACTGATACTTATTCCATTCGAAAATTCCAGGTAAACATAGAATAACACTGTATCATTACTTAAAATATGTTCTTAAAAGGGTATATTCCATATTCTCTTTCTACTGTTTTATGCGTGAAAAATGCACAATATTTATTATGTGTTTTGGCGTAAGCACCTAACATTTATACGTTCATGCGTCAGCTATAATCATAATTACATATGTTTGTTGGTATATGTACCGTACCAAACCTTTATACGTACATGCGTCAGCTATAACCTTATTTAAGTATTTCTAAGTGTTTTAGTATATGCACCTAACCCTAATACGTACATGCGTCAGCTTTAACCCATTGTGACACACAAGGATTGCCACTGAAAGTCGATTCTCTCTTCAAAAGTCCAACTGCCTTTCCAAACACGAGTCACAACAATTAAAAAACCATATGCTAATACACATAGTACACTATTGGTCCCCGAAAAATCCACAAGCATGCTTTTTTGGTGTTTGCACAGGCCCAACTAGTCTGCGACCACTCTTAGCTAAAATGGTCCTCCAAGTCTAACACTACAGCAGCAAGAACGGTCCTAAAGATTTTTAGACACTATGCAAGTGCCTAGATTGATATGCAAGTGGGTTAAATTCCCTATTTTCTCCGAAAAAACGGGACGTGATTTGTGACGTTCTAGAAAACCCATACAAGAAATGCTAGATGACTCAAGGAACAAAACGATAGTAAAATGATGACTTACTTTTTAGCAAGCATACCACGCTAGAATTATAACAATCTAATGCGAGTGCATTCGACGGCTAAAGCTCGAACATGTATCTTATAACCTTGTCATTTATAAATAAAATTCACTTACCTGCCTCCTGTAACGAACAATTTCTTTACTAACGTACCTCTCTATCGGTGTTTGCTAATGTCCCCTGACACATATTAAAATCTTAGCTATATATAGGCAAATGCCCACATGAAATGCGTTAAACTCAAGAACCTTCAACTTTTGAGAATAATCAAGTTTCCAAATAATGGTGCGCAGAGTTCAATCTCAGACAAACCGCCCTTATATTAGGAAAGGTACCATATACAACTGCATATAGGTGAAAAGGTGCACAGCCAAAACTTTGCGTATCTATATGTCTACGTAACTACCACTGTTTCTGTCGTTCTCTCTTTTCTGCATCGAACAATAATGCAAGGTGTCTACTCTCCTTATTGACAGCGACTCTTAATTAGTTTACAGTCTTTTTTTACCAAATTTAGCTGTTCTGTGAAACACTATACAATTACTTTGTTTATATTTAATGCTTAGTTGAGGATCTATTGCAAGCTGTAAGGCAAAACTAGACTTCCCCATTTTACATTTTTCAGGTAGTGTCCAAACTTAAGTCTGCTTCTCCACCTTCCCAGTACAGCAGCTACGTTCATGATCCAAAGAGAGTAATGCAGGTAACGTAATCCATTTTTATGAGAAAATCTCAATCTGTTAAGAAAGTGCATGCTAGAAAAGGATATATATATTTCAGCATAAGACCATGCACGGTTCAAGTAACTTGAGTATAATCCTATTGACAAACAACTTAAACTGCATGCATAAGTATGCTAGTAAAATATATTTACGCCCCCTAGTGCCTTAATATGGCATTAATTCATACATCAGTGACAACACTTATGCTAATATGAGCCATGAAATGAGATTTCAAACAATGTGGTATGTGCGACCAGCAAATGCTCAGACCAGTCTGTTCATACACGCAGACTGATGAAAGCCTTTGCTACAATGACTGTTAAGCTACTGACCGAACATCATTTGGTGTTTCTAAGCTTTAAGAGAGTCTGCACATGCTCGTCTGAGTCTATACTTTTCAAAATATCACGTTGTTGGAAATCTCATGAAGTGGCTTAAATATTGTTTGTAAAAATAGTATTTTACAAAGAAAGAAGTTTTACACAATGGTATCGCCTAATATGTGCACTAGCGTGTAACTATAAGGAATAAACTTATTTTATGTTTACCAAAATACAATGATATTATAGGGTGACTGGTAAAATTGGCATGCACCGTTATAAACATTACCCACAACTCAGTGTTCGCTGAAATCATTGCAAAATGAGATTCATTCTTTAGATAAATGAGCCTTTTTTCAGATTATGCTACCTTTTACCCCCCAACCCCATTACTTTAGAAAATTATGGGTATTATGTTATAACATACATGCAAAATTGGAGCGTCTATCCATCTGTCATTTTCTTTATCCACCCTTAATGTACTTCTGTTAATTAATCCATTCATCTATCCATTCATCCAATTGCATCAATTAATCCATTCCTTTATCCATTCATCCAGCTGTCTGTTTATCCATACATCTGTACCATCAGTGCTTTGTTTTCACACTCTATCATCAACATTCATTTAAATTCTTCTCTTTTGCATCAGAACACACTGGTAAATGTATACGTCGATTTGGTGGTATTTACGCGTATTGCCGGTACTTTATAGACTGGATGCGGTAGTTATTGGTGTTAATAGTATATAGAAAAACAAGCCATATGCCTAAAGGACTATAGAATTAGATCATTTTTAAGTATTCGGCATGCACATGGCGATTTATGTAAGCATTTAGAAATAGATTCAAGTACCGATCTCGATGATCGGTACTCGAATCTATTCCTAAATGCTTACATAAATCACCATGCACATACCGAATACTTAAAAATGATTGAAGTCTATAGTCCTTTAGGCATATGGCATGTTTTTCTATATAGTATTAACACCAATATCTACCACTTACAGTCTATGAACTACCGGCAATACGCGTAAATACCACCAAATCGACGTATACATTTACCAGTGTGATATTGGGACGAAATGGTTTTTCTATTGCAGATATAGAGGATCTTACATTAGTGCTCATGTTTTAGTGAATTTATTAAACAAGTTGGGGAAAAGAGATGAAATGCGAGGCTTGCTGAGCATTTTATCTCTTTTTCGCAATGAATTTAATAAATTCAATAATACAAGAGCACGAGATTTTAGATTCTATTTATCATATGACATTAAGATTACTTTCTCATTCCTGTGGTAAAAACATAATAATTTTGTCACTATGTACGCAACGTTGTTATGGACGTCATAACGTTTCCCGTAAATCTATAAACCACAAGTGGTTTATTGACTTTATTGCATGGCGTTATTTCACTCCCAGACGCGACGTCATATGATAAAAATAAGTCTTGTCCAAAAAAACCCTGATTTGATTGCTATGCGAAATATTCTGCCTGATATTATTTGAATAAATAGATCAATTCGATACATTTTATTGTGCTATCCACGGTTTGGATGATATTTGTTTCTGTCTATGTGTATATGTCTTTTTCTGTGAATCTATTGACAAGGGCATTGTTCTCAACAGAGCTGAAACTGATCAGAATCAATACACAAGCATTACATTATATCTATAATATTATTAGAATGCTCAATACAACAATAACACAATGGCGGGTTATCTTGCATTCCTTTCGTTTGTTTATAGACCAATGGCGTTCAAGTATTAACAGATGTAAAAGGATTCTCTTGGGCGCAGCCATATTACAGAAGACAAGTTGATTGTCGTAAGTGTTTCCTACAATTAATTTAACCACCTTTTAAAAATGAAACTATTTTCCAAACATTCATGCAGACTTGTCTATCAGAACCAGGTGTCTAAGGCCTTAATCTTATTTTGTTTTCTTTAGGGAAAATAATATGAAATAAATAGGTTATACTTATCAAACGAGCTAGCCTCTTCAGCTTCTTGCGTGGTTGACTTTGGAGCAGTGGTTTAGAAGGAGATGTCATTTAAAGACGTTTCTTGTCTATAACTCTTGCAGCTCTTTTGTTTGGCAGAGCAAACCATTTGTACAATTTTGGTAGATGACATTATGTGGAACAATTCTGTGAAATCATTTTTAAATTGGATGGTCGGTTCAAGATGAGATGTTGTTAAAGATATTTCTAGTCTGGAACTCTGGCAGGCCTTTTGTTTAGTGGAGCAAAAGCATTTGTGCAATTTTAGTAAAGGAAATCATGAGGAACAATTATGAGAAATTATTTTGAATTTAGACCATCGGTTCAGAATGAGATATTGTTAATTTTAAAAGATATTTCTAATCTAGAGCTCTGGCACCCCTTTTGTTCAGCGGAGCAAAACCATTTGCGCAATTTTAGAAGATGAAATCATTTGGAACAATTATGTGAAACTGTTAGAATTGGAACAGTGGTTCTGGTGGAAATGTCATTTAAAGACATGTCTTAACTAGTGCTCTGGTGGCCTCTATATTTGGCCGAGTGGTACTATTTGTGCAATTTTGGTAGAAGCTGTGTATGTGAAATTATTGATTATTCTATTAAATTATTTTGAACTTGGACAAGTGGTTGAGGAGAAGATCTCATATCTAACGCTCTGGAGTCCTTGTTATTCAGTAGAGTGAAAGCATTAGTATAATTTTGGTTAGGGGCATTATGAGGAACAATTATATGAAATTATTTTGGATTCAGACCAGTGGTTCATGGTGAGATGACGTTTAAAGATATTTCTTATCCGAAGCTCTGGTGGCCCTTTTGTTCTATGCATCCAAATAATTTGTGCAATTTTTGTACAGTACATCATTAGGAACAATTCTGTGAAATTGATTTGACATTTGACCGGTAGTTCAGAAAGAGATTTTGTTTAAAAGATTTCTTATCAAGAGCTCTGGCACCCCTTGTCTTCAGCGATGTAGAACTATTAATGCAACTCCCCTCTTATTCAGTCAATAAATTCACCAAATCAGTCCTGATCACCGGATTGAACCGAATTTGACCAGATTTGGCCCTAAATTAGTTATTTAGCTCACTTTTTTTATTATTATGTTTGTAAAGTATGTACAGGATTATATAAATGAAGTCTGGAACATCAGGTTGGGCATTTTAGGTCACAATGATCATTGATACAAGAAGCTTCTGTCTTGATTCGCGTCTAGTGTAACTGAACCTGGCTGAATCAGGTCTAAAATGGTCAAAAAGCTTACTTTTTATTATTATGTTTTTATTATCTTATCTCAACTATGTATAGAATCATATAAATGAAGTCTGGACCCTAGGGTTTGACATTTTAGATCACAGTGACCTTGAAAAAAGAAGCATACGTCTTGTTTTGCATCTACTACCTGACCAAATCGTGCCCCAAAATAGTCAAATAACTCTATGATATTATTATCTTATTTTTGTCAGGTATGTTTTGAATTATATTTATTTTTTTTTTTAAAAAAAGTCAGTTAAACAAAGAAATAGGCCAATTTCGGGCCCGGTCAGGTCAGATTTGGTCGGATCAGGTGATCAGGCCCAATTAAGTGAGCTTACCAACCAGTCTTATTTATTTTGATTGTCACAAATTCCCCACAGTCAGTATCAAATCCCCCATTTTTGTTCTAATTCCCTTGTGTCTTGATATTTGAATATTATCAATTGAAGATCAATTTGTTTAAAAAAGCAGAAATATAACTCACCATTGGAAGTATACTTGGTGAATGCAACAGGGCTACTGAACAGGAAGATCAACTCGGCTAAGCCTTAGAGCAACATAAGTCGCAACGCTTTAATGAAGCCTGTGCTCACTATTCAGCCAACCTGAGTAAAAGTCTTTGATAATGGTCCATTTACATATGGAACTATTAATACAGCAGATGTCTCCTTGCATCTAGACACTGAATAGCGGATAAACTCGAATTTTGAAAAGACGAAAATTGTCATGGTAAATCTAACTAAACAATGACTGGCAAATAGCCATGTAACACATTGAGCCTCAGCTAAAAGAAACCATGAAACACGTTCATGGACTTAACAAGAAGCATCACCAGCAAACCGCAAATAATTTCTATATTTTAGATATTTATAATAAAGTGTAAATAAAACTCATTACATTCAATGTTTGGTCTGTTTATGGAATCATAAATACATTAGGTCTCTTTCAAAGTTAACATGAAGCCTACTGGGCAGCTTAGCACAGTCGATAACGTGTCAGGCAACAGATGCGAGTCTGAGTGAAAATGCAGGGTTTTCAAGTTCAATCCCACCCCGGTCCCATACTTTCCTGGAGATTGATTATGAAATAATTTCTACCATCATTCTCCTCCCTTCCGCTGAATCCTTCAAGAAGGGTTGTTGTCAGCTACAAGCGAAAGTATGTGCACGAAGTATTGGTTAGCTACTTGTCAAACTTGCCCAGGAAAAAGTGTGGTTAGGTGAACTGACCGTCCAGCCATGACCATAGCTGTTGACATGGGACGTAGAGCAACAAAACAAACAAAAAAAAAACGTGAAGCCACTTACTTTGCAAGAGACCCAAAGTATTCATGATTCCATGAACATTCCTAAAATTGAATTTATTTCTTAAATATCCACTAAAGCTTCAGTTTAAGTTTGCATACAGGTCCATTAAAAAAGTTATTTCACTACGCAATATTTCAAAAGTTTTTTCACATTTTTTCAAAATACATAAATGGTCAAAGTTTTACCATACATGATATTAAATTATCATGCAATTTTGTTTCTATAAATCATATCAACGTATAATCAGACAACATTTGTATATGGATATTAAATACATTTCAATGAAAACACAATAACATGCTTAAAAACATTCCATTGAAAACACAATTATATACCTGTACGCCAACATCATAAAGTCAGTATTCGTTGCACCTCCATTTGCTTAGTAAGATCTGCAATTTCCCTTGGCATTGAATTGTTAAGTTCTTTCAGGACGTTTGGTGCTACACTTTACCACGCTTCACATACTCGCTTCTACATCTCTGCTTTTAAACACGGCAGTTGGTCACAAATATCTTTCTTCATTAACTTCCAAACGTTCTCTATGGAATTCATTTCTGGCGAATATCCTGGTCATTTCAGAACGATTATTTCGTTACAATCTATGCATGTTCTAGTTCCTTTAGAGTTATATCATGAGGTCATAAAGATATCATGCATAAAGATATATCCATTCTGTGGGCACATGACGCATCCACATTAATCTGTATTTCACAGTCATAACAATAGACGCCATTGTCGTTTTTGGCGCAAACAGAACGTTAATATCAAGCTAAGTCAATTCAGACTACTGTAAAATTGCCATCAAGTGTGCACATCTGGGGAGCCATTAGCAACAGAGACCAGTCTCTTCAGAGAAATGTGAATGGTAACATGGATAGTAGAAAATAACAAAGTGATATTATTCATGATAATGAAATGATATGTGAATGCGTTGTGTTCCTACAGAAGGGATATATTTTTATGCATGATATCGCGCCATGCCATAACTCTTAAAGTTCGAGAATATTCCTAGACTGTAAAGGAATACGCCTTCTGGAATGACCAGGGAATTTGCCGGACATGAATCTCATAGAAAACGTTTGGAATATAATGAAGATAGAGATTGGTAAACAAATGCCATGTAAACTAGAAGAGATGTGGAAGTGAGTATGTTAAGCGTGGTATAGTGTAACACTAAACGTTCTGGAAGAACTTTACTATTCATTGACGAAGAGAATTGCAGATCTTATTGAAGCAAACGGAGATGCAACGAAATACTGACTTTATGATGAGGGGTACAATGTTGTTGTGTTTTCATTGGAATGTATTTAAAGTAATGTTGTTGTGTTTTTTCATTGAAATGTATCTGATATTTATATACAACTATTGTCTGATTATACGTTGATATGATTTATAGAAACAAAAAGGCATGAGAATTTAATAACATGCATGGTAAAACATAGACCATTAATGTTAGATAAAAATGTGAAAAAACTTTTGAAATATCGCGCAGTGAAATTACTTTTGTAATAGACCTGTATATGTAGTAGCTGTCCACGATGTATCAATAGCTCTCCAGTGACCTTACTATGAACTGCATTGCTACAAATGTATTTTGTTAGCCCATCTAGTGTAGGCAGAAGAACATTTGTTGTAAAAGGTAGTGCAACATTATCGTTCCACTAATCAAGACAAAGTTTGCATATCTATAGATGAACTGCCACAATCATCATAATGTTGGGGATACACAGGTAACACTTAGATCCTCAGCAGCGATTTTTGGTATAACTTAGATGCTCTTACACAGGTATTGCAGCTGTAGACATGTGACATTATATTAAGAAAAAGTAAGTGATAATGATCAGGACATACCACAATCACACACTGCAGCCCACCTCTGGCAACGTGAGGATGAGCCACAGAATAAATGAAATATCAAGCCCTATTTAAATTGTTTTACTACAGGGTAATTTGTATAATGTTTTTTCATTAGCTCATTTGATAATTTCCAATAATAGAAATCTCTGTTTACCAAATTGGAATGGTACATGTACCAGACCAAAGTCATACTATCCAGTCATTCTCTTGTAACAGACTTCATTATTGACGACTCTCTCTCCATATGCATTAAAATGGCTTCATTTACGTGCATTTACTTTCTGAAAGAAAGCGAAATCATTTTAAATACTATCTGTTACAGAGGGTTAATTATTTTGCTCATTTTCTAGCACCAGGTTATTATAGACCAGGTCAATTCTCAACGGCTATGCCTGGCTTTGTACCAGGCCAAACTCCTACAGCCCAGCCAGGCTTAGTATCTGGCCAAACTCCTACAGCCCAGCCAGGCTTTGTATCAGGAAACTTACAGCAAGCTAAGCGAACACGTGCCTTTTTCCCAGAGACTTGGGTCTGGGACAGTGTTTTGTCAGGGTAAGAAATGTGTATCACGACGTAGAGAAGACAGCATGGTTAACTTTTTATCCAATGATATTTGATAATAGGAGTATAGAACACATGTGCTAAAATAATACCTAGTCTCCCAAAAGCATGCCTTGACAAGTAGTATTGTGCATCCTAATTCGATTGTAGTTGTAAATTAATCATACAGCTCCTATTATTGAGTAACAGATCAATCCAGATCACCAGATGGCATGGATATATAATATGATGTGTATAAAAATTGACATAGGGAATCTCAACAGATGAACATGCAACATAACACTTGACTTCCAAAAAGGCATATCTTGGGTTTTATTGTTCTTGTCACAAGAAATCCTGGTGTTGTTGCAGGTGAACAACAAAGTCACAGGCCAGCCTGCGCATCTGTAGAGTCTAAACCACCAGGCTTGGTGTGGGTGGTGGGCTCTGATATTGCATATATACATGTACGTAGGCTTGATCATACTCACTTACTATTTGGAACATTTTATTGGGGTTCAAATTTTTATTTTCAATAATTTTTGGGGTTTACATAAAAAAATGAATACCTTTTTGGGTATGAAGATTTTGTGATCAATTTTTTTTTTTTGGGGGGGGGGGGTCATAACTGGACTGGGTTCAGGGGTCATTTCTATGCGTTTTAGGTATTTCTTAAGGTCAACGTACAGAATAAGGATATATCAGGGAATCATAAACTTTTCAAATATTTTTTTCTAAAAGTTATCGCCAATATTTGATTTAAATTCTAAAATCCATACAGTAATTAAATCTCTCTTGCGCCAGAGACTTTTGGAACCAGATTTATGGCAACTTAGTGTATTAGTTATAGAAAATTGTTGACACTCATAATTTCTTGGCACAGTTATTAAAATTATTTCTCATTATACAATAAGAGAGTTTAACAATAATGTATTGTGGCAAACTGCTAGTTTTGTGGTCTTACCCGTCATGTTTGGCAACTTTTCTCTCCTCTTAATTGCATGCTGGCCGGTCAGACCTCAAACTCTATGACAGCTCCGACTTAAATACTTATCTATAGATCAGATGGTTGGGGCCTGATGCTGCGGCTGTTGTCAGACCCACCTGGGTCTAACTGTTGGATTTCCTTTGCTCTGGTATTGAGTTGTATGTACCGCTGAGTCCTTATCTTTGATTTATCTCCTTTTTTATCCTGACTTCTATGTACTAGGAAATGATTAATGAATAAGTTAGAAATTTTTCATGCAAACCAAACATCTATATGTCTTGATCTACATCAGAATTAAGTGTGAGGTTGGTACAGTGAAACTGGAAAACACTGTCAATCTTGGCTGGCAGGACAGTAAGCTGGTTTCAAATCCCAAAGACATTTTTCTTTCAGTCTTTATCATCCAGCTTTTTAGCTTGTATTGTTGTGTATTTTCATGTGGTTGTCCTTTTAGCGTTATTTTGCCTGTTTTTCTGGATCATTATATATAGGAGGGTCTGGATGGGGTATAATGATTAGTGAATAATGGCCCTTTTTATAATAAATAGTGAATAATGAGCCAAAAAATAATAAATAGTGAATAATGGTGGCCTTAAAATTAATGGATTATTCCATTTTTTAATGAATTGAAGATGAAAATAATGAATAGTGAATACTCAGATCCCCTTTCTTACTTTTAATGAATAATTGGTCTTATTTTAATTAATAACCCAAAATTTTAATGAGATGAATAATGGGCTAAATTTCAAATGAATAGTGAATACCAGACCCCCATCCAGACCCTCATATAGCAATTCTAAGGTGGAGGTTTAATTGTTACTATTGTGTCTTTCTAGTTGTTATAGCGAAAATTTGAGTCATGTTCCATACTGTAAATTCAGACATTTTCGTGAGTGTTTCATTTTCCAGAAACTTCGCATATACCAAGTATCCTCGTGAAGTGGCAAAATCACTCTGTTGTTTACTGATATATGTAAATCATGATCTCTTAGCGTTTTTTTTGTACCAAATAAGTCTTTAAACATTATTCGCGAAGGTAACATTTTGCCAAAATTTCCAATTTTTTTAGTATTTACTTATCTTTAATATGTATGAAGTGGACACTATCTTTATGTATCTATGTTCTTACTCTTCAAGCATATTGACTTTTTATGAAATAATTCAGTGCTTGAAAAGTCAATAAAGAAACATATGAGCCCATCAAACATTCAGATTAAACCAACAGTTAGTCATATCAGATTCAGCTCTCTGTTGTGGCCTAAACTCAAAGTGAAGATAGCTTTTCTATTTTTGTAGGTTATAAAATGTAGCGCAAGTGATCATATTTATCATAATATAAAACAGATCACTAACACTATGTTAACCCTGATAAGCCCAGCGTCCTTTTTGTGGGACATATGCAAACAGTGCATACCCAGAATGCGGCGTCTCATCAGGGTCTCTACTGTTTGTTCACAGATTATCTATTAAAAAGTGAATAAAATGAAAATTACAACCTAAAACCCCTTAAAATGGCAATGGACTGGTCCAATTGTTAAGAGCAGGAAATACCATTTGGCATAAATAGGTTAAGATAAATCTTTACCATTTAATGAAGAGATATACATGATCACATATTAGTCTGTTTTGATAAATTGTAGCACCAGGATATTATAGACCTGGATCTGGCATGTCTGGTGGCTTTCTACCTATGACATCGACTAGAATGCCCATGACAACTGTTCTGCCAGGATTTGTTCATGGGCAAACTCCAACTGCCCAACCAGGCTTACAACCAGGTCCAACGCCACCCTCTAATCTACAGAAAGCTAAGAGAACGCGTGATTTTTTCCCGGAAACATTGGTCTGGGACAAAGTTATGTCAGGGTAAGATGCATGCAGTGAATCTTCTCTCTAATGCTCTTGTATTTTTTTAAAAAAAGGGGGTTAGGGGTAGTAGAGTCACATAAAAGATAGTCTGTCAAACCATCAGGCACTTAGAAATCATTTCGTTACATGGCGGTCTGAAAAATATAAATATCTACAAGTATTTAAACGTTTCTTTCCATTTAAACACGAGTGTTGGTTAGATTTTAATTAAAGAAAATTGTTGGCTCTAATATTTTTTCAGCGCAGTTTATTAAATATTTTTTATTATAAAAAGATTGGCTATAACATTAATGTATTACAACATATTGCATGCTTGGTGCTCAGCCCAATCACCATAGCCACTTTTGCTTTCCTCTTTAATTGCACGTCGGTGGGTCGGACCTCAGACTTTATGACGGTTCTGACTTAAAAACTTACCTATAGATGAGAGGGCTAGAACCTGATTTTTTTGTCCGGCCAATGGGGGCTTAACTGTTGGATTAATTTTTACTCTGGTATCCAGTTGTATATATATACCGTTGAGTCTTTATCTTACTTTCATCTCCTTTTCATATCTCAATTTGTATGTACTAAAATATGATACAATGATAAATAAGGGATCTTTCATGCAAACCAAGCATCTATTTTTCATGATCCACAGCAGAAATAATGGAGAGGATGGTACCATCAACCATGCATAAACCCTCAATTCATTTTCGTGCTGACCTTTCCAAGGCGATGCTTCTTTTGCGGATCCTTTTTGTTATTGTGTTTTTGTGTGTCTGTCATATTTTTTGTCTGTCCTTTCAGCCTGGCGGTTGACTGCTAGCAAAAGAGCTGACCTTTTGGCTGTCTTGTATGTGATGTTTTTGTTTTCTTGTGTTTTGTTACTTTCCCCATATGATGTCCTGGGTCAGGTGTGGTATTTGATTGTACCAATTCCTGATCTTTGCCTCCTTTCTAACTTTAAAGTAACATTATTATACAATTTGTTTAAGTGCCTACAGATTAAATACATATTTTCAGCTATATAGAAGACATGCAATAAACTGTTTAAGCAGAAACACCCATAATTAGTTTCAATTGATCAAATATCAATTTAAACATGATCAAATACGTTGTTACAATAATATATATGGGTTTTCCTCTGTCCACTGATATATTGATTCATCAGAGCTACTAGTAAATACAAAGTTTCTTTGTAAATTCAACCCTTTTTAAGTTTTGAATTTCTTTCTAAGAGAGGAGAATGGGTTAGTCGTATTGCTATCAATATAACAATTATTACTTGTCCTTGATCAGACTATTCCCACAGAAGCTTGACAGGGACTATTTTGTTGTTTGCAGTAGTAGTGTGGTTCTGACACACAAAGAGGTACTTTTTCAATAATGCAGCAACTAAATTTTTGATTTTACTATTTACTCCCATCCTGATTAACCAGCATTTATGCATTTTAGAAACACTGTTGAACTGCTCAGGATCGACAATGAATACCAAAAATCGAATGCTGCAGGCTTTACATTGGAAGGTTTAGTACATTAAGATAATCAGTATGACAGTGGTTAAAGTGAATGGATTACTGATTATGATTAGGTTATGCATTTTACACCAGCAAAATTTACTAATCAACTGTATCATCTCACAAAGGTCTACATTATTGTAATTTACAAAATAAGTTCTACATATAGCGTTAATATACTCTAATAAAGGTATTTTATGTTGGCAACCCGTCCTACAGTTTTACGCTGATTCCTTTGATATTTTCCAGGTGTTTATGTCATGCTCAGACGATGTACAAATCGTTAGGATATAATAATCAGATAATCTTTTGTTCCTATTTAACAAGTTGAACTTAGTCATTTTTAAGGTCAGCGTGACAGGATTCAATGTATTTTGTGCTTGCAGCTTCTGCTACAGTTTAACGCTGATTCCTTAAATACTTTACAGGTGTTTAGGTCATGGTTTGAAGATGTGCATGGTCTACAGATATCGTTTGGATAAAATCCTCAGGTTATTTTTGTCACTTTTTTTCACAAGTTGAACTTTTTTCCAGGCATTATTACATCCAAAGTGAATAGATAGTTACTACCTTGTACGTGCAACACCTACAATTTTGTGCCAATTCTTTTGAAACTTAACAGGTGCTTTTGTTATGGTAGGAATATGTTAATGTGGTTTTTATATACATGTACTCCTCAGATTAGTTATGTTACTTTTTCCAAAATGTGCGATTAGTCATTGTTCAGCTTTCAATGCTATCAATGTATTATCAATGTCTATATATAAGTAGTACCTTGTGAGAGCTAATACTCCTGCAGTTTTATACAATTCTTTGCATTTGCATGTGCTTATGTCATGGCCTGAAGGTATGAATGTGCTTAGTATTTTTTCTGTCCTGTAAACATAAGTCAAATTAACTTATTTGTTTCATGTTAGCTCATAAATTCAAAAATAATCATAAGTGGCGGGGGACATAAAATTCTCTGAATTTGCATGTTGCAATTGTCATTGGATCCTTATATTAATAATGGCAATTGTAGTGCAGAAATTTGAACAGGTCCTTCCCTTTTACCAACTCGACCAAGCACAATAACATGCAATAATTGATATTCCCATAGCGCAGGCCTAGTCTGCTTTTCACCAGAACCCAGTACTCTGGTTTCAGTTCTTTGGTGCAGTCTTTGCTTCCAAAGGATACCTTTTTAAGAACATATTTGACTTCACTACAGTTTGTGACTGGGACTGTGTGGCGGCGGTAGAACGTCTCCCTGCCCTTCACTATAGTGTAGATTTTATTTTCTTGTCATTTGGGATCATGGGTTTCATTGTGGGACTTTGAAACTATTAGAGGGTCACTGATGACGCCTAAATGGCAGAAACTAGCTAGTCTGGCCCAGGAAATATGCACACTCTGGTTTCAGTTCTTTGGTGCAGTCTTTGCTTCCAAAGGATACCTTTTTCAGAACATATTCGGAAAGGACCAGAGTATGATGAAATCTCAACATCTTATCCAAATTGAATAGGATTCAGTCCAACTCAATGTCACATCATCACATCTGACGCCTTCTTAAAACCTTGAAAAACTTAAAAACTAGTATTACTCCTAAATAATTTTATTATTACAGTTAGAATTCCAACTCCAGGTACAGGAATGACGTATGCTCCCGGAATGTACCCAACCTGGGTTCCTGGAATGGTACCGACTCCAGCCCCAGGTGGTGGTAATGGGACAAATACTAATAGTGATAAATTACAACAAGCATCAAAGACAAGAGAGAACTTCCCTGAGACATGGGTCTGGGAAACTATTATATCTGGGTATGAAACTGGGAAGACATACCTTGTGCTTACCTTTGCTTTTTCCCACTTGTCATGTGTTCCCACTTGTCATGTGTTCTCTTAATTATTTAAAGGCATCAGGCATACGTAAATATAAAAGCAAAGCAATACACCTTTCCTGCACGCTACCTTCTATTAAATACTTGTATCCTTATAGTGCCATTACAGACCTGGGTTCCCGGAATAGTACCCACTCCAGCCCCAGGTGCGACCTATGCTCCAAATCATGTCCCAACTCCAGGCCCAGGTAGTACACATGCTCCTGAACAACTACAACAAACGTCAAGGACTAGAGCAAACTTTCCTGAAACGTGGATCTGGGAGGCTATTAAAACTGGGTACCATCTTGACAGTCATTTGCAGAGCTGCTCTTTGCTTTGTGTGTTGTGCGTTTCCTAAATTACTATCATCTTGCATAAATACTGAGTAAACGTGAAAACGCTACACTACAAAATTTTATTTTCTTGACAAAGTATTGGACAAACAGTTAATTATGTTTCCCAGACATCAAGCAAATGATTAGTCAAAACTCTATCAACGTGTCTCTTTTGGTGTCCGAATTATGTTCCAGCTTTTGGTTTTAAGCTTTATTTATCAGATTTTGCAAATGGGCAGAAAAGGATCGTTTTGCTTATCGAAAATTGTCACACCAATGTTGAACACAAGAAAACTGACTTATCACTTGAAACAAGCTTATAAATCAATTTTTAATTTATCAGTTTAGTAAATTGTATCTCTTTGACAGAAACAAAAGGGGAATATTTAAAATGTTTGGTGTTAATTGCTTTTTTTTGTTTACTATCGTAAGTTGGCGCTCCAGGTACTATTAGTTTAACAGGTAACCAGGTCCAGGGTGACTGCAGTAAACAATACACTTACAGTACTCTTCGATTTATCAATATAGTTGATAATGTTCTTTTGCAAACTCGGTCAGGTCTGTCAGCTCATTCTTACTAATTTTCGACTAGGAATTTCTTCACACTAAGATGCAACAACACAATAATATCATAAGGAAGAAGCTTGTCGATTTGATGAAAATCACGCTCAAAGTTGATTTTCTAAACGATCAAACTATATTTGTGATAAGTCATTGACATTATTTGGTTCTCGCATGTCCAGCAGTCGGACAAGGTTGGCATTCGATTTCTGAAGGCCAAATTATGTGAGATTTCTGTTCAAATTGCACATATAAAAATTGGACCCATGTCACATGTTAACGGCGTTCTTGTCTCCCATTGTGACAATGGCTGTAAATAGTATACAGTTATGCACAACCGAGTCTTTATACATTCTGAAACACTTTTATTTGCTTGACTGACTCGTTTAGTATTGTAGATAAATGGCAAACAATCCAGATGTAGCTTTGCACTTCTGTTCAGTAAATTTTAGTATACCTATCAACCATTGTGTTTTCATATACTTGTCTTTGTATTTATCACTCCCATCTGCACTCCTGTTATGATCTATGCTTTTGGAGCTCTAATTATAGGTGGCTTCCCTGATAGTGGTATCATACTCACTTACTTTTTCATGACTACCTCTGAAAACGAAAAGGTTACACCACAACTACAGCAAGCTATAGAGTAAAAAAAGTTAATTACCCTAAGCCATGGACATGGGGTTAGAGACGGTAATGTCTTTCTGTAACGTCTTAGTAAATACTTACGATGTGTTTGCTATGTGCACTGTTATTGATGATATTGAGACTGTGTAGGATTACCCTGTAATTCGGATTTAGAAACCAAAGATCTGATATCCCTATCTACAGGGTTCCCGCGAGCTCTGGAAATCATGGAAAACCTGTCAAATCACAAACAATTTCCATGCATGGAAAACTCGTGGAATTTGGAACAAAAACTGAATAATCATGGAAAAATTATAAAATTGTGTTAAATAATTTGACAAAACTATCGGTAGCCAGAAAGCTAGTTGTCAGACACACAAAACGTGTTTGTTTGTCAGCTAGTTTTCTGGCTACTTGTGGTTACACGTTTTAATCATTTCAAAATGCATGCATAGTCTACAAGCATGCTTATTTAAATACATTATTGTTTCTGCATTTATGCTCTGCATGGTGAAGATGCCGCTTAAGGGAGTGGTTGGAGGCCATGCATGAACGGGTCAAGGAAATTATGTTGTTGATGATGGATAATCATGGAAAAATTATGGAATTGTGTTTTTGAATTTCTGTGGAAACCCTGTATCTAAAACGTGTTTTACAGTGCAAGGTTTAACCCTTAGTGTACCTTAAAGCCCTAAATGGGTACTTTGGCAAAACCAGCAAAGATCAGAAAAAAAATGCAGCATTATAATGCATTTCATCAGGGTCTGCACTGTTTGCTAAGATTAAAACATTTTTCAGGGGCAGAAATGCAGCATAATTGACAAACGTCTATCTATGACCCCTTTAAATACAAAATGGGCAATGCCATACTTATTGTATCAATATGTATTGGAAAAGCTATCAGAATACAACCGGTTTGATTCTAACATCAGCCCCAGGTATAACCTAAGCCCCTCACAAGATCCTAGCTCCATCCAAGGTATTATTTATGCCCCAACACATTTACCTGATGGAAGTTTGACTGGAAGTGAGCACAACTACAACAATCGTCAACGAAAACAGAACGCTTCTCTGATCCTTGAGCTTGGGAGACTTTAGTTACTCCCAGTGGATATGACTAGTAGGAGTCATTTGACACCTTTCATTTGCTTTGCATGAGTTCTGTTGTCACTTAATTAAAGCATCTAGAGTAAGTTTTAACTAAAACAACGCAGCATACCTTTCTCTTCCACCAGCACTCATCCCCTATCAACTGCTTGTATTTTACAGTGCCAGTCCCGACTCCAGCCCCTGGTATGACATATGCTCCCGGTGCTATCGGTGGAGGAGGTTTTGCAGGAACGGGTACTGGGACAAATACTGATAGTGGAAAGGTTACACCTCAGCAACTACAGCAAGCTTCTAGAACACGAACAAATTTCCCTGAAACATGGGTCTGGGAGACTTTATTATCTGGGTATACCATTTCAAGACTTGCTTCCTAAGTATTGAACCCATAATTGACTGTTAGCACTACCTGTATTTTGGAATAACCAGCTCTTGAGGGTATTTGCCCGATAATATAACCCTTCACTTCATAAATATCTATGCTAGGTTTCATCCACTATGAATGATTATATATTAAATGAACTTTCATGTTGGTGCGTAGAACAAAGAAATTACCTTTCCAGTCCACTTGTGTAGGGTCAGCTACTTGTGTGGGTTCAGATATATTATATTTTAAAAAGCAAACAGAGTAGACCCTGATCAGGCAGCTCTTGCAAAATCTACATTATCTGGGTTTTCAAAAGCGTTTAAAGGCGCTTCTATAAAGTCAAGGGTTAACCTTGTATTCTCCATCAAAATAATATTTAAAATATAGCTGTGTAGGACATTTATCAAGCTCTGCATGTAGTGGCGGACTTATTTTGAGATACACTACTTGCTCAAGTACCATATCAGAATATTCACTTATATAAGGATAAGTATTAGCATAACCTACCACATGAAGCCACTATTACAACAGACAACAATTACATATTTTGTTGTTTTGTGGACACAAGCCTTATCATTTCAAGTATATCGTCTTCTAATAATTCCCCATTGCATATTAATATATATTTGGATCCCTCAACTGTAAAAAAATGCAAATGTGATCTAGTACAAACCGTATTGGGTGCTTAACGTTTTGAGCTTACCATATTCCCTTCCTGCTTTATTGTTGCATGTGAGCTATAACCTTAGAAAAGTAGTTAGATCCTTGTGAGCGTTCAATCATTGTCCATGGTAATTGCATTGCTGTTTGTTAATTCTTAGATTATCAGATGAAGAGAAGAAAAATGTACTGTGAAATTGTTGACAAACATGTACATGTGTACCTCGCAGCTCCTAAAAGGGCTTTTTTATATCTTGTGACTCATGGTTTATTACAACGCCTACCCTAAGCACCACACCTGACCCGCAATACCAATGGGAAAGTGACAACTTCACAATTAGATATCACAAACGAGAGCAAAGCGGTCAGCCCTTTCCCAGCAGGTGACCACAATGCATCAAAAAGCAGATGTGAATGAAAGCATAACAAAACAAGACAGAAATAACATAAATGATCCACAAAAAAAGCCGCTTTGGAACGCTCAGTTAAATACTGTACTGGAGGACTTAAACCAGTTTAACGGTGCACCAACCTCACCCTTGGTTCAGATGTGGATCAAGACACATAGATGTTTGGTTTGCATGAAAGACCCCAAACTGATCAAAGCATTATCTCCTAGAACATATAAATCTATTACTTTTCCTATTACCGGCTCGAACATTGATCCTACAATAACCCCTGTCCCAGGAACGTCGTTGCCTGGCGGTGGTAGTAATAGTGAGAAATTTTATTTACCGTTAGAGCAAACCCTTTTAAGAACATATTACCTCTAAAGCAATCGCTAATTGATTGGAGACATGTGTCTTGGAAACTATACAAACTGGGTTTGAAGTGTACTATTCATCGCACGGTGATTTGGCTTGTTTAAAGAGACTAAGTTTGCAACTATGAACATTTTTCGAAAAATTTTCTTTTCTTTATAAATCATTTGTAAAAGCATTATTAAGGTAAGTTTTCACTATAAATCTGTTCACTATAGCTGAAAACTGCATGGAAAGATGAATTATCTTGTTAAAACAGGTGTGTTTTCTCTTGTCGGTAATTATATGCGTCCCTCCAATAATTATAGACAGTCAATTTTAATATAAATGCTGTTGTTTTGATACTGATAATCTGTTAAGATTTACGAAATTGGTAAAATGTATACCTGAATTTTAGTTTTTTTACTGTGTTCTTGAAAAATAGAAACATTATTTCAAAAATTGAAAGATCTAAAGTTACAGACTATGCAGCTTTAAAATTCTAATCATTGTAAACATTGCTATATTATATCTCCTAACCATTGTATAGGTCAGTTTCTGATTCTGTTACTTGGGGGACCAGTACCTGGACTCATCCAATATTTGGAATTTTGTGTGTTCTGTTTATCTCTTGAGATCAGAGATGAGCAAAAAATATCTTGGTCTCCTTTCTAGTCCATAGCATTCAGTCATTTACGCATTTCCAAGTTTTTTTCTCTTAAAACGGGTTGCTATTGTGTGGCTGACACAATAATTATTGTAATTTAAAACATTTCTTCATATCTTACAATCGCTCTGGATTGATAAAAAAATCTTCTTAACTAACATTAATTCTTGATAACATTCAAAAATTCTGAATAATTTACAATAACTCTTAATAGCTGTAATTCTGATTGAATTTTGATATACCTTGATCAATTATATTTGGAATGTCCCTTTTTCTAAGGTTTGTAGGGTAAGGGGGGGGACTTAAGCATATTTTACTGGCTAAATATTTGTCCTGGAATCATATATAATGCTTAGCTTATATGAATGCTTCCTGACTTATGCATCAGAAGGAAGCAAACACATCAAATTAGCTTACTGTGACAAAACAAATAAACAGGATTTAAACTCATATTATCATGCTCATACTTGTTATAAAGCTAACATTTGTAGGTAGAGTTACATTTATTAGCCTGATAAATTCAACATCCCAGAATTTGAAAGCAAGAATAGTTTTATCATTTATCATTTCAATTATTACAAGCACTTGAAATATCATGTTCAGTTGAGATAAGCATGAAAAAGAGTTTTATCTGGGCCAGGTTGGTAATTTAATCTAAGGCAATTAAAGAGGAAACAATAGCTATAAACCTTGATTTGAGTTATTAACCAGGCATGCATACTGTCATATAATATCCATGTTATATCCCATTCTTTTCATATAGGATCTTACATGAGTACTCATGTTTTATTTAAATTATTAAAGGAGTTTAGGAAAAGCAATAAAATACGAGCCTTGCCCAGCATTTTATCGCTTTTCGCAACGAGTTTGGTGAATTCAATAATACAGAAGCACGGATGTGGGATTCTATTTATCACATGACATTAAAATCATTTGAATTCGTACTTTTGGCGAGAAAAAACGTTAGGGTTTTACCATATGCGTGCCGTGAAAAGCCTCATTTCAACAAACCACTAGTGGTTTATCGATTTTATTGCTTGGCGTTATTTCACTCCAAGACGCGACGTGTCTTATTTGATAAATGTCATATGTAACTTATGTTATATTTAATAAAAATTTGTCTTTTTAAAACTTACAAAGAAAAGAAGGTTTTACAATGATTCTTTTTAATTCATAATTAAAGTTAACCATGCTGATGCTTTAAACTACGCTTAGCCAACTGAGTAATGAATACACCGTCAAGGTATATGATAGGAAAATATGTGACTGTACAATGTGATATTTATTTTTTATCATTCAAAGAAATGATAATGGTACTTTAAAGAGGTACCTACAAAATAGTATTTGATTGGAAGATTGAATGTACTTAGAAAAACCCATCAATACACAGAGGGTTAATGTTGTTACTCAATACCAGGCCTCCAGATAAGAGTGCGTTTTGGAAAATTAGTTTTTTCATTTCTCATCCAAAACATATGTTGTGGGTACTCAAAAGAACCGTCTCAATGAGACGGTTCTTTTGAGCACACAAAACACATGTTTGAATAAATGGGTAAGAAAATAATTCAAATTTTACGCTAATAAAATTTCCTTATCTGGACCTATGCTGAATACGTCTTCTTGTTTTCTATTTTTAAAGAATTATAATTATTCTCGTATCCATAATTCAGACGCCATATACGCTTACATGATTAACATGTTTAGTTTTATTTTTACAGCCAGGCCTGGAAGGAAACAATCCAGGACAACACTTCAAAAAAGACTATTATTTCACTAAGAAAAATCCTGTTCCATAATATTCTTACCGCCACCCCCTCATAAGCATCGAACGGTGGCTCCCTTATTAATAATGGCATGACATTCCACTAGACCACTATTCCTATTGAAATAAAGGCTTAGTATAAAACTGAGGTTCCAAAATTAGCTACGTTTAAAAAATGAGTTCTTTTTCTGCATGCAATCAGCAAAGCAACAAATCAGACTGTGCAGAATCAAATAAGAAAAATGCTGCCAAAATGGATCACAAATGAGTGTCAATACATTATTGAATTGATTAAATGAGTTGAGGAAGAAAGATAAAATATGAGGTTCTGTGGGACATTTTATCATATTTTCGCAACAAATACAATCAATTCAATAAAAATAGCACACATGTTGGTTTTTATTAATTGTACGACACTAAAACTACTTTAAAAGAGCTACATGCATTAAGAGGCTAGTTTGGCCCCCCTATGAGGCCAAAAATGAAATTCGCTTTTCACCACATTCTTCTTGTTCGTTTATTAGAACAATGACCAAAGTGTATAAGTCTGATATTAGTTTGACTTTTGCCGTTGCTACGGTAACAAAAATGGCCGCCAAGATAGACTGAATCTAGGAAACTGACCATTTTGGAGCAGATTTGAAACGTTTGACAGAGCAATTGACAGAGAGCACAAGCAAGTACCAAAAAGATATTTTAACAGATGTTTAGAATTATCATGACACACAACATATTAAAATGATTTTTGGTATTTAGCTGTGCTGATATCTAATTCTTAAAGATTCGGTCTCTAAAAGCCTAAAATTTGGTCAAAAATGGCAATTTCACTATTTTATACCTATTTTGTCGGCCATATTTGTCACCATAGCAACGGTAAAATTGAACTAAATGCCGAAATTTTACACTTCAGTCATTCTTATAATAAACAAATCTAAAGAAATTTGTGAAAAGCAAATTTCAGTTTTTTGCTCCAGAGGGGGCCAAATTAGCCCCTAAATGCACGTACACCTTTCGTTTTGGGCGTTTATAGTAAATGTGAATGCATATCGTTATTACACTTTAGAGCGCAACGTTATATGATAAATACATAAATGTGAGACATTTTATTAAGAAAGGATAGCTGAGCAGCAAATTTGAATTTAACTTTGCTGCAAACACGCACAAAAGCCCCATGTGCTGTGACTCATATGGAAAAACCAACTATAATTTGAACTGTAATGCTCACAGATTTACCAATTACAAAAGAAAATAATACCAGAAAATAACGCAATCATTGATCCCAGACGAAGCTTTGGCACCAAGAGTAAGGTGTACACAAATATAAATAGACTTATAAGACATTTATGCAAACACAATGTTAACATTAAAGCAATAAACTTACTCTTTCTTCGCAAGATTCTAGTCAAAAGTATTTTTATTGTTGGACATGCGTAATATATTTGGATATTTGTTGGCCAAAGAGCACATCTTTAATTCACTACTATACAATTTTTGACTTTTGCTGAGGTAGACATGGAGTGTTATTGAATAGTAAATGTAATATTGACCGGCGCAGAGCGGAAGTAAATATGATTAAACTTACTGTTCATCAACGCTCCATGTCTATGGAAACATAAGTCAACAATTGTTTTATTATCTAATATATGAATGTTATGCATTTACTGCCATTTTGGACCATTAACGCCATTGAGATTATGAATGGATCATGCAAAATTGCTTGACGTTCTGATGATATTTCCCATAAGCCATGCAACATTACCTTGTGCCCTTTGCTTTGCAACGTCACGTCGGGCAAATATGTAGCATATAGTTATATCAGCGCCAGTGGATATGCATCTGAGCCAATCAGAAGATGTTTATTTATAGATTATATAGTATTGAATATATGTAGCGCCATGAACAGAAACACAGTAAAATTATAGATTTTGGTGTTTTATTTACATCAGGTTTTAAGTAAGCAAATTGAAAGCCATAGTAATGGCTATTAAACATATATATGTTTTATTAAAAGAAACAGGATTTTGTGTGTAATAATTGTTTATGGATTGGCAAAATTGGTGTTATTTTACTGTCTCTAAATTGCACCTGAGAAACTTTATGTTGACATCTCTGACTCCATTTGTGTGCCTGAACAAAATATAATTAATCCATTTTCAGTCTAAATCAAAATTTGAATTGAATGGCACAGTAATACAATATAAACATTGCAAAATGAAACATAAAAAGAGACTGAGCCACTAGTTTGAAACTACAAATGATTATTTGAATATAACAAAAAGCTTTTCATGATTCATATATTGTTGATTTGCTAAATAAATAAATGTGATGTATGATATGAGTCCCATCCGTGTGATATGTGTGATTTGTTTATGTATTTCTACCCACACTTAATTGTCATTACGATATTGTAGGGCTGATGGATCAGCTGCATTTACTGCAGAGGCTCCAGACACTATAACATCATGGGTAGCTACCGCATTTTCTGTTAATCCATCTTCTGGTCTGGGTATAGCTGACTCACCTGCCACGGTATGTATTGCATGATCAACTGTTTATTGTGAGTAGAACTTCTTTGAAGTAATAGTTGTATCATCTCATTTAATGCCTGATTTGGTAAAATTATGATTAATTTTAGTTGAATGATACGTATTTTACAAACGTTAATAGCATGAACAATCACAAGACTCAATAGAGTCTACTGCTACAAAGGTAGGTCTTGATTATTTGCTGACTGGAATGTTTTGAAGATAGAATACTATTTCATTTCATAGTTTGAAAATTCAGAAAAGGTTTGAATGATAAGGTGTGCACTGAAGAGTATTTAGCCTCCCTTTTAATAAAGACAAAAGAGATTAATTCAGCAAAATTTCATCTTTTCTGATTTTAATTAAAATGCATTTACATCAATTGTGGCAGATATATATAGTTTTAAGTTTTTATTATCAGAATTTCATTATAACAAAACATACACTATTTTGCTTTTTTCGTTTCAGTTTAAGACATTTAGACCATTCTTTGTTAGTCTAAATCTACCTTACTCAGTTATACGTGGTGAGGAGGTCGTCCTACAAGGAAATATATTCAACTATATGGGTCAAGACGTAGATGTGAGTTATCGATTTGTTTTTGCGAAATATGTAGCTGTAAATGGGGACATGTATAAAGTTTTATATCTTTTGAAAAAATATTTTTATGAGATACATTGTTGCAAAAATACTATGAGGATTAGCAGAAATGTGTGTTACCTTGTAAGTTTGTCTCTCAGATATTCTGACTTTATTTCTTGTTGCGCAATTATCAATTAATGACAAAATATATTAACAAAGTATTTATTATTATTGCATTGATATGAACATTTGCTGTTAAAATATGGTTAATTAATTTTCAAAAAGATAGGAGCAGTTCACTGGAATCATCAATGATATATCAAAAACAAACCAAAAGCATTGTCTAGTACATGAGATCACATACTTATCACATGGGCAAGCAGCGAAGGCTAAGACAAAACTGTATATCAGATGAGGCTCAACTGAGTATTCACTGGTCATAAACACAATCCTGTTGAAGTAGTTAAAGGCTAAGACTAAAGTCACACTCCCACCAGATAGCCTTTAAAGACTAACAATATACATGTAAGATAAGCACCATCGTGCGCAGATCAAGAAAGTTTCATCAGTTGGGGTCCATCTCTGACAATGCTTTACTTACTCATCATTTCTTATACAGGGGTCCAATTACATCTCTAGGAGGTGTGTGCTAAAAAGAAACAACAAAAAAACCCCACTAAAAACGGACCATCATTGACCCGCCAGTGAACCACTATTTAAATGGTGTTTAGCTGGGGTAGATGATGACCCAACATTGAAATCTGGCTCCATAACTTTGTAATTTTTCAAGAGCCCAGACTAGTATTTTTAAGGAGACCTATGGCTTTGAAATTTTCCAATGAGGGGGCACTGACCCCAAGTCCCTCCCCCCTCTGGTTCCATGCTTGAGCTATCACATATATTTTATATAACAGGTTGTTGTTACTCTGGAGAGATCAAATGATTTCAGAGTCATACAAGTGGATCAAACAGGCAACCACAATTATGTCAGCCAAGATATAGTGAAAAGACTGAAGGTAAATATTGTTAACATATTGAGTTTAAGATATTGTTGAATTATGGAAGGTAAATATTTTTTATATAGAATGTAAGATACTAAAACATGTCAAAATGAGGTACTGTTAAAAGATTGAAAGTTAAATCTTGATTGTAAGGTATAGTTTAAAGATTAAATGTAAACACAACTTATTTTTACTCCTGTTCCTAACAATCCTATAATGCAAGAACACGACAATCAAAGCAGCCATCTCTCTTTTCCTTAATGATATGATTAATACACTAGAAAGGACAATTAGAGCTACATGACTTAACCAGCACTAATCATGAAACCCATACATGTAATAGTACCAACAACAAACAAAGAACCAGCTACAGCAGAATCACATCCCCAAAATAGACAGCAGTCACAATTACTTTGGCAATTGTTCAGATTTTTTAATCCATTAATGCCTTGTGGAATTTCCAATTTTTATCAATTTGACGAATAACTTTCAGATTTAAGGGTTGTTATGTCATGATTTACAAGTGCACTAAAATTTGCAGGTGGGTATCACTATAATGTGTGCCACACCAAGAGAGATTCCTAAAAATGATTTCAACAAAGAAATTGTTTTCCAGTCACCACCATGACTTTATAGATTGCCTATGAACTTGATAATAGTACATGTCTTTTTAAGCTGTAACTATGTTTACATTGTATTTCAGATTAGCGCTGGGAAAGCTGAGTCCATCTTTATTCCAATCGTTGCCTCTATTGTTGGGACTATGGATATAATTGTGAAGGCCCAAAGCACACTTGCGGCAGATAGAGTCAAACGTCAGCTCATTGTTGAGGTAGTTATTATTTTGTAATTCTGTCATTTGACAAACAAGGCGCAACGTGTGATTTCCAACAATGTGACATTTTGACACATGTAGACTCAGACGAGCCTGTACAGCATCCTTTTAAGCTTAGAAGCCCCAAATGATGTTTGGTCAGTAGCTAAATATTCTTAAAATATTCATGGGACTAACAAACGTTTTGATTAGACTGGGTGTATGCAAAGGCTTGTTTGAGCCTTGGCTGGTCGCACATACCACATTGTTGGAAATGTTATGTCGCGGATCAGATGCTTTCCGTTTTGCTGCTTTTAGAAGACAATATAAATAAAGCAACACGGGGAAGGCAAAGGTCATAAATCGATACAAACAAGTACTATACCTGACACAGAACACAATTGAAACAGTGACACAACCATACAAGAGAACCAAGAGGTTACCCTTTCCCAGCAGGCACACAAGGCTGCAAGGAACAGACAAGACAGCATAACAAAGACAATTTGAAATGGTCTAGGGGCCAAATCTCAAATTTTGAGTTCTGTTGCACCCCCCAGGAAGAAAAAGTTGGTTACTATTTTCAGTCAGGGACATGTCTGGGGGCCTCAGAAACCCATGTTTTACCAAATTTTCTGTGGTCAGCTTTCTCTAAATGGCCTGTAATCACCGTTACCCCAAAAACATTGAAAATATTAGTACACAAAATACAAGACTAATAATATATTTTATAATAGTATCAATGAATTTATTTGAGGTTAAAATGTTTGACATTGTCATAAACATCAATTGCAGACATCTGTGAGTTGTATTGCAGCTCGTCAGCGTTACGTATGTTACATTTTATACAAAATTGCTGATAATGACTTTATAGATTGCATATAAGAATGAGTCATGTTCCCCAGCCAAAGCAAGAGAGCATTTATTACTATTTTCAGTCTTGGACATGTCTTAGGGTATTTGAAACCCATGTTTTACTATGTTTTCTTTGGTCATTTTCTGTAAATGGCCTGCAATAAATGTTACCCTATTAACATTGAAAATAGCAGTACACAAAATACAAGACTAATATGATATTTTCAAAAGTATAAATGAAATTATTTGAACTTTACATGTTTAAGCTAGTCATAAACATCAATTGCATACATGTGTAAGATAAATTTCTGCTTGTCATAGTTACTTATGTTACATTTTTACGAAATTGCAGATAATGACTTTCTAGATTGCATATTAGAATAAACCATTACCCCAACCTTAAATTTGTATTAAAGATCTCTATTCTAATGATGAATTTCCATTTTCACTTATTTTAGGCTATTTACAACTTGAATATGGCAATAGAGGTTGAAAAATAAGTAGTATGCTTATGAGCATACCACTTCTAATATTAACATAGAGGTTTTCTGTCTGACAATTTACATGGCATTAGAATGTACAATGTCTTCTTCACCACTTTCACAATGAAACGAAATAATAACTATAAACAAATTTAACTACAATGGATAGTTTATTGCTGTTAATATATATCAGGTAACGTAGGTAACATCATTGTCCCTTGCATAAATGGATAATTTACTTATTAAAAAAGTGTGGAAAGTAGACTCAAATTTTACCTTGGCCTGACAACAAGCCAGGCTCAGAATATATTTGAGTCTTCTCTCCACATATTATTTAAATAGTTTCAATTATGGATAAATTATTCTAAATAAATACTTATTTAAGAGATTTGTGTAATTTTGATTGATTATTCTACTTTGATATGTCAGTTTACATGTTTTTAATCAATTGTAAATGTCAGAATGTAGAATATCTACTTCGTAATTCAAATATTAGGCTAAACGTTTTACTATTTTTCCTGTGGTCTGTTTTACTACGTTTCCTATTGTCAAAGTTTCATATTAGGCCTGTAAACTACGTTACCTAATAAATGAGGATAGAAAACTTGTAAGCCAGTACGAATTACATGCTAATAAGCATATTTATAAATTAATTTCACTAAGTTACAAGTAATTAACAGCTTCAAATATGTAAAAATGGAAATTTACCATTAGAATAGATATCTACATTATAAATTTAAGGTTGGGGAACATGTTTTGTTCTAAAATGCAATCTATAAATTTATTATTTGCAATTTAGTATACAACATAACATAAGTAACACTGACGAGCAGAAACATATCTCACAGATGCCTGCAATTGATGTTTATGTCTAGCTCAAACAAGTAAAGCTAAAATAAGTTCACGATACTATTGAAAAATATCCTATTAGGTAAGTGTGTCGTTAAGCCCTCCAGTAAAATATTTTACTGACCGTTCCAAGGCAGTACTTCTTTTGTGGATCTTTTATGTTTTTGTTCTGTCTTGTGTTTGCTATGTTTTGTGCGCGTCTGTTTATATGTGCTTTGTGGTCACCTGCTGGGAAAGGGCTGACCTCTTGGCTCTCGTTTGTGGTGTCTTCTGTGAGTTTGTCACTTTCCCATTGGTATCCTGGGTCAGGTGTGGTACTTGATTGTATCGATTCCTGATCTTTGCACCATTACTTACTTGGTTGGCCTTTTGGTGACTAAGGCTCTTAACAAGGTTATTAAATGATATATGCACATGCTATGCAAGCATCTGTCATTCACCGTATTGCAGCAGCTAATAGCTTGAGTGTACACAAAGTCTATCATCTGTTTATCTGAGGTCATGTTTAAGTTTGGAGAAATTACGTCACACAATGTTTATCTAATACACAATTACGAACATAATCAGTTGGTTTAGTGTCTGATTTGATTGATGTAGAAAAAAAATCCCTTAGGCGGGAAACTCGCCTGTCCTTACATATAAAAATGCATCTGTGTTTTAACCATATTAGTTTGCTGAAACAGTGATTCGTTGCGTATAAGGTTGGTCTTTACATTAAAGTTATCTACTACATGTATAAACCAGTGCAATATACGAGGTTAGCTTGCACTTGTAATTTGTAACATACTCATAATTTGTAATTTTTATATTGCATTACACTTAAAATAAAACTGAAATACTTTCCTTTAACCAGAAACAGCCTTCAAACAATGTTAGTATTAACAAGAATATGCTGTACATGGATATGGGTGCAAGAATGAGTCAGTTTATGACTATAATTATGTTTACGAGCTGTTGTCTGCAGTATTGCTCACAGTTTTGATGGTTTTGAATACAATAAGGCTAATTCAGTAAATCTTTGAAACCAACGAACTGATCATAAGTCTCTTACTCCTCATGTGTTAACATGTATCAGTGTTACAAATAGCTCAACAAGACCCAAAGGTGCAAAAAAGAAAGAAAAAAGAATTTTCTTGTGAATAATGTAAGAAAGCTAACAGCTGAGCGTGAGTCTTGACACTACTTTTTCAACAGACACTCATTCGACAATTTAATCTGTGAGTTTAAGAAATTCAAACCATGTTGTTGAATTACAGCGATTCACGTTTATGATTAAAGCTTTAGAATAACTCCTCAAAATGGACTTTAGAATAAATCTTCACTAACAGGCATAATATGTGCAATTAATGTTAACATGAAATAGCTTTGTAATTAATGTTACCACGTAATATGCTTTTAAGGCTATGCGTAGCGCTCAGGTTGCTTTACCTCAAACTTTCTTGGTTCACAAACAAAGTAAATTCTTACGAAATTGATGTATAATATATAATAAGATAATAAGCATTTAGAATATCGCGTTCAACAAGAGAATAGACGATTGCAATTGTGACAGGCCTAGGGATACATTGATTTTTTTTTCAAAATGTAATTGTCAACAGTGAAAATTAATGTATTAAGCATACAAGAAAAAGAAAGTAAATGCCAGATCTACAAAGCATCATGTACATTTTGGTATAAACCATGCTATTTCTATACTGATAGGTACTTTGATTGATATCATATTTGTAATTTTTAAAAACGATAGAGGAATTTTAGATTATAACAAAATGCAGCCAAGACCTAAAATGTTCTGTTTTTCTTTATCACGGTACCTTTGTTTGATCTACAGTCTGCGATTGTGACATTTCATTTTCATTCTCACTTTTTAGTAAACATAGTTTTTTCAGGCATGATAAAATACTTCTACTGGCAAAAAAGGAGCATGTTGTCGCTGGAAAACATATTTAAGCTAAAATAATGACAGTGTGTTGTTACATATTTTATGGGCTTGACAAATATATGCATATAGTTTAAAGAGTAAATATCTTGTAAAACAGTGAATCGTCAATTTTGACCAATTTGTTACCCATTCAAAGAAGGCTCAGCTTGAACTTTACTAGTTTTAAGATGTGTCCTCTGTGTAAAATCGACAGAAAGCCCCTGCTCTGGAAGACACCCATACTATCCTCATGCCTTGCCACCAGATGCAGGAAATATTGCTTTTCTATTTAAATTTATTTATTGAGGTACGGTATACTCAGTCCAATATTTGAATCATAAAGTAAATATCAAGTTTATTTCTATGAACCATTGACAAAGAAAAATCTGCAGATTACCATACATGTATCAAAGTAACAGGATCAAACAAAATTACAAAACTCTCTTAGATTAATGTTTATCTTAAATAATTTGTCTATTAATGAAGTTAATAAAATATGTGGAGAGAAGACTCTGTGTGTCGTCAGGCTTAGGTAAAATATGAGTCCACTCTCCATTTACGCAAAACACCGTTGTTGTTACTTACGTTACCTTATTTATATATTGTCATAAATTAAATGCCCATGGTAGTAAAACGTGTTTTAATGCTGTTATTTCATTTCATTGTGACAGAGATGAAAGAAGACACTGTCAATTAAAATGCAATATATATATATATGGTTGAAATAGAAAATCTGTATGCCAGTAGAAATGATATGCTTAAGCATATTTTAAAATTTATTTTACTACAAATTATATCCAATTACAAATTATAAATAGATTTAAATATGGAAAAACGGAAATTCATCATTAGAATAGGGATCTTTATTGCACATTTAAGGTGGGGAACATGGTTTATTATAATATGCAATCTATACAATTATCATCTGCAATTTCGTAAAACAATGTAACGTAGGTAACTCTGACGAGCAGAAATACATATTAGAGATGTCTGCAATTGATGTTTATGTCTAGCTAAAACATCAAAAACTCAAATAATTCCATTAATACTATTGTAGACTATCCTACTAGTCTTGTATTTTGCCTACTGCTATTTTCAAATTAGGGTTACATTGATTACAGTTCACTTACAGAAAACTAACCATAGAAAACTTACAAAAACATGGGTTTCTATAGCCCCAAGACATGTCCCAGACTGAAAATAGTAACCAAGTTTCTCTTCCTGTGGCTGGGGAACATGGTTCATTCTTATATGCAATCTATAAAGTCATTATCTGCAATTTCGTATAAAATGTAACATACGTAACGCTGATGAGTGGTAAAACATCTCATAGATGTCTGCAATTATTGTTTATGACTAGATCAAACATTTAAACCTCAAATAAATTCATTGATACTATAATAAAACATATTATTAGTCTTGTATTTTGTGTACTGCTATTTTCAATGTTTGTGGGGTAACGTTGATTACAGGCCATTTACAGACAATTGACCACAGAAAACTTAGTAAAACATGGGTTTCTGAGGCCCCAAGACATGTCCTTGACTGAAAATAGTAACCAAATTTTTCTTCCTGGGGGGTGCAACAAACTCGCAAAATAGCCTATATATCTCAGTTTGGCCCCTACACTAAAACATGAATAACAAAAAGGATCCACAAAAAGCACTGCCTTGGAACGGTCAGACGAAATAAATTACTGGAGGGCTTAAACTTAACTGTAACAACCTCATCCTTAGTTCTGATGTGAAACTCTCTCTTTCCCAGCAGGATAGTTTGAAAATGACAAAAAGTACTGCATAATAAAGCAAGGTCCAAACACATAAAACACAAACAATGGGAGAAAGTAAACAGTTAATAAACAACAGCAGAAGTCATGAAAAATAGAAAATGAGACATATGAGTTAAAGGTATATGGTATTAAAATTTTAGTTGCCAGAGCTCAGGAGTCACAAATAGCTAAAACAACAAAATGATCACACTGTTTTGACTTCATGTAGCAAAATGCTGGATAAAAGACAAGGCTACTGCAAATATTACACAGGCATCTGTAGAGTATTATAACAATGTATATAGTAAAGCTTATCAGAAAAAAGCTCATATTTATTTGTCTAGGCTGAAGGCTCACCTATGCACTTCAATTTCCCAATGATTCTTACTGCCAATTCCCATGCAGACGTTGATCTCGCCTTCCCAGATAATGTTGTAGCTGACTCCCAGAAGATTCATGTCTCAGCTATTGGTATGTATTAGCACTATTTCTTTAGTTTGGTACTGAGGAGAGAAATCAAGAGCTACATGTTTTCATTTGTGCACAGAGAAGATTGTAATCAGTCTGTGCAGTCTAATCAGTGTCATATTTTCCCCATGAAGAAACATTGGACCCTTGGCTACCCGTAGAGCGCCCACTGAAGACTCTGATCAGACTATTGGAAAGGGCAGGCTGGTATGGGTCTTTGACAAGTGCACATGTTAGCTTGTTTCTTTTGCAGACCCTGGTTTATATCATTTATTGCCACTATATCTTGCATAGTGTGTGTTATATAATAATATTAAATGATAGATATTTATTCTGGTTTCCGACATAAAATACCAGTCATCCATACCCTCCAACATTAGATCGTTTCTTTAAGACTAAAGTATCAATTCTGTTTATATTTTATGTGGTTCATTGTTTGTTCAGGAACAAAATTTTATGCTTCATTCAGCTTTAAATGTTGTTGTCATAGCTACTTAAATTGTGCATTGATTTATATTGGAGACCAAATTTTGTATTTTAATATACTCTTATGAAATAAAAACACATTTTTTGCAAGATCACGAAAAGCAGATAACTCTAGCGCTTCTTTCTCTCTTAAGTGGTGAAACGTGTTTTAAATAGACTGACAATGGGTGAATGTTGTCAAAAATACCTCATCATCTGAAAGAGTTTTTTTTCTAAAACTCATATCATATTGCAAAATGATAAACTTCTGTGGCATTTTGCGTCTAGGTAAGCTCATTTTATCTGCTTAGAACTTGCAAGCAAATTTATGAAAAAACTATTCGTCCAGAGAAAAGGTTAGAATATAATATCTTGCAGCAGTCAGTAGAAATTATCTTAAAAACTTGTCAATTATATTCAGTATATAACATATTTATTTTGACATCAGCATTATTATTTCATTACCAGGGGTTAAGTATTGTGAAAATGTTTACGTATGTTATTTATTCCTTCAGAACACTGATGTTAATCTTAACCCATTTAAGCAAAGTCCTTTTTATGGGGTAACAGCAAACAGTGTAGAAACAGATCAGATGCCACTGAACCTGGCGTCAGATTAGTTTCTGCACCCTTTGCTTACAGAGTGTACTTTTAAAATTTAAATGAAATTGAAACTTACTACCCAACAATTCTTAAATTAGAAAGGGATTTGTCCAATTGACAAGGGCGGTAAATTTCTTTAGGCAAAAATGGGTTAAATAATTGTACCTACAGGTGATTTAATGGGTCCTGTTGCGAAGAATCTTGACAACCTACTGCGACTTCCTACTGGCTGTGGTGAACAAACAATGACCAGTTTTGCTCCAGATGTTTTCGTGTATAATTATCTTGAGAATACCAACCAACTCACAACAGAAGTCAAAGAAAAGGCTCTTATGTATATGCAGAAAGGTATCCCTTTTATTAACATATATGCGTACAGATATACTTTTTATTTGTGTTGACGCCTTACATTCCAGTCAATAATTGTTCAGTCAGGTCATGAAATTTCCGATGCTGAATCAGTACTAAGCATACATATAGGATCAAGGTTCCTCTTCAAGAACACAGCACAGTGCCACCAGTAAGGCTTTTATTAGAAACCCCTTGTACTCAAGTCTAACCCTGTACAACTGAGCAATTGTGGTCCTCTATGTATATACTTTGTGACACACAACCCTGCTATAATGGGATCAAACATGATTGTACATGCTTTAACGTTTGCCAGGTTCTGAGGGAGGTGTCGAGACCTGGCACAAATTAATAATTGAATTAAAAATAATGTTTGTTTGCTATTTTGGCATGAGAATGTGTAATATTTGCTAATGACTACTGACTACATGGGAGTGTGTGGTTCACAAGTTACTTTTGTCTCAATATTTGGTAAGGATACCTGTGACCTTCATTTGTAAATGAAGGTCTTGGATCTGTACCAGCTATTTAATAACTGACAGACCTAACAATTTAAGCAGTATCGCGTGTTACTGTAGAACCACCATCACCTTATATCATGTATTTGATGTTGCATCCTCTTAGGCATTTCTTCAATAGCGCACAATTTACAAACATGTTTTAAAAGGCAACTTTAGGATAGTCATGAACTACAAAACAGCACCATAAAACGTGGGGTGTCAAACAGTGTAGATACAGATCAGGGCCGACGCTCTGTCAGACCTGGTGTGAATCCGGACTGCTTGTATGTTAATTCACTAAACATATCAGAAGAAATGCTAGATGCTCCTCAGGAAAATTGTTGTTGTTTTCACTACATTAATATATATGTTAATGTGTAGGTTATAATCATTGTTATATGTTTCCTGCTGAATAAATATATTGTATTGTATATAATAATTGAGACATGATGCGAGATTTCCAACAATGTGGTATGTGCAACCAGGAAAGGATCAGACCAGCCTGCGCATATGCGCAGTATGATCAGAGCCTTTGCTAATTGCTTGAATATTCTATGACTGTTAAGCTACTGACCGCACAGCATTCGAAGTTTCAAAGCATAACAGGAGGCTGCACAGGCTCGTCTGAGTCTATTCATGTTAAAATGCCACATTGTCAGAAACCATATGTTGCAGCTCAATTCTATTTGAACAAAATAAAACACTTTATTTTTAAGGCTTCACAGACACATTGTAGGACGTTTTCGTTAATATCATGTTTCAATGACTGTGCCATATGTAAGATTGATTAGCATGTAAGTGTATGTACAAAGTGGCCTTGAGTGGCTCTCTTGACCGCCCTGAAGTTGTTTTATAACAGCATGTAAGTTTTGTAACAACATGTGACGTTTCGTAACAGCATGTGAATGATTTCTACTCATTGAAACGAACCTGCTATAAAGTGTGTAAAGGTTATAATTACCTAAAGATCTTTATTCAATTATAACGTTTACACACTAGTAAAATACTTGCATATGCATTACATGCTACGATACAGCTATGCCTGATGTCATTGAAAACATATTGAGATATTTTGTGTTCTCCTGAGTCAAAATAGGTTATTCTTTTTTGTAAATCTAACACAAATGTTTAACGCTTATGTGATGTGTAGATTTACCACATTGGCTTGCAACATAATTGAGCCGTGACAGGGGATTTCCAACAATGTGGTATGTGCGACATGTATAGGCTCAGACCAGCCTGCACTTACATGCAGTCTGATCAAAGCCTTTAATAGTCGCTTGAATATTCTATGAATATTAAGCTACTGTCGGAACAGCATTTTAGTAGTTTCTTAGCTTAAAAGGAGGCTGCACAGAGTCGTCTGAGTCTTAACTTGTAAAAATACGACATTGTTGGAATTCTCATGTCGTGACTCATATGATTCGGAATAGTTTTTGCCAGTCAAAACAAGAGTAAGATATAAAATAAATTATGTTTTCTTGACATGCCTATATCTTCCAGGGTACCAAAGGGAGCTTGGTTTCCAGCATTATGACGGATCTTTTAGCATCTGGGGATCCAGCGACAGGCAGGGAAGCATGTGGTAGGATTATACATAATGATAAGAAATTATTCTCATAACATATTAGCATGTTATAAAATAAAGTCTTCTTGAATTATTATCACTTAAGGTTTAAAACAGTATTTCCTTTTACAGATACTAGCATGAACCTGGAAAATCAAGTAGCAGTAAATATAGTTAGTAAGCATGCAGAAAACATACTTTGTACCAATTCTATTTTTAATACAGGTGACTCGTTTTATATATTTTATGATTGCTTAGATCAAGGTACTTAATAAGCTTATTACTAAGCAAAACAAAGATGTCGGTTGGCAGCAAGCCTCCAGATAATCACGAATAAGTGTTGTACTTTTTCTAAGCCATCAGTTTGACCATTGAGGTACTTTTGAAGTTCCTACAATATAAGATTTGATTCATAGATTAGAAAATAAATTGTATGATTACACACTTTTCTACATGAGTAATTCATATAAGTATTATCTCATCAAAATGGAATGTAAACGGATTTCAAAGAAACATAAAAAATATTTGAATGCACTGTGATGCTGTATGATACCAGTCTACATATAGCTCACCTATTTAACTGAACATTATATGGAGTATAGATAGCCAAAGAGACAACCATGCACAACATACATCATATTTAAATACAGGCTGACGGCATTTGTGGTGAAGTCATTCCACCAGGCAAAGAGACATATCTATATTGCACAAGGTGTCTTGGACAGGGCTATATCTTTCATCACTAATAACCAGAACTATGATGGGTCTTTCAAGAGAATAGGAAGTGTACACGACACAATGTTGAAGGTAAGATGGCATGTTAATGTAATTATTGCTACGTTAAAGTCATGTAAAGTCAGTTTACATTTAATTCTTAGTGTAATAGAAATCTCTAGGAACGTACTTGACAAACAATGAATTTCCAGATGAATCCCACAAAACGTTTAGAATGAAAATGCATATTGCAGCATGCCCTGCTCTTTTTGCCAAAATTTGATCTGAAGGGAAACTATAGGGTATTAAACACAATCAAACATTTGTTCTTCAAAATTCAAACATGTTCAATTTTTTTTCATTTTTCATGAACCTAACTGTGTAAAAGACAATTATCAAGCGCCAAATTTATTTTGATTTATTCTAGTGTTCCCTTATGAAATGAAATATGTCATATTTTTATAATTAAAAACACTTCAAGAGTGTCTTTACCAGGTTGAATTGTTTCCACATTTTTATTTGTTGATGGACATTATGTATTCTACCCATAATTGAAGCGTCATGCATGCCATGCATGCAATATGTAAGCAAACAATGATCAGTATAGAGTGGCTCTGTGCCGTATAATGATAATATAATACAGTCAATAAAATGTTACATATAATATATATTTTTACAAATCAGAACATCAAACTTATGTTGTAAAATTGATTATTTGTGATGGATGAAAATGAAGTATTTAGTAGTTAGGAATAAAAAATAATCCTTTATTTGTGTGAAGATGGGACAGAAATATCTTTTCCTTGTGATCATCAGTTGTTACCACTCCTCAAGCCTCCTGTTGCCAATGGGTGGTCCTCAGGATGATTTTGTACACTCATGATGGATTCTTATATTAATTGTGATGGCTTGAAAAAAGTGAGTATGACCCAGAAAATACCAGTCACAGATCACATACTAACTCAAGGCATCAAGAGGAAGAGACACAGTACCAAGACATCCACAAGACAGCAAGACTATAATTAAAGTAAAGCAACCATTTCTTTCACAGAGAAACTGCTAATTCACCATTTACTTTCAGGGTGGATCATCTCGTGGTTATGGATTAACAGCCTTTGTTCTCATTGCTCTAACAGAAAATGCAGACTCAAAGGTATAATTGGAATTTATTTTTAGGCTAGCACACAACAGTTTTATACTTAACACAAATGTGCAAAGTAATTTTTAGATATGTATGCGCAGCTCACAAGTACAGTTTAAGGCCTTGTACACGTATTTAGTAGACGCCTTCATCTCTTTTCATAATTAAAGTAAGAAAGAAGGCAAAGATCAGGAAAGTGATATAATCATGTACCACACCTGATTCAGGCCACCACATGGGAAAATGACAAAGACACAAAAACATCACACACAAGAGAGCCTAGGGGCCAGCCCTTTCCCAGCATGTGACCACAGGGCTGCAATGAACATACAAGAAAGTATGAGAAACACCAAATATAAAGGATCCATAAAAGGAGCGCCTAAAGAAACTGTGTTTGCAGTCAGATAATGCTCTTTCGAGAGTTCACAGCTTTCTGCTGCGACAAGTACCAAAAGTGTTGTACTGGATCTTAATTGAATTATTTACATGAAATTTAGAATATCAACTCTGGTAAATTCAAGGTCTACTTAACAAATATTTTGACTGAGTTATCAATACCATATATCAGAAAATATGAAATAGGCACACCTTATGGGCAACCAACCACTTTTTGGTCTGAGAGGATAGCACAGTATACTGTATTTCTTGTGAGTCGGTACTCGTGTGAGTAAAAAAAGTAAGGAAGAAGGCAAATACCAGGAATCGATACAATTAGTACCACACCTGGCACAGAACACCTAATGAAAAGTGACAAAAGTGTTTCAGTAAATTGTCGTTGCTCTGAGTATAAGGAATTAAAATAATCCTGCAAGCTATTTTAAAAGCGCTGGGACTCTTGAACGGAAGTTCCCATTGGATACCATAAGTATTTTATTTTGAGCAGCGACATGTGATTTCCAACAATGTGTCATTTTGACAAGTCTAGATGTGCAGCCTCCTTTTAAGCTTAGAAACTCCAAATGATGTTCAGTCAGTAGCATAACTCGCATAGAAAAGCATAGCAAGCGACTAGCAAATGCTCTGATCAGACTGCGTGTATGCGCAGGGTCATCTGACTCTTTGCTGGTTGTGCATATCACATTGTTGGAAATCTTATGTCGTAGCTCATTTGTGGCCGTCTTTTTTTAAAGGCGCGACGATGCACGTGGCAGTTGACGTTTGGTTAAAGTCGTTATCACGTCGTGACGTAACATTATAAGAATTTTTGTGACGTCACGTCATGGGGATTACACAGCCGCTTGCTTGAAAGAGCTATCGTTGACGTTCAAGCTCCTGGTGATCGAAAAAATCGCTCAGTCTTATAGTTAAATACAAATTAAATATCAACAAAACTGGCATCTTCACAATAAACTTTTACTTTTGTATTTTTTCAATGTCAATGATGATCACTGCACATTTTTCAAAGGTAGAGTAAGGTTCTTAGTTTGATCGAATCGACTCCGTATATATACCAAAACTCTGTTTTGACAGAATGGAAATCAGGCCTTCATATAGCAGATGAATAGAACAGAACAGAGCCTCTAATCATAACAGCGACCAACCCTCATTGTTGCGGCTGCGCGGCAACCACTCGTTGGTTGGTTGCTATTACATTACCGATAACACTTTGTTACAGTTAGTCATTATTTTAATTGTGTATTAATTTTACTCTGGTTTCATTTAAAGAGAGGAAATTTAAATGTGTACATTGCCTTGAAGTAAATAACACATTCAACATAAAACTGAGGATTTCTTATTTCATAGATAAGAGCTATGGAGCATATATATATATACTTGACAGCAAAAGGGGGCATTTTGGTCCTAATATGTTCAACTTAAGAAACCATACCAAAATTTTACCCTTTATTGAATACATATAGTGGAGCAGACACGTTATGTTAATTCAATGCCATTTTATCCACAATTTAACGTTAAATATTGCTTTTGAAAGACAATTGCTAAAAACGCATGACTCATACTCATGTCCAGAACTTCTTAAAATATTTCAGAACCAAAGAGTTAACCACGAAGCTGCACGAGCACGTGCATACCTAGAAGCACATGTTAATGAAATGACAGCATTGTATGACCTTGCTATCACAAGTTATGCCTTGGCAAAGGCAGGCAGCAGTCTAGGAGCAGTAGCAATTGGTAAATTGGACAAGTTTGCTCATTTAGAAAGTAAGTATATTTCAGTATAGATTCAAATTGACATATAACGCAGTGGCATTGGTTAAAAGTAGATTTCATACTAGAACTGATTAGTGACAGCTGTTATGCATCATTATTAACTGCAGCAATCTTATGGAACAAATGCCTGCGAATCATAACAGCGCAAAAGTGTTGTTGACAGTGATATTCAGATAGTTTATTCTGTAATATATTATATACCAATGCATCTATTTCGTTTCTTTGTATGCTACTAGTGCCTTTCAGCAGAAATTGCAATCACAGCAATGTTTAACAATTATTTTAAAAATGTTTTTGCTATGAAATACAGACAACTGATATTGTAAATTTCATTGACTTTGTAAAAAATGGATTTTACTTGACCAGCATACATATACATAAACATGGCTGGATAAGATATCTGTTTCAAAGCATAAAAACAACCTACAAAAAAGGTGTTTCTGAATTAGATGGAAACTTTACATGGTCCAGTACACTATATTGAAGATCTTATATGAAATAATTAACAATGTTTATCACAATAGCTCATATCTATACCATTGTTAAATGAATACGTACAAATATTGATTCAAGTTATTGCTGCAATTGAACTAAAATGCATGCTAAAGCCTAAAACAACAGTCTGTTTTGGCAACTGATGAAAAACATTTAAGTGCATAAAGATATATTTCACATCGATAAAGTGTTGATATTTTTCATGTTCTGTTTTTTTAAATATTTTGTTTCTACAGAAAGCATAATATCACTCTTAAGCTGGTGCTAGGAGGGCGTGGGAGTTGTTGCGACTTCCATTAAATCTGTTATTTGCTTAATTTTTAGGTTCTCTGTTTTTCTGAAGGATCCGTTTTTCCAGATTATTTTGGATTAAGATACATGTATATGCAAAACAATTAAAAACTCTGTTTTTTGTATAAATTACATCCAATATTTATTCAAACTTCATTAGATACTTCAAGCTAATGGAAGTTAGCTTGTACACCTTTATAGATCAATGGAATTTTCTTTAAGTAAGCAAATGAGTAAGACCACAATCACAGACGGCAAACAGACACATTGCACTGTGAGGAAGAGACCACACCATAACGTTTGATAAAGTTAAGCCATGGTTCTACTTTTTATATATTAAAGGTAAAAGGTTGAAACGATTTTCAAATAATATTGTTTTTTTTCTCTGCATATTGATTTTGTCTAAGTAAACAGTGCATAGGCTATTTAAATGTGGCTATGATATCTTTGGGTTTTCCAATCTGCAAAGGACTAAGAGTCAATTGTACGTATATAAAATGATTTGTTATAATTCAGATGGCAAAAAGTACTGGTCAGCTTCAGTTGTCCCACCTAATACAGTGAATAGACCTTGGTATGATACCTACTATCAGAGCCCACCTCTAGACATAGAAATTGCCTCTTATGCTTTACTGTACTATGTCCATACCCATCAACTCACAGAGGGCGCACCTGTACTGAGGTGGTTGACAACACAGAGAAACTCAATGGGAGGGTTCAGATCAACGCAGGTAAACATTAATGAATCTTTATTTTCTTTATTCTTTAGATAAAAAATCAAAATGAGATCATCATATAAAAATGTGGCAGGAATGTGATCAATAGCATTTTCTCTCGTTTTAGCACTGCATCCATCAATGTGTATACCATTTATCAGCTCTATTTCGAACGCATCAAATGATACCATATTGATTTGAAGATGGTTTATACTTTGAGCAAACACTCTGTCACAAAAGTTGTCAGCAATATTCCATACCCTAGAACTTGTCACTTCATATATTGAGACAAAGTAGTTGCCCCAAGTAAGAAAACTTAATAAAACAATATGGTATAATTTTGATCCAGTTAAAATACGACTGGAATGTGATTAATAGAAATACCAACTTAAGTAGAATAAACTCTTTACCATTACAATATTTTAATCTGCCATTGATTTGTTCAGTGTATCAAATCAAAAAAGGCATTCCCTTGCTAGTTAAAACTTTAGCTTAATCCAAACTGTAAAGACTACCTGCGGTGTGTATACAAATAATAGCTTTTTTGGAATTCCCTCAAAATCAAACACAAACATAAAACAAATATTCTGGTCCCATTGATATTTTGAACCTAATTAACATCTCCAATACGTTATTTCCCTTTGCATGTCAATTAAACTAACAACTACTTTAAACTAGAGGTACCAAGGCGGTACTTCTTTTGTGGATCATTATACCCCCCGCAAACTTTGTTTGTAGGGGGTATACTGTTTTCACGTTGTCTGTGCGTCCGTCCGTCCGTGCGTCCGTCCGTCCGTGCGTCTGTCCGTCCGTCCGTCCGTCCGTAACGCTTTGTTTCCATAATAACTCGAAGAGTCATTGCTGGATTTTCATCAAACCTTGCAAACACGTTCATATATGCAAGACAAATACTTTAGATAAAAAAGTAAGGGCTAGGGGCCAATTCGATTAGAGTTATTTCCCTTTGTAGTTCTAAATGGCTTTTAATATAGTGCTTTTTCCTTAATAACTCGAAGAGTCATTGCTGGATTTTCATCAAACCTTGCAAACATGTTCATATATGCAAGACAAATGCTTTAGACAAAAAAGTAAGGGCTAGGGGCCAATTCTATTAGAGTTATTTCCCTTTGTAGTTCTAAATGGCTTTTAATATAGTGCTTTTTCCTTAATAACTCGAAGAGTCATTGCTGGATTTTCATCAAACCTTGCAAACATGTTCATATATGCAAGACAAATACTTGAGACAAAAAAGTAAGGGCTAGGGGCCAATTCTATTAGAGTTATTACCCTTTGTAGTTCTAAATGGCTTTTAATATAGTGCTTTGTGCTTATGCTATTATAGGCCATATACGGGCCAATCAACTCCTACCACAGCTTTCAATGGAACAATTTGATACTTTTCCTATACAATGTAGACACATTGAACATATGCATGAAGGAGTTTAGTTCAGAAATTATAATTTTTGACAAAATGACAGCTGTGAGAACTTAGACAATTTTTCCCTAATAAGGTGTTTGTATATGCATAGACAGTGCCTTTATGGGCCGATCAACTCCTACCACAGCTTTTTATGGAGCAATTTGATACTTTGCCTATACAATGTACACATATTTAACATATGCATGAAGAAGTTTGGTTTAGAAAAAATATTTTTTGACAAAATGACAGCTGTGAGAACTTAGACAATTCTCCCTAATAAGGCTTTTGTATATGCATAGATGGTGCCTTCATGGGCTGATCAACTCCTACTACAGCTTTCGATGTAACAATTTGATACTTTGCCAATACAATGCAGACACATTGAACATATGCATGAAGGAGTTTGGTTCACAAAAAATAATTTTGACAAAATGACAACTGTGAGAACTTACACAAGTATTCCCTTACAAATGTATATGGCTTTTGTATATGCATGGATAGTGCCTTTATGGGCCGATCAACTCCTACTACAGCTTTCGATGGAGCAATTTGATACTTTGCGGATACAATGTAGACACATTGAACATATGCATGAAGGAGTTTATAATTTTTGTTTGCACAGATTCTACTGAAATCTTCTTATCAAAACTAAGGTCTTCTTGTTCGAACTATAACTTGCCAAGTTTTTTCACTGACTCTTACTGTGCGGGGGGGTATCTAATAAGCATTGCTTATTGACTTTTTTCATTTGTGTTATTTATGTCTTGTGTTTGTCATGCTTTTGCGTCTGTTCATTGCTGCCTTGTGGTCACCTGAAGGGAAAGGCCTGACCTCTTGGCACTTGTTTGTGATGTTTATTGTGATTATGTTACTTTCCCATTTGGTATCCTGGGATAGGTGTGGTACTTGGTTGTATCGATTCCTGATCCTTGCTGTCTTTCTTACTTTGATGACAAATATGCGTTTTAGCACTGGTTCCCGCTTTATCTAGGTTTAGAATTCATTTTGATATGGTTGTCATAAGTCCAGTCTTAGTGCTCCCAATGTAATTAGTGTCAGTGATTTGTGAGATATTTATTTCTATCTTTTCTGGTAGAGCAATTATTTCGCTGAGCTCAGGAAGAATTATTTAAGTAAGTCAGGAGCCATCTCATAACAGAAGCAACAATTTGGAATATGCCCAAAAATGAGAACTCATGTCACATTTGTCTAATCATTGTCTGAGAAAAAAAGCTTTCTATGTCTATCTAGCCACCCTGAAGCATCTCAATACCAAACACTAGATCTAAAACATCTGTCTGTAGAGGAATCTACAAGGTCTGTAGAGGAATCTACATTAATTTGTTAAATAAGTTTGGGATAATATCAAATGTGAGGCTTGCAAGCATTTAATCTCCTTTTCGCAGCAAATTCTATAATTTCATATAACACAGAAGCACAAATGTTTGGTTCTGTTTATAATATGACGTTAATAGTGCTTTGGAATTGCAATTTTGGTGTAAAAACCAACCTTTATTGAGAACGGAAAGCGCATTTGTAATTATGTATGTAGCTTATTTTTCACTTTATTTCATAACATTATCAAACTTGTACTTCACTAAGGTTTGATACATTTAAATATATGATTTTATATCATTCCTAGACGAAACGTTATAGAATAATATGAGATTTTGTTGAGTGAACATGCTATTTTTATAAATTCTACAATTCGGTGGCTGACATGCTTATTTTATTTTCATGATCTTTTAACAGGCCTCCAGATAAGAGTGTGTGTTGGAAAACTATTTTCTCATCCAAAACATATGTTGTGGGTGCTCAAAAGAACTGTCTCAATGAGATGGTTCTTTTGAGCACCCAAAACACATGTTTAAATAAATGATGGGTAAGAAAATGACAACAATTTTACGAAAATACAATTTGCTTATCTGTATCGATGTTTTATATTTCCAGGACACTGTTCTTGGTCTTCAAGCCATGTCAGAGTATGGGGCTATCTTTGGTGGAAATCTCAATATGGATATAACTGTTACTTCTGGAAACTTCACCCAAGATATACATGTTGGAAAATCAGACGCCATGGTCCTCAAGCTCATTGAGGTATGCACATTAATCTAACTACCAGAACTGATTAAATTGTTGTTCTGCACATCATAATACTTATATATACGATTCAATAAGAATAAAGAAATTTTCTTGATTCAGTCTTATATGTCAAATCTGTTTCAATTTACTAAGATATCATAACAGCTGTTATTTGGTCATGCATAGTCCCTACCATTTTCCCCTTAAAGTGATATGACATAGACCTATGTTTTAATAGTCTGCTCTTTTGTGAAAAATGACACTGGGCATTTGAGCTGTGTCTGCCATTGTCTTTCGTGAAAATTAAAAAAAAAAGCTTGAGCTGTTTTAATACTGGATATTCTCTCAATTAAAAGAGAACAGTGATGGAGCACAGCCAATGAAATGGGTATGTGTACTTATTGAACAAAAATTGACCTGTGTGTGCACAGTGATTAATCAAAATTAAAACAATGGACCTGTGAGCACAAAGTGATGACACATAAGCAACACAATTGAGTGTGTGCACATAAAATACTAAACGTGACAGAGACTCAAGAGCAACAAAATGACATTTGTGCACATTGGTGACTTGAACCAACCTGACTATATGCCCAGTTTGATCAGAGCTTTTCCTGTCTATGTTGAGATATTGTGATCAATTAGAAAAAAAACACACAGGCTGAGCTAAGTATCAAATTGATGCATGTGTTTTTTTATTTACTTTTATTCAAAGGCAGAAACTTTTGGAAACGTAACACATACCCTGGTTTGATATGAAGTTTCCACATTTTTATTTTTCTAGTTGTTGCACTGATATTTGTGAATATTATCATAACTTGGAATAACAAAACAAATGAATTTTTCAACCATTTGATGTATTTCTGAGGGCCAATATTAATAAATTTCAGTGTAATGATTGCAATGACTTTTTATTTTTAGCTGTTTATAAACCCAAACCTCCCTTGACAAAATTATCTCTCCTTCAGGATGCAAATAAATAAATTTAATGCTATTGCCATAATAAAGAACATAATAACACAAAAGTGTATGTGCTATGTATCACTTTAGTGTAAGATGCTTCTTTACAGTAGAACACTATGTTTTAACGACCATTTATCATATGACGTCGCGTCTGGGAGTAAAATAACGCCATGCAATAAAATCTGTAAACCACTAGTGGTTTATCGATTTTTGGGAAACGTAATTACGTCCATAACAACGTTGCGTACATACTGACAACATTATAACGTGTTTACGCCGGAAATGAGATTTCACAGTATTCTTAATGTCATATGATAAATAGAATCTTACATTCGTGCTCTTGTTTTATTGAATTTATTAAACTCGTTGCGAAAAAGAGATAAAATGCTTGGCAAGCCTCGCATTTTATCTCTTATCCCCAACTCGTTTAATAAATTCAATAAAACATGAGCACTCATGTAAGATCCTCTATGTTTTAACGACCATATTGGCACATGAATTCAGTAAAGCAACACAATGACAACATTCAAAACATCCAAATATAAGTAACAACATCTACATCAACATAGCATGCTCTTTCCAGGTAATATGGCCTTGATTGTGTGATATGTTTGATATTTCAGTGATTTATTTAAACACTTTACAGGTACCAGGGTCATCTGTTGGAACAAGCCTCACCACAAATAAGACACATAAGATCAACCTCAGTAGTCATGGATATGGTTCAGCACTTGCTCAGGTTTGGCGCACATTTCATTATCTATCATGAACATGATCTATTAACCTTACAGAGTCCCCTGAATTCAAGTTTTGTACGAGAGAGCTGGTTGTTTTGCTTTTATTGTCTTTCTGGTGTCTTGTTACTGTTAATGGTCTGTGGTTCTTCCTCACGCAATTGATTTGGTCTGCAGTATGTGTGTGTGGTATCTCCAGGTTATACTCACTTTTTATAAGTTATCTTTTTTTCTGAGAGATCTAATTTTTTGTCTGTATAGTGTTCCGTTTTACAATAGGTTGATTCTTTTTTAGTCTTATATATCAGCTATTGTCACTCTTAACCACCAATATCAGAAATGAATAATAAGATGATCTTACATTGGTGCTCATTCTTTTTTGAATTTGTTTGAAAGCAAGTTTGAAAAAAAGAGAAAAAATGTGCAGCTTGTTAAGTCTATTTATTACTCGACATTAAAATAACTTAAAATCGCATTTAGGTGCGAATTCGTTAAATGCTGTCATCGTTTACGCAGCGTTATTATAGACGCCTTTACGTTATGTTACTAACTCATTTAACCAATAGTGGAGGCTTTCCAGGAAATATTTCTCCATTGCAAACAATACAATAGGAGTTAAATATCAAGTCCATACTGAATATTCACTCATAGAATTTTCCCAAAGTGTTTTGATTTGAAAGAACTGCCCTAACGTTTTAGATTTATGTTGAAAAAAGTGGCCTCGAAGCAAATAAAGAGATGATTTTTATCATAGGTTATGGTCTAAAAATCTATACAGTTTCTCCTGCTTTGGGCATAAAATGGTCAAACATTCTTGATTTTGATATATTATATCTTGCAAAGTATATGACCAATAAAAAGATCCACTGGAGTTTTCTTCTGATGATAACATTCTCCCAGAAAGGGCGTGGCCACGTCTCATGAATGTTTAGTGGAATGTTTAGTGGAATGCAACCTAGTGGTTTATCGAATTTATTGCATGCCATTATATCACTCCCAGACACAACGTCATGAAATCAATCATTAAAACTTTTGACAGGGATCAGTGATAATAAACAATAAGTATGTTCCAATACCTTATAACTGTATAGTATAGTTATGATTACAAGGTCTTTATACAATTATTTTGTTATTTTTGTTGTCAAAACCTATATGCTGGGTTGAATTTTCAATAAATAACCAAGATGTTATAGTTTGCAACCAAATATTGTACTTATAAAAAAAGTTTAAACTATTTTTTGTAAAATATTTGACTAATTTTATTAAATCCAACCATTAGATAATGGCATTAATCACATAAGTCACGAGGCTAAATCCTTATTTTTTTCAAAATTATTTAGAATAATACTTTCTTAGCTCTGATTGTTTTTATGGATTGAATATACATTAACTGTATCAAAATCAATCCTTATGTATGTTTTCACAGTAAATTGGATTACTATTGATTAAAATTTATTCATATGCACTCATAGTGTATGCATCACATATTAGATTTGTTACGTTTAGCATTTGTGTCGTCAAAATGTGTTCAGTGTATGTAACCACTGACCAATCAACTAGCCTTCCTTAATGGAATGGAAACCTGTATTGGAGGAAATTTTAGAAATTATTTCTTAAACATGCATCTAAACATAAAAGTATGACAATGTCAAAATGTTCCGTATATATATATATTGAAAAAATAAGTTGACTTCACATGTTTTTGTTTTAAAAACAACTATTTTAAACAATATATCAAGCGTTTTGCTCAGCTCATCAGGACTGTTGTTTAGTGACGTTAGTAACGTGGTAACGGTACGACGTCGCGTTATGCGATGAGAGTTGACGTTACTCTTTTGTATATATATAAAAGGATATAAATAAAAAACAGTGCATTTTTTTTAAAAACTAAGCGCTTTAGGCTTTCGCCTTCGCCAGACTTTCATGACAAACTAGATTAAGTGGAAAGTTTACAAAGTATAACTATATACATGAATTATTTGATGATTTAAGCCCATGAAGGGCTCATTCAAGTATTTTTGAAAAAACACAGCGTGCAAAATTTGCATTCTAGCAAGAAATGTCTTTTTAGAAAAGTTGTGTAGATATATATGGCTTAACCTCAAATGATTCATGGAGATGCATGTTCAAATATTGGAGCAATGTCTCTGTCATATTAGCAAAATTACTAAAATTGTCACATTATAAATGTAAGCATGTGTTCATCTCAAGCAGCTTATTTCAGGTATCAGTAACGTTCAATGTAGAGACTGAAGTCATGGATCCTGCATTTAATCTTACCACAAGCATTATTCAAGAAACACTCAGATCTATAGTTGTCCAGTTATGTGCAAGGTAAGAAATTAATTATCTCTAAAATGCTTATGAAACCTTTTTCTGTTTGAGTACTATGGTAAGGTTGTTTTGCAAAGATAATTTACAGGAGGTTTCATAATGAAACTTATAGTATATGTTTTGTGGCTCATGAAAATCTTGCACTTCTGTTAGTTCTATTAGCCTTTCTTATTTTGATAATTTTTTCTATACATATTCATGCAATGAGAATCGGACTGCCAATTGTTTATTTGAAGGGGACTCAGGTAGAAACTTCTAAATTATAATGTATTTGTCCTGATGATGTATTTAATTAAAGCAAACAGTGTTGACCTTGATGAAAAACAGCATTTCATCTGGGTCTTAACTGTTTGCCAAGGTAACCATTTAGGGTTCAGTATACATAGGGTTATACAATATCATTTATATTAAGCCCGCTAGTACCACATGTTATAGATTAACTTTTGCTTAAACCTTTTTTTTCTTTTATTTTTAAACTTTTCATAAGCTAGGTAGATTATCATTTTATTTTTGTCTTCTGATTTTAAGAATAAAAAAAATATTTCAACAAATGTTTCAGGAGAACTATTGATGTGTCAACAGTTTTGATCCAGATCAGGATTAATATTCTGTCTGTCCTGATATTGGTTCAAACTGTTTACAAAGATTATAAGCAGGCAAATAAGCTGCTGATAGCGAGAGAAGAGTCAAATTCGATTTATTGATCCTAACTATATTAAATCCTTTAAAGTTCAAAGTTGCACATACACGTGTACATGCTCAAGCATATAATTACTGATTTACTACTTTCTATCCTCTGCCGAATGCGCTTGACGTTCTCATTGGAATTGTTGAAGCCGGTTTATATCAAGTAGATATACCAGGCAGCATAGCGCATTCAGTAACGTGTATGTCTACAGATGCGTGTCTGACTGCAGATTCAGGGGTCACTATTTTGATCCTGGTCTGGACCCATACTTTCATTGAGATTGTTATTGAAGTAATTTCTATGGTCATTCGCATCCCTTTACCTCAAAGAAATGCCTTTGATTTTTTTTGCCAACAGAGCAAAACCAGATCAGACAGCTCAGTTGGATCAGAGTCTTCTCTGTTTGCTTATGGAAATATGATATATCTTATCCAACACTAGTGGACCTGACAAGTAATTTCTTTTATTCTATGTACCAACATGTACATTTATTTATATAATTATTGATAGAGGGTGGAGCCTAGCATGAATATTCATGAAAGAAAGAGAAATGAGATTTGTGTGCATATTAAATGATCACCAACACATACTGTGCTTTGCCTTATGTTCTAATGTCATATTGAACACTCTTATGGCATATTTATTATACCAAGATTTACTGGTAGGAATATGTGATTTCAGATATAACGCCAACAAATTCACTACTGGTGGTATGGCTGTTGTTGAATTCGGAGTTCCTACTGGTTTTATGGCAGAACTTGAAAGTGATGTTACCAAATTAGTTGGCGTACAGAAAACAGAAATCAAAGACCAAAAGATCATGCTGTACTTTGACGAAGTAAGTTACACATCTACATTCAAGAAAACACATATGGACAAGCCAATCTAAAAGGAAACGCGCTAAGACTTGTCTTCAATGCGTATCATCAGTTATTTAGTGTGGATATGCTTCAGTTTTGTTGTCAGAGTCATTCCATTTACCTCTAACCATTATCCAATCAAAGACTGGGAAGAGTACATCCACTAAATATTTGCGGCATAAATATTTGGCGATTTTAAATGACCAACATATTAGCGTAGTTTAATTTTGGCGGTTTCTTGATTTAATGCCCTTTACAAAAGTATTTTCTATTCTTATAGGGGCTACTTTTAAAGGAAAAAATATGATCCCCCATCCCTAAGGGAAGCATATTTAAGTCTCCCAAACTAAGTTGGGAGTCTTATCGTTTTTGTTCCATTTCTTCTTCTTATTATTAATATTTTTTTTAGTTTTTTTTCTTCTTCTTCTTCCAATTCTTTTTCTTACCGCCCACAAATTTCTCCAGACGAGTTCTTAGTAACCACTGGATGGGATGTACTGTATGTATGGATGTATTTCGGGATATGGTAGATATGGATGTGAAGTTGGCAACAGGGTTTCAAAATGCAAAATGTCAGACTTTAAGGCTGTCCCACGGGCATGCCCGAAATCAGCAAAATTTTGTCCGGACTATTTCTCATTTACCACTTAAGGGATTGTTCTGAGTTTTTTTTGATATGATAGATATTGATATATTGTTTTGTAAGAAAGTTTGAAATTTAAAATCCAAGACCCAGGGGCTGACCCACAGGCATGCCTAGGCTAAAACAATTCTTAAACTCTTAAATATTTAGATCCCCGTCCTTTAGCCATATATATTAACGTGTCTTATAATAAGAAGCATTCAGTAACACTGTTTGTGAAGTTCCCAGTGGCATACCGGACATGCCTCACCACCTTCACTTCACAAAAATCTTCATATCTTGGAAACAGTTCATATATCCACCCCTAAGCTGCCATATATAATTGTGTTTCTGATGATAAGATGCATTCAATAGTACTGATAGGGAAGTCCTGCCATGGCTTGCCCCACCCTGTTCATTTTATAAAAGGATTTCTATCTTGCAAACAGTTGAGATACCCATCCATAAACCGTATATAATGTTAGTCCTTAGGTTAAGAAACACTCAATAACACTGACCAGGATGTCCCCAGGGGTGTGCAAGGGCATGCCCCACCCCAATGGCACCCCTCATTCACTTGAATGCTTTTTATCAGGGAAACTGTTCAAATCCCCACCCCTAAACACTACTTAAAAAATGTATGATAGACAAATTCAAAAACACTGATCAATATGTCCCCCTAAAAAAGACTGGTTTGGGAGACTTTATAGTCGGTTGATTATAATCATATGTTGTCTCTCCTATCATAGTAGCCCCTTTAAGTACGCAGTTTCCTCTAGGTTGAACACACTCTACCATTGAAAAGATTTTTTAGTGGTACAGATGCCAACATACTAAGGGTGTGTGTCTTTTTATTGCTTGTTGTGTTACTGAATTTAAAACTTCATTCGGCAGTCTCGTATTTAGGCGATTTTCGTTTTTACAGCCAAAACCGCCAAATAAAAATACCAAGGTCAGGGATGATCATAAAGGAAAGTTAACCTATATGTGTATATGTGCTGATGCATGAAAGTTTGGTACTTATTGCATATTCAAATAGGTGAGAAACAGGGCAAAGATCAGTAATCAATACAATCTAGCACCACACCTGACCCTGGATACCAATGGGAAAGTGACTACTTCATAATAAGACATCCCAGCAGGTGACCACTAGGCATCAATAAACAGACGCACACAAAAGCATAATAAAATGCACAAATAACATAAATGATCCACAAAAGAAGCACTGCCTGGTATATTTTACTGACGGGCTTGAACCAGTTTCATGGTGCACCAACCTCACCCTTAGCTCAGATGTGGATCAAGACACATAAGGACTCAACAGTAAATAAAACTGAATATCTGAGCAAAAGAGATCCAACAGGTAATCCCTGGTGGGCCTGACAACTGCCAAAGCATCAGGTCCTTACCATCTCATCAATAGGTGAGTCTTTAAGGCGAAAAAATCCAAGAGTCTGAAGTACGGCCCACTGGCGTGCAACTAAAGAGGAAAACAAAGTTGCCAACCGTGATTGGGTTGACCACCAAGCATGCAGTCTGTGCAATACATTAATGTTATAGTCAATCATTTTATAAGCCTCCTATGAACTCCTATTCTGACATTTACAGCAGGGCTAAAGGTATACCTTTGTCTACATCCATACTTTGTTCAAGTGAGCAGATTCGTCTGAGCGTTCCCTGCTCGCTGATGTGATAATACCAAAATTGTGCTTACCTATATACACCTTTACAACTGAAAAATGGTGTATGTTATAAACAATACATTATCATTAAATATTTAATATGATTTATATGATTGAACAATATAACTTCTTTACCATCTACATATATACAGCTTTACTACTGAGAAAAAATCATGGTGTAAACATTACATTTTCATTAATTCTTCGATAAGTTTCATTGTCATGCAAACAATAAGTATGATCAGACAACATAACGTCTTTAAAATTGAGGCCAAGTAATGTTTTATACTTTTTATTACAAAAGTAATCTGATCTGGTGGATTGTGTTACGTTGAGTACATAAGCTCATATCATAGAATTTCACAAGACGTAGTGCATTGAGTGTGATTCATGGAAATGAGGTTATCCACGAGACGTAATGCAAACGCATGTTTTGGCTTATCTAATATACCTTTTGGGTCCTTGTACTGATAAATATTGTAATATGCAAGGATATTTAGCGTGTAATTATGCCAATATAAACTTCCCTAACCAATGTGAACTAAGATGTGTCTCGTTTGAGAAACTGTATCACAACTCAAGTTTTATATGGTGGCCTGTATTTGCTACCTGGATAGCAACAATTCCTACAGCTATTTTACTTATGGGCATATAATAAATTAATTTGGGAGCATACGCATAAATTTATTTAATTGAACAAATTCGAGGCTATCCTGTCCGGTTTTGAGTTACTATGCAGTTTTAATATGTTTCTCATACCAAGAATAAGGGGATAACTGTATTGAAACGTTTAATTGGGGAGGCATATCGTCGGATATACAGTCGAAAATTTAGTTATACCGTGGCACACAAGCAGAGCCATAAAACTTGATTTTCGCATGTATATCCGACGATAAACTTCCCTAAATGAACATTTTAATATGGTTATCCCCATTTTAATAGGTTTCAGTATGAAAGGTGATAAGTTATTTTGAACAGCTCTTGTAAGCTGTGTTTCTGAAGGAGGCTTTTAATTTACTACAACCTTAAAACAAAACACAATGTTTTCTTTGCTCAGATTCAATACTACAAGGATACATGTGTAACTATTGAGATGATCAGAACTGATCTTGTTGCCAAGACCAAACCAGCAGCTATCAAAGTCTACGATTACTATGATCCAGGTAGGTTTTATCAGCCTGCTTTAACGGGTGAATAGACTGGGTTATGTCTCATCAACAAATCTTCGACTATCTATTCTACAAAATTTGGTCCGCTTACATGGTACTAACATACATTAATTCAACTAGCTTTTACTGCTTTCCTAAACAAATGGTAAAGGATATAAAACTTTACACTATACAAAGGTAACACAAATATAAAAGGGGAGTAACAAATGAAGCGCCACAGCCATATAATGGACAGCAGCATATACTCTAAAGACATTGTTCGCTTTAAGTCTGATTCAAGAAGGTTTGTTTCTAGTTATTGGTCAGATATTACTTACACCAATGACAGTTCGCCTTGTTCAGAAATAGTGTAGTACTTAATAAGACTGTCATGAAAGGACTGCACAAAATGAAAAAAGTGATGCTTTATGACACAACACAATTAGAGTAATACTTTCAGGCTGAGGACTGACCAACTTTTGTGCAATACAAGAGAAAACATAGTAATAACGCCTGATAAGGTTTATAACCATGCGAGCATACTGTTCTATTACACTCATATTTTATGCCACTCTTTTATAACACCTTTTTACTGTTAACTTTGTATACGAACACATATGCAATAGATGAATATTGTTTTGTAATGTTGTTTGTGCTAATTTGTACAGGTAAGGCAATGTATGAGTTGCTAATTGAATGCAGATAAGTAATTATCTTAGTAAATGGTGAAAGCCACAATAAATTGCAGAGAGTGGACAAAACACTTGAGATTCAGTTATCATGATTACAAAACATGTGAGCTTTTGTTATTTACATGATAAACCATTTTAAACAAGACTGAATCAATATACGAGACATGTTTCATGTTTATTTGAACAGATTTGAATTTCATTTTTTGCGGTTGCTTTTTATTAAAACAAACGAATTTTGCTTTTTCATGCATAACAGACGTGTTCCTGGTAATGCCAAACAGACCAGATGGCATTTTATAGCATAGCCATAACACGGCGGCCCTAAATACATCCCCACCCCCTTTTTACTGATTTTTAGAGCTAAAACGGGAGTATCTTCTGAGAAAATACGTATTTAAGTGTGATGTTTTCTTTTAAGTTTAGAGGCACACTCAGTCTATTATTAAGATGAGAAACAGCCTATGTGTGCCTGTTTTGCTTGGTAACTGGGCTTAATAAGTTCTTCCATAAAAGTGCCCAAATGGGTGTCTCATGTATAAAATGTGCCCTGGAAGGAGTTTGAAAAGCAAGTTCTCAAAACTCACAGTCGTCTTAATTTCTTAGATATTTTAAGTATCTATTACCAATAAAACTGATCACCAAATATTGCATTTGAGTATTTTGCATACAATTTTGTGTTGCTATGGAAACTGTAAACCCTAAAATTTGATGTAAAAGTCGCTTCCAAAAAGTAAATATCCAACTGGAATGCTTTATTTTCTAACAGAACATACTTTAATTATCTATGCACAATATATAAAAGGTTCCAAGAGAAAAGCGGCATATCTTTTAAAGAAATTGTTCGAGAAAGATTTAGTACATTTCGTTTCAGACAGCATTTTTAAACACTTAAATTTTGACTACTCATCTTCAGAGACTGTTTCAAACCAGAAAATAAAGATTGCGAACTATTTTCTAGATTACTGTGTATTCCTGGAGATCAGACTAACCCATGGAAATCAATTATTACCCAATATAATGAGAAATAAATGAGTAACGGCATTTTCAAATTTGTTCAAATAAACATGTAACACCTCTTGTATAAAGTGGGTTGGTACTCTGTAGTTTATACTATTGTGGTATAATAGTATACTAGAACATGGTCTCACTATTTAATTTTCTTGTTTCTATTTCAGATAAGAGAGCGCTAGCCTTTTACGAGTCACAACTGCTTAAAGATTCCTCATTTTGTGATATCTGCTCTACATGTGGCTGCTAAATGTAAGCTTCCTTATTTTGTTTTTATTGTTTTAATCATGAGAAAAATTGTATTTTGTAACACAAAGCAGGCTGCAGTTTAATATAACAGAATCAACTTTTTTATCATTCAGTCTATAGCCTGATATCAATTTACTTGGCGTTTACCTGGTAGCAAACCACATAGGAAGTTTTTAACATGACATGGATCATATAATTTTCTGTTTAGCTTAAACATTTATCCACTACCGGCTAAAGATGATGCACAGAGTACCCAGGTAAGCCCCAAGGTTTTAAACCATTTTTCATGCTCAACTCAACTGAACATGAGCTATCAACTGCTTATAAAAACTTAATTAATTTCCTTGCTTTCAAACTCACAGATGATGAATTTATCATGCTAATACATGATAAATGCCAACAATTGTTGGAATTTTAACATTTATGCAGGGTTCAAAAATTGTACACGTCCGCTCGTATTTACGAGTGGAAGCTCGGTAAGGGCAAGTGGAAATTGCCATTTGCTAGCACGACAGGACAAGTAGATTTTTTTAGTTTTGTTATTATTTTTGAGGAAATAAAAAGATCTAACCTAGCATGTTTTACAGCCTGCAAAAGCAACGCAAACACAGTGAAGAAAGATCGTTCGGTAGGTTTAAAATGTCACTAAAATGTGACCGGATGTTTACACTAGTTAGCAGTAAATGCAACCCAGTTAAGTCTGGTTGATCTTTGAACTAAATACCAGGACACATTGGAAAATCGAGTCGGCCTAAGGGTTTTGAAAGTATAAAGCCGACGTTCAGGATTCTATCTCTGTATACGAAAACGGCTTACATCGATATGTTACTGAATTATGTGTTTTGTCTCTTTTAAAATGCCAGACTTAAGGACGAGTTCAACTGGAGTAAAAACGAGTGCAAAATTTAGACCACTTGTCATACAGGACGAGTAGGTCCAAAAAAAATTTCGAGCCCTGTTATGAGCATTATAATTTCATGCTCAGTTGACTTAAGCATGAAATAAAAGTTATAAAACCTCACCTTGAGGCCAGGATCTGCCTGCCAACAAAATGTCAAAATAATGGTGTTATGCTATTGCAGCAGGCTAATTATGGCCAGCCTTCATAAGAAAACTGGATGCTGGATAAACACGTTTTACATGCGAGCACTGGCAAATAGTTTTAAGGTTCACCAATATACTTTAAATATACACAGACCAAAGCTACACAGCTCACTCGCATATAGGTTTAGCTCTTTATTTTCAGAGTCAATATTATAACGTTCAATGAATATGTATTCTAACTGGGAAAACATATTTATTTCTAAAAATGAGTTTCAACTAAACAATATATATAAATAGGGATCAAACATGGTTATCCATGCATTAACGTTTGCCAGGTCCCAGAAAGTGTTTGAAACTGAAACTTTTTTCATCTGTTTTCAACACCTTCCATGGTACCTGGCAAACGTTTATCAATTGAAATAAATGTTTGATATCTATTATTATATAAATTGAATGAAATATTTACTAAAAATTGGCAAAACGTCGTTTTCAATTGCACTGTTTGGTTTAGATGGGATTGTAAACTATAAACATGCATACTGTTATAGTTGTTCTTGTCTAACTTCTTTTAAACTAGACCCTCTTAAACAGGTACTACAGTCAACAGTGATTACGAGTGTAGTATTTGGTCATGGTTTCGACTGTTTGCTTATATAGAAACAATCTCCAAAGCTAAGCTACGTTTTATTTGGAAGATTGTAAAGAGTGACGATTTGATGCACAACAAATAATCCTTAGTTCAATTCCCGTTGAAACATGATGAAACACTTTTATATCACAGAAAGGTGTTATCGACAGAACCCAAGAAGTACTGCAGGTATTTTAGAACTAATTATGGTATATTTTCACTTTGCAGCTGATGAAAATTTCTCTTTGATCTCTTGACTATATCTCTTGAATATATTCTTTGTAATATCTGTGTTCTCAGTCAAAAATAAACGTTAATAATTAAAAATGAAATGTTTGGTTCTTCTGTTTGATTGGCTAGAATGTACTACTCATTTTTGTTCAATATTCATATTTTCCTTCATGGTTAAGTGTGATACTAACTTTAAGCCTCAATAAAAATGGAAGGAGTATCATTTCACTTGCCCCATTAATTGCAAGTTATAGAAAGGCCCAGTTAAGTTGAAGTGTCCAGAATGATTTTTTAAAATTTCACCCAATGAACATGTTATGTTGATTCAATGACGTAATGTAGAACTTCACACTTTTTAACAAACTAAGCTTTACAAATTTTAACCCTTTGTATACTAATGGATTTTTTTATTCTTATTTAATACAATAAACTTTGAGATAGTCCAGTGTACATATCTAGGGGTGTAATTTTCAAAATCTATTGTATTTTTTTCTGAAAATCTTCTTTACTTTAACAAACGATTTGGACCCTTACGAAATGCCTCATTATGTGGCATTTTATCTGGGTTGTCACTGTTTGTAAAAGTACCCTTGTAGGGTTTTCCCCATATACAAAGGGTTAATGTACGTATATACCATCTGTGGGAGGTGCTTAAACATGCATGTTTAAAATGTGCTTTGTAAATATGCAAAAGCTAATGATATTGTATATCAGTTTGTGAATTTACCAAATGGCATGCTAGGCCTGTTACAAATACCAGGTGACGATCAATAACATTTGGGCTTCAACGCGAGAATGTATGTCTTGTGGGGTTTCAAACAACAAAGGCGCAGGCCAGCCTGTGCATCCCCGCAGACTGATCAGCCCCTTTGTTATTCGCTTTTTGAAAGTATTATATCAAAAATAGTAAATGAGTATGATCAGGAAATACCACAATCACAAACTGCAGACAACCACCTGGCACCGCGAGGAAGTGCCGCTCAACCATCACGAGACACCATGAAGATAAATTAAGCAAAGCAATCAGCTCTCTCTTCCCCATCAAGATGATTGCAATACTTGAATGGACATAAAGTAACGTACAACAAAACATAGAACAATTACAGACTCCCACAATGGGAGTAACAATAAACAAAAAGTCAACAACAACAGAACCACCGCCTTAGAACGGACAGCAGCCCAAGCCACCGGGGGCCTTAAATGCATTTTACTGACACCAAATCCTCGCCCAAGACTCCGCTGTTGTTGAAGTACAAGAAATGTTCAGCTTGCATGGAGGCCATCTAACTAATGCAATGTATCATCATGGAAAAACACTCTAATCAAATTACTACACCATGATGAAACAAAGAAAAGGGCTCATGACTCACAGATAGTCAGAGCTATAGAAAACCTCAAGTTGAGCCACGGTGGGTCCAGCTACAGATAAGCATCAGGCACCAACCCACCGATTAAAGCTTTACGTCAGAGCCGTCATAGAGTCTGAGGCCTGACCCACCGTCGTGCAATTAAAGAGGAATCCATAGCTATAAACCGTGATTGGGTTTTAAAATAGGCATGCAGATTGTCGCATGATATCTAAGTTATATCCAACCCTTATATAACGTTAACTATCTTTTTGAATTGATCACTAAAATTAAAAATTGATCACTAAAACAAAACTGTTTATCAATGAAATTTCAATTTTCTAGCTGGTCTCTATAGCTGAGGAGACTGATTTTAGTCTCATTTTGTTGGAAACCCCCAAAACAGGTTTTGGAACGTCGATGCCCATTTATAGAACTGTTATATCCATAACCTTAATAGCCAGCTAGGAGAGATGTGCTCTGTGTAAAGATCTGGACATAGTTGCAACAAAAAACTGTCTTCAAGTTTTCTGATAAAATGAGATTTAAGCTGGTTTGACCAGCTACAAACACTACCTAGAAAATTAAAATTTCACTTGTAACATGTAAAGATATTATACTTTCCAAATACCAAATAACAACGCAGCTGGTGAGACTGCGCAGAAGCACAGGCTGGTCTGTTTGCAAACTCTAAAGAACAGGAATTCTTGCGTCAAGGCCCAATTCTAATTGTTACTCCCATTGTGGGAGTCTGTAATTGTTCTATGTTTTGTTGTACGTTACTTTATGTCCATTCTAGTATTGCAATCATCTTGATGGGGAAGAGAGAGCTGATTGCTTTGCTTAATTTGTCTTCCTGGTGTCTTGTGATGGTTGAGCGGCTCTTCCTTGCGGTGCCACAGGGTTGTCTGCAGTTTGTGATTGTGGTATTACCTGATCATACTCACTTACTATTTTTTAAGTCAGTAGATAAAGGTTAACAGTAAAATATGACACATGATAATTTTGCAAAATAATAATAATAATAATAATAATAATGACTATCATAATAATAGTACAAGCGCTATTCAAATATGAATGCAAATAGCTTCATAACTTTCTTTACATATATGCTACGACAACATGTCATACTTTTCTGGAAAGAACTATTTGTCGCCTTTAAAATGGCGCCAAACATAAAGAAACACTCACTATATTTCTCCAGTTACAGACCCTTATATAAAGGTCATTCCTGTATACTGATTTTTTTCTGAAGCAAATTGCAAGGCACATTTTGGTACATGTGCGGATATAGTGTCATATTTTTGTAAGTTTTAGACAAAATGGCACCACATTTTAGATGCAAGTTAAAGTTACAATCCAAAAATTGCTTGCAGGATAAAGTTTATATAATCCTGTTTCCATCTCGAGTAAACAGGCACATTTGTGACGTCATTATTTTTATGAGAAACGTCATTTTGAGTTATCTACTGGTGATGTAATAATGAACATCGCAGTGTATTTTCGTTGCGTTTTGCTGAACACATGCTTAATATGTAATAAGGGAGTTTTCAAAACGCGCCATCCTCTATTTACAGAGTAATCACGTTTTATATCATTTTTTCAAGCATTTTTCTGCCTCTTAATGACGTGCTTACATTAATAAAAAGATGTTCAATCTGTCTAGTCCTCAAGACCAGGTGAATAATTTATTGTAAATAATGCCCACAGTGGTCAAACTTAATGTTTACGTTCTAATTTAGAATTAAGCCGCAATGTTATGACACAAAAATAAGCATAGATTCTATAACTCCATCACTTAAGGCATTTGTGACTTGATAAAAATGCTTTTCAGCGTTTAAAAATTACCCACTATCCATAAAAAATTTGTAGCAACAGCTCAGTATGAGCGATCAACATATTGTCTTTAAGTTAAAACTAGTTTAAATGTTGCTTCTTGCATTTGTTAGAGATAAGTATAACTGAAAACTGAAAGATGTTTTTTTATTTACTATTTATTTTACTATTTATTTGCAAACATAAGGAGACTTTTGTAAAAACTATTCGTTGTTATTTAACAAAAGCATGTTGGATTTTCGTAACTTTCACAGAATCATTATGTAAGAATATGGGGATACTTCCTTATCAATTTCAAGAAATTTCACTTGTTATCGAAAAATTATACGCTCGTCTATATCACTGGTTTATGATCGAAGCATAGAGTTTGTTAGTATACTAACGTGACCCTCATTCAAAGGGCTATAGCTCGAAAAGTATACTGTATTTTTCTTCAGGTCTGGTTCCAATTTAAAGGTGACATATAGTCCTTTATAGAAATGTTTATGTTGTTGCATATATGTGAAGAAAGTTATGAAGCTACTTGCATTCATATTTGAACAGCCCTCGTAATAGAGATATTGGAAAAAATCTTATCTGATTAATGATTAATAAAAGATGATTGGATCCTACAAGTAAAAAGTTAATATCTACGAAAATGTAATCACAAGACAAATACATGATAGTGAATTTACAAGACGTTTTGTTTGATTTGATTCTTTACGTCCCGGTCAACAATTTTTCAGTTATATTGGGAGGGGTCTTACTGTGTTGAATAAGTACTTAGCAAGAATTTATGTGTCTTGCTTAAGGACACAATGCAATGACGCTGGTGAGGCTGGAACCAGCAACTTCTTTTTTGTTACCCATTATGTACAAAGAACATATCAAATTTCGTTGAACCTAATATAGTCAAGAAAATATCAGAAAAGAAGTACAGGCATTTTCTGAAGAGAAGGGTTTAAGATCAATATTAGGGGTATTTGGATATGGTGAATTCAAAATCTAATATTGGCAAGCTGAAAAATGGTGTCTTTACTATCTATTTTGCATATTCATCAACATTGATAAAAAAATTCAGAGCAGGCGTATAAAGTAAGAAAGACAGCAAGAATCAGGAATCAATACAATCAAGTATCACACTTTATAATGGGAGAGATGTAGTGGCCACTCTAGTGCCTTCATTTTTGGATGGATCTTCTTTATCACATTACAAACAAGAGCCAAGAGTTCAGCCCTTTCCCTTCAGGTGACAACAAGGCAGCAATGAACATACGCAAAAGCATGACAGACACAAGGCAAATGCTCCACAAAAGAAATACTGCCTTGGAACGGTCAGTGAAAATATTTTACTGACGGGTTTAAGCAGGTTTCACGGCGCCCCAACCTCACCCTAAAGTTCAGATGTGGATCAAGATGCGTAGATGTTTGGTTTGCATGAAAGACCCCTAACTTATCCATGCATCATCTCCAAAAACATATAAATCAAGATATGTATTAATATTAGCAGCTATTAAATCTACAGCTTGCTTTGAATTACAGCCACCCTTTGATTCAAAACTTATATTTTCTCTGGGTGAATATGGCTAGTTTGACGTTTCAAATAATTCCATTTACTACCTCTAACTAAAATAACTGTCTGTTTTTGTGGAGTTGTAAGGTAATAACAAGGTTCTCCCTTAAATATTTCTCTAACTGAGAAAGACTCATATGCACAAAATGACTGAAATTTTAAACTATTGATGATCAGAAAATTCACCAAAAGGGGAAATAAGGAAAAAGATTGAAGGAAAAACAAATGAGGGGGAAAATTAAACTTCCAACCTTATCTCATCTTCTACCTGTATCTTAAGGTATCTGTCATTACACCAGTAAGGTCTTTTAAATTTCTCACCTCATTAATTTCCTAAAAACAAAATGAAAAATTAGAAACTGGCCCCGTTGCTACATTCAAAATTAAAAGAAACACATATATATTCATATGCACCCATTCTGGAACCTGTAAACAAGTTTAAGTGGTTAGTTCTAGTGCACATGATTCACCAAACTATCACAGATGATAACATATAACCACTTTACATATCAGTAATAATGTTTTCACTCTCGCTATAGCATTGTCAATATTATTTTGGCAAAGTTCATTGATATTGCCAGTCAAATAGACAATAAATACACAAAATTAATGTGGAAAAAATCACAAATCAAGCCAAATAAATTGCAAATATTAATAAATATGCATTTTAATCACAGAAGCAAGAATGACAACATTTACTAATCACTTAATATGAAATTTCACAGACTGTTCTCAAATAAGAGTTTATATACAGGTCCATTAAAAAAGTTATTTCACTACGCAATATTTCAAAAGTTTTTTCACATTTTTATTATACATTTATGGTCTATGTTTTACCATACATGTAAATAAATTATCATGCCATTTTGTTTTTATAAATCATATCAACGTATAATCAGACAGCAGTTGTATATACATATCAAATACATTTCAATGAAAAAGACAACAACATAACTTTAAATACTTTACAACAACATTATACACCTACATCATAAAGTCAGTATTTCGTTGCATCTCCATTTGCTCCAATAAGATCTGCAATTCTCCCTGGCATTGAATTGAAAAGTTCTCCAGGACGCTCAGTACTACACTATACCACGCTTTACATACTGGCTTCCACATCCCTACTTTGGTTACCAATCTCTTTTTTCATTATATTCCAAACATTTTCTATGGGATTCATGTCCGGCAAATTCCCTGGTTATTCCAGAACAGGTATTCCTTTACAGTCTAGGAATATTCTAGTACTTTTAGAGTTATGACATGGCGCGAGATCATGTATAAAAATATATCCCTTCTGTAGGAACACAACGCATTCACATGCCATTTCAATATCATGAATAATATCATTCTGGTATTTTTGCACTACGTATCCATGTTACCATTCACATTTTTCTGAAGAGACAGGCCTCTGTTGCTAATATCTCCCCAGAATTGCTCTACTTGCTGGCAATTTTACAGTTGTCTGAAAACACTTAGCATGATTTTTCATATTCTGTTCGCGCCAAATACGACAATGGCGTCAATTGTTATGACTATGACATACAGACTAATGTGAATGTGTTGTGTTCCCACAGAAAGGATATATCTTGATGTATGATCTTGCGCCATGCCATAACTCTTAAAAAACTAGAACATGCCTAGAATGTAACGAAAGACCCATTCTGAAATGGCCATGGAATTTGCCAGAAATGAATTTCATAGAGAACATTTGGAATATAATGAAGAAAGATATTGGTAACCATCTGCCGTGTTCAAAAGAAGAGATGTGAAAGCGAGTATGTGAAGCGTGGTATAGTGGAGCACCAAACGTCATGGAAGAACTTAACAATTCAATGCCAAGGAGTATTGCAGATCTTATTGAGCAAATGGAGGTGCAACGAATACTGACTTTATGATGTAGGCATACAGGTATGTAGTTATGTTTTCAAGTTTTCTATGGAATATATTTAAATATGTTATTGTGATTTCATTGGAATGAATTTAATATTCATATACAAATGTTGTCTGATTATACGTTGATATGATTTATAGACTCCGGAATGACATGAGAATCTAACTACATGTATGGTATAACGTAAAACATAGACCACTAATGTATTTTTAAAAAATGTGAAAAAACTTTTGAAATATTGCATATTGAAATAACTATTTAATGGACCTGTATATGCAAATATATGAAACAAAATGGTCCAAAAATCAAATATATCTTTTCAAATCAAACAATATTCACATATTAAATTTACTCTGGCCTGCTCTGAGAAATAACTTAATTTTTCGTAGCGAGTTGAGTACAGGTGCACCTAGCAATAAAAAAACAGGAACCACACAATGTAAAATACACGGAAAAAATATCAAAGTAAATTCACTGCAAGACCAGTGTCACATGTATGGTACCAAAGCTGATGAGATTCTGGATGAGCTGGAGGCTATCCGATGATTCCTGTAATTGTGATTTACTTCATCATTGAATATTTATGTGTAAATATTTATCGACATAATTATTACTGATCAGATTTTTAAAACAATGAATATGCAAGCTTACAACACAAATTATGGCCATTTTATATATGCATTTATAAAATCACAAACACAACACTTAATATGGAGATGGATACATATTTGAAGACATACAACGAAACATGGCTGGAGGTTTGATGATCTATAAATTATGAAGCATGGTTGAAGATGAAAGTCAGTCAGCAGAACACTCTTGTCAATGAGATGGTAAAACCACGTTGGGCGCCAGTTTGTTGCAGGGTATGGATTCTGGGATGCCAGTGATCTCAACGACATATGATGATATTATATTTAATTTACAGCAGTAAATAAAAAGGGTGTCCTGCTATAACAATAAGTTTCCATATTATCTCTATGGAGGAATAATACAAATCTATAACTATGCAAACGATCTACAGCCTTTAGATCGATGGAGTGGGTCAGACGGCAGACAAAATGAGAATCACGTTTTCCCAATCCCATGCGCATATGTAAATGCGAGGCTATACGCATGCGCTAATTAAGTTCATGAAGGTGTGTTTGTAAAAATCCAATCATCTATTGTCTGACATTCATATGTCTGACTAAAACGGTACTGATTGGTCGATAAAATAAAATCACTCAGTTTCAAGGTACCCCATGACAAAACAGGTCGAACTAGTTTCCCAATGCTTGGTATGATTACTTAAATATCAACATAGCTCAATGTGACTCACTAGAAGGAAATGTGATTTATGGGTTAAGCAAAATATTCATAAAGTTCACCTATCAGTCTTCTTCAATTTATACACCAAGTCACCATAGAATTCAGGTTCTGAAAGTCCTTGGAGCAAGAGGGATTGAAGACCAACCTGCAATTTAGATATGAAATCAAATTTTCATCTATAAAATTTAGAAACTGATTTGCGAAAATTATGATATACTGATAGCCTTGTTTAAGAAATTTCTGAGTTTACAATTTATTGAAAATGTTGAAGTCTGCAACATGGTTAGATGCTCTAGCAAAATGAATGAGTTGAGAGATATAGACTCCATTGTATGTAGAGCGAGGAACATCACCATCTAAAATGGAAAATTGACAGTTTCAAATTCAAATCTTTACGTTTATCATGAATTTTGTTAGAAACAATATCATTAGAAATGGACAAATGCATGGATGAAAACGCCGTATTGGTATCAAAGGTATTAGCTTTATTAAGTTGGAGCTCTGAAGGGTATACTTGACTTACCATTTTGTCAAAATAAACGTTATTAATGTTAAAAATATCATCCCAATATCTTGATGTAGTGTTACAACCATCAATATTATCTGCCTGCTTATCATCAGAAAGAGATATCATAAAGTCTCTCTCATAACAAAACAGAAATAGGAATAAAGCGGCAACCAGGGGAGCACAATTTGTGCCCATAAGAATATCAACTACTTTTCTATACAGCTTGGTGCCAAATTGAATTAAAATGTTGTACAACAAAAAGGTCAGCTTATCACATACATTTTGACAACACCATGCATGATACTTTTTAGAGTTTTCCAAAGTAAAAAAATGCGTATCTATCACTACATGCAAGGTCAGGAGAGCCTTTTTTATTGAAGGTTCTTTCAATAAGATCAATAAATTTATCTTTTATCAAATTATGAGGTAAAGTCTCGTAAAGAATAAAAAAAATCATAAGTAGACAAATTGGTCACATTGAAATCTCTAGCTTTAGATTTATCAAAAATTTCACCTGAATTTTTAATAGACTAAAATAGATTTTATGGATCTCTCATATACCTTTTCACAGTACTTAATTACATGTTTTAACAGCTGTAACACATGAGGTTAATAATTAAGAAAGTTCTGTTGTCATACAAGAACTAGAATTAGCAATACATATTGCATTATAGGGTTTTTATGGAGTTAAGGTAGCCAGTACAATGTAGGAACTTTGTCTTGATTTTCTTTAGCTTTGGCACCAAAACGTAGGGCTGTATGACAACCATGCATATCCACAACTACCCTATTACTCAAAGAAGGCTGCAGTTTATAGGCCTTAGTGTCATCAAGCTCACGTTTAAGAGTATCATTATAATACAATCATCAAACAACTACAACATTATTAGCAGATTTATCTGCTGGAACCAAAACATATTTCATATGAAAATCATGGATACCTCATTTGAGATTAAGAAAAGAAAATTTAGGTTTTTGGTGTAAAAGATGTGTATTACAAGAGTAAAATGAAATATGAGTGTCAATAATTTTAAAAATGTGGATCTATCATTCCTTCAAGGCATTAGGTTCAACATTTTTTAGTTTACACCAACGATTACTGAAGTCATTTACAGAAGCAGCCATCTCTCTAAGATATTTAGGGAAATCAATATTCAAGGGAAATTTATATCTAGGGCCCATTCAAATAACATTGCGAACTCTAGCATCAGGGTGTGTTAATTTGATTAGAGTGTTTCTCCATGATGATACATTGCATTAGTTAGATGGCCTCCATGCGAGCTGAATATTTTTGTACTTCAACAGCGGCAGAATCTAGGGCAAAGAGTTGGTACCAATAAAATGCATTTAAGCCCCCCCCCCCCCCCCCCCCCCCCGGTGGCTTAGGCTGCTGTCCGTTCAAAGGCGGTGGTTCTGTTGTTGTTGACTTTTTGTTATTGTAACTCCCATTGTGGGAGTCTGTAACTGTTCTATGTTTTGTTGGACGTTACTTTATGCCCATTGTAGTATTGCAATCATGTTGATGGGGAAGAGAGAGCTAGTTGCTTTGCTTAATTTGTCTCCCTGGTGTCTCGTGATGGTTGAGCGGCTCTTCCTCACGGTATCATGGGGTTGTCTGCGGTTTGTGATTGTGGTATTTCCTGATCATACTCACTTACTATTTATGACATTTGAGCCAGTGCATGGAATTTATTACAATGTGGTATTTTGACATGTTTAGACTCGGGCGAGCCTCTGCAGCCCGTTTTTAAGCTTAGAAACTCCAAATGGTGTTCGGTCAGCAGCTAACAATCATATACTTAACGCCAGTAAAAACGCAATTTTTACAGTTTAACCTTACTCGAGATTTAATGCTATTTTATCATTCTAATAAAATAAAAGCATAAACCTATGGTCGCGATATCAAGCCAATACTCTTTTGGTGCAGATAAAGCAGTCCAGATAAGCCAGGCTATATATTTTGATAAAGGGACACAACCCGAACTTCCGACAAAAACACTGCAAAATCACCTTATTAATCTGGATATCAGATCTTCATTATGAATTGCTCTTTTGGATTCAAACTTTCGGAAAATTTCAACATTGCTCTAGTTTCTATGCACACGCAACAAATTTCTTTTGTCTTTAAGTTTTGACCTTCAAAATGGTCATCAAAATTTCAGCATGAAACCGAAGTAAACGAAAATGCGACACTTTCGACGTTAAATATTGCGATAAATGATAACCATAGGTTATGACCTCATAACTTACTCTACCTCCAGATATTTAGATGACTTGCTTAATATTGATAATCCTTATTTTGAACAAATGGTAGGTCAGATATATCCCACTGAACTTCAGTTAAATAAGGCGAATTCTTCTGATACTGAAGCTCCGCTTTTGGACTTGAACTTGTCAATAACAAATGGCATAGTTTCTTCTAATATTTATGATAAACGGGATGATTTTAATTTTGAAATAGTAAATTTCACACTTCTTGATGGAGATGTTCCTCGCTCTCCTTCCTATGGTGTATATATTTCTCAGCTTATTCGTTCTGCTAGAGTGTGCTCTAATGTTGATGACTTAAACAACAGAAACTTATTTTTTTAACTGCTAAATTATTAAAACAAGGTTATAGATATAAAAAAAATCGAAAAGCATTTTCTAAACTCTACCACAGACACTCAGAGTTAATTGTTAAATACAACATTGGGTTAAAAACTCTTCTTCAACAAGGCATATCAGAACCTATATTTTATGGTGATTTAGTCTATAAATTCAAACGAATTGTTGGAAAACCTAATTTTAGTGATCAATTCAAAAAGATAGTAAAACGTTATATAAGGGTTGGATATAATTTGGATATCATGCGACAGTCTGCATGCCTATTTTAAACCCAATCACCGTTTATAGCTATGGTTTCCTCTTTAATTGCACGACGGTGGGTCAGGCCTCAGACTCTATGACGGCTCTGACGTAAAGCTTTAATCGGTAGGTTGGTGCCTGATGCTTATCTGTAGCTGGACCCACCGTGGCTCAACTTGAGGTTTTCTTTAGCTCTGACTATCTGTGAGTCATGAGCCCTTTTCTTTGTTTCATCATGGTGTAGTAATTTGATTAGAGTGTTTTCCATGACGATACATTGCATTAGTTAGATGGCCTTTATGCGAGCTGAGCATTTCTTGTACATCCACAACAGCAGAATCTAGGGCGAAGATTTGGTGCCAGTAAAATGCATTTAAGCCCTCCATGGCTTAGGCTGCTGTCCGTTCTAAGGCGGTGGTTCTGTTGTTGTTGACTTTATGTTTATTGCTATTCCCATTGTGGGAGTCTGTAATTGTTCTATGTTTTGTTGTACGTTACTTTATGTCCATTCTAGTATTGCAATCATCTTGATGGGGAAGAGGGAGCTGATTGCTTTGCTTAATTTGTCTTCCTGGTGTCTCGTGATGGTTGAGCGGCTCTTCCTCGCGGTGCCAAAGGAGTGGCTGCAGTTTGTGATTGTGGTATTTCCTGATCATACTCACTTACTATTTTTAATTTATTCAGTCTAATTGAAGTTTTAGTGATTTTTCAAATTTTGGGGAAATTTCATGAAAAATGAAATTTAAAACATAAATTTTAGGTCCTTCCAGCAAAGTGAATTTTGTGTTGTAAACCGTTGTTTGGTTTGTGTGAGTGATAGGCAGTACTTGCGCGTTGAAATTGAATAAAATTTCAAGATATAATATGGTTACCAAAAAATTTGATGAATTTGTCATTTTTCACCAAATTTTTGGCAGAAGCGTACAATTGAGCTCAAGTTTTGGTGAAATGTTCTCCTACGTTAGGGACGTTTGTTAGTACAAAGACAAATTGTATCAAGCTGATATTTATAGGAAAAATACCACTTGTACCAGTTGCGTTTTTAATGGCTTTAAGAATAGAATACTCAAGCGACTAGCAAAGGCTCTGATCAGACTGCGCGTATGCACAAACGACATTGTTGGTAATCTCATGCACTGGCTCATTTATATTACCTGTAATCAAATGCCCTGCAGTGGGGATATAAATAATTAGATTTTTGACTATGTCAGGAGTCAGGAGTATTGGAATTTATGTTCATATCAGTTACAATTTTATTAAAGTTAAATATAGTAGACCTAATTGGTTTGTTATATTTAAAGCAAATGATTGGAGTTCTGAATTATTTAAGTAATTTGGAATATATGAAATCACTGAATTATCTTTAAAGATACTATGTAAGTGTAAGAAAGACAGCAAGGATCACTAATCGATACAATCAAATACTACACCTGTCCCAGGATGCAAAATGGAAAAGTAGCAAAATCCAAATAAACATCGCAGCCACGAGCCAAGAGGTCAGCACTTTCCCTCCAGGTGACCACAACGCAGCAATGAACAGATGCGAAAGCATGGCAAACACAAGACAAAAATAACACAAATGATCCACAAAAGAAGTACCGCCATGGAGCATTGTAAATCAATAAACTCCATATCATTGTTAATGAATGGAACTTTGATAAAATTTTGTATATGGTTGACCTCTGTATCGATACAAGGACTAAGAAAATAAAGGAATAACACCTTGTATGAAGTGCTGCTTTATATAGTTTGTTAGATCTATCGTAAAGTTTATTGGCCTCTAACTCTAAATTACGCAAAACTGTGATATGCAAGGAACTTGAAAAAGAAAGTAAGCCATGTCGACCATGATTGTTAAAAGCTATAAAAGATCTTTTAGATAAGTATTTATGCGTTTTTCAGTACCATTTTCCGCTAAATGTTTCATTTTTACGTTTACTATGAGATCTACTTATACGTTTTTTTTACATTCCAAAAGAGGAAAAAACATCAAAATAGGGCATTTTAGAAATATTACCTTCATGGTATATATTATCATTAGAAATAGTAAGTGAGTATGATCAGGAAATACCACAATCACAAACCGCAGACAACACCATGAAACCGCGAGGAAGAGCCACTCAACCATCACGAGACACCAAAAAGACAAATTAAGCAAAGCAACCAGCTCTCTCTTCCCCATCAAGATGATTGCAATACTAGAATGTACATAAAGTAACGTACACCAAAACATGGAACAATTACAGACTCCCACAATGGTAGTTACCATAAACAAAAAGTCAACAACGACGGAACCACCGCCTTAGAACGGACAGCAGCCTAAGCCACTGGGGGGGGGGGCTTAAATGCATTTTACTGGTACCAAATCTTCGCCCTAGATTCTGCTGTTCTTGAAGTACAAGAAATGCTCAGCTCGCATGGAAGCCTTCTAACTAATGTAATGTATCATCATGGAGAAACGCTCTAATCAAGTTAACACACCATGATGAAAAAAAAGAAGAAAAGGGCTCACGTGAGCTAAAGAAAACCTCAAGTTGAGCCTCGGTGGGTCCAGCTAAAGATAAGCATCATGCACCAACCCACCGATTTAATCTTTACATCGGAGCTGTCATAGAGTCTGAGGCCTGACCAACCGTCGTGCAATTAAATAGAAAACAATAGCTATAAACCGTGATTGATTTTAAAACCAGGCATGCTGACTGTCGCATGACATCCAAGTTATATCCAACCCTTATATAACGTTTTTCAATCTTTTTAATTTGATCTCTAAAATTAGGTTTTCCAACAATTCGTCTGAGTTTATTACCTGAAGGAAAAGGTGATTGCAAAAATTAAATCCATTTTAGTTCAGTTTCATGTCTCTTTATATTTTTTAATCTAGATGATCTGTTTGGATCAAATATAATTTTTTAACTGGATGACTTAAAATTTTACTAGGTGTATGGCCATTATTTTTGAAATGGCGATAAAGAAATGTGTCAAATCATTTAGGCTTTTTCATTTTACGAACGTGCGCACAAAACCTAGTCTTTAGGGATAAGCCAGTTTGTCTAACATATCGCATGCAACAATAAATTTCATTTCAAGTTATAACATAAATCAGATCAGATGAAGTTCAGTCCATATCATTATAATTGATAATGGAAACCTGTCTACCATTTACAGATGATGTAATGGTAGTTTTAGTACATAAATGTGTGCAGCTGACACATCTCTTGGCATTGCACTTAGAAACATTAGGACACATTCCGTAACTTTTGAATGCATTAGATGGTTAAGTATACTTCCTGATAATAGGAGATTACTGATGGTGGGACGCATGTTACAAAATGTTTTAACAGAACTAGGAATACGAATAGAAGACACGTAATGTAACCTTATGGGAGAAATGTTTAATTTTGCTAATTAAGTTCTTATCATAAAGTTGTGTGGGTAAGTACCATCCCAAGACAGGCAATCAACACACCAGCTATCACGATGATACAACCAGTATAATTATACGTCCTTCAAAAAATGAAAGTATAACAAATGCACCCAATGATCCAAATGGCTAATACAAGGCCATAGAGATAAATAAAGCAGAAGTTATACAAAGGGGTATAAAATCGGTCATCTAGTGATCTTTAATGCAATACAGGACATAGAGGATGTCCATGGAAAGGAATAATGGAAGGTGAGTGTACAAACAATCCTTAGAACTGAAATAATATTATCATTAAATGAAATAGTGCAGAAGTGTAACTCACATGCTTCAAGCCCAACATGAAGTATAAAACTGAGCAAACCATCGCCCCTACCTACTAATTAGGCTCTTTTTTCTGCAGTATAAATGAATTTTGTTTTAAAAAGGTGGTCTTTTTGAAAGCTGAAATCATTATAGGACTTACTAAAATAAAACAAAGTGCAGCTTAAACATATAGCAGGTCACATACAAAGCAGCTAAGGAATCCAACAAAACAGGCCTGATATTCTTTTTAGGGGGCCAGACCTGTAATTGTTTTTTCATAGACCTCCTTTTATAGCTTTTAAGTAGGCTGTGGTCCTAACAACTCTTCAACCACAATGATGATGCCATAGAATTACAGATTGGACCTAGTTCAATCAATAAACAAGAATGAGATACCCCTGTAGCCACCATGTTTTACCTCTTTTTGGCCACTGAAGGTGGGAACCCTACATGAGAGGAAAATTTCATTGAAAAAAATACCGAAATGCAAGGTATTTTTCTTAGCCTACCCAATAAACTTAATCAACAAAAGCAGAGAGATGTTATTCAAAAAGTACAGTAAAGATATATATGTCTTATAAATATCATTTATTTCTCATAGTTTTGTGATTGACCAATCACGAAACACCTTACAATTTAAATATTGTGCCGAGCTTCCATCAACCTTTTGAGCCAATCTCTTCCCCTTTTACAATCACAGGTCTATGATCTATTGTCTATAATCTTAAATAGTATATATGCCAAACCGAATAGACCCATATGAGACGTCTGTTGAACCGTTAATTTCACAATTCGTAAATTTTACGTCATGAAGAATTGGTTCCCATGTCTCACAGCGCATGAACAATTGGTACCAATATGTCTCACATGTAAGAGAAATACGCACGTAGTAAAAATCATGTAGCAATTACATTGATAGTTGCTGCATTTTGCAAACGATTCCAAGTCTTCACACACATACCATAATTTTATAAGTCCTAACTTAAATTATTTTAAGACAAGGTCAAACTTTGATAACTATTAGCCTGTTCTATGGGAAAGGTGAAAACACTGTTTTTAGAAACTATTGCAGCCAGTGACCTTAAAGTTGGTAGATACAGATAATTAATTGACATTCTTCATATGTGCGAGCATTTGGCACAATTGCTCAAATTTGTGGAGTATTGGTACCAATTCTTCCCATATGTGAAGAATTGGTACCAATTCTTCTCATGTACACATTTTCACATGTAAGATGAATTGGTACCAATTCTTCAAATCCCATAAATAACATGCCACAGGTAACGAATACTTACCAATTGTTTACATGTTACTAATTATAGTCGAATCCTTCACATATATGTTTAAGTTTAAACATATTTTATCGCCAAAATATTTACAGCAATGGGGTTGGGTCACAAGTTCTCACAACATTAGTTTCGACCCTTCCCCTACATTCTATATATACACAATAGCTTATAAACATGACTATATATGCAAACGCATATGTTAACTTAACAAGTTGTAATCAATACAAAACAGATAGTAACATAAACAAGACTATATTAGAATAAATAAATAAGTAAATAATTAAATAAATAAGCAAATAAAATATAAAAGAAATAATCAATAAATAATAAATAAATAAATAGATAGGTAAATAAATAAAATAAATAAATAAATAAAATAACTAAATAAATAAATAAATAAGGAAATAAATAAATAAATGAAGATAAATATATATGAAAGAATAAAAAATCGAACATCAGAATAGAAGATAAAAAAAATAAGTAAGTAATTAATATTGGATAATTAAAAGAAAAACAAAAAAAGCAAAAAAAAAACAAACAAAAAATAGTATGACTGCAAGGAACCCCTTCAACTTGGGAATAGAACAAATTGGTCATAAGTATACTTATTAATCTACAAAATATGTTTCAAGGAAAACTTCAAGCAAAGAGTCAACTGTTTTTAAAACGCTTAGTAGCATGTATATATCTGTGGACAGCTCTGAACAAGACTATATTGTTTTCCATATTCAAATTAAAATTACCACATAGAATCATATCAATACTTAATGGTTGGAAAACTCTAACTGTGTCATTAAATACCTGCCATTCCATTGTAAACTTTCTACAATGAAAGAAGAAGTGGATGGCGTCCTCTATCATGCCACACAAATCACATAAAGGATTATCACGAAGATGATTTCTAAAAAGGTCATTATTAAGGTTGCTGCAATTATTTCGAAGTCGTGCATGCAATATAGAAATATATCTATTTCCTATAGTAAAGTGAGAAGGAACACATGAGTTATTGAAACTTGAAGTAATATGTTTTTTAAAGGTTTGTAATGTTGATAGATTTTTAAAATCATCTTCAAGGGAGTTCCAAAGTCTAATGGAAGAAGGAATACATGATTTTTGTGAGATCCTAGTTCTATTGAAGGGCACCGATATATTTCTATTATTTCTCAGAGGGTAATTTGAAAGGATCATTGACACTTGTTATGGGTAAATGCCTATGGTTTTCAGTAATAATAAAAGTTTGTCAATCGTCCCTATCTTCACCTTGAAGCTACCCTGACCTAAGTACTCTATGGCTGTGAAATCTGTTTTCGATATTAAATGGTTTAAAGATATAAAATTTTGGGTAGAACAATCAGTTTTACATTAAGATATATAGAAATCCGAAAACATTTTTTAAAATATCATTCCCCCCGTGTGCCAGCAAAAGCTTTTGCATGTATATATGTTACCATATTTTACACATTCTATGGAAGCGGCTTGCTGGCACAAGGGGGGGGAAGATGGTTCAGCAGCCCAAAAACCCAGGGCCTAAGCCCATAAAATGCCCTTTCTACTAAATAAGAAATTAATGACAGTAATGAAGTTCATTAGAACCAACCTCCTAAATTGCCTTGTATTCTGTGCTAGTTTAATATAAAGTACTTAAAGGGACAAATATTTGAGCAATAATACTGGTACCACTCATTATGACTCTCTCCAGGGGTCATACTGGGCAGATCAAAAGGACAGCCATAATGAGGTGATTATGACTTCCTTACTGGGGCAATAAAGTGGTCCCATAAAGGGATTAGGTATTTTATGATAAAATATTGATCTTTATCTTAGTGAATGAAATCGTGTTGCATACAGGTAAGTCCCCTCTTGAGGCCCCATTAATTTTGTGAGATACTGAAACTGTCCCTTATCAGTTAATCCATTAATGATCTCTATTGGACAGTAATCTTTGTCTTTAAAGATTAAAAGTAGAATTAGCAAGGTTTTATGCATTTTTTCATTAGAAAAAATCTCACTGTTATTAAATGACACATTATTTTGCAAACGTCCTGTACTTATCTATTTGCCTGCTAGGGAATTGTTCATGTTTTTATTTTCGTCTGCCGACTTTCTTCAAAATTAAGTTTTTTTTAAAAAATAACCACACAGGGCCACCAACAGAGTGTCAAACAATTTGGATCCAGATCAAGTCCGACATTCTGTTGGTCTTTATCTGGGTTCAAACTGTTTGCAGAAGGCTATTGTCAGTCGACAAAATTATCCACTGGCATGCAAAGAGTTACAACAGGTAAATACTTTAGTGTTCAATATATTGTCTCATATAGGGATATACATGCATATGTATACCATAAATATTCGGACACTTTAAGTACATTCAACATGCTTTGCCCTTTAAACAAAGCAAAATTAATATCCTAAGGATCTAGTAAGAATCAGTTTTACTTTCCAATGCTAAATAGGACACTTTCATTCCTTCAAAAATATTTATTTCTTTTCTTGAGCTTTCAGTTTTGTATTAATTACGGTACATGTAGTCAAAAATGTACAGGTAACTTCTAAATTATCTCCCCAAAATCATTTTATTACAAAACATATCTTGTTTTTAAAACAATTTCATCAATTATCGTGATCGTTAATACTTTGCATATGGTATGTTCAATAGATATCACCATGCCTACCAAATAAATCAAGAAAACGTGCAGAAATCACTTTTTAAAGCACTCTTTATTTTCATGAAATTTCAGACCCCCTCCCCTTTTTACCCACCATAACTCTCGAATGCGTAGGAATTTTGAAAATATTTTGCTAGCTGGCTCTTGCCATTAGATTCACCTATTGCGCTGATACTACATGCACCACACCAGAAGCTCAAAAGCAGCGGTCTGGGAATCAGAAAAATAGGCGTATAAGGCCCAAACCGTCAATGATCCTTTCACTAACTAAGGGAGGAATTAAATCTTGTATATATGAAGGTACAATGCCATTATTTACCTTATACATGAAAGAGAGTTTATGCTGCTGCCTTCTTTTTGACAAAGTTGTCCATCCACATTCTTTGAACAAGTTTTCTAATGACACAGATCTAGTTAATCCTGTAACAAGGCGGGCGGCTTCATTTTGGATTTTTTGTAAAGTTTGTGAGTCCTGTTCAGAGCATCCATCCCATACAACTGAGGCATATTCTACAACTGGTAAAAGAAAGGTCATATACATTTGGTTGAGAGCATTTCTACTAATGGTGTATTTTAGTTTACGCATTATTCCCAAAATTTTAGTCGCCGATAGGACAATATTTTCAATATGAGAATGCCACTGCCCTGTACTACTGAAGGTAACACCAAGATGTTTGTGGCTATCTACGAAATTAATTGGAATGTTATCAAAAACAAGTTGTGGTAAGATATTAATCTTTTTAAGAGTAAATAAAACAGCTTCAGTTTTCAGGGGATTAAATGTTACTAGCCACTGTATAGCCCAGTTTGACAACAACTGCATATCATGGTTAATTATACCAGCTATGTCATCAATGTGTGCTGCAGAATAGAAAAGTGAGCTATCATCTGCAAACAGCCTTGTCAAACTAAGAAGATGTTCAGCTATATCATTTATGTATACCAAAATAAAAGAGGTCCAAGAACAGACCCCTTCGGCACCCCCCGCAAAGATAGATTTTAAACATGAAAAGCAAGACTTTAGACCAACTTTCTGCTTTCTTTGACTTTCACATATATGAGGAATTGGTACCAATTCTTTATATGTGTAAGGAATTGGTACCAATTCTTTGACAGCCGAGAAAGAGTCGCACGAGTTTTTCACAGGTGTGATGAATACTTACCAATTCTTCACACGCCAGAAATTATCGACATGAGAAATTTGAGCACAAATGTTAGATCCCCAAATGTACCGAAATTGACCATGCTTAAATTTCACATTTGGCAAATATAACGTTTTGGTATAAATTATTCTTATTGTTGTGAAGTTTTCGAAATGAGAAATTTACGGTTCACCATAGGTCTGGCTCTTTACTATTGTAAAATAAAAGCAGTTAAACACCCCCTCTGCCTAAAAGAGACGCACTATCTAGATCCAAAGGCCATAGTACTAAAGGAGTATTTAAGTCTCTTAAAACATTCTAGACAATTGTTACCACTAGAAGTTGCCATTTAAGTAGCACATCAAAAATGTATATGTTTTGAGGTGAAAAAATGCGAGCCGTGACATTGGATTTCCAACAATGTGGTATTTTGACATGAATAGACTCGGATGAGCCTGTGCGGTCTCCTTATGAGCCTAGCGAATCCGGTCGGAGTTCCGTCAGCGGAGTATTCAAGCGAAAAGCAGAGGCTCTGACCAGACTGCACATATGTGCAGGCTGGTCGGAGGCTTTGCTGGTAGCACATATCACATTGTTGGAAATCTTGTTACCCCCATTATGTCTGTATATGTTACAATTTACCTCTAACTATAACATTGACCTTGGAAAAGGGCACCTGAAGCCATTGCTTTGCATGTCATCGCATGGGGTGCACATGTGTAAAATGTTTTCTGATTTGGACCAATGGCACAAGATATTTTTTGTTGACAATAATTATGTACATGTGACCTTTGATCTCATACTTTGACCTTGACATTGAGTTGGATGAATAAAATATTTGCTCTTGTGTTGTATTAAGTGTATACAAACTCAAACAATTACAGTTGGCTTTCCATTGCATGAAAAAAAAACTTCTGACGGTAAAATGGGGTAGAAGCTGGCATACATGCTAATTATGTTACTATATGTGTTGTAAAACATATAGGGGCGGATGAAAAAAAAGTGAGTATGATTAGTATATACCACAATCACTAACTGCAGAAAGGCCCCTGGTATCGTAAAGAAGAGCCACATAACAACCACGAGACTTCAGGAAGACAAACAAAGCAAGGCAACCTGCTCTCTCTTCCCCATCAAGATGATTACAAATCCAGAATGGACAAAACGTAACACACAACAAAACTTAGAACAATTGCAAAATCCCACAATGGGAGTTACAATCAACAACGAATCAACAACAACAGAACCACTGAAAAAATAGTTAGTGAGTATGATCAGGAAATACCAGAATCACAAACTGCAGACAAACCCATGGCACCGCGAGGAAGACCCACACAACAATCACGAGACACCAGGACGATTAACCAAGCAAAGCAACCAGCTCTCTCTTCCCCATCAAGATGATTGCAAAACTAGAATGTTCATAACATAACGTACAACAACACATAGTATAATTACAGACTCCCACAATTGGAGTAACAATACACAACAAGTCAACAATAACAGAACCACCGCCTTAGAACTGACAGCAACCTAAGCCACCGGGGTGTCTTAAATGCACTTTACTGGTACCGAATCTTCGCCCTAGATTCTACTGCTGTTAAAGTACAAGAAATATTCACGTTGCACGGAAGCCTTCATACTATTGCAATGTATCACCAAGTCTCGAATTGTCACTGGGTCTCAGACTTAGTCTACAGGTCACAATAACATAAGACAACCCCTTTAGCAGCGTAACCTTAGAAATTCAGCTTCAAGCTTTCAAATAACATTCGAAATTGCGCTGCTCTGTACACTTTTTATCAGGGACACAGCATTGAAATTTTCTGCAATTATTCATTATCACCAGACGTCACCATTCTTTTTTTGAAAATTGAAAAAAATAATGCATTCAAATTGAATTTTAAACTTTCACATTGAAACCGGAAGTGTACAGTAGTGCAAAAAACTGTAATCGTCAAAAATAAACTAATAAAGTTCTACTATTTGGCCTACAGTGTCCAGATAACAAAAGTGCATTTAACAATTTTAGAACGAGCTATTGATGAATTTCGAAAATCTCGAATTTTTTGAAAAATGCAATACTTTTAAAAATGCGTAAAAATATACCATTAAGCTAAATTTCAACTGTTCAGTGTTTTTCAAGTCGAGTAGACCAGTTAGTAACCACATACACAGTGACTTCATTTTTTTAAAACCACGCTCAAATTCATATTTTTTGTCTTTAAAAAAGTCCATTTTTGCATTTTCTAACCCCCAAAAATTGGAGTAAAAGAAAATTGTTCCAAAGCAACGCTAAACTTTTGTCCGTTAAAAGGCACATATTTACACAAAAATACATTTATCTTTTATTAGCGTTTGGGTCAGAAATAATAAGTTTGAAAAGTGACAGATTAGAACTTTGTTTCAGTTTAAATGCTAGTTATGTTTTGTTTTCTACAGCTGCATTTTGCCTGGTTGTAGACCCATTCTTTGCTTATAGCCCTGGTTTCCGTATTTATTGCATGATGGTGGATCAGGCTTAAGATTCAATGAAAAACCCTGGCCTAAAAATTTCATTGGCGACATGGTGCCTGATGCTGGGCCCACCGTGGCCGAACTTGGGGTTTACTTTAGCTCTGACTATCTGTGAATCGTATGTCCTTTTCTTTGTTCTATCATAGCAAGTGCGGATCCAGAGGGGGGGACAGGGGTCCGGACCCCCCCCCCCTGGAAAATCACAAGTTATATGGGTTTCTATAGGGAATAAGCAATTGGACCCCCCCCCCCCTGGAAAAAGTTGGATCCCCCTGGAAAATGTTGGACCCCCTCTGGAACCTTGAAAAATGATAGATTTCTTAAAATAATCCGAGTACTAAAAAAAAAAAGTACATAGTGTCCTTTCTATTTTTGCAATCATGTATTCTTGCTGAGGAAACGAGAGCTCGTTGTTTTTCTTTAATTGTCTTCCTGCTGTCTTGTGGCTGTAAGTGTTATGTGTATCTTTCTCATGGTGCCGTGGGTCTGTTTGCAGTGTGTGATTGTGTTACGTGTTGGTCATTTCCTCTATATTACAATCAAATATATCAGCTCTTTAGTGTAAGTTTCTTTGATACTTCACGTTTGGCAGTGAACTCAGTGAATTATTGCACAATTATTATTGCTATAGCGGATCTTTTTTAAGAAACATGTGTAGGATTTGCACAGTCAATGGCATCACATTCACAATGTGGTGTGCATTTCAGAGACGCTGTCGAACATTTGCGTTACATCTTGCACCCACTGCTTATTAGCTACATGCGTCTGGGATTGCTGGCAAGCGCTCCCAAACAGTTTCTAGTCCATCTGTACCTTCTTGCCAGCCAATATAGTTTCAGTTGGTTCGTTTTCTAGATTTGATATCGCCTTGTAGCTTGAAGCCCAAAAAAATAGTAAGTGAGTATGATCAGGAAATACCACTATCACACACCGCATATCTTAGTTTGATAGTTTGGCCTTCTGATATGTAACTCTAATGCGTATTGGGTTGGACGCAATATCTCTAGGTCACGCACCGCTTCCACCAAAATGCCAAGCTTGGCATTATCAATACCCTTGACACCCTTATCTTCAAGTCCATACAACTAACATACAAACTAGTAGACAGCGACAGCGTCGTCATTATTATCCCTTCCTACTCTAGTTTGTTTGTTTGATTCTTTACGTCACCTCAATAATCTTTCAGTTATAAAGGGACGGGTCTTCCAGGGTTGAAACAAAAGAAGGTTATAGATATCATAAAATTCGAAAAGTATTTTCTAAATTCTACTACAGACACTCAGAGTTAATTGTTAAATACAACATTGGGTTAAAAACTCTTCTGCAACAAGGCATATCAGAACCTATATTTTATGGTGATTTAGTCTATAAATTCAAGCGAATTGTTGGAAAACCTAATTTTAATGATCAATTCAAAAAGATAGTAAAACGTTATATAAGGGTTGGATATAACTTGGATATCATGCGACAGTCTGCATGCCTAGTTTTAAACCCAATCATGGTTTATAGCTATGGTTTCCTCTTTAATTGCACGACGGTGGGTCAGGCCTCAGACTCTATGACGGCTCTGACGTAAAGCTTTAATCGGTGGGTTGGTGCCTGATGCTTATCTGTAGCTGGACCCACCGTGGCTCAACTTGAGGTTTTCTTTAGCTCTAACTATCTGTGAGTCATGAGCTCTTTTCTTTGTTTCATCATGGAGTGTTAATTTGATTAGAGTTTTTTCCATGTTGATACATTGCATTAGTTAGATGGCCTCCATGCGAGCTGAACATTTCTTGTACTTCAACAACAGCAGAATCTAGGGCGAAGATTTGGTACCAGTAAAATGCATTTAAGCCCCCCCCCCAGTGGCTTAGGCTGCTGTCCGTTCTAAGGCGGTGGTTCTGTTGTTGTTGACTAATTGTTTATTGTTACTCCCATTGTGGGAGTCTATATTTGTTCTATGTTTTGTTGTGCGTTACTTTATGTCCATTCTAGTATTGCAATCATCTTGATGGGGAAGAGAGAGCTGATTGCTTTGCTTAATTTGTCTTCCTGGTGTCTCGTTATGGTTGAGCGGCTCTTCCTCGCGGTGCCTAGGGGTTGTCTGCAGTTTGTGATTGTGGTATTTCCTGATCATACTCACTATTTTTGAGCCAATACTAAGCTAGGATTAATGTTCTTGCTCAAGGACACAACGCAGTGACGCCGGTTAGTCTCGAACCCGCCGCCCTTCGGTCTTGAGTCAAGCACTCTACCACTGAGTCACTGCGCTCCCATCCTACTCTAGTAAGAAGATGAGGATATTTAATGAACGTTTTCTAGCATGTTCCTTGCCTTTGCCAGTAAAAGATTGTATCGCATCCTATTAGACCTTCTGAATGCAACATTTTGGTTTGGTTAAAATGTCGGACAATACTGACTAGGGTAGCTGTTCAGCAACTACATGGGCAGGTTAGCAGTTCATTACTCTTAGACTAGCTGTTCCTGTGAGCATCCAAATTTCAGTATTGCAGTCCCTTAGGTGATACGAGTGATGTTCGAAAAGAATTGCTTATTTCTATCTGGAGACTTCAAATTTCAAGTAAGCCCAAAAATGCTCATTCCATGCCATCAAAGAACTCGCCATGGCTAGAAATGCAAAGCTTCAACCGATGTATCCACTTCCTGAAGGCGTCACGGTGCGCTGATTTGGGCACAGTAATAAGGTACTGATGAATAGCAGATCCAAGAGCCTGTTAGGACTAGTATTTCCGCCCAGCAAGGAATTATTTCAATTTCGGAAACATAAAGAAATCACATAGGGCAAGATCTAGGGAATACGGGAGGTGAGCCACTTTAACCCGTTGTCTGTTTTGTTCATCAGTCAACAGATGTGGAACCCATCTAGCAAAAAATCTTCCGGACTTTCAAATGCTTCTTCAAAATAAGGTGAACCCTTGATAGTGATATGCCTACTTTTCGTGTAGTATCACGAACTGTAAATCTGGCATCTCCTTTAATGATTTCCTTTATTTTTGAAACAATTTCTTTACGAGATGCAAATTTTGGCCTACCTGATTTTGGTGCATTTTTGATGGACTCTACACCAGATTCACATTTCTTTTTCCAGCTCCTTACTGTGTCATATGACACACAAGAAGGTCCTTAAGTAGTAGAAAGTTCAGTCACCAGCTGCTTCAAAGAACAACCAAGTTTTGGGCGGGCTTTGATGTAAGCCCATATTTCATATTTCTGGTCGACGCTTCTACCAACCATTTTTACTACAGTGGTCAATGACTGCGTGTATTAATATGGCAAATTTTATGTCTTACATTTAATCTAACATGTACATTTATACACCGTTGTGTAGACCTTGAATAAACCTAGATAAGTATATATTGGTTTTTATCGTGCCCCACGTGGATATCGAGATATAAGACAACAAGCAATTCATTTCGAACATCCCTCGTACAGTATAAATATAAACACGATTGTGTCGCGACATTTAACACTTATTTTTTTATATCCTACACACATATAACATCACCCTAGTGCCCAGTTCTTCATTATATGATGATAAGTGGGGCGCTTCACGCCTGTTAGATGTACATCTGAGGGAATTTTCTATTCAGGTAATCAAGAGTTTTGGCCATCAGAAGTACAGACACGATATCAGCCAAGTCAGACTTGTTCTCATCTAGTACTATAAACTGATCCCAAGCTTGTTTGATTTGATTTGATTCTTTACATCCCATCAACAATCTTTCAGTTATAAAGGGACGGCTTTTCCTGGGCTAAACCAGTACTAAGCTAGGATTAATGTTCTTGCTCAAGGACAGAACGCAGTGACGCCGGTGAGACTCTAACCCGCGACCTCTCGGTCTCGAGTCAGGCACTCTACCACTGAGTCACTGCGCTCCCTAAATAATCCCAAGCTTCTGACAAAATCCCAAACTTCCAGCGTGTAAAGTGCCCCATTTGACATCCGACCAGCACGAGGCAAACACTAGGATGGAGTAACGAATCACAACGGCAAACTATCAAGCTATGGTATGCCTTTAAGCAGACCATAAAATAATGAATTTCGAAAATAAATAGAAACTATTGGCAGGTGTGAAAGTACAGGTAGACTAGGAGCTGTTTGTAAGAGCTTGCCAGCAATCCAAGACACATGCATGCAGCTAATTAGCTGTGGGTGCAAGTAGAAATGTGTGTCAGTGAGATGCAAATGTTCTACAGCATCTCTGTAATACACACCAGCTTATGGATCTGATGCTATTGACTGCGCTAATCCTACATAGGTGAATTAAAATAGATCTGCTATAGAAATACTTTTTGCGAACTAATTCATTGTTTGAGTTCTGTGACACAGACTGACAAACGGGTGAGTTATCATTCCGCAACTTACACAAAAGGCTATTTCAATTATAATAAGAAATGTCCAACAAGCAGCTGTAGAAGACTCAGCAAAACATCAATTATAAGTGGTGCTTATTTGACTATTATTGAGCACTGCCAGGAGAAAAAATATTTTCAATCAGACATGACTCAAACCGACTTTCTAAGAGACGAAGCTTAGCTATAGTCTGGAAGATTAGTGCCTAAATTGGAGAAAAACACACGTGCTAATCAGACAGCACTGATGTGAAGACTGATCTGCACCTTTGCTCTTTTTATATGCTTAAAGCATATTTTCTCTTAAAGTGGCCCCATATGAGGCCTATGAGCTTCTTTACTGCTAGTTTACAACTGGATAGCTATAGTTCCTTCAGTGAAAACCTATATTTTCTTTATTATGCTGCGCTCATATGTCCTTTTCACATATGCTTTGTTTATAGGGTGTGTTAGGTATGCTGATCACAAGAATAAACTTTTTTTTATGTATTTTCCTTTTTGCAAACTGTGCACTTAAGTGACCTTAAATCCTAGTCTGGCCTGTAGTGACACTATTAATATAACAATGCATAGCTGCTAAACAATTCAAATGCCGTTGTATTATAATTTTGTCCTGTTGGATTGGTATGATACTTAAAAAATGCAGCATTAACAATTAACATTACATACAATGTAATTTGGTTTTGCGAAATTTGCACTTAAATGATATTTAACCTTGCCCAGGCATATGCTCAGTTCTTGTCTAGGTTATGTATTAAATGCAACATGTATCTTAAGTTCACCCTGGATAGTTTTAGTGACTTTAATGGGTATCATATGTTCAGAAGATGACATTGAAAGGAATGGGGTTTTTTTTGTAATTTGGCACCTAGTTGACCTTTGACCTAGTTCTAAGATTCGTGGACATTTTCAGACATGGCATCCACACCAAATGGCTTTACTACACATTTAGGGACATAATTAGCATGGAAGCCAGCTTCTACTCAATTTTGCCATCAAAAGTAAAAGTAAGCCTCCTTTGTTTAAATGGACAGTCAACTATTATGTGACTTGTATAAAGACGGGTGTCAAGTTCAGGTCTGACTGGGAAATCCCAAATTTACGCAAAAAACATTTAAGTTAAATGTTGCTAGCTGCAATTATTGCTTAGGGTAAAAATAACTGGTTAAAAGCTCAATATTACCCGCTGGCATCACGCGATGTTGTTACATTCGTCATTTTGAAACTTACCCTAATCATACTTCCTTTTGAGGCATACATTACATAGAACATTCGGGGGCGCTAGACAACAGTGAATTTACCAGTTGCTAAAGGAAGAGATAAACAAACAATTTGAGTCAGCATGGGCGGATACAGAGTGGGTGTGGCAAGGGCTACGGACCCACCGCCACTAAGATGTAATTGGACCCCTTGCTTGTCAGGGGGAGGTTCTGTGAATCTGTGAAATACGTTGGTGACTAAAACAAATACGTTGTCTGGACACCCTGACAGAATTTCCTGGATCCGTCCATGGCCAGTACAAGTTTTGCTACTTACAGTCATGTCCACGAAGGACCTGGCTAAAATTCAAGCATCTAATCCCACTAGATAGTTGTGTATGCATGCTTAAAGGGTAAATTTAGAGTAGATGAGTCCAAACTAGATCTTCATAGCTCGCATCAACAAAATGACTCGTACTTTAGTTTATTTTCAGCTTGCACTGGAATTCCCACGCACTGTTACAGGAACTATGTCTACGCAAAAAGGTTATGCTCGCCACTTTAAGTCAGATGAGCAAAATTTATCAACGTAAAATTGCGACTATTGTCTTATCCATTGGTTTTAACATGTGTTTTTAGTGCTCAAAAGAACCGTCTCATTGAGACGGCTCTTTTGGTTACCCACAACATATGTTCTGGTTGAGAGATAAGAAAAATAATTTTCAGCTATGCTCTCTTATCTGGAGGCCTGTTATGGGATGAGAAAGGCAGACAAGGAAGATTAGTATGTGAAACGATAACCATTGACCCATTATAATACACTAGTTACACTTTCAAACAGAGCTGCTGGCGTTTCATAGCGACATTATAATTGAGTAACGACGTCAGGTTTCCGAATCAACTGGCGCAAGTTTCTAGTGTTATCCAATCAGACATCGCGAACTTCAGTAGAATGGTGTTTAACACCAAGCAGTCACTGAACAACTTGTAATTATTTTATTGTTATATATGCCACGAAGAATTAAAAAAACGTGTACCAATTGTCCTTATGTGTCCCAAAATGATTAAAAGCAAAGAGAGTTGTTACATGCCACAAAAACAGGACCTTTTGGTTGTTAATCGCCGCTTAAGGATCGAGTGCAGATTATTTGCTCACACTTGATGATGGGCTTCTCGGAGACATTAAAAAGCTTCAGTATGTGTATCACTTCAAGCATTTATCTAGGTTACAGACAATAAGCAGAAGCTTACCACCAGGGTAGCATTTCAAGTATTCAACCATGCTATATACAAGAGGTAGACGCTAGACAAGAGATAGAAGCTTGGTAGCACTTCAAACATTCAACCAGGCCACAAACAACAGCTAAAACCTTGGATAAGAAGGTAGCCTTTCAAGCATTCAATCAGACTACATACAAAAGCTAGAAGGTTGATGACACGGTGCACTTCAGACATTCAGCCAGGCTACAGACAACAGCTATAACCTTGGTAACAAGGTAGCCTTTCAAGCATTCACTCGTGCTACATACAAAAGCTAGAAGCTTGGTAACAAGGTAGCATTTCAGACAATCAACTAGGCTACATACAACAGCTTAAAGCCTTGCGACAAGATAGAACTTAAGGCATTCAAACATGCTACTGAAAATAAGTAGAAGATTGGTGACAAGGTAAAACTTAAAACATTTATTTAGATTAGAGGTAGTATGCAGAAGCTTGGCGACTAGGAGGCACTTAAAGTATTCAACTAGACAACAAACAATATAGTTCGAAACCAGATGACAAGGTAGCTCTGCAGTCATTCAGCCCAGCTACAAGCAATATACAGAAGCTTGGTGACAAGGTAACACTTCAAACATGCAACCAGCAACAGAAAGAAACTTTGTGTCGACGTAACACTTCAAACATTGAGCTAGGCTACAGCCAATAGTAACCGTTTGATGACAAGGTAGGACTTCAATCATTTGTCTTTGTTACAATCAATAGGTAGAAGCTTGGCGACAAAGTATCACTTTAAGCATTAAACGAGGCAACATACAATAGCTCGAAGCTAGGTCGCAATGTAGCAATTTAGTCATTGGGTGTAGACCATAGCTAGAAGCTCAGTGACAAGGTAGCACTTTAAACATTCAACCAGGCTACAGACAGTAAGTGGAAGCTTGGTGACAGGGAAGCAATTCAGACATGTATCTAAGTTAAAGTCAATACGTAGAATCTTGGTGACAAGGTAGAAATTTAAGCATTTTGCTAGGCAACATACAGCAGCTCGAAGCTTGGTCACAAGGTAGCACTACAGTCATTAAGCAAGGCTACAGACCATATCCAGAAGCTCAGAGACAATGTAGCACTTTAAACAATTAACCAGGCTACTGACAATAGGTGGAAGCTTGGTGACAGGGTAGCATTTCAACGATTTATCTAGATTACAGTCAATAGGTAGACGCTTTGTGACAAGGTAGCACTTTAACTATTCTACGAGGCAGCATACAACAGCTTGAAGCTAGATCATAAGGTAGCACTTCAGTCATTCAATCACGCTACAGACAATAGCTCCAAGCTCAGTAACAAAGTGTCACTTCAAGCATTCCTCTTGGCTACAGAAAATAGACAGAAGCTTGGCGACAACAAAGTACTTCAATCATTCAACCAGGCTACTGAAAATAGGTAGAAGTTTGGTGAGAATTAAAAACGTCAAGCATGTATCTAGGTTGCAGACAATAGCTGGAAGCTAGGTGGCAAGGCAGTACTTTAAGCATTTTACAAGGCTACAGACAATAGGTAGAAGTGTGGTGACAGGGTTTCACTTTAGACATATATCTAGGTTACAGTCAATAAGTAGAAGTGGTGACAGGGTAGCACTTCAGACATTTATCTATGTTACAAACAACAGGTAAGTCTTTGCAAAAAGGTAGCACTTTAAGTATTCACCAGGCTACAGACAATAAGCGGAAGCATGGTAACAATGTTACACTTCAAACATTCAACCAATAACCAAGCAACAGTAAACAGCTAAAACCTTGGCGACAATGTAGCACTGCAAGTATTCAACCAGGTTACATACAATAGCTAGAAAATTGGTGATAAGGTAGCACTTCAAGCATATGTCAACTTCAAGCATTTATTTAGGTTACATTCAAATATTCAACCAGGCTACAGAGAATAGCTAGAAGCTTGGTGACAAGGTAGCAACGTAATTACTTATCTAGATTACAGACACAAGGCAGAAGCTTGGTGACAAAGAGGCATTTAAGTATTCATTTAGGTTACAGACTATAACAAGGCTATAGATATAATAAAGTTTGAAAAGCATTTTCTAAATTCTACCACAGATTGTTAAATACAACATTGGTTAAAAACTCTTCTGCAACAATGCATACCAGAACCTATGTTTTATGGTGATTAAGTTTATAAATTCAAACAAATTGTTGGAAAAGTAAAGTAAAGTAAGTAAGGGTGCAAAGATCAGGAATCGATACAATCAAGTACCACATAGTTGGAAAACCTCATTTTAGTGATAAACTCAAAAAGATTGTAAACGTTATGTAAAGGTTGGATCTAGCTTGGATGTCATGCGACAAACTGCATGCTTGGTTTTAAACCACATCACGGTTTATAGCTATGTTTCCTCTTTAATTGCACGACGGTGGGTCAGGCCTCAGACTCTATGACGGCTCTGACGAAAAGCTTTAATCAGTGATTTGGTGCCTGATGATTATCTGTAGCTGGACCCCCGTGGCTCAACTTGTGGTTTTCGTTAGCTCTTACTATCTGTGAGTCATGAGCCCTTTTCATTGTTTCATCATGGTGTGTTAATTTGATTAGACCATAATGATACATTGCATTAGTTAGAACGCCTCCATGCAAGCTGAACATTTCTTTTATTTCAACAACAGCAGAATCTAGGGCGAAGATATGGTTCCATTTAAACGCATTTAAGCCCCCCTCCCTGTGGCTTAGGCTTCTGTCCATTCTAAGGCGGTGGTTCTGTTGTTGTTGACTTTTTGTTTATTGTTAATCCCGTTGTGGGAGTCTTTAATTGTTCCATGTTTTTGTTGTACGTTACTTTATGTCCATTCTAGTATTGCAATCATCTTGATAGGGAAAAAGAGTGCTGGTTGCTTTGCTTAATTTGTCTTCCTGGTGTCTCATGATGGTTGAGTGGCTATTCCTTGCGGTGCCATGGGTTGTCTGCGGTTAGTGATTGTGGTTTTCCTGATCATACTTAGTTACTATTTTTATAGGTAGAAGCTTTATGACAAGGCAGCACTTCAAGCATTCAACCATATAACCATATAAGTAGCAAAGTGAAGGCCCCGATTAGTTTATAAATATATGCTCGCACGCTGTTTTGGACCTTTACGCATGTATATTTGACATATTGGTTTTTCTCTGTACCAAGTCTAGAATTGAAAGTCTGGGACGGTCGTATCCGGTGTCCTATTATGACCTTGCTGATAAAAGATAAGACACCCACTAGCGGGGAGTGAATTAGAAGTATAAAAGACAGCAGAGTTATAAGATGCAGTAGAAAATACAACTTTTAGATAATACTTTAGAAAGATACTAGACACAGAACACAGATATTTACCGTAAGTTTAAGTTAAGATAATAGAGATTATACATGTAACTAAGGTTCTTAATTTTAAAAGTGTTCATCCATTGGATATAAACAAACTATGAAGCATGTGCATATTGCACATGTTTCATTTTTTGTGCACTTGCTCAGATTGCATCAGCAAAGTACACTATCATATGAATTTTTGAATAAGTCAAATATGTTGTCAGACCAGGGCACAGCCAGAATCCCATAACAGTGGCGACTACTGCAATGAGAATTGATCCTCGTCGTTTGCGTCACTTTTCAAATTGGGTTCTTCTTTAAAGAGACTAGGTCTTTAACTATGAACATTTTTCGAAAAAGTATTAAAGTATTTAGAATTAAGTTATATTTTCATAATAAATATGGTCAGTACAGCTGAAAACTGCAAGGAAAAGTGAATTATCTTATTAAAAGAGCTGTTTTTCTCTTATTGGTAATTATTTACGTCCCTCCAATAATTCTAGACATTTGATTTTTTAACATAAATAGTGTTGTTTTGATAGTGTTTGATAGTGTTATTTTGTTAAGATTTACGAAAATGGTGAAATGTTTACCTAAATTTGAGTATTTTTACTGTATTCTTGAAAAATAGAAACTTTATTTCAAAAATTAAAAGATCAAAAGTTACAGACTAAGCAGCTTTAATTTAGAAATAAAGGATATAACTTGCTCCAGGAGGGAGCGAACTATTGCCTTTAAAAATCATTCCCCAAATGGTATAGGAAACAACAAGTCAAAGTAAGGCGATATTCCTTGAATTACTGCATGTTTCGTTACGATTGTGCGTACTGTGCCTACTGGTCTCAATATTGATAGCAACTTATTAACAACTTCATTGTAGTGATATCTCCTAAGGATATCTGAACATAGGCCATAGGTCTAGGTAACAAAACATGAGCGTAAAATGTTATTAGTTGCTTATTTAGTAGTTTTATTGTGACGGTTCTTTTGAGTTTATGTTTAGGATGAGAAATAAGAAAACCATATTTTAACTAGCACGCAATTCAATCTGGAGGCCTGGCTATCAGTATGATTTAACGCATATTAAGCCTTTAAGCACCAATCACGACTGCAGCAGACGACAAATTTTGAGACATCTTTCCCAATTTTCGATAAAAATAAGGTATGATATTACATGAGAATCGTCTGCCAGCAGTCGATTCTCGTGAAATATCATGCCTTATTTGTTATTTTTGAAAGAGCGGGATAATATTTAATTGTCGTCTGCTGCAAGTTATAGGTGGCGCTTTATGGATTATGTGCAGATCTAGAAAATGCCGTCCGTACCAAAATTTCTAAGGAAACCTATAGCTACTTATGATTTTCCAGGTGAGGTAGGCTCCGGACCCTCTCTCCCTCTCCATCCGCCCATGTACGTATATCCGATAAGTACAAAACATCTCATGAACTGGCCGACATATTTTTTACCCTGTGAATTAATCTTTTTTAAAGATCCGTATAATTTGCCTTTCTAAATATTTCAGGTAAAATCAACTTAATTTCGACAAATGCTCCATTTGTTTCTTGCGGGCCTGTTGGCCATCACAGTTCAGGCACAATCGGAAAATGGGTAAGTTTACCACTTCACGGTCAACCATAACTTTGACCTGTTCCTGGGTTTCGTTAGTCGGCTTGTCTTTGTTTGAGGACTATCTTGTGTAGCGGAGATGATCGTGTTCTAGCGGTAGTAGTGCTAGTAAAGGTAATAGTTCTAGCAAAACACTACCTTAACTGAACACAATAACATTTGTTGGTATTTTAACATTAATTAGCATGATAAATACAATATATGGGAGTTGAAAAGCAAGACTACTCTTTTTTCAGCATTATTGTTGCTATGAGCAGTTAGTTGACTTGAGCATAAAAATCGTCTTTATAACCTCAGGGCTTGGTCTCTAAAAGATTCAAGATAATGAGTACCGTTTATTTGAGCTGTGTAGCAGACATATGCCCACTCAGAAGTGAACAAATTGTTTATCAAGACAATGCCCTTTTGACATTCTTTGTCAAGGTCATCAGCTATCTTAGAACTGGAACAAATGGAATTGAAATAGATAAGTGCCGATTTAATGTTCTGATATGTTTTGATACGGAGAAAATCATCAAGAACCACAAGCGAAATTTACCAAGATTTGATTGGCAGCCAATTCTGGTCACATCATCATTGACTATGTATTCTCACATGAAAGCTCCACTCTTCCTCCCTCACTTAATCTGAAGGGGAGTTTTCACCATGTGAACAAGGATGAGATCCTGGGCCCAGTTGCATAAACTATTTGATTGGTTAATCGCCTGTTAAATTAATGGTCTGTTAAATTTTCAACCAATCAGGTTTGACGTTCAAACCTGATTGGTGAAAAATTTAACAGGCCGTTAATTTAACAGGCGATTAACCAATCAAAACGTTTATACAATTGGGCCCTTGAGTGCATTGTTCTTGCTGATCTTGCTCATCACAGACCAGTGGTGACAGCCGCTGTGTTGGGTGGTGCTGTTCTCATTCAAATATTTCGTCCTGGAAGTGCTATGACCATCGCAGACTAGACGTCTTTGTGGCGGTTTACTTCAAAGAGACGGTGGCGAATGAAGGCGGGTTACATTCTGAACAAAAACTCCAATCATTTGAACTGCCTTCCTTAGTGTAGATTTGAATAAGCAGAAGTTTTTGTCGAGTTGGTCAAAAGTTTGAAGGACAAAACGTTTCCATATGGCAAGCACCTATTCGTGACAATTCTAGTTGACTGAACAAGTTCATTATCTGATGCTGATGTTAGTACAGTCGCCCCCTGCACACACAAGGAAACTGCCACCATCGCCAGTCATCGTCGAGTGATTGCAAGAAACAGTATAGACTTATATCAGTCGTAGATGTTGTAATTACGCCTTTGAATCCATTAAAACCAATAACATTCCACATCTTATCTTTTGCCGTATTCCAGTCCAGAATTTTAATTTATGCTGGCTCAAACAGTATTTCACGATTCCCATTATTTCGATGAACTTACCTGAGCTAGTTATTTGCCACGGTGACTGTAAAAGAGACTGCACAGTTCTTTGCAAGTATTGTATACGTGGACAACCCTGAATGGTTCTCTTTACATCTACATGCTCCCACAATGGTAACATGAGTGAGGAACAGACAGATGGAGAACGACTAAAAGTTTTGTTTCACAAAAGAAAGATTTACAGGACTTTTTTTCGATAGCTGCGAACATTTTAACTCTTGTGTATTATTTTCATAATCAAAACACATCTCAAAAGCAGAAAATGATACCGGAAATGAATTAAGTGACCTCTTATTAGCTAGAAAACACGTATCACAATTGTTTCTAGGACAAAACGTTTTTGGGCCATGGGTTGGACAAGCTTTCCAAAATGGCCACTAATATGACCGACGGCGGCCTTCTTGAACTTTAAGATACAGCTTGTGTCTTTGCCCTGCTGAGCTTTTATACCAAAGGGAACCTTTGCATCATGATTTGAAGTCATAGCCTATGATTTTGTACTTAGCTTCTCTACTATGAAACGTTCTACTGTCGCGCCAATAGTGGCCCGTAATTCATGCTTACTCGGACCTTTTTTAGGCTAAGCCTTTTTGAAATTTTCAGATCTCACTGGATTGTGATGCCTGAAACGATCGTTCCTGGAAGACCTTTACCATTGACCTTCAACTTCTATAACACCACGCAAGATGTGAAGGTGAAGGTCGACCTGATTCAAGATACCCATCATCTAGTTACTACAGTAACTCAGACGTTCGCCAATGGTATGTTCAATTTATCTTTTGATGACAAAATATGAGCATACATGATATTTTGGTACTTATCGCATAAGCGCAAAACTGGCCTCATTTAAAACTGACGTATCCAGTTGGGCTACATGCGCCTTCATGAGGCATTTTATAGAGTACGCACTTTTGAGGGGGTCTGGGGGTACTCTCACTGTATGGGGCCAGTGGTGAAGCTCTGTGGCAGGAAATGGTTTATGGCATTTCAAAGGGCTAAAATGAGCCCTCAAGACACGCAAATAAACACTATTAGCTGCATTTTTCATCGAAATATCAAACTAAATACAAAATTAAGCGGCCACTCCAAAAGAAGGCCAAAATATGGTTTTAATGATTATCGTATAATGCAGGTCAAAAGTATTTTGTTTATTTTTGATTATGTTGAGTGGCCTTTTTTAAAAGGTGGGGTTTACTGTAACTAAAAAACCTATACTTGCTGCGTATAGTTGTACGCACTTAAGTATTTGCCTACAAGTAGGTATGTTCATGGAACATTATCTCGAAATGTGCTGTATAATGCTTCGCAATTAGTTCTGCATAGGCTAGATGCTTAGATTATTTGAAAAACAGTGATGCAAGCAGGTCTGAGCATTTGGTTGCGCGGATAAGTCTTCTATTTGTGCACATGCCAGCTTGTACTTTCTACTGGACACCTGCTCAATTGAGTAGCTAGCTCATGTAGATATAAGACATTTTTTATCTACATTTAGTCTGCTTTTATTGATTCTGATGTTTTCCTTTCTTTCCATTTGCAGCTGAACCAGGAATTCTAAATATTCAGGTGAGTGGTATCTTCTTAATTGCTGCTGTATTAACGCAACAGAAACGCATACTTTACTTATTAGGTATTTCGTATCAAATTGACAGTAAAATACTGTTTTAATGATTTAAAAGGCATCAGTGATGTATGGGACATGTTTCAAACAACAAACCGCTCATTCGAAATTTCTAATAAAGGCGAATAACTAGGTGCACTATACAATTAAGGCGAACTTCGAGATCTGGTTGTGTTATTTTTATTGTCTTCTGGATGTCATGTGGCTGTTATCATTGATTGCCTCTCCCGCGCGATGTTGTGCTCTGGTCTGCAGTGTGTGAATGTGGCCTTTCCTGGCCATACTCACTTACACTTACTTTTCGAGATGTTATATTCCTAAAGCAACATAATTTATTTTCATGAAAATAAGCATGCGTCTGAATCAGGGCCTATAGTCTACTTTTGAAGATGAAAAGTCAATAAATCTTCAAGGCAAACCAATTTTTACGAGTTACGTACATTGTCAAACAATCAACCCAAAGGGCTTTTGAATTCCGTGTCCAATTGTTCTGTTGGGTTGTTATGCATAACTGACCGGATCCCGTGCAACTCAGCGGTCCTGGAGCATAAACAATGAAATAAATGAAAACATTTTATCTGCAGCTATGATTTTAAGTCTTTATACCGTTTTTCCACTTTGTCGCATTGGTTTAAGTTCTAATACCCATGGTAACGTGGCAGCAAATTGATCAAGAAAATGTAAATAAAAGTAAAACCATCTTCAAGACACATTTCATTTTCAGGTTCCAAGCGATCTAGACTACCAGTATCGGTATATGCTGATAATTCATGGATTAAGTGGATTATATTTCGAACAGACAGCACGACTTCGATTCGACACTGGTTACAGAGCTGAGACGTTCGCCATTCTCATACAAACGGATAAGGCCATCTACAAGCCTGGACAAACAGGTATAAATACTTGTATGGATACAAAAAACGTATTTCAATAGGTGAACCAACATAGCCATTGTTTTACCATTTATGTTTCATATATGTGGAAACCTTGGCAAATTACTAGCTGAGAGGCTCTGTATATAGGTTGTGAGTACTTCAAAGGAACTGACATATCAGTCAAAGACGTATTGCTTATCTAATCGAATATTTAAATGTAGCACATAGAAAGACAATAGTTCCAAAGTGTTCTTGCAAATAGAAGCCGTCGAAATTCTTCACCAGACACTGAAATTGTTTGGAATCAGTATAATGTGATGGATTGCAAAGGAATTGGAATTTGTAATGTAATAACTTGTATGATAGACAAGTTGTGTTTATAACAACATCGACATTTGAACCAATCACTGACAAAGTCCTGTATTTTTATATTTTCAGTAAGATTCAGGGCCTTTGGTATGTTTTCCAACATGACAGTATATACAGGAGAGCTCAATATTTCAATATCTGTAAGTAATATAAATACGTACTTGTGCGTTTAATTGATTTTTGATCGAGTTCTTGCATAACTGAGGGCCAGTTTAGCATTTTTTGCGTAAAATTGTAATTGTAGTATGGCCGATGCTTTTTTCTTTGATCTTTGCTGATGTTTAAATCAGACACCCTAGAATAACGACGAAGGAGGAGCTAAAAACCGTACTCTAACTTCCAATTTCAGTTAAACAGCAATGTAGGCGGGAACTTCCTAAATAGCGACATAGGTAACTGTTATATAATTGACAGCTTAGGCCGGATGCTGTGAGGAGCGAATGTAAATTTCGTCAGGTGTCGGTAACACATGTTTACTTGCGCCTGCGCCATATTACAAGCTAAATAAAGGATTTTTCCTCGGCTTTCTGTTTAAACCGCTCGGTGGGCTACGCCCACCTCGCGGTTTAAACAAGAAAGCCTCGGAAAAGTATCCTTTATCTATTACTTATTTTCTTACCCATCAGTTTAAACATATGTTTTGGTGGCTCAAAAGAACCGTCTCATCGAGACGGTTCTTTTGAGAACCCACAACATATGTTTTGGTTGAGAAATAAGAAAAATAATTTTCTGTTATCTGGAGGCCTGATGCTGGGTAATTTAGAGTTGTCATTTTTCAAAATTAACTATACTAACGCAAGACTTAGAAATAGATAAAGGATACTTTTCTGGGGCTTTCTTGTTTAAACCGCGAGACGGGCGTAGCGGACCGAGTGGTTTAAACAGAAAGCCGAGGAAATATCCTTTATTTAGCTTGTAGTATGGCGCAGGCGCAAATAAACACGTGTTACTGACACCTGACGAAATTTACATTCGCTCCTCCCTGCATCCGGCCTAAGCTGTCAATTATAATACATTTACCTACAGGTTAATTTGTTGCTATTTAGAAAGTTACCACCTACATCGTTGTTTGACTAAAATTTGAAGTTAGAGTACGGTTTTAAGCTCCTCCTTCGTCAAATAAAATGCAACGGCCATACTACAACTTACATTGACATCTTTCATGTAAACTTGTTCGATGCATAAATTAAAGCTGCTATCCAAGTGTTGCGCTTTTAAAGATTGTCAGTATATTTCTTGCCCTAAGCCCTAAGTCACGAATTTAAATGTCCACGAGCCTCTCAATTTCTTCCATTAAGGGTTTTTCAGCACAACTTAAGAGCCTTCCTTTGATTTGCTGCGCATCAAAGGGAATTTATCACAACGGATGAATTGTCATTTACAAAAAGTAATTTTTAATCTCAAAAGAAAATTGAAATGATCTGATTTTCTATGAAAAACAGGAAGTACCTTTGGCGTAATGATAAACAGATTTACAAAAGTCAATATACTTTCTTCTGAATCCCTTCTTTGTATTTCAAATGACCTGTATGGGAACTTCTGGTTTATATGTACACATGTTGTTATACAAAAATGGAATAAAAGTTAAACTAAACGCTTTAAGCCAGACCCTGACTTTGTTTAATACAATTCTGACACTGTTCAATACGCTTCTGATGCATAATGGTAGCCAGTACGAGGGTTTTCGTGTAAAGGATGTGTTTTATAACTTGGAATATGCAAAAAAAACCCTGATAACTTAGCTCAGATTATTATGTATTGACATATTATAATTGAGCCACGACATGAGATTTCCAAAAATGTGGTATGTGCGACCAGCAAAGGCTCAGATCAGCCGGCGCATACGTGCAGTCTGATCAGAGCCTTGGCTAGTCGCTTGAATATTCTATGAGTGTTAAGCTACTGACTGAACATCATATGGAGTTTCTAAGCTTAAAAAGAGTCTGCATAGGCTAGTTTGAGTATACACTTGTCAAAATGCCACATTGTTGGAAATCACATGTCGCAGCTCATATTATATGAGCATTTCCTCGGTATAGACTTTAGGAGATGATGCATTGATAAGTTAGGGGTCTTTCATGCAAACCAAATATCTATGTGTCTTGATCCACATCTGAATTAAGGGTGAGGTTGGCGCCGTTAAACCGGTTTAAGCCCTCCAGTAAAATATTTTACGGACCGTTCCAAGGCGGTACTTCTTTTGTGGATCTTTTATGTTTTTGTTCTGTCTTGTGTTTGCTATGTTTTGTGCACGTCTGTTTATATGTGCTTTGTGGTCACCTGCTGGGAAAGGGCTGACCTCTTGGCTCTCGTTTGTGGTGTCTTCTGTGAGTTTGTCACTTTCCCATTGGTATCCTGGGTCAGGTGTGGTACTTGATTGTATCGATTCCTGATCTTTGCACCATTACTTACTTTTATGTTGTTAGTTTGTTAGACAAATTGTTTTTAATATTTAGGACCCAAAAGGTAACCAAATGAAATTGATGATAAATGCCTCGGAACCCAACTATGGTGTGGTTGAAGATTTCATGATAATGGACAGTGAACCAGTCATTGGAAAATGGTCAGTTTCTGCAAAGGTCCATAATATGGTGAGTATTGCAGGTCATGGGCGGATCCTGAAAGTCACTTTGTTGATTTTCTGATATTCCTGCTCATTAGTTAGACAATTACTAAGTCAGAAACATATACATTATTATGGCAAACATTTGGGAGACAAACGTATACACGTATATGTTAGAATGTATATGTTAGACGTGCAACTTTTTGTCAGTAATAAATTTAAAGTATTACACTTGAAATAGTGAGTTATATGGCATGTTATTTGTTAAATTCATTTATAAACACAACTATAATATCATTTAACCCATTTATGTCTAATGGAATTTCCCACCCTTATCAATTGGACGAATCCATTTCAAATTTTAGGGTGGTTGGGTGGTAATTTATATTTTCATTCATTTTTTATAGTAAATTCTATAAGCAAACAGTATAGAACATCAGACGCCGAATCATGTGGCGTCTAGTCTGGTTCTGCACTGCTGCTAATGTCCCATTAAATGGACACTATGCTTACATGGGTTAAACCAAATGTAAATCAATATAAAACTGAGGACCAGGCAGAAATTCATCACTTCATTTAGTTCATTCTGAATTCAACAAATATATAAAATCCTACACATACAGACATTTAAATTGTATTTATTTATTTATTCTTTAGTCGATGATAAGGATATGAGTGTTTAAGAAATTACTTGTGTTGTTCCACATCTTTATTGCAATCGGTTTATACTTTATACTTTACTTTTCTTTTCTTTTTAGGCATCAACGTCAAAACAATTTTCTGTTGATAAATATGGTAAGTAATGAGCATTTCAATCTATCACGTTTCTGTCGAATTACCTTCAATGTCCACCAAACGTCTTAGGTGTTAAATAAGCCAAGCTGTTCTAGCTTGGCTTATTAAACACCTAAGAACAGGATGCAGAAAAAGCTGTACTAATAAGGAAAATTACAGTCTGTTGTTCCATCTTTTCATTAAAAAAATGTTGATATAAGAGATTTGAATTTTAAAGAAAAAAAATTGTACAATGAAATGAGATGAGAATATTTCAATAAACACTGTCAAAGTAAGTAAGGTTGCAAAGATCAGGAATCGATACAATCAAGTACCACACCTGACCCACAATCAAGTACCACACCTATTTCATTTCATCATATATAATCGATATTTATATAATTAATAAGTTATCTAATTACAGTTATAAAACGTCGCATAAATATATGGCAAAATCTGGACTTATTTTTAATTGTATTTGCCCAGCCTTTTAGTGGTGCTTATGTTCATAATATTGCAGAAGCCAAAACAGTATCACATGTCTTATAAATGATACAGCATATGCGTCTTCATTCATAATTGAGACGCCCATGTTTTTACTCGTTCTATCTTTCAGTTCTACCTAAATTTGATGTGAAGGTTGAGTTACCTTCTTATGTTCTGACAAGTGACAAAGAGATGCATGGTACAGTGAAAGCAACGTGAGTATACTTATGTGTTTTGTTACGTTAAACCTTCATATTTTCAAATGATTCTCTTCTTATTAAGAAAGACAGCAAAGATAGGTTGTTTACAAAATAAACTAACCATTTAGCTTCAAGATTTTAAATACTGTTTGCTATAAATGGCACAATATGTGGATACACATTAGAGACATATCAAGCATATCTGCTTGATTACTTCTGTCCATCTTCTGCAGAACGCTTATCAACGTTATTTAGGTTACATTTTAAATTCTCAAGAAACAGTTGGCTCTTACATCTGCGAGTATCATTTAGTATAAAGAGTAGCTCGCCAAGATAAAAAGACATTCACATTAATTTCCTTGAGGGGGGGGGGGGGGGCAAAACAAATACAAATATATATAGATATATTGAACACATGTGTTAGTTTTACTCTATAGTTAAATCAAACATATGTGTTTTATGTTGTTCCCTGTGGAATATAAATGATTGTTAAAAGATTGGGTTGTGACCTTTAATTGGTGCATCATATATTCAATTAATGTGCTGGTATGCATAACAGGTGCTTGAATTTATGAAAATATGCTACCTTATCTGATGCTATGGGCCTTTTTTTAAATTACATCCAAATAACAGCTAATAAAATAAATGCAAATTTTGACCAAAGTGATTCATAGAAAAAGCATTTTTCTTATACTCGATTTGCTACAGGTGCATTAATCGTTCACATTTGTCCTATCAAAGGGCCTTTTGTTTCGTTTCGAAAAGGCTCTTGATAAGGGACCGGTCTTAATATAACGCATGCCTGTTGAATCGAGGGCTTATCAAATATAAGCCTGAGAAACCAACAGACCTGCGGTATTGGCAGCAGTGAAGACACGAATGAGACACCGCCAACGCGTACGTTTCATCTGAGTCTTCACTCCTGCAATATAAGAAGGCTCAATGTAAAACTATATGGTCTATAGATCTACTACGTCGACTGAATGTAAAAAAGGAGTATGAACCGCCAATGCCGCATTTCGGTTTATCCGTGCCTCGCACCAAATACAATCATGACATGTTTAGCATTTTAAATTAATGTATGTATATATGTATCTAAGTATGTATGTATGTGTACGTACGTATGTATCTATGTATCTATCTACCTATGTATCTATCTATCTATCTATCTATCTATCTATCTATCTATCTATCTATCTATCTATCTATCTTTCTATCTATCTAATTGCTCTTAGGTATCATTAATTCACTTTCTGACGTTCATCAATACATATACTTATGTTGTCATATATTAAGTCACAATAACAAATCTTATTTGTACAGCACTTTAGTTTGTTTGGTCAAACAGTAAATACTCAGATGAGATATAACATTTTGTGTCGCATCATCTGAGTCCTTCTGTTTGACAGTGTCAATCTAAATAACGCCAGGAAATTCATATATATGTAAGCTAATGATAACACTGATTAAGAGAATTGCTCGGAAAGGCTGGTTTGAATCGGACGGCAAAGGGGCCATGCGCGGATTCAGAAAGTTCAGACAGAGGATGAGAGGAGAGAGGATCCAAATACTATCATAAGCAGGCCCACATTGGCCCGTCAGCGAAACGCCATTTAAATGGCGTTTAACTGGCGTGCCGATGATGGCCCAACATTGAATCCCGGCTTGGCAGCCTTGTGATTTTGCAGAGGATCCGGACCAGGATTGCTATGAAACCCTGTATTTTTGTAATTTTTCATGGGGGGGGGGGGCTGGATCACCTGTCCCCCCTCTGGATCCGCCCATGGGGTAGTCTTGTCGAGCAGTTCAAAATACCTTTATTAGACATTCTCATATAAATAATCCATTGTGGCGACTGAATGGCCAACAGTAAATCGAATCCCCCTCACAAATACACATGATCTTGCACTTAACGATAGCTGTAAATGATGATAAATAGCTTGTATTTACCTGTCCGAAATTTATGATCATGTGAAGTTCGTGCTTGCCCTCCTGAATAACACACCGTCCATTGTTGTCGCGGAGTGGCAACCTGCGACTCCGCCCAACAAACGGATACAATTGACTGTCAAACATTCACGCCTCAATCGATAATGTACCATGTGTTTTGCCTCATGTTGCCATGTAAATGGACTGAGTGAAATAAAGTTTATTTGATTTGATTTTGATTGAAGATTTTTTCAAATCTTTAAATAGTCGAACGTCTGACATTTTAAAGCATATATAACGCTTACCGAGGCAAAAAATCACCCACAAATTATAACTTTAAGCCCCTGTGGTATGCATAAGAAGGTTAATAAATGATTTAACGTGGGACAACTGATTATACAATCCCGTAACACAGTTCATATACATATGTAATTGTTTGTTTCTATGCAGGTACACATATGGGAAGCCTGTGATAGGAAAGGTTTTGTTACAAGCTGATCTTGACTACTCATACAGTCCTTGGAAATACCATGGTGATGAAGTAATGGTGGAAACTACCTTTGACGTAAGTTTGTTCATGACAAATAAAATGCATTTTACCAGCATATTCTTTTAAATTTAGACAATGCAATGACCGAGCCGTGACATGTGATTTCCAACAATGTGGCATTTTGACATGAACAAACTCAGACGAGCCTGTGCAGCCTGCTTTTAAGCTAAAAAGCTTCAAATGATGCTCAGACAGTAGCTTAATAGTCAAAAATATGCAAATGACTAGCAAAAGCTCTGATCAGGCTGCGCTTATGCGCAGGCTGATCTGTGGCTTTGCTGGTCGCAAATACCACATTGTTGGAAATTTCATGGCGCAGCTCAATTGTGATTTTGTGATATAAATGAATAATCAATTGACTTTATGTTTTCTAAATCATTAACTTCTTCTAAATTGAACATATGATACATCAAAGTAAAACTCACCTTGAGAGACTTTGTTGTTGTTGACTTTTTGTTTATTGTTACGCCCATTGTGGATGTCTGTAGTTGCTCTATGTTTTGTTGTACGTTGCTTTGTGTCCGTTCTAGTATTGCAATCATCTTGAAGGGGAAGAGAGAGCTGGTTGTTTTGCTTAATTTGTCTTCATGGTGTCTCGTGGTGGTTGAGTGGCTCTTCCTCGATGTGCCACAGGGTTGTCTGCCGTTTGTGATTGTGGTATTTCCTGATCATACTCACTTACTATTCTCTAGAAATAGTATTCATTCTTTTTGCATTTCAGATTAATGGTGAGGCAAAATTTACCGTACCATTTAACCGCATATCTGAGGAGGTGGACCCATATTCATACGTTCCACTTGTACAGAAACTTAATGGATATCATGTGACAGTAAAAGCAAGCGTCACAGAGAGTCTGAACAATCTCACAAGAAACGCCACCAGCTCTACCCAGTTCTATGAGCAGCCATACAGAGTTAATTTTGTATCCAGCCGAAGTCCATCCTACTTTAAGCCTGGGCTTCCATATAAAGCTTTTGTAAGTACATGCATTTGTAGGTATTGTAGAATTTAACCAGTAGCAATAAATTGTCAGTTTTGTATCCAGCAGAAGTTCATCCTTCTTTAAACCTGAGCTTTCATATAACGCTTTGATAGCTACATGTACATATATGTATTGTAGAGTTCTATCAGCAGCCATAAATAGTTAGTTTTGTATCTGGCCGAAGTCTATCCTACTTTAAACTTGAGCTTCCATAAAAAGGTTTTGTAGAGTTCTACCAGCAGCCATACAGAGTTAGTTTTGTATCTGGCCGAAGTCTATCCTACTTTAAACTTGAGCTTCCATAAAAAGGTATTGTAGAGTTCTACCAGCAGCCATACAGAGTTAGTTTTGTATCTGGCCGAAGTCTATCCTACTTTAAACTTGAGCTTCCATAAAAAGGTATTGTAGAGTTCTACCAGCAGCCATACAGAGTTAGTTTTGTATCTGGCCAAAGTCTATCCTACTTTAAACTTGAGCTTCCATAAAAAGGTTTTGTAGAGTTCTACCAGCAGCCATACAGAGTTAGTTTTGTATCTGGCCTAAGTCTATCCTACTTTAAACTTGAGCTTCCATAAAAAGGTTTTGTAGAGTTCTACCAGCAGCCATACAGAGTTAGTTTTGTATCTGGCCTAAGTCTATCCTACTTTAAACTTGAGCTTCCATAAAAAGGTATTGTAGAGTTCTACCAGCAGCCATACAGAGTTAGTTTTGTATCCAGGCAACGTCTATTCTATTTTAAACCTGGGCCATCAAATAAATTGTTTGTATTCTAGAGTTCTGTTGGCAGCCATGATAGCTGGTTAGATTTGTATCCAGCCAAAGTCTATTCTTCTTCAAACCAGGGCTTCCATATGAAGCTTTTGAAGTCTATGTTTGTATTGTAGAGTTTTATGAGCAGCCATAGAGAGCTGATTTTATATCGAGCCAGCTAGTGGCAACCACAATGTAAACTTGGATAAATAAGGTACACAATATGCAATAAACTACGTTTAAGATTACTTTAATATATGCTATAAATACCATTACCTCACGAGCTGACCAATTTTATACTTTAGCACAACTAAGTTCCCTAATAAGTTCATATGATTAAGGGGATATATCTTTCAAAAGCTCTTACTTGCATGAAAATTTTCCTGTATAAACAAGAATTGCTTTTTTGTCAAGGAGACAGATACTTTGGCCACATTGTTGTATGAACAACTTATACACCTCACATTGATCACTTTACACCCCAACATACAGCTTTTGAGCAATCGGCAGCAAGCTTATCAGTCACTTTAGAGTTACTTCCTGGTTTGATACCGTTAACAGTGCTGTGACTCGCTGGATGAACTTTAGCGAAAACCATTTGCATGAACATGACCTACACTTATTCGACTACAATGTTTAGAAGTATATTCGACCAAAATGTACAAATTTCTGGTAGAAAAATATAAATTTTCAATTTTTGCTTATGAATTTTTCAAGGTCAAATTGAAAATTGTAAAAAAAACAGAAATACATAATATTTGGGCCAAAATACTTCTAAATATTGGAATCGAATAATTGTAGGTCATGTTCATGCAAATGGATTTCTCTAAAGGTCATCCAGCGTGTCACAGCATTGTTAACGGTATCAAACAATGAAGTAACTCTAAAAAGACCGATAAGCAAGCTGCCGATTGCTCAAAAGCTGTATGTTGGGGCGTAAGGTGATCTATGTGAGATGTATAAGTTGTTCATACAACAATGTGGCCAAAGGTATCCGTCTCCTTGACAAAAAAGCAATTCTTGTTCATACAGGAAAATATTCATGCAAGTAACAGCTTTTGAAGGATATATCCCCTTAAGACCTACTCAAAACAAACTTTAGTATAGTTGATAAAGTGATTTTGACCAGGCAATATCACAATAACAGATTACAGACCAATCAACAGCAAGGGTAGGGTCTCAATATTTTCAAAAAGGTAACGAGCACAGTAGCCTAACAGTAGAGTACTAGACTTTGAATCAAAGGCTCACTGGGGGAGATTCACTGAAGGTTGAGATTGGCGCCGTAAAACCGGTTTATGCCATCCAGTAAACTATTTTTACTGACCGCTCCAAGGCGGTGCTTGTATTGTGGATCATTTGTGTTATTTATGTCTTGTGTTTGTCATGCATTTGCGTCTGTTCATTGCTGCCTTGTTGTGACCTTTTGGAAAAGGGCTGACCTCTATGCTCTTATGTGTGATGTCTAATTGTAAATTTGTCACTTTCCCATGTGGTATCCTGGGTCAGGTGTGGTACTTGATTATATTGATTCCTGATCTTTGCTGTCTTTCTTATTTTGTCTATTTTGGAATTATCCATTCTTCCAGATTATTTAATCATGTAATACAATAATGTTCTAAGACGATATTGTTGTCAAACTTATCTAGTTTACATTGTATTTTATCATTTTCATTTTCAAAATTAATTTAACACGTCTTTCATTTGTTTTAAAGAAATTCAGATTATGCATTAGAGAGAGGGTGCAAAGATTATCAAACACATTTGCGTTATATAATGCTTTTTTATGTTTTCCTGGTCATATCTCTAGTTATATTTTAGCCTGGTTAAAATTAATTTAATAGAATAGATGAATAAAGCATTGGTTTGTTTTACAGGCTACGATCACTCAAGCTGATGGTCGACCAGTAATTTCATCAGACAAGGATGTACGTGTAGTTACCTACATTAAATTCTATGACCATAATGTTCATAAAGACAGAGCACACTCGTTACCTGATGTGATGTATGCACCACCACCTACAGGGATGCTTGAAATAGATGTTGATCCACCATCCAACGCCAAATCTTTACACCTAGAAGTAAGTCAGTTCTTTACCTAAGAGTTAAATACAACCAGATGATATAAAGGTCACCATGGGCTCTAAGATAAAGGGGCATAATAAAGAATAATTTACTTATTTCTCAACCAAATCAAATGTTGTAGGAATTCAAACAAACCATCTCAGCATAGTAAGTGAGAATGGTCATAAACTATCACATTTACACACTCTAAACCACCATCACCATGAGACAGATCCACAGAACCAGCTCTCTCTCTCTTCCCCATCAAGATGATAGAAATATTAGAAAGGGCACTTACTACTGCATAACAAATTAAAGACCAACTACAGAATCCCCACAAACAAAGGGAGATGTGTTACAAAACATAGATAAGAAAAAATGTACAAATTACGCTCACATTTTTGGTTATGGGTCATCTATGATCAAGGATATGCAGGTACTCCTAACTAATATATATGTTTATTTTGACAAAACAACAAACGAGACCCCAAATTTCAGAACCTAGCATATGAATGGGACTTAAGTGCAGATATTGTATATGCAAAAAAAGCAAACACAAACTAGTAATAACCGTGGATTAACACTGCTTCTAGAGGCGAAGGTCCAACATCAGGGTTATCAATATCATAAACTTCGTAAAGCATTTTCTAATTACTATCAAGACACTCAGAATTGATCTTTAAATGCAAGTTTGGCTTGCAAAAATAGTAAGTGAGTATGATCAGGAAATACCACAATCACAAACCGCAGACAACCCTGTGGCATCACAAGGAAGAGCCGCTCAACCATCACGGGACACCAGGAAGACAAATTAAGCAAAGCAACCAGCTCTCTCTTCCCCATCAAGATGATTGCACTACTAGAACGGACACAAAGCAACGTGCAACAAAACCTAGAACAATTACAGACTCCCACAATGGGAGTAACAATAAACAAAAAGTCAACAACAACAGAACCACCGCCTAAGAACGGACAGCAGCCTAAGCCACCGGGGGGCTTAAATGCATTTAATCTTCGCCCTCGATTCTGCTGTTGTTGAAGTACAAGAAATGTTCAGCTCGCATGAAGGCCATCTAACTAATGCAATGTTTCATCATCGAGAAACATGCTAATCAAATTTACACATGATGAAACAAAGAAAAGGGCTCATGACTCACAGATAGTCAGAGCTAAAGAAAACCTCAAGTTGAGCCATGGTGGGTCCAGCTACAGATAAGCATCAGGCACCAAAGTTTTCTGCAACAAACCATATGAGAGCCAGTACTTTATGGAGCCTTAGTTTATACATTCAAAGATTTGTTGGAAAGCCTCAATGTGTTGATCAATTCAAAGAGATCATCAAACATTTTAAAAAGAGTTGGTTACAGGACTTTTTGCGACAGTCTGTATGCATGTATCCTCTTTAATTGCATGATGGTTGATCAGGCTTCAGAATCAATGGCAATCCTAACCTCAAACTTTTATCAGTGGGTCAGTGCCTGATGATTGTCTTTGGGGGCCCACTGTGGCACATCTTGATTTTTTCTTTAGCTCTGACTGTCTGCTAGTCAGGCGCCATTTTCTTTTTTTCATCACAGTATGCTACATTGATTTAATTGTTTCTCTGTAATGATGCGTTGCATAAGTATAATAAAGTATCCACACGAGCTAACCAATATTTGTATTTTATCAACTTAAAAATCTAGGCCAACGATTTGGCCAGTACTTCCTAAAAATGAACATATCAGTTTTATCAGTTAAAATCCTGGCTGGTAACTTATTATCTATAGCAAGTTGGGCTGTTAGATAGGCATGCATTATATTCCAAAAACACTGCTTATTTTAAGTTGTTTATTTACAGATCCATTACCAGGGATATACAGCCACTCTAAATATAAACAAGCCGTACTGGATGCTAGATACCTCAATGCAGTTATCAATGAATTCAACAGTGGCAGCTGTAAGTTATGACGAAACTAAATGTATATACTTACAATTACTTTGACGACATATTTAACTCTTTAAAGATGCTTAGAATGCACTCTACAACAATACAGGGATGCTTTTGTCTAGCAATTCATCCATTATGATTTGGCAGCCAAGAGGATAATAAATCTTAAATTACTAATAGGGAACATAATAAAACTGTTTCATTGATTTCTTGACTTACTTATTACCAATATTTTAGATAAATACTAGCACATACCGTCACTTGTTATTATTACACTTGTGCTTAGCATTAACGGTAGTGCATATCAAAGTGATCAAAACCATTGGCAAAATGATCAGTCGGGTCTGCAAGCCTTTCCGTATATAACATGTGCAAATAACACAGTTTAAGTATTTAAAAGTTTGAACTCATGTTCAAACATCACGTTTATCTCCTTGTTTGAACATGGATTTCGTGTATTTTACAATGGGTTAAAACAGCCATACGCATAGATATTTATGCAAGAACATACATTTTTATTATCACCTGTGAATATGTGAAGTCAGTGTTAAGTCTCTGCTTATCATGCAATTTCTTTTGCATCTACTCCTTAAAACAATCTATGTTTTCCATCACAAAAAAATGAGCCGTGACATGTGATTTCCAACAATGTGTTTTATGACAAGTGTAGATTAAGACGAACCTGTGCAGCCCCCTTTTAAGCTTAGAAACCTCAAATGAGGTTGGTCAGTAGTTTAACTGGTCTGAGCCTTTGCTGGTTGCACATACCAAATTGTTGGAAATCTTATGCCACAGCTTAAATGCTTTCAAATACTGTAGAGCTAGGGACAGTCCAAATTATGATGTTTTGTCCCTAAACAATAGAGCAATGATAAATTTATACAGCAATCCCACATGTCGCAAATATATAAAAATTAACTGCAAGTTAATAACAGCAAACGAAATAAAATATATGATATGTCATAAATAATTAAAAATATCCTTCTATTTTTAGATTGGTAGAACTGCTGTATTCCACTTACAGTCACTGGAAGCTATAGATAATCTATTTTACCTGGTAAGATATTTACGTTAAGCCTTTGTATACTGGAAATTATATAAACGGATATTTGGGCAGACAGTGAAAGCCAGATGAAGTGTAACGTGATGCTGTAGTTCACCATGCTAAGATTAAAATAATATTTTCATAATCCAACATCGAGCTAACATAGGGATCACTCGATCTTGTATGCATTGGTATGTGAGAAAGAATTATCTCACATTGAAAAAAAAACAGCTGAAATCCTGATCTGGTGTCCAAGACTTTTTTGTTTAAACCGTTCATCTACTGTGCTAATGTGAGAAACCAAACCTTTGCCGAGACTATGGATGGGAATGCTTATCAAAGTCTAAACTGGTCACATATACACTCAAAGTGAAGAGTATCATTGAATTGGCAAGAACCTGACAATGTGTTTAGACACTGTAGAATTATAACAAGCACTGCACTAAAGCAAAAAAACATTATTGAATTTATTTGAAAGTATGTCATTTGAAACATTTAAGGCATTTATCTTTATATTTGCATTGAATTGAATGAGTTACGTTGACCAGAAACAAGAAGACATGACCCTAAATTGTCACTCTCACTTATCACATACCGACTTATGCCACTTAAAGGGTGCAATACAAGGTTAACTGGGCCTCGTCGCGACAAAACCTGTCTTGGTGGTTTCAGACAAAGTGAGATTCAAACCAATCTGCTCAGCTACAGGGACTAGCTAGAAAATTGAAATTTCGCTTGTAGCAAGCTTTGAAAAGGTACTTTTCAAAAAGCGAATAAAAAGGCGCTGATCAGACTGCGCGGATGCGCAGGCTGGTCTGCGTCTTTGTTGTTCGCAAACTCCTGAAGACAGGTTTTCTCATGTCAAGGCCCAACTAATAAGACACATAAACAAGCAAAACACAATATACACGTATGGATCAAAATTGATTGTAAAATAAGAAAGTTATGGCAATCAGAAAATAAAGTCACCGTTTTGGATATATGATTTACTTCTTGTTTAACTTTAAAAGCCAATAAAATCCCCAATTTCATTGCAAATTGTACTGATTTTGTTTTATAATTCAACTATGGTAAATGCGACCAGCAAAGCCTCAGATCTGCGCAGCCTGATCAGAGCCTTTGCTATTCTCTTGAATGTTCTGAGTGTTAAGCTGCTACTGAACACCATATGGAGTTTCAAAGCTTAAAAGGTGACTACACAGGCTCGCCTGAGTCTACACTTATAAGAATGCCACATTGTTGGAAATCACATGTCACGGCTCATTTCAGATTTAGTTACTAATCATGCTGATATCCCCTTTAAACAAGAAGTAATTTAAATGACTTTAAGGTAAAGTCATGTGACTTCGGACATCAGGTTAATTCAGGCAGTGACGGTCGACCTTCTTTGTTTTATATTTTAATAATTGGAACAAAAGAAATTAGTTAGCAAACAGTAAATATCCTGATGAGACGACTCATTAGGAGTCGTCTCATATGGATTTTCACTGTTTGCAAATGCATTTCCACTTTACCTGATAAGACTCACTCATCCTGCCTCCTCACTCTACCCAACACCATGTGAGCAGCAAACATAAAAACATCTTCAAAATATTGACTTGACCAAATCTGCAGACTAGATTCTGTTGTTTTTAAAGCATATACTGGTAGATACTGGTTAATTACTAAGGTCGCATAGGAATGAGTGTAAGAGTGCAATGATACAAACATGTTTATTTATATCCATCTGATGTATCTTCAATCGTTAATAATTTGCATTGGAGCATAGCCTACCCACTGTGTCAAGTAAAAACATATTTATTGACTATAACTGCTGATGTTTCAAAGATGCACATTAATGAAGCGATTCTATATTTCTTATAAACATGTAAAGATGGCGTATTCACTACCACGTGCATACGCAGTATTCTGTGTTAGGTTCATTGTAACTGTAAACTGAGACTACCTGTACGCCCAAAAACAAGGTAAATTCGCCAATGTTCGTTTACAACAATTCTCATTTATCTTTGAAAAATCAGTATAGTGCTTAATTACTTTACATACTGTATAGGTACTATCCAACAACTTGGTTGTCCATACAGGCTCTATGGATGGTAATGGACAGAAGTCTGTGTATATATCTGTTCCTGTCACAACTCTGATGGAACCCTATGGACAACTCATTGTTTACTATTTCACCAGCGTTGGTGAGTGGAATGCTGACTCAACATATTTTTCTGTTAATGATGGATCAGCCATTTTCAAGAATAAGGTAAGTTAAATATAGAGGATATTACATGAGTGCTCATGTTTTATTGAATTTATTAAACGAGTTGATGAAAAGAGATAAAATGCGAGGCTTGCCGAGCAGTTTATCTATTTTTGCAACGAGTTTAATGAATTCAATAAAACATGAGCACGAATGTTAGATTCTATTTATCATATGACATTAAGATTACTTTGAAATCTCATTTCTGGCGTAAAAACGTTATATTTTTGTCATTATGTTCGCAACGTTGTTATGGACCCGAACATCTGTAAACCACTAGTGGTTTATCGATTTTTTTGCATGGCATTATATCACTCCAAGATGCTATGCCATGTGATGAATACTAGTAGTCAACTGTGTAATTCACCTGATAGAACAGGTGGTGCTTCTTTTGTGGATCATTTATGTAATATCTGTCTTGTTTTGTTATGCTTTCATGCACTTCTGTTTGTTGATGCCTTTTGGTGACCTGCTTGGAAAGGGCTGACCTCTTGGCTCTCGTTTGTAATGTTTAATTGTGACTTTGTCACTTTCCTATTTGGTATCCTGGGTCAGGTTTGGTGCTTGATTGTACCAATTCCTGATCTTTGCCCTCTTTCTTACTTAGTAGAAGCATTATAAGTAGGATTTGGTATATGAATACTTTGACTCACATTATTAAAATACACTCATTGAATCAATGCTGCAGTGAGAGTTTTCTCTATAAAAGTATGTGGTTGGACCAGTGTTCAAATTCTTCACCACTCCTTTATTACAGCATATAGTAGGCAGCGTTTTAATCATAATGCAATCACACTATTATTAGGTATTGAAAAACTGCATAGAGGATCTAACATAAGTGCTCATGATTTATTGAATTTATTAAACGAGTTGGTGAACAAGAGCATGAATGTTAGCTTCTACTTATCATATGGCATTAAGATTACTTTGAAGTCTCAATTCTTACGTAAAAATGTTATAATTTTGTCATCATGTACGTCATAACATGTTCCAAAATTGTGTAAACCATAAAAGAAGAAACTTGTGAAGAGCAACTTTTTTGACTTCATAGGGGGGCCAAAATAGCCTCTTAATGCACGAACCTCTTTCGTAAGTCGTAGTAACTATATATCAAATACTAACATTAGAAATATTTAATGTTTATTATTGACTTTCAATATCTTTTCTGTTAGTTGGCTATCGATTATAGCGACAAAAGTGTAGAACCAGGAAACAACATAACTCTACACATTACAACTGATCCACAGTCAATGGTACATCTTCTCGCCGTCGATCAGAGTGTCCTTTTAATGGAGACAGGAAATGACATCACACAAGGAGATGTGAGTTGTATTTTATGCCAGCCACTGATGTGTGACAAGGTCTTAGGACCTCGTCGCTAGAAAACCTAACTTATGGTCAACTAACATCAAAAAGATAAACAATAAAACTGGTGTAGAACGGCCACTCTCAAAAAGACCACAAATTGGTTTGCAAGACCAATTTTCACTTAATGCAGGTCAAAAGTATTCTACAAAAATTTCGACCTTCATTAAGCTACCATTGGGCATTAAGATTTTTATTTTGTCTATTTTTGAGTGGCTGTTTTGCATAGGTTTTACTGTTTAATAAGTTTAATCTAAAGTGAGTATGATCAGGAAATACCACAATCACAAACTCCAGACCAGCTCATGGCACTGTAAAGAAGAGCCACAGAACACTAACAGTCACAAGGCACCAAGAAGACAATTCAAGTAATGGGAGGATCTAGAAAACTCCATCAGGGGGTTCTGACAACATTTTTAGTCATCAGCATATTTAATAGAATGTCGTTTGAACCCCTTGTGTCCAATTGCTTCTCGCTGGGAGCCTATACCAGTATTTCTAAGGAAAAATATAACCACTTGTGATTATCCACTCGCCCCCCTCTGGATCCGCCAGTGAAAAATCCAGTTAAGGATCCGTTTTTCCAGATTATTTAGAGGTCGCAACAGTTGTCGTTGTTACTGTGTGGATTTGGTAAAACTTCTCCTGAAATAGTGTTTAATAGTGTTTATTTTTTTAATATTCTGGTCCATCGGGACTAAAAGCAAAATACCGCTTAAGCTGGTGCTAGTGGGCATGAGAATTGTTGCACTTTCCAATAGTTCTCATGAACAGACTCAATAAAATTGAGCCTGCTGTTTCTAATATTGTAGTTTCTCTCTATTTCTGAGGGATCTGTTTTTCCAGATAATTTAGAGGTCGCAACAGCTGTCGTTGTCTCTGTGTAGAGTTGGTAAAAGCTCTCCCCGTGCATCAATAAAGTGTTGATATCTTTTCATATTGTGGCCCTTCAGGAATATTGGGTTCTTATGGAAAGCAGAATACCGCTTAAGCTGGTGTTAGGCAACCTGGGATTGTTGCACTTACCATTAGTTCTCATTAATAGAATCAATAAAACTGAGTCTGCTGTTTTCTAATAGTGTAGGTTCTCTCTGTTTTTGAACATTCCCTTATTTCCGGTTTATAATGTAGTGTCAGCGATGCTTTGATATCTGATCCTATCCTCTGCTTAGTACTGGTTCCGCCCAGGATGACCCATCCTGACATGGCTGTAGAATTCTTGACCAGGAAGTAAAGAATCAAAACAATCAGACAGAATATCTAATCTGTAATTCTGTTATTTGTATTAGATATACCCAAATAATTGCTAGCTATACATAAGCTCATTAAATATTATGTTTTTCCTTCGGTTGAATATACTGCAACAAATACAAACACATTTCAAATAACCAATTAATATATGGATAAGCCTAAGCATATATGATGAGTGTGAGGGTGGGTTAGAAAATTCCATCCCGAGGATAGCTGTTTGGCACCATGAGGCCTGTCCAGTGATGACAGACCTTGGTTGATTTCAAGAGACTAGTTTTTCTTTCACATCTTTACACAAGTAATGGATTTTTTCATGCTCACCAATCAATTCCCCATTTTTTATATTAAAAAGGGCTCCAAAAAGTCCCTGAATATGCTGAGATGAGACATAGTATGATGATCTTACTTAAACATATCAGTGACGTCCCTTCGCATGGGATGGTACGGATTATCTGAGATTATAAGAATCTATCATGAGTGAGAGGGTAGGATAGAAAAATCTGTCCTGATGATCGCCGTCTGGCATCACAAGGCTTGCCAAGTGATGACAAACGGTGATCCTGAGGTATGGAGTTTTCTATCCTACTCTCACACGATTAATGGATCCTTTTTCTTTATCAACACTCTTTTTATTTATTAGTTTATTTATTTTAAAATAAGCTTCTAGAAGTCCCTGAATACGCTTAGATGCAATTGACATGATGACATTACTTGACGTTCTGGGTAAGATAGCATGGGTTAGATAAGATTTTCTATCTCAGGGATAAAACTCAGATATGCTTATCCACTGTGCAAGAATAAATTTTCCCACACAGTAAAAACAGCAGAAACCACACTCCTATATAAAAAAAATTTCAATATCTAAAATGTAAAACTAATACAGGGTTAAGATGCATACCATATATACAGTCAGACATAAGTTAAGCATCGCCTCAATAGTTTCCTAGAAAGCAAAAGAAGCTTTCTAGTCATGAATATTTTCTTGTTTTATTTATAAAAATAGAAAAAGTGGTGACAATTTACAGCAAATTTCGATTCAAATATCACAAAGGAAAACAGCCAGGCATGGTAAATGCACACTTACCCCTAAAAATATCCCTATTCTCTATAGGGGTTGGTGCAAACAAGACACCGTAGAAATTCAGTAAAATGACCAAATGGCATTCTGATATGTTCAGAAGACCAAAGGAATACTAGAGTAACATAAAAATACAAACCGGTTGTTCTTCTGAAGAAAAATGTACACGACAAATGTCTCTGAAATAATGTTTGGGTGATGCTTAACTTATGTCTGACTGTACATGTTACGTTGTAAAGACGGTCAAGACGGAAGAGGAAAAACATTATTGGAAGACCCCTGTTAGGCGTTGACAATACCACCAGGGAAAAATAACGCACACAACTAAAAAAAACATCGACAACACATGCATAATATACTCCTCAAAATAATTGAAGGACCAACGCTATCAATTATAACATTGATGCATTTTGTGTAGAACGTATTTTGAAAACCAATTTTACGATCTAGCCTAATTTTTTCCGACATCTTTGACACCCAGTTGCCAAGTGAAACGACAAAAAAGAAATGGTAGAAAATGTTACTAACAAGTATTTTTTGTCATTTTAAAACGTGACCTAAATGCATTGGAATGTCATTTTTTGTGTGTGATCTATGGACCACAGAACTGTTTGAAATGAATGAAAAATGCTTTTAGATGCTAAAATCTCTATTTTCACATGCCTGCATAGTGGTTTAATCCCGTCGAGACCATCCACCTCTTCCTGTGAGAGAAAATTACCCCTTTTGGCTGTGGCGTAATGGCCAGACTATGGGTTTAGACAACTGGTTTTGGTGTTTGTCTGTCACAATCTTTAAACAATTCGCGGGGACATCTTTCTAACATTCATAGGCAAAGAATGACGATTGAAAATCTGATTCTTGATGGCCAAGTACACGCATTGTTTCCAGAAAACAAAACAATGTCAAAACTCCATTGTTAGAGATGAAAATGCTTGCTTCCCAGTATATTGAAACTGTTAGAAGAAAATTTTTGCATGTAAGTTGAACTGCTTAACACAAAGTTTAATTTGATGTCACTTTCATTCTTCTCGAATGACCACAGAAGAATTTCTATACCCCACCCACTGCCTTTTGAAAGTGTGTTTTTGGAGGTATGCGCATTTGAGACACAATTATGGCAGAATTGGGCATGGAAATCAGTAATTATGATTCTTGACTAATGGGCAGAAAGAATAGAAAGCTTTGGGCCAAGTTTTACAGAATTTAAATGTTTCAGCTAATTATACTCGCATTCTAAAATCTTGGTCCTTTAATTATTTTGACGAGTATACAATGACAATAACTACGCTGTTATTTTTGACTAGTTGGCCATCCCTTTCTAAAACAAGTTTCCACTCTTAGATGGTTTCCAGAAGAAGCAATCTTAGAGTGTCCCGTTTTAGTCGTAACTAGACAAAAATAAGTAACGTAAAATTTACACACAAATCAACCAATTAATTCACGTGAGCACTTTGTCGCGAGTTCTGATGATATCACTGAAGCTTCTACAGATGTTTGGGTCTTTATCTTGGGGTGACTGCACCTTATGACACTTGGGTCAGTCCATTTTTTATAGATATACGCGTTATCCTGACACTTGGGTCAGTCCATATTTATAGGTATACCCGTTATCCTGACACTTGGGTCAGTCCGTTTTTCGTATAGGTATATACGTTATCCTGACACTTGTGTCAGTCCATTTATATATCTGCACTATGATATTCTAACACGGCACTGGACTTGGGCCTAAGACTCTTGGTCTGGCAAGGAGAACTGTTCCCCAATCTGTTAGTGGTCCAAGGGGGACAAACTATTAATGCGCCCTTGGATTATCAGAGCTTCTGGCTCCTACAGCCTATCTCTCCCCAGTGTCAGAGGGGACACACATAGAGACAATTTTGTAAAAAATAATCTACTGATAGAATATTGGTTAACCAGAATCTCTCTACCGTATGTAGTGGAGTTGTTCGTTTTAATATACAGAAATAGAAAGTCCTTAGTGATCTTATCTAAGCCTGCCCAACTCCATAAGCGCGTGAATAGCCCTCACCCCTTGGGTGTATGGCTAATAACACCTATGTGGTTAGGATGGATCCATCTTTGGATGCACTGCCAATAAACTTGTACTCAGGGAAAAGTATTTGTAGTGACCAACCTGTGTTGGCACTAAACAAATACCTCCATTGCAGCAAAAGAACACACCCACACACTTTCAATAGATACAATGCGCTTATATAACGTCACCCTGATTTGCGATGTTAACGTAGCCAAAACGTCGAGAATCGTGGCCCCTTTCCCTTTGTGGTCACGCAATCTAGATCGTTTCATAGTTTACATATACTGATACTTATTCCATTCGTAAACTTCAGGTAAACATAGAATAACACTGTATCAGTATTAAACACATAAATATGACCTTTTGTCAAAATATAATATATACTAAAAATATGTTCTTAAAAGGGTATATTCCATATTCTCTTTCTACTGTTTTATGTGTGAAAAATGCACAATATTTATTATGTGTTTTGGCGTAAGCACCTAACATTTATACGTACATGCGTCAGCTATAATCATAATTACATATGTTTGTTGGTATATGTACCGTACCAAACCTTTATACGTACATGCGACAGCTATAACCTTATTTAAGTATTTCTAAGTGTTTTAGTATATGCACCTAACCCTAATACGTACATGCGTCAGCTTTAACCCATTGTGACACACAAGGATTGCCACTGAAAGTCGATTCTTTCTTCAAAAGTCCAACTGCCTTTCCAAACACGAGTCACAACAATTAAAAAACCATATGCTAATACACATAGTACACTATTGGTCCCCGAAAAATCCACAAGCATGCTTTTTTGGTGTTCGCACAGGCCCAACTAGTCTGCGACCACTCTTAGCTAAAATGGTCCTCCAAGTCTAACACTACAGCAGCAAGAACGGTCCTAAAGATTTTTAGACACTATGCAAGTGCCTAGATTGATATGCAAGTGGGTTAAATTCCCTATTTTCTCCGAAAAAAACGGGACGTGATTTGTGACGTTCTAGAAAACCCATACAAGAAATGCTAGATGACTCAAGGAACAAAACGATAGTAAAATGATGACTTACTTTTTAGCAAGCATACCACGCTAGAATTATAACAATCTAATGCGAGTGCATTCGACGGCTAAAGCTCGAACATGTATCTTATAACCTTGTCATTTATAAATAAAATTCACTTACCTGCCTCCTGTAACGAACAATTTCTTTACTAACGTACCTCTCTATCGGTGTTTGCTAATGTCCCCTGACACATATTAAAATCTTAGCTATATATAGGCAAATGCCCACATGAAATGCGTTAAACTCAAGAACCTTCAACTTTTGAGAATAATCAAGTTTCCAAATAATGGTGCGCAGAGTTCAATCCCAGACAAACCGCCCTTATATTAGGAAAGGTACCATATACAACTGCATTTAGGTGAAAAGGTGCACAGCCAAAACTTTGCGTATCTATATGTCTACGTAACTACCACTGTTTCTGTCGTTCTCTCTTTTCTGCATCGAACAATAATGCAAGGTGTCTACTCTCCTTATTGACAGCAACTCTTAATTAGTTTACAGTCTTTTTTTACCGAATTTAGCTGTTCTGTGAAACACTATACAATTACTTTGTTTATATTTAATGCCTAGTTGAGGATCTATTGCAAGCTGTAAGGCAAAACTAGACTTCCCCATTTTACATTTTTCAGGTGGTGTCCAAACTTAAGTCTGCTTCTCCACCTTCCCAGTACAGCAGCTACGTTCATGATCCAAAGAGAGTAATGCAGGTAACGTAATCCATTTTTATGAGAAAATCTCAATCTATTAAGAAAGTGCATGCTAGATAAGGATATATATATTTCAGCATAAGACCATGCACGGTTCAAGTAACTTGAGTATAGTCCTATTGACAAACAACTTAAACTGCATGCATAAGTATGCTAGTAAAATATATTTACGCCCCCTAGTGCCTTAATATGGCATTAATTCATACATCAGTGACAACACTTATGCTAATATGAGCCATGAAATGAGATTTCAAACAATGTGGTATGTGCGACCAGCAAATGCTCAGACCAGTCTGTTCATACACGCAGACTGATGAAAGCCTTTGCTACAATGACTGTTAAGCTACTGACCGAACATCATTTGGTGTTTCTAAGCTTTAAGAGAGTCTGCACATGCTCGTCTGAGTCTATACTTTTCAAAATACCACGTTGTTGGAAATCTCATGAAGTGGCTCAAATATTGTTTGTAAAAATAGTATTTTACAAAGAAAGAAGTTTTACACAATGGTATCGCCTAATATGTGCACTAGCGTGTAACTATAAGTAATAAACTTATTTTATGTTTACCAAAATACAATGATATTATAGGGTGACTGGTAAGATTGGCATGCACCGTTATAAACATTACCCACAACTCAGTGTTCGCTGAAATCATTGCAAAATGAGATTCATTCTTTAGATAAATAAGCCTTTTTTCAGATTATGCTACTTTTTACCCCCCAACCCCATTACTTTAGAAAATTATGGGTATTATGTTATAACATACATGCAAAATTGGAGCGTCTATCCATCTGTCATTTTCTTTATCCACCCTTAATGTACTTCTGTTAATTAATCCATTCATCTATCCATTCATCCAATTGCATCAATTAATCCATTCCTTTATCCATTCATCCAGCTGTCTGTTTATCCATACATCTGTACCATCAGTGCTTTGTTTTCACACTCTATCATCAACATTCATTTAAATTCTTCTCTTTTGCATCAGAACACACTGGTAAATGTATACGTTGATTTGGTGGTATTTACGCGTATTGCCGGTACTTTATAGACTGGATGCGGTAGTTATTGGTGTTAATAGTATATAGAAAAACAAGCCATATGCCTAAAGGACTATAGAATTAGATCATTTTTAAGTATTCGGCATGCACATGGCGATTTGTGTAAGCATTTAGAAATAGATTCAAGTACCGATCTCGATGATCGGTACTCGAATCTATTCCTAAATGATTACATAAATCGCCATGCACATACCGAATACTTAAAAATGATTGAAATCTATAGTCCTTTAGGCATATGGCATGTTTTTCTATATAGTATTAACACCAATATCTACCACTTACAGTCTATGAAGTACCGGCAATACGCGTAAATACCACCAAATCGACGTATACATTTACCAGTGTGATATTGGGACGAAATGGTTTTTCTATTGCAGATATAGAGGATCTTACATTAGTGCTCATGTTTTAGTGAATTTATTAAACAAGTTGGGGAAAAGAGATAAAATGCGAGGCTTGCTGAGCATTTTATCTCTTTTTCGCAATGAATTTAATAAATTCAATAATACAAGAGCACGAGATTTTAGATTCTATTTATCATATGACATTAAGATTACTTTCTCATTCCTGTGGTAAAAACATAATAATTTTGTCACTATGTACGCAACGTTGTTATGGACGTCATAACGTTTCCCGTAAATCTATAAACCACAAGTGGTTTATCGACTTTATTGCATGGCGTTATTTCACTCCCAGACGCGACGTCATATGATAAAAATAAGTATTGTCCAAAAAAACCCTGATTTGATTGCTATGCGAAATATTCTGCCTGATATTATTTGAATAAATAGATCAATTCGATACATTTTATTGTGCTATCCACGGTTTGGATGATATTTGTTTCTGTCTATGTGTATATGTCTTTTTCTGTGAATCTATTGACAAGGGCATTGTTCTCAACAGAGCTGTAACTGATCAGAATCAACACACAAGCATTACATTATATCTATAATATTATTAGAATGCTCAATACAACAATAACACAATGGCGGGTTATCTTGCATTCCTTTCGTTTGTTTATAGACCAATGGCGTTCAAGTATTAACAGATGTAAAAGGATTCTCTTGGGCGCAGCCATATTACAGAAGACAAGTTGATTGTCGTAAGTGTTTCCTACAATTAATTTAACCACCTTTTAAAAATGAAACTATTTTTCAAACATTCATGCAGACTTGTCTATCAGAACCAGGTGTCTAAGGCCTTAATCTTATTTTGTTTTCTTTAGGAAAAATTATATGAAATAAATAGGTGATACCTATCAAACGAGCTAGCCTCTTCAGCTTCTTGCGTGGTTGACTTTGGAGCAGTGGTTTAGAAGGAGATGTCATTTAAAGACGTTTCTTGTCTATAACTCTTGCAGCTCTTTTGTTTGGCAGAGCAAACCATTTGTACAATTTTGGTAGATGACATTATGTGGAACAATTCTGTGAAATCATTTTTAAATTGGATGGTCGGTTCAAGATGAGATGTTGTTAAAGATATTTCTAGTCTGGAACTCTGGCAGGCCTTTTGTTTAGTGGAGCAAAAGCATTTGTGCAATTTTAGTAAAGGAAATCATGAGGAACAATTATGAGAAATTATTTTGAATTTAGACCATCGGTTCAGAATGAGATATTGTTAATTTTAAAAGATATTTCTAATCTAGAGCTCTGGCACCCCTTTTGTTCAGCGGAGCAAAACCATTTGCGCAATTTTAGAAGATGAAATCATTTGGAACAATTATGTGAAACTGTTTGAATTGGAACAGTGGTTCTGGTGGAAATGTCATTTAAAGACATGTCTTAACTAGTGCTCTGGTGGCCTCTATATTTGGCCGAGTGGTACTATTTGTGCAATTTTGGTAGAAGCTGTGTATGTGAAATTATTGATTATTCTATTAAATTATTTTGAACTTGGACAAGTGGTTGAGGAGAAGATCTCATATCTAACGCTCTGGAGTCCTTGTTATTCAGTAGAGTGAAAGCATTAGTATAATTTTGGTTAGGGGCATTATGAGGAACAATTCTATGAAATTATTTGGATTCAGACAAGTGGTTCATGGTGAGATGACGTTTAAAGATATTTCTTATCCGAAGCTCTGGTGGCCCTTTTGTTCTATGCATCCAAATAATTTGTGCAATTTTTGTTCAGTACATCATTAGGAACAATTCTGTGAAATTGATTTGACATTTGACCGGTAGTTCAGAAAGAGATTTTGTTTAAAAGATTTCTTATCAAGAGCTCTGGCACCCCTTGTCTTCAGCGATGTAGAACTATTAATGCAACTCCCCTCTTATTCAGTCAATAAATTCACCAAATCAGTCCTGATCACCGGATTGAACCGAATTTGACCAGATTTGGCCCTAAATTAGTTATTTAGCTCACTTTTTTTATTATTATGTTTGTAAAGTATGTACAGGATTATATAAATGAAGTCTGGAACATCAGGTTGGGCATTTTAGGTCACAATGATCATTGATACAAGAAGCTGCTGTCTTGATTCGCGTCTAGTGTAACTGAACCTGGCTGAATCAGGTCTAAAATGGTCAAAAAGCTTACTTTTTATTATTATGTTTTTATTATCTTATCTCAACTATGCATAGAATCATAAAAATGAAGTCTGGACCCTAGGGTTTGACATTTTAGATCACAGTGACCTTGAAAAAAGAAGCATACGTCTTGTTTTGCATCTACTACCTGACCAAATCGTGCCCCAAAATAGTCAAATAACTCTATGATATTATTATCTTATTTTTGTCAGGTATGTTTTGAATTATATTTATTTTTTTTTAAAAAAAAGTCAGTTAAACAAAGAAATAGGCCAATTTCGGGCCCGGTCAGGTCAGATTTGGTCGGATCAGGTGATCAGGCCCAATTAAGTGAGCTTACCAACCAGTCTTATTTATTTTGATTGTCACAAATTCCCCACAGTCAGTATCAAATCCCCCATTTTTGTTCTAATTCCCTTGAGTCTTGATATTTGAATATTATCAATTGAAGATCAATTTGTTTAAAAAAGCAGATATATAACTCACCATTGGAAGTATACTTGGTGAATGCAACAGGGCTACTGAACAGGAAGATCAACTCGGCTAAGCCTTAGAGCAACATAAGTCACAACGCTTTAATGAAGCCTGTGCTCACTATTCAGCCAACCTGAGTAAAAGTCTTTGATAATGGTCCATTTACATATGGAACTCTTAATACGGCAGATGTCTCCTTGCATCTAGACAATGAATAGCGGATAAACTCGAATTTTGAAAAGACGAAAATTGTCATGGTAAATCTAACTAAACAATGACTGGCAAATAGCCATGTAACACATTGAGCCTCAGCTAAAAGAAACCATGAAACACGTTCATGGACTTAACAAGAAGCATCACCAGCAAACCGCAAATAATTTCTATATTTTAGATATTTATAATAAAGTGTAAATAAAACTCATTACATTCAATGTTTGGTCTGTTTAAGGAATCATAAATACATTAGGTCTCTTTCAAAGTTAACATGAAGCCTACTGGGCAGCTTAGCACAGTCGATAACGTGTCTGGCAACAGATGCGAGTCTGACTGCAGATCCAGGGTTTTCGAGTTCAATCCCACCCCGGTCCCATACTTTCCTGGAGATTGATTATGAAATAATTTCTACCATCATTCTCCTCCCTTCCGCTGAATCCTTCAAGAAGGGTTGTTGTCAGCTACAAGCGAAAGTATGTGCACGAAGTATTGGTTAGCTACTTGTCAAACTTGCCCAGGAAAAAGTGTGGTTAGGTGAACTGACCGTCCAGCCATGACCATAGCTGTTGACATGGGACGTAGAGCAACAAAACAAACAAAAAAAAAACGTGAAGCCACTTACTTTGCAAGAGACCCAAAGTATTCATGATTCCATGAACATTCCTAAAATTGAATTTCTTTCTTAAATATCCACTAAAGCTTCAGTTTAAGTTTGCATACAGGTCCATTAAAAAAGTTATTTCACTACGCAATATTTCAAAAGTTTTTTTACATTTTTTCAAAATACATAAATGGTCAAAGTTTTACCATACATGATATTAAATTATCATGCAATTTTGTTTCTATAAATCATATCAACGTATAATCAGACAACATTTGTATATGGATATTAAATACATTTCAATGAAAACACAATAACATGCTTAAAAACATTCCATTGAAAACACAATTATATACCTGTACGCCAACATCATAAAGTCAGTATTCGTTGCACCTCCATTTGCTTAGTAAGATCTGCAATTTCCCTTGGCATTGAATTGTTAAGTTCTTCCAGGACGTTTGGTGCTACACCTTACCACGCTTCACATACTCGCTTCTACATCTCTGCTTTTAAACACGGCAGTTGGTCACAAATAGCTTTCTTCATTAACTTCCAAACGTTCTCTATGGAATTCATTTCTGGCGAATATCCTGGTCATTTCAGAACGATTATTTCGTTACAATCTATGCATGTTCTAGTTCTTTTAGAGTTATATCATGAGGTCATAAAGATATCATGCATAAAGATATATCCATTCTGTGGGCACATGACGCATTCACATTAATCTGTATTTCACAGTCATAACAATAGACGCCATTGTCGTTTTTGGCGCAAACAGAACGTTAATATCAAACTAAGTCAATTCAGACTACTGTAAAATTGCCATCAAGTGTGCACATCTGGGGAGCCATTAGCAACAGAGACCAGTCTCTTCAGAGAAATGTGAATGGTAACATGGATAGTAGAAAATAACAAAGTGATATTAATCATGATAATGAAATGATATGTGAATGCGTTGTGTTCCTACAGAAGGGATATATTTTTATGCATGATATCGCGCCATGCCATAACTCTAAAAGTTCGAGAATATTCCTAGACTGTAAAGGAATACGCCTTCTGGAATGACCAGGGAATTTGCCGGACATGAATCTCATAGAAAACGTTTGGAATATAATGAAGATAGAGATTGGTAAACAAATGCCATGTAAACTAGAAGAGATGTGGAAGTGAGTATGTTAAGCGTGGTATAGTGTAACACTAAACGTTCTGGAAGAACTTTACTATTCATTGACGAAGAGAATTGCAGATCTTATTGAAGCAAACGGAGATGCAACGAAATACTGACTTTATGATGAGGGGTACAATGTTGTTGTGTTTTCATTGGAATGTATTTAAAGTAATGTTGTTGTGTTTTTCATTAAAATGTATCTGATATTTATATACAACTATTGTCTGATTATACGTTGATATGATTTATAGAAACAAAAAGGCATGAGAATTTAATAACATGCATGGTAAAACATAGACCATTAATGTTAGATAAAAATGTGAAAAAACTTTTGAAATATCGCGCAGTGAAATAACTTTTGTAATAGACCTGTATATGTAGTAGCTGTCCACGATGTATCAATAGCTCTCCAGTGACCTTACTATGAACTGCATTGCTACAAATGTATTATGTTAGCCCATCTAGTGTAGGCAGAAGAACATTTGTTGTAAAAGGTAGTGCAACATTATCGTTCCACTTATCAAGACAAAGTTTGCATATCTATAGATGAACTGCCACAATCATCATAATGTTGGGGATACACAGGTAACACTTAGATCCTCAGCAGCGATTTTTGGTATAACTTAGATGCTCTTACACAGGTATTGCAGCTGTAGACATGTGACATTATATTAAGAAAAAGTAAGTGACAATGATCAGGACATACCACAATCACACACTGCAGCCGACCTCTGGCAACGTGAGGATGAGCCACAGAATAAATGAAATATCAAGCCCTATTTAAATTGTTTTACTACAGGGTAATTTGTATAATGTTTTTTTCATTAGCTCATTTGATAATTTCCAATTATAGAAATCTCTGTTTACCAAATTGGAATGGTACATGTACCAGACCAAAGTCATACTATCCAGCCATTCTCTTGTAACAGACTTCATTATTGACGACTCTCCCTCCATATGCATTAAAATGGCTTCTTTTACGTGCATTTACTTTCTGAAAGAAAACGAAATCATTTTAAATACTATCTGTTACAGAGGGTTAATTATTTTGCTCATTTTCTAGCACCAGGTTATTATAGACCAGGTCAATTCTCAACGGCAATGCCTGGCTTTGTACCAGGCCAAACTCCTACAGCCCAGCCAGGCTTAGTATCTGGCCAAACTCCTACAGCCCAGCCAGGCTTTGTATCAGGAAACTTACAGCAAGCTAAGCGAACACGTACCTTTTTCCCAGAGACTTGGGTCTGGGACAGTGTTTTGTCAGGGTAAGAAATGTGTATCACGACGTAGAGAAGACAGCATGGTTAACTTTTTATCCAATGATATTTGATAATAGGAGTATAGAACACATGTGCTAAAATAATACCTAGTCTCCCAAAAGCATGCCTTGACAAGTAGTATTGTGCATCCTAATTCGATTGTAGTTGTAAATTAATCATACAGCTCCTATTATTGAGTAACAGATCAATCCAGATCACCAGATGGCATGGATATATAATATGATGTGTATAAAAATTGACATAGGGAATCTCAACAGATGAACATGCAACATAACACTTGACTTCCAAAAAGGCATATCTCGGGTTTTATTGTTCTTGTCACAAGAAATCCTGGTGTTGTTGCAGGTGAACAACAAAGTCACAGGCCAGCCTGCGCATCTGTAGAGTCTGACCCACCAGGCTTGGTGTGGGTGGTGGGCTCTGATATTGCATATATACGCAGGCTTGATCATACTCACTTACTATTTGGAACATTTTATTGGGGTTCAAATTTTTATTTTCAATAATTTTTGGGGTTTACAGAAAAAAATGAATACCTTTTTGGGTATGAAGATTTTGTGATCAATTTTTTTTTTTGGGGGGGGGGGGGGTGGGGGTCATAACTGGACTGGGTTCAGGGGTCATTTCTATGCGTTTTAGGTATTTCTTAAGGTCAACGTACAGAATAAGGATATATCAGGGAATCATAAACTTTTCAAATATTTTTTTCTAAAAGTTATCGCCAATATTTGATTTAAATTCTAAAATCCATACAGTAATTAAATCTCTCTTGCGCCAGAGACTTTTGGAACCAGATTTATGGCAACTTAGTGTATTAGTTATAGAAAATTGTTGACACTCATAATTTCTTAGCATAGTTATTAAAATTATTTCTCATTATACAATAAGAGAGTTTAACAATAATGTATTGTGGCAAACTGCTAGTTCTGTGGTCTTACCCGTCACGTTTGGCAACTTTTCTCTCCTCTTAATTGCATGCTGGCCGGTCAGACCTCAAACTCTATGACAGCTCCAACTTAAATACTTATCTATAGATCAGATGGTTGGGGCCTGATGCTGCGGCTGTTGTCAGACCCACCTGGGTCTAACTGTTGGATTTCCTTTGCTCTGGTATTGAGTTGTATGTACCGTTGAGTCCTTATCTTTGATTTATCTCCTTTTTTATCCTGACTTCTATGTACTAGGAAATGATTAATGAATAAGTTAGAAATTTTTCATGCAAACCAAACATCTATATGTCTTGATCTACATCAGAATTAAGTGTGAGGTTGGTACAGTGAAACTGGAAAACACTGTCAATCTTGGCTGGCAGGACAGTAAGCTGGTTTCAAATCCCAAAGACATTTTTCTTTCAGTCTTTATCATCCAGCTTTTTAGCTTGTATTGTTGTGTATTTTCATGTGGTTGTCCTTTTAGCGTTATTTTGCCTGTTTTTCTGGATCATTATATATAGGAGGGTCTGGATGGGGTATAATGATTAGTGAATAATGGCCCTTTTTTATAATAAATAGTGAAGAATGAGCAAAAAAATAATAAATAGTGAATAATGGTGGCCTTAAAATTAATGGATTATTCCATTTTTTAATGAATTGAAGATGAAAATAATGAATAGTGAATACTCAGATCCCCTTTCTTACTTTTAATGAATAATTGGTCTTATTTCAATTAATAACCCAAAATTTTAATGAGATGAATAATGGGCTAAATTTCAAATGAATAGTGAATACCAGACCCCCCATCCAGACCCTCATATAGCAGTTCTAAGGTGGAGGGTTAATTGTTACTATTGTGTCTTTCTAGTTATTACAGCGAAAATTTGAGTCATGTTCCATACTGTAAATTCAGACATTTTCGTGAGTGTTTCGTTTTCCAGAAACTTCGCATATACCAAGTATCCTCGTGAAGTGGCAAAATCACTCTGTTGTTTACTGATATATGTAAATCATGATCTCTTAGCGTTTTTTTTGTACCAAATAAGTCTTTAAACATTATTCGCGAAGGTTACATTTTGCCAAAATTTCCAATTTTTTTAGTATTTACTTATCTTTAATATGTATGAAGTGGACACTATCTTTATGTATCTATGTTCTTACTCTTCAAGCATATTGACTTTTTATGAAATAATTCAGTGCTTGAAAAGTCAATAAAGAAACATATGAGCCCATCAAACATTCAGATTAAACCAACAGTTAGTCATATCAGATTCAGCCCTCTGTTGTGGCCTAAACTCAAAGTGAAGATAGCTTTTCTATTTTTGTAGGTTATAAAATGTAGCTCAAGTGATCATATTTATCATAATATAAAACAGTTCACTAACACTATGTTAACCCAGATAAGCCTAGCGTCCTTTTTGCGGGACATATGCAAACAGTGCATACCCAGAATGCGGCGTCTCATCAGGGTCTCTACTGTTTGCTCACAGAGTATCTATTAAAAAGTGAATAAAATGAAAATTACAACCTAAACCCCTTAAAATGGCAATGGACTGGTCCAATTGATAAGAGCAGGAAATTCCATTTGGCATAAATAGGTTAAGATAAATCTTTACCATTTAATGAAGAGATATACATGCTCACATATTAGTCTGTTTTGATAAATTGTAGCACCAGGATATTATAGACCTGGATCTGGCATGTCTGGTGGCTTTCTACCTATGACATCGACTAGAATGCCCATGACAACTGTTCTGCCAGGATTTGTTCATGGGCAAACTCCAACTGCCCAACCAGGCTTACAACCAGGTCCAACGCCACCCTCTAATCTACAGAAAGCTAAGAGAACGCGTGATTTTTTCCCTGAAACATAGGTCTGGGACAAAGTTATGTCAGGGTAAGATGCATGCAGTGAATCTTCTCTCTAATGCTCTTGTTTTTTTTAAAAAAATGGGGGTTAGGGGTAGTAGAGTCACATAAAAGATAGTCTGTCAAACCATCAGGCACTTAGAAATCATTTCGTTACATGGCGGTCTGAAAAATATAAATATCTACAAGTATTTAAACGTTTCTTTCCATTTAAACACGAGTGTTGGTTAGACTTTAATTAAAGAAAAATTGTTGGCTCTAATATGTTTTCAGCGCAGTTTATTAAATATTTTTTATTATAAAAAGATTGGCTATAACATTAATGTATTACAACATATTGCATGCTTGGTGCTCAGCCCAATCACCATAGCCACTTTTGCTTTCCTCTTTAATTGCACGTCGGTGGGTCGGACCTCAGACTTTATGACGGTTCTGACTTAAAAACTTACCTATAGATGAGAGGGCTAGAATCTGATTTTTTTGTCCGGCCAATGGGGTTTAACTGTTGGATTAATTTTTACTCTGGTATCCAGTTGTATATATATACCGTTGAGTCTTTATCTTACTTTCATCTCCTTTTCATATCTCAATTTGTATGTACTAAAATATGATACAATGATAAATAAGGGATCTTTCATGCAAACCAAGCATCTATTTTTCATGATCCACAGCAGAAATAATGGAGAGGATGGTACCATCAACCATGCATAAACCCTCAATTCATTTTCGTGCTGACCTTTCCAAGGCGATGCTTCTTTTGCCGATCCTTTTTGTTATTGTGTTTTTGTGTGTCTGTCATATTTTTTGTCTGTCCTTTCAGCCTGGCGGTTGACTGCTAGCAAAAGAGCTGACCTTTTGGCTGTCTTGTATGTGATGTTTTTGTTTTCTTGTGTTTTGTTACTTTCCCCATATGATGTCCTGGGTCAGGTGTGGTATTTGATTGTACCAATTCCTGATCTTTGCCTCCTTTCTAACTTTAAAGTAACATTATTATACAATTTGTTTAAGTGCCTACAGATTACATACATATTTTCAGCTATATAGAAGACATGCAATAAACTGTTTAAGCAGAAACACCCATAATTAGTTTCAATTGATCAAATATCAATTTAAACATGATCAAATACGTTGTTACAATAATATATATGGGTTTTCCTCTGTCCACTGATATATTGATTCATCAGAGCTACTAGTAAATACAACGTTTCTTTGTAAATTCAACCCTTTTTAAGCTTTGAATTTCTTTCTAAGAGAGGAGAATGGGTTAGTCGTATTGCTGTCAATATAACAATTATTACTTGTCCTTGATCAGACTATTCCCACAGAAGCTTGACAGGGACTATTTTGTTGTTTGCAGTAGTAGTGTGGTTCTGACACACAAAAAGGTACTTTTTCAATAATGCAGCAACTAAATTTTTGATTTTACTATTTACTCCCATCCTGATTAACCAGCATTTATGCATTTTAGAAACACTGTTGAACTGCTCAGGATCGACAATGAATACCAAAAATCGAATGCTGCAGGCTTTACATTGGAAGGTTTAGTACATTAAGATAATCAGTATGACAGTGGTTAAAGTGAATGGATTACTGATTATGATTAGGTTATGCATTTTACACCAGCAAAAGGATCATTGACGGTTTGGGCCTTATACGCCTATTTTTCTGATTCCCAGAACGCTGCTTTTGGGCTTCTAGTGTGGTGCATGTAGTATCAGTGCAATAGGTAAATCTAATGGCAAGAGCCAGCTAGCAAAATATTTGCAAAATTCCTATGCATTCGAGAGTTATGGCGGGTAGAAAGGGGAGGGGGTCTGAAATTTCATGAAAATAAAAAGTGCTTTAAAAAGTGATTACTGCACGTTTTCTTGATTTATTTGGTAGGCATGGTGATATCTATTGAACATACCATACGCATAGTATTAACGAATCACGATAATTGATGAAATTGTTTTTAAAACAAAATATGTTTTGTAATAAAATGATTTTGGGGAGATAATTTAGAAGTTACCTGTACATTTTTGACTACATGTACCGTAAATAATACAAAACTGAAAGCTCAACAAAAGAAATAAATATTTTTGAAGGAATGAAAGTGTCCCATTCAGCATTGGAAAGTAAAACTGATTCAAACTAGATCCTTTGAATATTACTTTTGCTTTGTTTAAAGGGCATAGCATGTTGAATGTATTTAATGTGTCCGAATATTTATGGTATACATACGCATGTATATCCCTATATGACACAATATATTGAACACTAAAGTATTTACCTGCTATAACTCTTTGCATGCCAGTGGATAATTTTGTTGTCTACCAATAGCCTTTTGCAAACAGTTTGAACCAAGATGAAGACCAACAGAATGTCGGTCTTGATCTGGATCCACACTGTTTGACACTCTGACGGTGGTCCTGGGTTGTTTATTTTTAAAAACTTAATTTTAAAGAAAGTCAGCAGACGAAAATAAAAACATGAACAATTTCCAAGCATGCAAATATATAAGTACAGGACGTTTGCAAAATAATATGTCATTTAATAACAGTGAGATTTTTTCTTATGAAAAAATGCATAAAACCTTGCTAAATCTACTTTTAATCTTTAAGTGCTTTATATTAAACTAGCACAGAATACAAAGCAATTTAGGAGGCTGGGTCTAGAGAACTTAATTACTGTCATTAATTTCTAATTTGGTAAAAAAGGTATTTTATGGGCTTAGGCCCTGGGTTTTTGGGCTGCTGAACATCTTTCCCCCCCGTGTGCCAGCAAGCCACTTCCATACAATATGTAAAATATGGTAACACATATACATGCAAAAGCTTTTGCTGGCACACGGGGGGGAATGATATTTTAAAAATTGTTTTCCGATTTCTATATATCTTAATGTAAAACTGATTGTTCTACCCAAAATTTTACATCCTTAAATCATTTAATATTGAAAACGGATTTCATAGCCATAAAGTACGCAGGTCAGGGTAGCTTCAAGGTGAAGAAAGGGACGATTGACAAACTTTTATTTTTACTGAAAACCATAGGCATTTACCCATAGCAAGTGTCAATGATCCTTTACTAATCAACTGTATCATCTCACAAAGGTCTACATTATTGTAATTTACAAAATAAGTTCTACATATAGCGTTAATATACTCTAATAAAGGTATTTTATGTTGGCAACCCCTCCTACAGTTTTACGCTGATTCCTTTGATATTTTCCAGGTGTTTATGTCATGCTCAGACGATGTACAAATCGTTTGGATATAATAATCAGATAATCTTTTGTTCCTATTTAACAAGTTGAACTTAGTCATTTTTAAGGTCAGCGTGACAGGATTCAAGGTATTTTGTGCTTGCAGCTTCTGCTACAGTTTAACGCTGATTCCTTAAATACTTTACAGGTGTTTAGGTCATGGTTTGAAGATGTGCATGGTCTAAAGATATCGTTTGGATAAAATCCTCAGGTTATTTTTGTCACTTTTTTTTCACAAGTTGAACTTTTTTCCAGGCATTATTACATCCAAAGTGAATAGATAGTTACTACCTTGTACGTGCAACACCTACAATTTTGTGCCAATTCTTTTGAAACTTAACAGGTGCTTTTGTTATGGTAGGAATATGTTAATGTGGTTTTTATATACATGTACTCCTCAGATTAGTTATGTTACTTTTTCCAAAATGTGCGATTAGTCATTGTTCAGCTTTCAATGCTATCAATGTATTATCAGGGTCTATATATAAGTAGTACCTTGTGAGAGCTAATACTCCTGCAGTTTTATACAATTCTTTGCATTTGCATGTGCTTATGTCATGGCCTGAAGGTATGAATGTGCTTAGTATTTTTTCTGTCCTGTAAACATAAGTCAAATTAACTTATTTGTTTCATGTTAGCTCATAAATTCAAAAATAATCATTAGTGGCGGGGGACATAAAATTCTCTGAATTTGCATGTTGCAATTGTCATTGGATCCTTATATTAATAATGGCAATTGTAGTGCAGAAATTTTAACAGGTCCTTCCCTTTTACCAACTCGACCCAGCACAACAACATGCAATAATTGATATTCCCATAGCGCAGGCCTAGTCTGCTTTTCACCAGAACCCAGTACTCTGGTTTCAGTTCTTTGGTGCAGTCTTTGCTTCCAAAGGATACCTTTTTAAGAACATATTTGACTTCACTACAGTTTGTGACTGGGACTGTGTGGCGGCGGTAGAACGTCTCCCTGCCCTTCACTATAGTGTAGATTTTATTTTCTTGTCATTTGGGATCATGGGTTTCATTGTGGGACTTTGAAACTATTAGAGGGTCACTGATGACGCCTAAATGGCAGAAACTAGCTAGTCTGGCCCAGGAAATATGCACACTCTGGTTTCAGTTCTTTGGTGCAGTCTTTGCTTCCAAAGGATACCTTTTTCAGAACATATTCGGAAAGGACCAGAGTATGATGAAATCTCAACATCTTATCCAAATTGAATAGGATTCAGTCCAACTCAATGTCACATTATCACATCTGACGCCTTCTTAAAACCTTGAAAAACTTAAAAACTAGTATTACTCCTAAATAATTTTATTATTACAGTTAGAATTCCAACTCCAGGTGCAGGAATGACGTATGCTCCCGGAATGTACCCAACCTGGGTTCCTGGAATGGTACCGACTCCAGCCCCAGGTGGTGGTAATGGGACAAATACTAATAGTGATAAATTACAACAAGCATCAAAGACAAGAGAGAACTTCCCTGAGACATGGGTCTGGGAAACTATTATATCTGGGTTTGAAACTGGGAAGACATACCTTGTGCTTACCTTTGCTTTTTCCCACTTGTCATGTGTTCCCACTTGTCATGTGTTCTCTTAATTATTTAAAGGCATCAGGTATACGTAAATATAAAAGCAAAGCAATACACCTTTCCTGCACGCTACCTTCTATTAAATACTTGTATCCTTATAGTGCCATTACAGACCTGGGTTCCCGGAATAGTACCCACTTCAGCCCCAGGTGCGACCTATGCTCCAAATCATGTCCCAACTCCAGGCCCAGGTAGTACACATGCTCCTGAACAACTACAACAAACGTCAAGGACTAGAGCAAACTTTCCTGAAACGTGGATCTGGGAGGCTATTAAAACTGGGTACCATCTTGACAGTCATTTGCAGAGCTGCTCTTTGCTTTGTGTGTTGTGCGTTTCCTAAATTACTATCATCTTGCATAAATACTGAGTAAACGTGAAAACGCTACACTACAAAATTTTATTTTCTTGACAAAGTATTGGACAAACAGTTAATTATGTTTCCCAGACATCCAGCAAATGATTAGTCAAAACTCTATCAACGTGTCTCTTTTGGTGTCCGAATTATGTTCCAGCTTTTGGTTTTAAGCTTTATTTATCAGATTTTGCAAATGGGCAGAAAAGGATCGTTTCGCTTATCGAAAATTGTCACACCAATGTTGAACATAAGAAAACTGACTTATCACTTGAAACAAGCTTATAAATCAATTTTTAATTTATCAGTTTAGTAAATTGTATCTCTTTGACAGAAACAAAAGGGGAATATTTAAAATGTTTGGTGTTAATTGCTTTTTTTTGTTTACTGTCGTGAGTTGGCGCTCCAGGTACTATTAGTTTAACAGGTAACCAGGCCCAGGGTGACTGCAGTAAACAATACACTTACAGTACTCTTCGATTTATCAATATAGTTGATAATGTTCTTTTGCCAACTCGGTCAGGTCTGTCAGCTCATTCTTACTAATTTTCGACTAGGAATTTCTTCACACTAAGATGCAACAACACAATAATATCGTAAGGAAGAAGCTTGTCAATTTCAAAGTTGATTTTCTAAACGATCAAACTATATTTGAGCCAGTGCATGTGATTTCCAACAATTTGACATTTTGACAAGTGTAGACTCAGATGAGCCTGTGCAGCCTCCTTTTAAGCTTAGACACTCCAAATGACGCTCGGTCAGTAGCTTAACAATCATAGAATACTCAAACGACTAGCAAAGGCTCTGATCAGACTGCGCGTATGCGCAGGCTGGTCTGAGGCTTTGCTGGTCGCACATACCAAAATGTTGGAAATCTCATGCACTGGCTCATTTGTGATAAGTCATTGACATTATTTGGTTCTCGCATGTCCAGCAGTCGGACAAGGTTGGCATTTGATTTCTGAAGGCCAAATTATGTGAGATTTTTGTTCAAATTGCACATATAAAAATTGGACCCATGTCACATGTTAACGGCGTTCTTGTCTCCCATTGTGACAATGGCTGTAAAAAGTATACAGTTATGCACAACGGAGTCTTTATACATTCTGAAACACTTTTATTTGCTTGACTGACTCGTTTAGTATTGTAGATAAATGGCAAACAATCCAGATGTAGCTTTGCACTTCTGTTCTGTAAATTTTAGTATACCTATCAACCATTGTGTTTTCATATACTTGTCTTTGTATTTATCACTCCCATCTGCACTCCTGTTATGATCTATGCTTTTGGAGCTCTAATTAGAGGTGGCTTCCCTGATAGTGGTATCATACTCACTTACTTTTTCATGACTACCTCTGAAAACGAAAAGGTTACACCACAACTACAGCAAGCTATAGAGTAAAAAAAGTTAATTACCCTAAGCCATGGACATGGGGTTAGAGACGGTAATGTCTTTCTGTAACGTCTTAGTAAATACTTACGATGTGTTTGTTATGTGCACTGTTATTGATGATATTGAGACTGTGTAGGATTATCCTGTAATTCGGATTTAGAAACCAAAGATCTGATATCCCTATCTACAGGGTTCCCGCGAGCTCTGGAAATCATGGAAAACCTGTCAAATCACAAACAATTTCCATGCATGGAAAACTCGTGGAATTTGGAACAAAAGCTGAATAATCATGGAAAAATTATAAAATTGTGTTAAATAATTTGACAAAACTATCGGTAGCCAGAAAGCTAGCTGTCAGACACACAAAACGTGTTTGTTTGTCAGCTAGTTTTCTGGCTACTTGTGGTTACAAGTTTTAATCATTTCAAAATGCATGCATAGTCTACAAGCATGCTTATTTAAATACATTATTGTTTCTGCATTTATGCTCTGCATGGTGAAGATGCCGCTTAAGGGAGTGGTTGGAGGCCATGCATGAACGGGTCAAGGAAATTATGTTGTTGATGATGGATAATCATGGTAAAATTATGGAATTGTGTTTTTGAATTTCTGTGGAAACCCTGTATCTAAAACGTGTTTTACAGTGCAAGGTTTAACCCTTAGTGTACCTTAAAGCCCTAAATGGGTACTTTGGCAAAACCAGCAAAGATCAGAAAAAAAATGCAGCATTATAATGCATTTCATCAGGGTCTGCACTGTTTGCTAAGATTAAAACATTTTTCAGGGGCAGAAATACAGCATAATTGACAAACGTCTATCTATGACCCCTTTAAATACAAAATGGGCAATGCCATACTTATTGTATCAATATGTATTGGAAAAGCTATCAGAATACAACCGGTTTGATTCTAACATCAGCTCCAGGTATAACCTAAGCCCCTCACAAGATCCTAGCTCCACCCAAGGTATTATTTATGCCCCAACACATTTACCTGATGGAAGTTTGACTGGAAGTGAGCACAACTACAACAATCGTCAACGAAAACAGAACGCTTCTCTGATCCTTGAGCTTGGGAGACTTTAGTTACTCCCAGTGGATATGACTAGTAGGAGTCATTTGACACCTTTCATTTGCTTTGCATGAGTTCTGTTGTCACTTAATTAAAGCATCTAGAGTAAGTTTTAACTAAAACAACGCAGCATACCTTTCTCTTCCACCAGCACTCATCCCCTATCAACTGCTTGTATTTTACAGTGCCAGTCCCGACTCCAGCCCCTGGTATGACATATGCTCCCGGTGCTATCGGTGGAGGAGGTTTTGCAGGAACGGGTACTGGGACAAATACTGATAGTGGAAAGGTTACACCTCAGCAACTACAGCAAGCTTCTAGAACACGAACAAATTTCCCTGAAACATGGGTCTGGGAGACTTTATTATCTGGGTATACCATTTCAAGACTTGCTTCCTAAGTATTGAACCCATAATTGACTGTTAGCACTACCTGTATTTTGGAATAACCAGCTCTTGAGGGTATTTGCCCGATAATATAACCCTTCACTTCATAAATATCTATGCTAGGTTTCATCCACTATGAATGATTATATATTAAATGAACTTTCATGTTGGTGCGTAGAACAAAGAAATTACCTGTCCAGTCCACTTGTGTAGGGTCAGCTACTTGTGTGGGATTAGATATATTATATTTTAAAAAGCAAACAGAGTAGACCCTGATCAGGCAGCTCTTGCAAAATCTACATTATCTGGGTTTTCAAAAGCGTTTAAAGGCGCTTCTATGAAGTCAAGGGTTAACCTTGTATTCTCCATCAAAATAATATTTAAAATATAGCTGTGTAGGACATTTATCAAGCTCTGCATGTAGTGGCGGACTTATTTTGAGATACACGACTTGCTCAAGTACCATATCAGAATATTCACTTATATAAGGATAACTATTAGCATAACCTACCACATGAAGCCACTATTACAACAGACAACAATTACATATTTTGTTGTTTTGTGGACACAAGCCTTATCATTTCAAGTATATCGTCTTCTAATAATTCCCCATTGCATATTAATATATATATTTGGATCCCTCAACTGTAAAAAAATGCAAATGTGATCTAGTACAAACCGTATTGGGTGCTTAACGTTTTGAGCTTACCATATTCCCTTCCTGCTTTATTGTTGCATGTGAGCTATAACCTTAGAAAAGTAGTTAGATCCTTATGAGCGTTAAATCATTGTCCATGGTAATTGCACTGCTGTTTGTTAATTCTTAGATTATCAGATGAAGAGAAGAAAAATGTACTGTGAAATTGTTGACAAACATGTACATGTGTACCTCGCAGCTCCTGAAAGGGCTTTTTTATATCTTGTGACTCATGGTTTATTACAACACCTACCCTAAGCACCACACCTGACCCGCGATACCAATGGGAAAGTGACAACTTCACAATTAGACATCACAAACGAGAGCAAAGCGGTCAGCCCTTTCCCAGCAGGTGACCACAATGCATCAAAAAGCAGATGTGAATGAAAGCATAACAAAACAAGACAGAAATAACATAAATGATCCAAAAAAGAAGCCGCTTTGGAACGCTCAGTTAAATACTGTACTGGAGGACTTAAACCTGTTTAACGGTGCACCAACCTCACCCTTGGTTCAGATGTGAATCAAGACACATAGATGTTTGGTTTGCATGAAAGACCCCAAACTGATCAAAGCATCATCTCCTAGAACATATAAATCTATTACTTTTCCTATTACCGGCTCGAACATTGATCCTGCGATAACCCCTGTCCCAGGAACGTCGTTGCCTGGCGGTGGTAGTAATAGTGAGAAATTTTATTTACCATTACAGCAAACCCTTTTAAGAACATATTACCTCTAAAGCAATCGCTAATTGATTGGAGACGTGTGTCTTGGAAACTATACAAACTGGGTTTGAAGTGTACTATTCATCGCACGGTGATTTCGCTTGTTTAAAGAGACTAAGTTTGCAACTATGAACATTTTTCGAAAAATTTTCTTTTCTTTATAAATCATTTGTAAAAGCATTATTAAGGTAAGTTTTCACTATAAATCTGTTCACTATAGCTGAAAACTGCATGGAAAGATGAATTATCTTGTTAAAACAGGTGTGTTTTCTCTTGTCGGTAATTATATGCGTCCCTCCAATAATTATAGACAGTCAATTTTAATATAAATGCTGTTGTTTTGATACTGATAATCTGTTAAGATTTACGAAATTGGTAAAATGTATACCTGAATTTTAGTTTTTTTTACTGTGTTCTTGAAAAATAGAAACATTATTTCAAAAATTGAAAGATCTAAAGTTACAGACTATGCAGCTTTAAAATTCTAATCATTGTAAACATTGCTATGTTATATCTCCTAACCATTGTATAGGTCAGTTTCTGATTCTGTTACTTGGGGGACCAGTACCTGGACTCATCCAATATTTGGAATTTTGTGTGTTCTGTTTATCTCTTGAGATCAGAGATGAGCAAAAAATATCTTGGTCTCCTTTCTAGTCCATAGCATTCAGTCATTTACGCATTTCCAAGTTTTTTTCTCTTAAAACGGGTTGCTATTGTGTGGCTGACACAATAATTATTGTAATTTAAAACATTTCTTCATATCTTACAATCGCTCTGGATTGATAAAAAAATCTTCTTAACTAACATTAATTCTTGATAACATTCAAAAATTCTGAATAATTTACAATAACTCTTAATAGCTGTAATTCTGATTGAATTTTGATATACCTTGATCAATTATATTTGGAATGTCCCTTTTTCTAAGGTTTGTAGGGTAAGGGAGGGGGGACTTAAGCATATTTTACTGGCTAAATATTTGTCCTGGAATCATATATAATGCTTAGCTTATATGAATGCTTCCTGACTTATGCATCAGATGGAAGCAAACACATCAAATTAGCTTACTGTGACAAAACAAATAAACAGGATTTAAACTCATATTATCATGCTCATACTTGTTATAAAGCTAACATTTGTAGGTAGAGTTACATTTATTAGCCTGATAAATTCAACATCCCAGAATTTGAAAGCAAGAATAGTTTTATCATTTATCATTTCAATTATTACAAGCACTTGAAATATCATGTTCAGTTGAGATAAGCATGAAAAAGAGTTTTATCTGGGCCAGGTTGGTAATTTAATCTAAGGCAATTAAAGAGGAAACAATAGCTATAAACCTTGATTTGAGTTATTAACCAGGCATGCATCTGTCATATAATATCCATGTTATATCCCATTCTTTTCATATAGGATCTTACATGAGTACTCATGTTTTATTTAAATTATTAAAGGAGTTTGGGAAAAGCATTAAAATACGAGCCTTGCCCAGCATTTTATCGCTTTTCGCAACGAGTTTGGTGAATTCAATAATACAGAAGCACGGATGTGGGATTCTATTTATCACATGACATTAAAATCATTTGAATTCGTACTTTTGGCGAGAAAAACGTTAGGGTTTTACCATATGCGTGCCGTGAAAAGCCTCATTTCAACAAACCACTAGTGGTTTATCGATTTTATTGCTTGGCGTTATTTCACTCCAAGACGCGACGTGTCTTATTTGATAAATGTCATATGTAACTTATGTTATATTTAATAAAAATTTGTCTTTTTAAAACTTACAAAGAAAAGAAGGTTTTACAATGATTCTTTTTAATTCATAATTAAAGTTAACCATGCTGATGCTTTAAACTACGCTTAGCCAACTGAGTAATGAATACACCGTCAAGGTATATGATAGGAAAATATGTGACTGTACAATGTGATATTTATTTTTTATCATTCAAAGAAATGATAATGGTACTTTAAAGAGGTACCTACAAAATAGTATTTGATTGGAAGATTGATTGTACTTAGAAAAACCCATCAATACACAGAGGGTTAATGTTGTTACTCAATACCAGGCCTCCAGATAAGAGTGCGTTTTGGAAAATTAGTTTTTTCATTTCTCATCCAAAACATATGTTGTGGGTACTCAAAAGAAACGTCTCAATGAGACGGTTCTTTTGAGCACACATTTTGAGCACACAAAACACATGTTTGAATAAATGGGTAAGAAAATAATTCAAATTTTACGCAAATAAAATTTCCTTATCTGGACCTATGCTGAATACGTCTTCTTGTTTTCTATTTTTACAGAATTATAATTATTCTCGTATCCATAATTCAGTCGCCATATACGCTTACATGATTAACATGTTTAGTTTTATTTTTACAGCCAGGCCTGGATGGAAACAATCCAGGACAACACTTCAAAAAAGACTATTATTTCACTAAGAAAAATCCTGTTCCATAATATTCTTACCGCCACCCCCTCATAAGCATCGAACGGTCGCTCCCTTATTAATAATGGCATGACATTCCACTAGACCACTATTCCTATTGAAATAAAGGCTTAGTATAAAACTGAGGTTCCAAAATTAGCTACGTTTAAAAAATGAGTTCTTTTTCTGCATGCAATCAGCAAAGCAACAAATCAGACTGTGCAGAATCAAATAAGAAAAATGCTGCCAAAATGGATCACAAATGAGTGTCAATACATTATTGAATTGATTAAATGAGTTGAGGAAGAAAGATAAAATATGAGGTTCTGTGGGACATTTTATCACATTTTCGCAACAAATACAATCAATTCAATAAAAATAGCACACATGTTGGTTTTTATTAATTGTACGACACTAAGTAAGTAATGGTGCAAAGATCAGGAATCGATACAATCAAGTACCACACCTGACCCAGGATACCAATGGGAAAGTGACAAACTCACAGAAGACACCACAAACGAGAGCCAAGAGGTCAGTCCTTTCCCAGCAGGTGACCACAAAGCACATATAAACTAAAACTACTTTAAAAGAGCTACATGCATTAAGAGGCTAGTTTGGCCCCCCTATGAGGCCAAAAATGAAATTCGCTTTTCACCACATTCTTCTTGTTCGTTTATTAGAACAATGACCAAAGTGTATAAGTCTGATATTAGTTTGACTTTTGCCGTTGCTATGGTAACAAAAATGGCCGCCAAGATAGACTGAATCTAGGAAACTGACCATTTTGGAGCAGATTTGAAACGTTTGACAGAGCAATTGACAGAGAGCTCAAGCAAGTACCAAAAAGATATTTTAACAGATGTTTAGAATTATCATGACACACAACATATTAAAATGATTTTTGGTATTTAGCTGTGCTGATATCTAATTCTTAAAGATTCGGTCTCTAAAAGCCTAAAATTTGGTCAAAAATGGCAATTTCACTATTTTATACCTATTTTGTCGGCCATATTTGTCACCATAGCAACGGTAAAATTGAAATAAATGCCGAAATTTTACACTTCAGTCATTCTTATAATAAACAAATCTAAAGAAATTTGTGAAAAGCAAATTTCAGTTTTTTGCTCCAGAGGGGGCCAAATTAGCCCCTAAATGCACGTACACCTTTCGTTTTGGGCGTTTATAGTAAATGTGAATGCATATCGTTATTACACTTTAGAGCGCAACGTTATATGATAAATACATAAATGTGAGAAATTTTATTAAGAAAGGATAGCTGAGCATCAAATTTGAATTTAACTTTGCTGCAAACACGCACAAAAGCCCCATGTGCTGTGACTCATATGGAAAAACCAACTATTATTTGAACTGTAATGCTCACAGATTTACCAATTACAAAAGAAAATAATACCAGAAAATAACGCAATCATTGATCCCAGACGAAGCTTTGGCACCAAGAGTAAGGTGTACACAAATATAAATAGACTTATAAGACATTTATGCAAACAAAATGTTAACATTAAAGCAATAAACTTACTCTTTCTTCGCAAGATTCTAGTCAAAAGTATTTTTATTGTTGGACATGCGTAATATATTTGGATATTTGTTGGCCAAAGAGCACATCTTTAATTCACTACTATACAATTTTTGACTTTTGCTGAGGTAGACAGGGAGTGTTATTGAATAGTAAATGTAATATTGACCGGCGCAGAGCGGAAGTAAATATGATTAAACTTACTGTTCATCAACGCTCCATGTCTATGGAAACATAAGTCAACAATTGTTTTATTATCTAATATATGAATGTTATGCATTTACTGCCATTTTGGACCATTAACGCCATTGAGATTATGAATGGATCATGCAAAATAGCTTGACGTTCTGATGATATTTTCATAAGCCATGCAACATTACCTTGTGCCCTTTGCTTTGCAACGTCACGTCGGGCAAATATGTAGCATATAGTTATATCAGCGCCAGTGGATATGCATCCGAGCCAATCAGAAGATGTTTATTTATAGATTATATAGTATTGAATATATGTAGCGCCATGAACAGAAACACAGTAAAATTATAGATTTTGGTGTTTTATTTACATCAGGTTTTAAGTAAGCAAATTGAAAGCCATAGTAATGGCTATTAAACATATATATGTTTTATTAAAAGAAACAGGATTTTGTGTGTAATAATTGTTTATGGATTGGCAAAATTGGTGTTATTTTACTGTCTCTAAATTGCACCTGAGAAACTTTATGTTGACATCTCTGACTCCATTTGTGTGCCTGAACAAAATATAATTAATCCAATTTCAGTCTAAATCAAAATTTGAATTGAATGGCACAGTAATACAATATAAACATTGCAAAATGAAACATAAAAAGAGACTGAGCCACTAGTTTGAAACTACAAATGATTATTTGAATATAACAAAAAGCTTTTCATGATTCATATATTGTTGATTTGCTAAATAAATAAATGTGATGTATGATATGAGTCCCATCCGTGTGATATGTGTGATTTGTTTATGTATTTCTACCCACACTTAATTGTCATTACGATATTGTAGGGCTGATGGATCAGCTGCATTTACTGCAGAGGCTCCAGACACTATAACATCATGGGTAGCCACCGCATTTTCTGTTAATCCATCTTCTGGTCTGGGTATAGCTGACTCACCTGCCACGGTATGTATTGCATGATCAACTGTTTATTGTGAGTAGAACTTCTTTGAAGTAATAGTTGTATCATCTCATTTAATGCCTGATTTGGTAAAATTATGATTAATTTTAGTTGAATGATACGTATTTTACAAAAGTTAATAGCATGAACAATCACAAGACTCAATAGAGTCTACTGCTACAAAGGTAGGTCTTGATTATTTGCTGACTGGAATGTTTTGAAGATAGAATACTATTTCATTTCATAGTTTGAAAATTCAGAAAAGGTTTGAATGATAAGGTGTGCACTGAAGAGTATTTAGCCTCCCTTTTAATAAAGACAAAAGAGATTAATTCAGCAAAATTTCATCTTTTCTGATTTTAATTAAAATGCATTTACATCAATTGTGGCAGATATATATAGTTTTAAGTTTTTATTATCAGAATTTCATTATAACAAAAACATACACTATTTTGCTTTTTTCGTTTCAGTTTAAGACATTTAGACCATTCTTTGTTAGTCTAAATCTACCTTACTCAGTTATACGTGGTGAGGAGGTCGTCCTACAAGGAAATATATTCAACTATATGGGTCAAGACGTAGATGTGAGTTATTGATTTGTTTTTGCGAAATATGTAGCTGTAAATGGGAACATGTATAAAGTTTTATATCTTTTGAAAAAATATTTTTATGAGATACATTGTAGCAAAAATACTATGAGGATTAGCAGAAATGTGTGTTACCTTGTAAGTTTGTCTCTCAGATATTCTGACTTTATTTCTTGTTGCGCAATTATCAATTAATGACAAAATATATTAACAAAGTATTTATTATTATTGCATTGATATGAACATTTGCTGTTAAAATATGGTTAATTAACTTTCAAAAAGATAGGAGCAGTTCACTGGAATCATCAATGATATATCAAAAACAAACCAAAAGCATTGTCTAGTACATGAGATCACATACTTATCACATGGGCAAGCAGCGAAGGCTAAGACAAAACTGTATATCAGATGAGGCTCAGCTGAGTATTCATTGGTCATAAACACAATCCTGTTGAAGTAGTTAAAGGCTAAGACTAAAGTCACACTCCCACCAGATAGCCTTTAAAGACTAACAATATACATGTAAGATAAGCACCATCGTGCGCAGATCCAGAAAGTTTCATCAGTTGGGGTCCATCTCTGACAATGCTTTACTTACTCATCATTTCTTATACAGGGGGTCCAATTACATCTCTAGGAGGTGTGTGCTAAAAAGAAACAACAAAAAAAACACTAAAAACGGACCATCATTGACCCGCCAGTGAACCACTATTTAAATGGTGTTTAGCTGGGGTAGATGATGACCCAACATTGAATTCTGGCTCCATAGCTTTGTAATTTTTCAAGAGCCCAGACTAGTATTTTTAAGGAGACCTATGGCTTTGAAATTTTCCAATGAGGGGACACTGACCCCAAGTCCCTCCCCCCTCTGGTTCCGTGCTTGAGCTATCACATATATTTTATATAACAGGTTGTTGTTACTCTGGAGAGATCAAATGATTTCAGAGTCATACAAGTGGATCAAACAGGCAACCACAATTATGTCAGCCAAGATATAGTGAAAAGACTGAAGGTAAATATTGTTAACATATTGAGTTTAAGATATTGTTGAATTATGGAAGGTAAATATTTTTTATATAGAATGTAAGATACTAAAACATGTCAAAATGAGGTACTGTTAAAAGATTGAAAGTTAAATCTTGATTGTAAGGTATAGTTTAAAGATTAAATGTAAACACAACTTATTTTTACTCCTGTTCCTAACAATCCTATAATGCAAGAACACGACAATCAAAGCAGCCATCTCTCTTTTCCTTAATGATATGATTAATACACTAGAAAGGACAATTAGAGCTACATGACTTAACCAGCACTAATCATGAAACCCATACATGTAATAGTACCAACAACAAACAAAGAACCAGCTACAGCAGAATCACATCCCCAAAATAGATAGCAGTCACAATTACTTTGGCAATTGTTCAGATTTTTTAATCCATTTATGCCTTGTGGAATTTCCAATTTTTATCAATTTGACGAATAACTTTCAGATTTAAGGGTTGTTATGTCATGATTTACAAGTGCACTCAAATTTGCAGGTGGGTATCACTATAATGTGTGCCACACCAAGAGAGATTCCTAAAAATGATTTCAACAAAGAAATTGTTTTCCAGTCACCACCATGACTTTATAGATTGCCTATGAACTTGATAATAGTACATGTCTTTTTAAGCTGTAACTATGTTTACATTGTATTTCAGATTAGCGCTGGGAAAGCTGAGTCCATCTTTATTCCAATCGTTGCCTCTATTGTTGGGACTATGGATATAATTGTGAAGGCCCAAAGCACACTTGCGGCAGATAGAGTCAAACGTCAGCTCATTGTTGAGGTAGTTATTATTTTGTAATTCTGTCATTTGACAAACAAGGCTTGGCTGGTCGCACATACCACATTGTTGGAAATGTTATGTCGCGGATCAGATGCTCTCTGTTTTGCTGCTTTTAGAAGACAATATAAATAAAGCAACACGGGGAAGGCAAAGGTCATAAATCGATACAAACAAGTACTATACCTGACACAGAACACAATTGAAACAGTGACACAACCATACAAGAGAACCAAGAGGTTACCCTTTCCCAGCAGGCGATCACAAGGCTGCAAGGAACAGACAAGACAGCATAACAAAGACAATTTGAAACATGAATAACAAAAAGGATCCACAAAAAGCACTGCCTTGGAACGGTCAGACGAAATAAATCACTGGAGGGCTTAAACTTAACTGTAACAACCTCATCCTTAGTTCTGATGTGAAGCTTGTTTGAAAATGACAAAAAGTACTGCATAATAAAGCAAGGTCCAAACACATAAAACACAAACAATGGGAGAAAGTAAACAGTTAATAAACAACAGCAGAAGTCATGAAAAATAGAAAATGAGACATATGAGTTAAAGGTATATGGTATTAAAATTTTAGTTGCCAGAGCTCAGTAGTCACAAATAGCTAAAACAACAAAATGATCACACTGTATTGACTTCATGTAGCAAAATGCTGGATAAAAAGACAAGGCTACTGCAAATATTACACAGGCATCTGTAGAGTATTATAACATTGTATATAGTAAAGCGCATCAGAAAAAAAGCTCATATTTATTTGTCTAGGCTGAAGGCTCACCTATGCACTTCAATTTCCCAATGATTCTTACTGCCAATTCCCATGCAGACGTTGATCTCGCCTTCCCAGATAATGTTGTAGCTGACTCCCAGAAGATTCATGTCTCAGCTATTGGTATGTATTAGCACTATTTCTTTAGTTTGGTACTGAGGAGAGAAATCAAGAGCTACATGTTTTCATTTGTGCACAGAGAAGATTGTAATCAGTCTGTGCAGTCTAATCAGTGTCATATTTTCCCCATGAAGAAACATTGGACCCTTGGCTACCCGTAGAGCGCCCACTGAAGACTCTGATCAGACTATTGGAAAGGGCAGGCTGGTATGGGTCTTTGACAAGTGCACATGTTAGCTTGTTTCTTTTGCAGACCCTGGTTTATATCATTTATTGCCACTATATCTTGCATAGTGTGTGTTATATTATAATATTAAACAATAGATATTTATTCTGGTTTCCGACATAAAATACCAGTCATCCATACCCTCCAACATTAGATCGTTTCTTAAAGACTAAAGTATCAATTCTGTTTATATTTTATGTGGTTCATTGTTTGTTCAGGAACAAAATTTTATGCTTCATTCAGCTTTAAATGTTGTTGTCATAGCTACTTAAATTGTGCATTGATTTATATTGGAGACCACATTTTGTATTTTAATATACTCTTATGAAATAAAAACACATTTTTGCAAGATCACGAAAAGCAGATAACTCTAGCGCTTCTTTCTCTCTTAAGTGGTGAAACGTATTTTAAATAGACTGACAATGGGTGAATGTTGTCAAAAAATACTATATCATCTGAAAGAGTTTTTTTTTTTCTAAAACTCATATCATATAGCAAAATGATAAACTTCTGTGGCATTTTGCGTCTAGGTAAGCTCATTTTATCTGCTTAGAACTTGCAAGCAAATTTATGAAAAAACTATTCGTCCAGAGAAAAGGTTAGAATATAATATCTTGCAGCAGTCAGTAGAAATTATCTTAAAAACTTGTCAATTATATTTAGTATATAACATATTTATTTTGACATCAGCATTATTATTTCATTACCAGGGGTTAAGTATTGTGAAAATGTTTACGTATGTCATTTATTCCTTCAGAACACTGATGTTAATCTTAACCCATTTAAGCAAAGTCCTTTTTATGGGGTAACAGCAAACAGTGTAGAAACAGATCAGATGCCACTGAACATGGCGTCAGCTTAGTTTCTGCACCCTTTGCTTACAGAGTGTACTTTTAAAATTTAAATGAAATTGAAACTTACTACCCAACAATTCTTAAATTAGAAAGGGATTTGTCCAATTGACAAGGGCGGTAAATTTCTTTAGGCATAAATGGGTTAAATAATTGTACCTACAGGTGATTTAATGGGTCCTGTTGCGAAGAATCTTGACAACCTACTGCGACTTCCTACTGGCTGTGGTGAACAAACAATGACCAGTTTTGCTCCAGATGTTTTCGTGTATAATTATCTTGAGAATACCAACCAACTCACAACAGAAGTCAAAGAAAAGGCTCTTATGTATATGCAGAAAGGTATCCCTTTTATTAACATATATGCGTACAGATATACTTTTTATTTGTGTTGACGCCTTACATTCCAGTCAATAATTGTTCAGTCAGGTCATGAAATTTCCAATGCTGAATCAGTACTAAGCATACATATAGGATCAAGGTTCCTCTTCAAGAACACAACACAGTGCCACCAGTAAGGCTTTATTAGAAACCCCTTGTACTCAAGTCTAACCCTGTACAACTGAGCAATTGTGGTCCTCTATGTATATACTTTGTGACACACAACCCTGCTATAATGGGATCAAACATGATTGTACATGCTTTAACGTTTGCCAGGTTCTGAGGGAGGTGTCGAGACCTGGCACAAATTAATAATTGAATTAAAAATAATGTTTGTTTGCTATTTTGGCATGAGAATGTGTAATATTTGCTTATGACTACTGACTACATGGGAGTGTGTGGTTCACAAGTTACTTTTGTCTCAATATTTGGTAAGGATACCTGTGACCTTCATTTGTAAATGAAGGTCTTGGATCTGTACCAGCTATTTAATAACTGACAGACCTAACAATTTAAGCAATATCGCGTGTTACTGTAAAACCACCATCACCTTATATCATGTATTTGATGTTGCATCCTCTTGGGCATTTCTTCAATAGCGCACAATTTACAAACATGTTTTAAAAGGCAACTTTAGGATAGTACAGCACCATAAAACGTAGGGGTGTCAAACAGTGTGGATACAGATCAGGGCCGACGCTCTGTCAGACCTGGTGTGAATCCGGACTGCTTGTATGTTAATTCACTGAACATATCAGAAGAAATGCTAGAACCCACAGGAAAATTTTTGTTGTTTTCACTACATTAAAATATATGTAAATGTGTAGGCTATAAACATTGTTATATGTTTAATGCTGAATAAATATGTTGTATTGTATTGTACTGTATATAATAATTGAGACACAACGTGAGATTTCCAACAATATGGTATGTGGAACCAGCAAAGTATTAGACCAGCCTGTGCATATGCGCAGTATGATCAGAGCCTTTGCTAATCGCTTGAATATCATACGACTGTTAAGCTACTGACCGAACGGCATTCAGAGTTTCAAAGCTAAACAGGGGGCTGCACAGGCTCGTCTGAGTCTATTCATGTTAAAATGCCACATTGTCAGAAATCATATGCTGCAGCTCAATTCTATTGTAAACAAAATAAGGCACTTTATTTTTAAGGCTTCACAGTCAACACATTGTAGGTCGTTTTTGTTAATGTCAGGGTTCAATGACTGTGCCATATGTAAGATTAATTAGCATGTAAGTGTATGTACAAAGTGGCCTTGGGTGGTTCTCTTGAACGTCCTGAAAAATAGTAAGTGAGCATGATCGGGACATACTACAATCACAAACCGCAGACATTCCCATGGCACAACGAGGAAGAGCCACTCAACCATCACGAGACACCAGGAAGACAAATTAAGCAGAGAAACCAGCTCTCTCTTCCCCATCAAGATGATTGCAATACTAGAATGGATATAAAGTAACGTACAACAAAACATAGAACAATTACAGACTCCCACAATGGGAGTAACAATAAACAAAAAGTCAACAACAACAGAACCACCACCTTAGAACGGACAGCAGCCTAAGCCACCAGGGGAAATTGTTTTATAACAGCATGTGACGTTTTGTAACAACATGTGACGTTTTGTAACAGCATGTGGATGTTTTCTGCTCATTTAAACTTTACTGCTATAAAGTGTGTAAATGCTATAATTACATAAAGATCTTTATGCAATTATAACATTTACACACTTGTAAAATACTTGCATATGCGTCACATGTTACACTAAAGCTATGACTGATGCCATTGAAAACATATTGAAATAAATTGGGTCCTCCTGAGAC